>CAKAOJ020000134.1:152500-832500 GCA_916701645.2 Sebastolobus alascanus | reverse complement strand
TCCTGACTGCCGGTTTTGATGGCGTCTACACCTACTTTGCTACTAATGGGTTTTCCTATGGGTCCACTCAGCGGAACTGGGACTCCATTAAAGCTTTCTGCGAAGACAACAACCTGATATTCATCCCGAGCGTGGGCCCCGGGTACATTGACACGAGCATTCGACCCTGGAACTTCCAAAACACTCGAAACCGCATCAACGGCAAATACTATGAAACCTCGCTGAGCGCTGCGTTACAAGCCAGGCCCGATTTCATCTCTATAACGTCTTTTAACGAATGGCACGAGGGCTCTCAGATTGAAATGGCGATTCCCAAAACAAGTATGACTGTTTATCTGGACTACCTGCCCAATAAGCCTGCAATCTACCTGGAGATAACTCGCAAATGGGCTGCGATATTTGGCGGCGAGCGGCGAAAATGGCAGGATTGATCCAACTATGAGCCATAGCAAATGTGTAAGAATAATTCCATGAAAACTAAATGAAGTTCTAGTTGCAGAATGCACAACAAAATGCAAATGATGAATAATTGTATGAGAACAGCCAAATGATTTTTAAAGCCAGGGGCAAGTGAACTAAATTATCTTAATTTTGGCTGCAGCGATGTGAATTTTTTACACTTGGGTAAATTATTGTTAATTTAATTGATGTCTAATTACTTATGTCATAACATAATCAGCATGTTTTATCAACGACTCCACCGTATCCAGCTGAAACTGTGCGTAGGCATGTTTTGCCGTCCTGTAATCTGTGCCTATATTAAACCTCAATAGAAATAAATAAAGTGCGTCCTGGAAAGGAAGGAAAGTAAACAAAGCAGTCTGCTGGCGTGAAGCTGTCGCCTCACTCTGCTTCCAACGGCCCAAAAACAAGAAAAAGCACAACATAGACCTTGATATTTGAAAGGCGTGTCAACCTAAAATCTGAATCATAGTGATGAAAAGGGATGACAGGACAACAGTTCAGTTATTGAAACAGGCAAAGAGCCCAGAGAGAGTGCAGGGGAAAACGAAGATTATTTTTAGGCAGATGCTATTAGCACCCAGGTGTCAGTAGCCAATAATACTATTTGCACCCGGGGCGGAATAGCCATTGTGGCTATTTACACCCAGGTGTATATAACATGGCAGAGACAAGCACCCAGGTGTCCGTAGCCAACAATGCTATTTGCACCTTACCCGGGCACACATTAGATACTGTATGTGTATTTTGGTGCCTAAACCTAACCAAACTGTAACCGAAAACTGAAAATAATAATTTAAGGAACAGAAAATAATAAGTCAACTAAGTGTAAAAGTAAGCCTGGTCTAAACTCTGGCCTTCTGGGCGAAAGCCCTGAGTCTGACCCATTCATCCACCATAACGTACACCTTTCATATAGTTTGTTGCTCTTTTACTACTATTACCGTGTGTAAATAGCCGAATAGCTGCCGTGTGAATATTCTCACCAGGGTGCAAAGAGGACGCTCCTTTATTTTTATCTGTGGAATACTTTACCATCTTATTAATGGTCTGACACCATCGTACATGCCTGCTACATGTCATCATGGTGTCACTTATCACTTTTAACACCTCTGGTTTTATTTTGGAACTTCTTTGCTGCAGAAGTTTCTTTTTTGGAAAAACAATTCATGTCCCTATAGACATATTCCTGGCCACCTGGCAAACTCCAATATTGTTTCTCTTATACTGTAGTTCTGTTTTTGGTCTAGCAACTGCTGAGGGAAATATGTGGCTCTTAAACTGCTAAATGCTCCTCTGTGTTCTCCAGTTAGTCGCTAACTTTGTCTGTCTGCTCTATTTGGTGCTGAGTAGGTAGTAGGTAGGGTACAGGTTTTTTTTTTTTAGAGCTTTTAGTTAGAATGCCGTGGGCATTTAAAAGGCAGAGAGGGGGTGTAATTGAACGACAGTGTTGAGTTGCATTATGGGAATTGGAGGATCCAGTGTTTTTAGGAGCTTGACTCATAGAAGGGACAAAAAGTGGTTGATATCTCAGCCTCTGCTCCTTCGATTTTGACCGTTCGTTTTTAAAAATCTGTCTCTCCAGCCGATTAGATTGTTGGATGGGACACAAATCACTGCGTTTTCACCCAGAAGGCCGGAGTTTGCATCCCAACATCAACAATGTGTAGTGTTCATGAGTTTCACTTTTGAAACGTAGTTATTTTAAGCCAAAACACAATATTTTTCCCTAAAGCTGTTTTTGTTGCCTAAACCTAAAGAAGTTGTAGTTATTTGGCTTAAACCTAACTGTTACCTAAACCTAGAGAAGTTGTAGTTTTGTTCCTTAAACCTAACTGTTTTTGTTACCTAAACCTAAAGAAGTTGTAGTTTTGTTGCTTAAACCTAACTGTTTTTGTTACCTAAACCTAAAGAAGTTGCAGTTTTGTTCCTTAAACCTAACTGTTTTTGTTACCTAAACCTAAAGAAGTTGCAGTTTTGTTCCTTAAACCTAACTGTTTTGTTACCTAAACCTAAAGAAGTTCCAGTTTTGTTGCTTAAACCTAACTGGCTAATAGGCTTATAACTTGTGATGTTACACTCAAGTGCCTGTTTGTTATTTGTAGAGTAACTCGCCTCACACGCTGAGGCATTTCATATCAGCAAGTCATGTAAATTACATGAAATGTTATGAAAATTGGCACAAATGACTTACTAATCTGATGTTTGATTTAGTGAGTGGTTGTGGTGCATTGTCATCACTCCATGAGTATGATATGATATGAGTCCATGCAGACCAAGAGAGGGGAAACCTTCTGATCCGCAGCAGCAATGATTCACCTGTTTATTCCAAGGAGAGCCTTAAGCAGATGATTGAAGTGTAATATGCTCTAACGCTGGAGCTCAGCATCCCCCCCACACACACACACACACACACACACACACACTGGAGCTCCGCCACAGCCTGCAGCTGCATTGACGGTAAACAGAGCAAGGTAGCGCATGGGCAGCCAGCAGGGAATTATTCCACATCGCATCACATCACTGAGCATCCATGGCGTCCTCACACACCGAGCCATGAATTTAGTGTGCAGGCTGACGGGGTAGCCGCCAATTCTTGTCTTTTTTTTTTTTTTTTTTTGCAGCCATCATTCTGTGCGTCGGTGTGCAGCAGCAGCAGCAGCAGCAGCGGGGAAGATTCAGCGCACATTGCTCCAGTTTGGTATCATTTTTCTGGATCAAGACGATGGATGTGGGCTCGTCCGGATCTATTCCTGCAAATACGGCGGACGGGCGCGATTTTTTATTCCAAACGCATCCGCATCTTCCGTATGTTGCAAGGTGTCTTTGAAAAAAAAGAAAAGGGTACGGACCTCTGGAGGAAATGAGAAGATGGGTCTATTTTGACTCACGCCTGTCGAGATGGTGAGTGAAATGCATGGCTGTTATTTTGTTTCTCTCCTCCTGCAGCCCATGGATGAGCAGCGGTACCTGGGTTGGACGGCAAAATCCTCACCAGCTAATTAGAAATGATCTCTCGCTGACCGGCGCTTTCCCTTTTTCCTCGGGGGGTTTATTTTTACGACATTTATACATTTACAATGCACTGGGCAGTTTATACTTCAGGTTTTTCTCCAGTGAATTAAATCTTACATCGCACTCTCAGCTGTGTTTGCATCGCGCACACTGTAGGCTACATTTTTTCCAGCAGCATCCTCCACGCTATTATTTATGTTGTGCGCGTTTTTGGTGCGCAAAAGGGCGCATGAAATATTCCAGTGAATCTCTCTCAATATTCTCATCAACTTTGATGCAGTGTCACGCCTAAAAGACAACCATTTTAAACAGCGGCTCCACTATAGCATCAAAAATGACCTTCAGTGCTCGGTGGCTGGAAATGAATTCTCACCTGGGATGGAGTGTCCTTTTTACAATCTGTGGCCTTCCTGACAGAATAAATCAGAGTGAAAATGTGTGTCATTTTGCAGGACATGAGCGCCCCTTTTACCCTTTACCTGTTATTAAAACCACATCAGGGATTTGATGCATCTCTGTGACTGATGATGATGATGATGATGATGATGATGCTACCAAAATCTGTGCTTGCTTTTTTCTCTGCCTCTCTCCAGTCATTTTCTACCCTCACTGCCAACTACTCACCCATGCGGTGCTCTTTCCGTGTCCCAAATACATCACAATGCATTTGACAAAACCCCCAGTTGTGTTATTTAAAACATGAATGCATGCTTGAGCTGCACACGTCTCACTCAGGTCTCATAGATGGAAAGAAGAGAGGAAAATAATGATTGTGTGAGAGCCATATTAACCCTCCCTTATACTCTGACCTCAGCACCATCCATCACCATGGAGACACTATAACTTTACCACACACTGCATATTTAATAGGATTTTGATCTCTTCTGAATCTTAATACACTTATGAAGGTACACATGCTTCCTCTGTAAAGCAAAGAGCTTATCACCGCTGCCCACTGAAAACACGTTACAGCCCTTTTAAGAGGATTTGCCTACATGGAAATGTATTGATACCGCAAGCTTTTAAAAGGAATACACTCATCTGGCTCCGGCTCATGTGGCCTTTGGGTGCAGATCTGTAGTCACAGATGGGAGAGATGAAGGGATGCTGTCATACGTAAGGCCAATATAACTCCCCGTATGTCATATTGGACAGATGATGTAAGGAAAATCAGTGTCTGAGCTTGTCTTATTGATTTAAATCTGCTTCAGTGATGTGTGGAATAAGATCTATTTGCTTGTATGGCCTCTTTATGCAACATGCAGGTGTGTTGAGCCTCAGAGAGCTGGAGGGTCGGGGGGCCTTTCTACTCTCCTCAGCCTTAAGATGGCAGCATTCTCTCACAATATGCCAAGAACTAATAACAGTTGGAAGCTTACATCCATGCTTAACCAACAGATTTGAAATAACATCCATGATTAACATGGCAATTTTGCAATAACCTGAGTGTTTTCATTTCATTTTCCAGCTAATTTAAAAGATTTGTTTGATATCTTTGCATGTTGATTGCATATAACCTCACATGAATGCTTTTTTTTTTTCCTGTGGTGATGTTCAGTCTCTCCTAATTGATTCTCTCTCTCTGCTCACGTAAAGGAGGCGTCATTAAGAAGACCTGTACGTTCAAGATCAAACGCCCCTCATTAGATCATTAAGGATCATTGTTAATCTGCGTAAGAAGAGCAAAGGGGCATCTCATAGCTGTGACCTGCAGTTTTTTTTTTTGTTCTATGAGCACTGAATCACAAAGAAGATTGATCTCACCGTCGACCCGATGTAGGAACCGCTCCCTCCGATTCCCACAACTCTTGCTTGGATTTCAGCATTCAGTCAAATCCACCAGGTTTGTATTATAATGAGCCTGAGGAGGCAACACATTTTCCTTTATAAGTATTGATCTAAAGTAGTGGGTGCCTTACGCACGGCAGGGTGCAGCATACTCATAGATTATAGCAAGAATAGGAATTGTGTGTTCACATGCAGATGCTCACAAGCCAACTGTATTTGCACGTGCTGTTACGAGCCAATGATCCAGTACAATAGGCATCATGCACACATATGGTGATCTGTAAATCAGGACGTTGCATCCTATTGACTTCATTCTGGCTCTTTCTTCTTTCCAGGACGGAGTATGCCATCTGCACCTTTTCACAGAATCCTACGACCCCTTCTGCTCGGCACTTTCATACTGGGATGCTTTGTGACTCTGTTTTTGATGTATTTTAAACCATCCACCAGCTGGTTAACTGGTCCCGTAGAGTCCACGATATCCACAGACCGGGTCAAGAACCTCTTTTCCACCAAGAGCGACAAAAACGTGACCACCGTGCTGATCTGGCTCTGGCCCTTCGGACAGACCTACGACCTGGGCGTGTGCAGCTCCCTCTTCAACATCGAGGGCTGCTTCATCACAGCCGACAGGAACCTCTACAACAAGTCGGATGGCGTCGTCATCCATCACCGAGACATCTGCACCGACCTGTCCAACCTGCCGCCGCTCCAGCGACCATCCTTCCAGAAGTGGGTATGGATGAACTTGGAGTCGCCGTCGCACTCCTCCCAGCTGCCCGGGATCGAGAACATGTTCAATCTGACTCTCAATTACCGTCAGGATGCTGACATTGAAGTGCCTTATGGGTCCATCGTAGCAGCGGAGGGCGAGGAGGACTTTGTCCCGCCCAGCAAAAACAAGCTGATCTGCTGGATCGTGAGCAACTGGAACCAGGACCACGTGCGGGTGAAATACTACAATGAGCTGTACAAGCACATTGAGGTTCACGCGTACGGACAAGCCTTCGGGGAGTACATCTCGGACCAAGACTACTTCCCCACCATCGCCAGCTGCAAGTTCTACCTGGCTTTTGAGAACTCCATCCACAAGGACTACATCACTGAGAAACTGTACAACCCGCTCTCTGTGGGCTCGGTGCCAGTGGTTCTGGGCCCGCCCCGGCAGAACTACGAGAACTTTATCCAGGGGGACGCCTTCATCCACGTGGACGACTTCACCTCCCCCAAGGAGCTGGCCGATTACCTGCTGCTCTTGGACAAGAACGAGGAAATGTACCTCAGGTACTTTGAGTGGAGGCGGCACTTTAAAGTAAAGAAGGCCTATTTCTGGGCAGAGCACACATGCCTGGCTTGTGATTACCTGCGGAGGCACAAAGAGTACAAGGCATTCAATAACCTTGACAAGTGGTACTGGGGCGGATAGTGCTTTGAAGGGCTATGCAGTGCTTGTTGTGTTGTTAAAGGCAGTGCTTTAAGATTTTTGTCCTTCGGTTAACATGAAGGTTCATTACTGTTGTGTCCAGAGCTCCCGGATGATGTTTTTCTATCGTGGCCCAGTGAGACATCCATCTTGTTTTATTTCATTTGCAAGCCAATTTTGCTAAGCCTTACTTTGCCTTTTTGTGTTCTTCATTCATTATTTATTTTCGATGAATTACAAATGCACTACATCTGTTATTGTTAATTCAACCCATGTTTTGCTTAACATTTGCTGCTATTTTTTATGTTTTTGTTCTTAGTACGAATGCGTGATTGTATGGATGTTCCTGTATAACAGATGACATTCATGATGCAAGGTTGTTTCTTTAGATTTCACCTTTTCATGACGACGGAATAGTGTCGGCTGCAGAAGGAGACTGACATAAAAAGTGCAAATATTTATGTAATATTTATTCAAGTGAGGCATTATATGATAAAAGAACAACAATCTCATCTGTGCTAGTGATGCAGTCACCTATGCAGTGTTTACTGAACTCAAATGTGAAACTAGTTCAATTGTGTTCATGTACATATTGTGTATTTTTGGAATTATGTAGCTGTAATTTTTTTCCCATATTATTTTTTGGAAGTTTGCACTGCTAATCCAACGGTTAATTATCTCTACATATGTACAGTGAGACAGGCGGACGTCGTGTTGTAGGTGGCATATGGCGATCATTTCCCCGGTAGTCTCTGGCAGCAGATGCGACTTTGCTCTGCGAGAGGGAGGTTACTATTTTAATCATGTTGTGAATTGTTCATTGTCACATGTGCCGTGTCACACGGTGCAGTTGGATCCTGTGTGGATGATGATAGTACAGTACAGAGCCATTGTACTGCAATATGAAACCCCTAGACACCTCATTATGTTGCATTTTGATTTGATTTGTTATTTCTAATTGAATACAGTGACGGGAAATAGCACAAAATGAACATACTACTGAAGCTGTGCGAACTGTACTGTCATCCCACAATGTGACATCAAATATTTACACTGATATTTTCAAGTATCTGCCCACATGTTTAGGACCTGTTAAGAAAAAGATTACAGCGAGATTAGCCATCTTTGAATCATCACATCGCAGTGTTGAGTGGGCAGTTAGAGGACTGCATGAAAAAGATATTTTTTCTTTTCTTTTTTTTGTTTACACTCCTGTTTACAGTTGTGTGGCTCGCCAGCCAACCTACACCACTCAAGATCAAACTACAAAAAGCATCAGCATCTGTAGATATCACATCACTTTTAAATGTCGTTAGAACAGCTGAACAATGCATCTCAACAGCACTCAGCAGCTATTGACGTGATGGTTGAGTTTTTACAGAAAGAACTGTGCAAAACCAAGTCAACATTTTATGCAAGATAAGCCGGCGTCTTCTTGGTCAAAGTACTCTTAACATGTTTCAGGTTGTTATAATTTTGATATTTCTTCACTGTCAAAGGGACCATTGATGTAAATTAGGATTATTTTTCTTATGGAGTATGGTTCCAAATGCCATAGTGAAACCTGTATATATAAACCTTGTAGTGAACTGAATCATCGTCTGGATCAAACCAGCCCACTAACACAGATCATTCCTGTATGTGCACCGGACTGAGGGAGCTCCAGCAGCGTTTGCATTTATGGGGGAAAGAAACAACGTGTTGTATATATTTTTAATGTTCGAATCTCTTTACAACATGCAAGTGTTGTCGGGCGGTGGATGTGATTTTGTTGCGCGTTTGTGGGTAATGTTGGTGCTTTGAGAGGATGTGAAACAAGAAAGGAGACACTTTTAACCATCCTCGGAAGGTTTTAGTGTTGTGAGGTGGAGGTTTTCATCAAGGGAGGCAATTTTTTTATTAGGCGGTAATCTGTTGGCATGACCTTATTGAAAAAGTTTTGTCAAAATGCAGCAGAGATATAGCACTTTTATTCATGTGGAGTTGTGTGACTCACTGTGCTGGTGGCTGTCTTTAGATGGAGCTATTGTGAGTTCAGAAACTGTCATCCAAGACCTCTTCTGTCCCACAGATTAACTATGAAACTGCCACTCATGGTTTCATATTGTACAGTCCTATTTCATGTATGAAAACAAAGGTTTCTTGTCCAATGTGGTTGGTGACTTTAAGAAACATTCTTTCTTTTTTCTTTGTGTTGTCTGTCTCTTTCATCCTCTCTCCCTTTCTCTCTTTTTTGCACAAAAACAAACATGGAGAGCTGTGGCTTCTCTGTCCCCCTCCCTGTCTGCGTCTGTGAGTGTGTCACAGCACCAGAGAGTGAATTAGGATGTCTCTGGATATACTGTCCTTAAAAAACACTCTATACCGAGTGGGATGAAATCTTTGTGTGTGGTTGAACATGATGATTTCTCCAGAAATGCTCATTTTCTGCCAGTTCACTGAAATAATCAGTGAGTCAATCAGTACAAGTTTTTTTGCCAAATCATTGTATTTTGCCAAATGTTGTGTTTTAACTGTAGATGTCTGATAGTGTCAACGAAAATAAAGATATGGATAAATGAGCAAACATGAGTGGAGCATACAGATTTTTTTTGTAACGAGACAGCTGAGGATTTGATGGTACACTTTTGAAATCTTACACTGAAACCATTTCTTCAACACAAAAGATTCTGTTGTTGCTTGCTACCCTTAAAGGAATAGTTTTGGGAAATACATTTATTTACTTTCTAGCCAAGAGTTAGATGAGAAGATTGATACCACTCTCTTGTTTGTACAGTAATGGAAAAAACCAGAAGCCACTTAGCTTAGCTTAGCTTAGCATAAAGACTGGAAACTGTTTTGTTGACAGCCGTGCATTTAGTGCACGTTCATGCATTTATTTGCTTGATAAAGCAAATAAATGCTTATCAAGCATTTATTATCAAGCCCCGTTTCCACTCTTTATGCTAAGCTAAGCTAACCAGATGCTGGCTGTAGCTTCATATTTTCCGCACAAACTTGAGAATGGTATTGATCTCATCTAATTCAGGACAGGGCATTTCTCAAAATGTCAAACTATTCCTTTAAATTTGAGTATCTCTGCCATTTCAAGTTTTGAGTTCAAGTTTGAGTTCTTCAGGTTATACAAAGTTAGTTTGTCTTCACACATTTTTACCTAATATAGTATTCTTGCATCTATATCAAATATAATTTCCGCAGATGTTGCCCACACTGTGCTCCAGTGCCATGTAATGCAGGCGGCGGTATAAATAGCTATCCAAAAGCCTTGATAAGTGATGGATGAGAGCGAGGAGAGTGTGTTGTGTTGGTTACGCCTCGATCCTCTGGCTGTTGTTAGTTACCCCATATCCTCGCTAGCACTCTGGTATTTAAAGTCGTCTCCTCCGTCACGCAGAGATGACGCATCTTTGTAAACTGCCTCTGCTCAACGCTGCGGGTCAAAGTGTGTGATAAATGTTTGTGTTGGCGGGATCTGTGGCGCAAATAATCCGTCGATGTCAGTTGGGGATTAATGTTAAAGTTCAGAAGGCAGGGGGGAATTCATTGTGCCTCCAGTTTTCAGAGCTCAAGATGGTGTGACAGACATTGTAATGTCAAAGGTGTATCTCGTAGCGACGAACCCACAGAAAATTATAAACCGACTCTGTTTTTAATAGATGTTTACATGCCTTAATGTTCAAAAGACGTTTTATATTTCTCATACCCCCCCTTAAAACGCCCGTTCCGCTCTGATTGGTCAGCTGGCCTTCTCTGTTGTGATTGGTCAACCAAACCAAACTTGTCGGACTCCGCTCCAGCTCCGCTTTAACTAGCTTTGTTTGAGGGTGAGCCAAACTAGCCACTAGGCAGCTATGATGCAAATGTGCTACTTGGTGACATCACCACGTTACAAAAGAAAAGGCAGGACTTCAATCAAGTCGTTTCAGGCAGTTCAGGAGCAGTGTTTCTATGAGGGAGAGTTACTCCCTTTGGCGTGGACTTTGTAACTTTGCAGACCTTTTACATGCACATAAAACTACATTATATAACACACTAAAGGAATGTATGTCAGTGTGTTCACAGTTCCGCTGCACCCAAGTGACCAACATATTATTGCAGGTTTCAGATATAACAACTTCTTAGTCAGTTAGTTAATAAGTCACATCAGTGCTGTAATAATGCCAACAAACATTTTACCATTTACCTTCTCTTATTTAAATCCTGTTTTGAATCTACAGTAGCAGATCAGAAAATAAGGCCCAGATTATAGATTTCTACCATACTAATGACTACTGGGCTTTTTGGATCCATCTAATAATCTGGAACATTTACAGTGAACGTGTTTATTTGTGCCGCACTATTCGTATAATAGGAGGTGTTTGAGGATGAAGTTATTATTACTGGGAAAGTGTCCTTGAAGGATGTAGAATAAAGGAAGTCTTTTGGGGCTCTGACGCTGTCTGAGATCGACTAAAGATTGTGATTTTTCATTGTTAGAATTTTAGTTTTTTGATTTCAGCTATCTCATTTGTGCAGGCTTTGAATAATTTGTAAAAATTCTAGGTATAAATTTCTTATATAGGTGACATATTGAGGTTTGTGCTCTGACTTGCTGCTGTTGGCGCCCAGAGGTAATCAGTAGCTTCGTCTACACACAGTTAATCCAAATACCACAAAATCTGTGGGCTGGGAGGAGGCGAGGGATCGAACGAACAGGAGAACATTTTAATGGGTTGTGCATTCCTAGGAGCAGACAACTTTCTCTCCTCTTTAGCAGTGGAGATCATATGTCTGGCTATGTGACAGGCCTTGTCACCCACTCATACCATGACTCATTTTGGTGAGAACTGGTGGGGCAGAGTCGGTGGAGGCTCACAGGGCCTCCCTGAAGGGGTGTAAGGTTTTGCGAGATTGTAAACTTAGTAGATTGTATCACCTCGCCCCCCGGCAGCCCCCTATGTGGCTATCCTGTTCAGTCGAAAACGCTGCGTTGAAAGCGAGCTCTCCACGTCGCAGTAGAGTGCAGAGGGCCCGCTCAAAGGGCCAGGTTTGTGTGAGTCCTCTCATTAACTACTAGAGCCGCCCCTCATCTCCACCTAATGGGTCCCACTTATGCTGTCATCACCATGCCAACCAGCGGTCAACTCTGGTGCGGCGAGGCTTTTGTGCCTCAGAGAGATGCAACTGTGTCGCGTTGATCTGTCTCATTCTACAACGAGTCGCCACCTCAAAGGAGCCACCAAAGTAAATGCTTCTCTTCTTCTCTGAGATCATTCGATTAAGAGGGCGAAATAACGGCCACTGACACCTTATTGTAAAGACTGAATGCATTAAGATAAGAGGACACCCGAGTCCAGGTCAAATAAAGGCCCATTTATTGGGGCTCGACAGGCCGCATACGAAATCTGTTGGCAGCTGCTCACTAGTTGACTTCAGAGGATTAAGCAGGCAAAAAGGAATATGCAAGATCAGCAAGCCTTTTGCTCCGCAGAGTTGGCACTGTCTAGTGTAGAAGTTAATAATCCGAGAGACAAAGACCGGCACCTGTTATCCATCAGATGCAAATCAGATAAAATTACAAACAGGCATGCATGCATACAGATTAACACTGACAAACACAATAATCTCTGCTCAGTGAATAACGGCTTCTGTTGACATGCAATTCATTTTTCACGACTTTCACATCGTGTTAATACACTCGAAGAGATGAGAGTTTTTGTTTTGCTGGTGAATATAGGTCACCTCCACCCCTGGCTTGATGTCACGTGGTGACAGACATACTGTGTGCAGCAGCAACAAAGATTAGAAGCTTTTTGAGAGGCAACGACTATATTTGCCCTACAGTTGGTTCTGGGTTTATTTAAGGTCTGCATGGCTTCGAGATTTGCAGCCGTTGAGCTGGACTCCAGCAGGGAGCGAGAGTACAATACAGCGGTAATTTAATCCAGAGCAGCAGATGACTCCTTGTAATCCGACGGATCCACCTACTTCCAAATAAGTAAAACCTGAAGGATGCCATGACTTCGAATCAGAACTATTTCCAACACCTAAATTCCTGACATGATACGGTTATTTTGTGCTGAAAGCCTTACATAACACCCATAGTCCATGAGCCAGGTCCCCAAAATTTGGCCGCCGTGCCACTTTGGAGGGACCAAGTCTCATGGTGATTTTTTTAAAGGTCTATGTCCCTAGTGTTGGAAAATGCATGATAGCATTGCAGCAATGGTAGCTTTCTATGTGCTATCACTCCTTTTTTCATCCCTCCATCATTCAAATGTTTCCATCTTTTTTTCCCCATTTTACACATAGATCCAGTATAAAAGAGGGAAACCAACACAAAATATCATGAAGTCATATATCATTGGAAAGCTTAAACTATAATCTATCTACCAATCACATTTTCATGACACTGAGGACAACAGAATTTGACCTTTGACCTCTAACGTTGCAATAGGGCAAATTTTGAATGCCTCTGCAAATGCCCTTATAACTATCTTCATATTGATCTGATGTGCCCATGGATAGTTCCAGCATTAAGAGCACAAGAAGAGCTTTAAAATGAGATATTACATGAATAACGACAATAACAACATTTCTTATCAGAATAAAGGTAACTTTTCTGCAGTTTGTATCTGATAGAATGTTCAGAACTTTGCATTGGATTCTGTTATTGGGGCAGTTTTAAATGGCTTTCTAAGCAGCAGAAACACAAAATAATACAAAAACTTGAAAACTTTCCTAAGAAAACAGGATTATCCATTATTTTGTATTTTCCCACTCATACCCCATTGTCAATATAAACATCTTACAACTGATGATGCCCTGATTCAGTAGCAATGGGTTATGGCTACAGTTGGTTATTGTAGCGTTCCTTTGTCAGTTATTTGTTGCCATAGAAACAATGATTAGTCTTCCTGCTGAGCATCAGTGAATCCTCAAACAATATCTCTGCCTTCGACTACATTTTGAAAACTGTTGGTAAGTTCACTTTGATTTAATCAAAATCATGTCTTGTTTATTTTTCCTTACTAGGTAATGTGTAAGTTATTTGTCTATCTTTTTCAGAATGAGCCTCCATTGAAATGTAGACCCCAGCCTTTAATTCTTCAAGTGGTGAGCTAGCTAACCATGTCCTCTCTGGGTCATCATAAAATAACAAAACTAAGGTCATTTTGGTAGCACTTCACATTAATTTACAAGTTACAGGTTAATTGCCGTCTAATAACAGTAATTATAGTGTAAATGGTGTTATTGCTCTGGTAAACCATACTAAGTAGGCCTATATGTAGGCTACTCTGCTGTATTTACTTGAGGAAGAACACGTTCATAATCTGATTGACTTGAAATTTGAAACACATCTACAACTCAATGTGCTCTACAAAAAAAATGTCCACCATGATGGATTCTTTGCTAATTTGCATAATGTGAAAAACAGTAATATGAGTAGACTTTTGGGGATTTTGACTGTATTAACATCAAAGTTTGTATACAACATTGCGGGACTGAGATAAGATGAGATAAGAACTCAAGCTGTCTTGGAGCAATCCTGATTAAACTCATTAGAGAGATCCTGAACAAAGACCTGAACATGCACACCAAGTTTTGTTTACATCCGAAATGGCGGGACTTTGAGAGTACAATTATTTGAATGCTGCATATATTCTAATGATGTAACAAGTGTGTGATTGGTCTCACTCCTTTAACCAGGATTAAACTAGCTCAAGTGACTTTGCTCAGCTTTGTGAAGCCCAAAATCTGCTCAATGCTCTTGGTCGCTTTGATTTTGAGAAATTGAGCTGCTTCCTTCTGTTGGCAGAGAAAGGGCTTGAACCCGCAATTGCCGCTTGCTGCTATATTTAGAAATAAACGTGTAATTACAAGATCTTACCAGAAATAATTTCTGCTATTTCTTTGTTATTACACAGTACTTACCCTGTAGTTTGTGTTGCTTTATATGAAGTGCTATTATATTTTTATTTACTGAAACAGTTACACATATCTAAAGGTTTAGTTACAAACATGGGCTTATTTCTGCTTAAATATAGCTACAGACTCTGAATAGTGGCAAAAAACCTCACCTCAGAAATAATTGAGAGCATGTATTCTGTTCTTTCTCTGGTTAACATTGTACAAGTAGATGTGCCATGAATGGAATGAATAGGACAGGAACAGCACTGTAACACAGTGTTTACGTTTTTGTCTCTAGTTCACAGCCTTGCAGTATGAGAAGACCCACCATTATATAATGTCAAAAACAGAGTCAATGTTGAGCGGGTCTCCATCTTCAATAAGGGATATGTTATCCTATGGTAAGGACAGTGGTTTGATATTTCACCTATACAGCACAAAATCATATGCAGTCATGTTAAATAGAACAGGTAAATGCATGAATAATCTAATGCTAATTCTTAGGTCTACTTGGTGTTTTGTTTTTGTTTGTTTTGTCTTATGTGGAAGAGTAGATGATACAGAGAGGAAATGCATTATTCACGTATCATCAAATAAGTTTGAAGAGGGACAATTAGTCAGTCCACAGACGCATGCATCTTGGTCGACTTTGGTAGATGCTGCCCAAGTTAGAAGTCATACACCAATTCTACAGCTTACAAAGGATCTTGGAGAGAATGAAATACCACAAATATATTATCACAGGAAATGTAGGAGTCTATTCACGATGAAAAGAGACATTACAGCATTAAAACGCAAAGCAGAAGACAGATTAGCAATGTAACTAAGGAAAGTGGATCCAACATAAAAAAGCCTTCAAGGGAATCGTCCATTGAGATGCCTGAGTCAAGGGTGTATAAACCGTTGTGCATTTTTTGTGAAAAGGCAAAATACGTAAAACACACAAAAACTAAAGAGAAGCTGATGAAGGCCACACTGCTAACAGCAGAGCAGCGATTAAGAGAGTGTGCTCAAAGAAAGGAGGACACAAAGATTCTGGTCATTACAAGTCGAGACATAGTGGCTGCACAAGCCCATTACCACAAATCCTGCTATAATCCATTTTATGTTATATCAGAGATGATATTATCGCAAACAAGCAAATCGTTATGATGACAGCATTGTATGATAAATTGCAGGAATGCATGGAGATCAAAGGTAAAATTCTGCAGGAGTTAACTAAAAAGTACCTCAAGAGGAAGCTCTCAACTGAATTAATTTAATTTAATAATTTCACACAATCTGCAATTTCCTCAGTATCATAGGGAAGCGGTTTCAAGATGCTGGTCTCCGGGACATCTGTATTGAAGCTGGAATTGTTGCTGAGGGGTCAGTCAGTGCAGTTCTGGATGGAAAGATGTACAATCGTGCAGTCAGAGTGCATAAGTGTATTTATGAAGCGCTGATGAGAGTGGCATGGAATGAATTCATTGTCTGGGTTCAAAACAGTCACCAGAAACAGACCACAGTAACATTGTGTTTGAATGACGGCCGTGAGATGGTTGAAGATCTCAGCCCCACAATGTTTCACTCTGTTCTCCAGAGTCAGTCTCTAGAAGACTTCACTGAGCTCTGGAATGAATTCCTGCATCACTTAAGACATGAGACAATGCAAAGACTTGTCAGCATTTTGGATGTCTTATGTTGACATGGTGGAAAATGTTCTGCTTGGTCTCTTGCGTGCCTCTCGTGAGGGAGATTGGGATCTGCATTTGAATGCAATCCGCTGTATGATCCCCTGGTGCTTTGCCTATGACAAAGTGAACTATGCCAGGTATCTCCCAGCATACTCTGCTGAGATGTCAAATCTGCCCTCAGATCATCCAGAGGTCTATGAAGCCTTTTGTGAGGGACACTTTTCTGTACAACTCTCAGGAAGCAATCCATTTGGACGTGTCCCTGTTGATCAAGCCACCGAGATGACAGTCAACAAGGATACACAGACGCCTGGGGGCACATCAAGATTCAGCCTGAAATCTGGTGCTCTGACGCGATACTATATAACAGCAGAGCACCGAAGTGCCTTCCTAAGCCAATTGAGGGACATGGTCCAGGTTAACAAAGGAGACCTTCATCATGCAGATCTTCATAAACCAAGAGTGCACAAAGATGAAGAAGCAGTTTCTGCTGTCACAAGCCTCATCAATAGCTGGGTTAATCCATTTGCTGGGAGCAACGAGCTTGTGAGCTTATCCACTGCAAAAGTAGCACCTTGTGACATTGTATGACATTACTGCTAACCAACATGGAATATCTAAAAAAAGTGATGTAATATAAATATGATATCATATACTATAAAATCATACAAAAGTGAACTACAGATTAAGTTTTCTTGTCTTGTGTTCTTTTTTATGAATTCTTTAGGAAAGGTTTTGTATTATTTTGTGTTTCTGCTGCTTAGAAAGCCATTTAAAACTGCCCCAATAACAGAATCCAATGCAAAGTTCTGAACATTCTATCAGATACAAACTGCAGAAAAGTTACCTTTATTCTGATAAGAAATGTTGTTATTGTCGTTATTCATGTAATATCTCATTTTAAAGTTCTTCTTGTGCTCTTAATGCTGGAACTATCCATGGGCACATCAGATCAATATGAAGATAGTTATAAGGGCATTTGCAGAGGCATTCAGAATTTGCCCTATTGCCACGTTAGAGGTCAAAGGTCAAATTCTGTTGTCCTCAGTGTCATGAAAATGTGATTGGTAGATAGATTATAGTTTAAGCTTTCCAATGATATGTGACTTCATGATATTTTGTGTTGGTTTCCCTCTTTTATACTGGATCTATGTGTAAAATGGGGAAAAAAGATGGAAACATTTGAATGATGGAGGGATGAAAAAGGAGTGATAGCACATAGAAAGCTACCATTGCTGCAATGCTATCATGCATTTTCCAACACTAGGGACATAGACCTTTAAAAAAATCACCATGAGACTTGGTCCCTCCAAAGTGGCACAGCCAACCCCCTGGCTCATGGACTACCAGCGTGTAGGTCAAAAATAACACATTATTCCTCAAAGGTTTGTACTGTAGATACCACCTACATGTGTTCCAGCATCATCTGCTGATCCAAAAATGGGTTACATATTATTTATTCCCAAGAGATGATTTAATTTACAAGGAGTGGCGGTGAAGTCAGCGTAGAGAAAAGACAGAGAGTTCATCTAGACAGAGTTGCATTCCTCTCAGCCTCATCCCTGTTGCTGACCTTCCTGTGTGTGTATACGAGGGATTAGGCCTGTGGGCTGGGCTGGGGGTCTTCTCGGGCTATTTTTATGAAGATGTCCGCCCCCTGTTCCCTTTGGAAAACTGATATGAGCACATGTTCCAAGATTCAAATGTAATTAGTCGACCGTCAGTCAAAGATGTTGATTTTTTAAGGTGGAAAAGGAAGATTTGTACTGTTCAGGCATCAGTTTTGACACCTACAACTGTGCATTCACTCGGTGTGTGTGACTGAGAAAAAACATAGACGAATCAGAGGCATTTGAATTCTTTATTGTACTGTAATGATCTGCACAACGCTACACTCACTGGGTCAAAATTGATCCAATTTTGGTCAATATCGCACCAACGTGACAACTTCTTTTGACCCAGTGTTGGTGCTATTTATATCGCTGTTATTCACCCAGTGTTCCTGGGTTTGGTATGGTTGCAAACTGTTATAATCTACTCACTTACATGTCACTATTTATCACTAATTCTTAATAATGCAGGTGTATCCTTTGCAGTTTCAGATGTAATATGCAAATTGTTTTGTACAACTAACATACATTTGTGAGAGTTTTAAGCTAAAACTTGAGCTTGTCATGTCAAAATAACCATAAAAAAATAATCAACAATCAATTGGTACTTGTTAATGTTGACCCACTGTGTTAGTGCTTTTTAACCTAGTGGTTTTTATTATCTTTTGTACCAGAGCAACACACTAAATATGTGTTTTTAATGAAGTAACAAGAGTATTCTCTATTGAGAAGTTGGTCACCATCAAACTGTGACTTCTGCTTCTCCTTCTTTATCCTTCCACATGCAGCTTCCCCCTTGAAGTTCTGCCAATACTCTCTCAATAGCTTCTGAGAGGTCCTGGCAATATATAGTTCAGTACCTGGCAACCACAAAGCTCCTGGCGCCTACCTCTCATAAGCCATCTGCAACTGCTTGAGTGTGTAGCAGGCACTGACGACACGTCACGGCATCCAAACGGCCAAATATCTGTCTCTCTGTTGTGGCACCAATATCCAAACTGATATTAGTGTGTGGAAAAGAAAAATATGTTGTGAAATTGATCAAATATTTGGGCACTGGCATTAGTTCCACTGTAGGTTGTGATGTCTCCCCAACCACAGTCTATCTTCTAGTCCTAAAACTGCATTACTTTTACATATTCCTGGAGTAAAGCAACAATGATTGAATCAGTTCAAAAGCTTAGCGATCTGTGCACCGTCAGCTCCCTTAAAAGGTGCAGAATGATGCAGTGGAGCATGTCCATTCTCCCCAGAGATTACCGCTAATAAGAGGGCCAGTATTTATAGAAGATCCCCCCCAGTGGATACCTCTAATCCTGCCTCACCCCTTTTCATCCCTGTGCTTGGACCGCTCACTCTCTGCAGCCCCCCGGCTCCAGCCTCACCCATATCGCCCCATATCAACTGAGGTAGAGAGACTTCTTTAATACAACACTACTATTTTCAGATTCGTTTGAAAGAAGGAGGAAAAAATTGCTTGGCCTGTTTACTTGCTTGATGAGAGGGGGGGGGAGAGATTGCTTGGACTATTACAGGGCACTTTCCATCTTTCCTATTCTTCTCTATTGTCCAATTTTTCAACCTCCTGCTCTCTTTGACCTGCAGCTAAGAAAACCAAACAACAATGTCCAGCGAGCGTTTCGACTGCCATTACTGCAAAGACTCCCTGCTGGGGAAGAAGTACATAATGAAAGAGGACACGCAGTACTGCACTAAGTGCTACGAGAACCTGTTCGCTAACAGCTGTGAGGGTTGCTCTTTGGCAATTGGCTGCAACTGCAAGGTAAGGAAGCACCATTGTTGGATGTCAGTCATGTCTAAAATAAGAATGTATGTTATATTTATGTATTTTGATCACATTTGACCTTAAAAAAAATCTCATTACTAGTGTTATTCTCACATGCAAATTCTCAATATATATCCTATTTTACAGAATATTAAAAAAAGTGCAATAAATAATGTGTTAAATATCAACAGGACCTGTCCTACAAGGATCGCCACTGGCACGACCAGTGTTTCAAGTGTGCAAAGTGTGACCGCTCTCTGGTGGAAAAGGCCTTTGCCGCCAAGGAGGATGTGTTGCTCTGCACTGAATGCTACGCCAACGACTATTCCTCCAAGTGCTCCACCTGCAAGAAAACCGTCATGCCAGGTATGTTGGGATGATGATGATGATTGTGATAAATCGATATCACCTAAAATCTTTATAACGATACATTGTCACATTTCTCTTCTTTCAATGAAGAAATACTCACCAGTTCTGATATAACTGATGCTATTGCAGCTACGCTAACCTCTTTAGGAGCCGCCATTGTTGTTTAGAACGAACAGTCGCCTTTCCGTGTTGCATCACACACACTTAAACCACATCCGTAGCTGCAGTAGCTCCTCATAGGACGCTGATTGGTCCGGTCACTGGCTTGAAGGCATTACTTGAAGCCTGACAAGATGGATTTTCTTGTGATATGTGATCCTGCGATTCTCACGTGATCTGGTGATATTGCGAGAATCCAGCTGCTGTGCAAGATTTTCCATCGACCAGGAATACCTAAGCTTAAGTTTCTTACTTGTGTTGCTTCACTTCTACTGTTCGTCGTCCTAATTAAAATAAATAAAACTCTTATTTGTACGGTAAATATGAAGCTACAGCCAGCAGCAGTTAGCTTAGCTTAGCACAAAGACTGAAAATAGGAGGAAACAGCTATAGCTTGGCTCTGTCCAAAGGTAATGGGAAGAGATCCTTATTGTTAATCCAATACATTTGGTTTGTTGTTCAGCCATCTTTGAATTTGCGTAGAGTACAACTTTGGTGAACTTTCAGACGAATATCGCCTCAGCAGGCCGTAGGATGACCATGCCTTAATACGTTTTAGAAAAAAAGAAAATAAGAGTTGAGATTGAAAGTTCATTCTTGATTTTGGAAACAGTAATTGACAAAAAAAAATCTCACCACAGAGTCCATTTAGTAGCTCTTTGGGAGCTTTCGATCATAACACACAATCTTCCTCAGTAGATGGAGTTGTCAGAGTTGCAGATGTTTCTGAGCACTTTAAGGACTTTTCATCCATGTTGGCATAAAAGATTGTGTGAAAATGTTATATGTGCAGAAAAGACCCATCAAACTAATTAATATCAAAATACAAACACTTAAAACACTAGACAGCGATGCAATTTCCAAGATTATTAAGATTGCATCGTGTTCTCCCTACAGATAAAGCAGGACTATTTTAGGCCACGGTGTGTTTCCGTCATAGAGGTACCATATGCTGACTAAGCTGCTCTCGTCCCCTGTGCCAGGATCCCGCAAAATGGAATACAAGGGGAACAGCTGGCATGAGACCTGCTTCCTGTGCCACCGCTGCCAGCAGCCAATAGGAACCAAGTCCTTCATCCCAAAAGACACCGGCTACTTCTGTGTGCCCTGCTTCGAGAAGCAGTTTGCCTACCAGTGCTGCGCTTGTAAGAAGGTAGAGTTACAGCTGAGTGCTTGACTGCTGCAGAAAATCCCCCTGACTCTGGTGTTTTAACATTACTCACATAACAAAAGGATGCATAGTAAGACGAATGTGTCTCTCACTCTTATCTTTTGTGTTTTTTGTGTTACCTCTAGGCCATCACAACAGGTGGAGTGACCTACCAGGACAAGCCCTGGCACCGTGAGTGTTTCCTATGCATCAGCTGCAGAAAGCAGCTGTCGGGTCAGCGCTTCACCTCCAGGGAGAACTACCCCTACTGCCTCGAATGCTTCAGCAACCTGTATGCAAAGAAGTGCGTGGGCTGCACCAAGCCCATCACCAGTGAGTCACTGGCTGTGCTCATGTTTTCATTCACTCATTGACACAAGCACGTATTCAAGGCCTTTATTTGCATTTGCGTAGGACCTGTCAGATTAACAAGGTGAGGATTTTGCATTAACCTGCACATTTTGGAAATACACTGTTTTATGTTTGATGTGCACAGGTCTGGCCGGGGCCAAGTACATCTCTTTTGAGGAGCGCCAGTGGCACAGCGAGTGTTTCACCTGCATCCAGTGCTCAGTGTCGCTGGTGGGACGCGGCTTCCTCACCCAGCGCGACAACATCATGTGCACCGACTGTGGCAGGGAGAAGTGACCTTTCCATGAAGGGGTTACGGGTTTGTCCCAATAACAACGAGAGCTCCTTGTTCTGATACAGATATTGTGTATCCATGAATATTTCTTCTTCGCATGCCCAGCACACAAACTCTGAATGTCAAATGCTTATTTTGGTGTTATAAATTAGACCATTCGCTCTCTCAAAATGCCCACACACACGAAAAGTGTGATGTTTCCATAAAGATAAACATGTATCTTTAAAATTAGGGGCGCCATTGTTCCATTGTTGATGTTTTCTTTATTTCTTGAAGTGAAAAATTCACATTTTTTTCCTCACAAACCTTTCAATTTTGGACAAGGATACAATTATATTGAAAAAATATTAGAGATTACTGGTCAATTAATGGATCAATCGATTGACATTTGTTTGTTCCAGCTTCTTAGGAGTTAGGATTTGATACCTTTTTCTCTTATATGACCGAAAACTGAATATGTTTGGATTTTGGACTGTTGGTCGGATAAAAAAAATAATTTTAAAGATTTCACTTTGGGCTTATTTTTTTTACTATTTTCTTATGGACAAAATGATAAATCGATAAAAATAAATTAATGAAGAAAACAATAGTTGCAGCACCAAAACATATTTCCCTTTAATACAGGTCTGACTTCCATTACTCATATATTTCTGTATGCTTAGTAAAGGCTACATGATTATGATTGCCTAGATAATGTATTCATGCTGCGAAAACAAAAAAATATGCATGATCTATGCTTCTCTCGTGAAATACTTAAAGGTTGTTCCAATAATAAAGACCTTTCTATGTACATCATGCTCCTCCTCCGTGCTCATCCTAATTGTCTTATTCTGCTCCAACGATGCGGTATAGAGGAGGAGTCTGCATATGTGACTTTAGGGCAGACTTTTCGGAAAGTTCAGTGCAACAAATATAGCTGTGATGGTAGGTTTGAAATCCACATCTTTTTACGACCGTCACCATTTAGACAATGATCGCCGTAAAACAAACACTTGGTGTGCATCCAGTGCTTCTTGACCTCATCGCACCCAGCTCATTCACGCTGTAAACAAACTGAGAGAGCGACCATATATGCTTTGATCAGCAGATAACTTGCTCTTCTACTTGTCCATTATCCACTAACCAAAGCCAAGAATACAAGTGACCGTAACTGTGGGCCTCCTCAAAATATCTATCTTCCTCACCATACGTATTGTTTACACACTTGTAAAAGTTGTTTTTCTTGGCGAGGCCGTTGGATGAGTTGTGTAAGTGTCCTCACATGGCAGGATGAGCGGCGTAAAAACGCTGACACAGGTTTCCTGTCAGGATACAGTCACATGGTGAAACTACTTTGCACTTCATTAACTTGTGGAGGAATCGGAGCGAACAGCAGAGAGGTAGGGGCGTCTTATTTGGCATATTTCACAGAAGATTTATAGCTTTAATTTAGGCAGATACATTTTGTATTTTACCTTTTTTAAATATCTGCAATGGCTTTTAGAGCATTTACACAAACGCATGTCTATGAAAAGCAATCAGCCCCAAAAGAAAAGGACAAATCCAGCATCCAGTGCCTTGAGTGCTACGACCGAAACGTGTATATAGGGACCAAGGATGCAACAGTCCAGCATCTCATCTTTCCCAATAGCACAGATGGAGCCCTGAGTCCTGGACAGAGCAAACTTAGAGAGGGAAGGGTGAGAAAGCTAGGCTCAGGCAACCACGTAACCCAACTGAGGGTAGTCCCACTTTTCAACCATCTGCTGGTCCTGTGGGACCGGAGCGTTACTGCCCTCAACATGTTCTCCTTAGAGCCCGTTCCCGCCCTGAAGAAGATCCAGCACGTGTCTTTGTTTGAGGTGTGCGACTCAGCCCAGCAGGAAGCATGCGTGGAGATGGTGACTTCCTCCAGCCGCAGGAAGGTGATCCGGATCCACGTGGTGGGGGTGGACAGGTGGGACGTTGTAAAGGAAGTGCCTCTGCTCCAGGACCCCGTGGCCTTGGCGCTGGATGGTGATAGTGTGTGTGTGGCCACCAGCGACAGGTATCTCCTCTGTGATATTCAGACTGGGAGCTGTGAGGAGCTCTTTCCTCACAATCACAGCCGCCAGCGTGCCATTGTTACCTCAGTAGGACGAGGGGAGTTCCTCCTGAACGGGCCTGAATCTTTGGGTAAGAGCTGCCAGTTCATGGTACATGTTGTTCTACAGGCTGTCGAGCACATGTGACATGCTTCCTTTACAGTTAGTCATCTCATATCACTCCCCCATATATCCATCTAGCCAGGGGATATTTGTTTTGCCAAGATATCATTACTCCATCCTCATCCCTCAGGCATGTTTGTGATGAAGACAGGGATATGCCAGCGCCCTCCCCTGCAGTGGCCTCAGGAGGTGCTGGCAGCCGGAGTATGTTTCCCTTACATCATAACCCTGCAGCCCCAAGTGCTGTCTGTCTACAGCATGGTAGATCAGCAGCGCAAGCAGACTGCGAGTCTCAGCGGAGCGAAGGGTCTGCTCTCCACATCAGGTAAACCGGGCAACATCAGTCCATCACCTAATCCTGGCAGACTGCAGACCGAAGAGGCTGTCAAACTGTGTTTTTGTTTTTAAAAGATGTCGTTTCAGTTTGCACTGATTCAGTCAATCATCCTTACACCTACTGTTCCTACTCACCGAGTGTTTCTGAAAACTCAAAACAAATCTCCCCCCAGATGGTGTGTTGGTGTTCACAGAGAGAGACATTTTCAGCCTGCGTCTGGTGCCACTCGAAGAGCAGATCCAGGCACTTGTACGGCATGAGAGGGTCGAAGAGGCCTTGTTGCTGCTGGATGGAGTTCAAAGCCAGCGTCCACTTGACTCATACAAGGTGAAATTCAATTTATAGACACGCAGCAGGACGCAAACACATCCCCGCTTTGAAATCTAGGTTTCTGACAAATACATTCTCCTTCTCCAGGGTTACAAAAACACAATTTCTGAGGATAACCGAATGAGACAGACGCATTTATGGTATTCCTCCTTTCTTCTTTCCAACCCGCCCAACTATTATGCCCTACAAACGCAGAATACAAAATTGAGCTAAGACCAGAGTCTGCCTTTTTTTAACAGCTGTTTCACCATATGAAATTATTATGCCACAGAAATATGTTAGCGTGCTTTGAGGTAAATGCTGATGTCAGAATGTTAACACGCTTACAATGACAATGCAACACAGTCTCACAGCAGTTCGTAAAATAGTCACGAATATGAATCTATTTGATTCGTGTACATAGTCACAAATTTCCCTTTTTTTCGTGACGCTCAGCACGACTTCAAACAACGTATTTTTCATGCGTTTTTATTTCCACTCCAGTCTTTTCAAAATAAAACTACTTAGGTTTAGGAATAGATTGACTTGGTTAGGTTTAGGCAACAAAACAACTTAGGTTTAGGAAAAGATCGCAGTTTGGGTTAAAATAACACCAGAAGTGCCGTAACTTTAGTACAGAAGTGTCCAATCCATGTCCGAGATGTTGAAATACTTCACAGGATAAGTGAAATCTTTGACATGCTGGTGGCGCAAGAAAAAAAAGTCAGAAGATCACCAGAGTCAGTTGGGCTCATCCTCTGGGGAACATGAATTTCTGCATCAAATTTCATGGCAGTCCATCAAGTAGTTGTTGAGATATCCCAGTCTGGATGAACAGTTCAGTGTTAACATTGTTCAGCAGCTAAATCATAATAAGTAGCATGGATAAATTCTTCCTAAAAGCTAACTAACCAAGTTTAGATTCCTTTTATACTGTCCAAACATAGAGTACAAGTCGACACATTTTTTTTTTCATCCTAAAAAAAGCATACAATTAAGATTTTACAACTTACATAGCTGTCACACACTTTAACAAAGAAGCCTTCAAACGTCAAGCCCTTTTTTCTCAACTTCCCATACCCTGTATCGTCAGTACTGCTATAATTTAACCATTTTATAGATTCGCACACCACTGATGTGTAGATTTGCATGCATTACAACCCCAGCTGGCACTGCATCAAAGTGTTTGACTTTAATATTTCATCAGTGTAGAACAGATTGAACCAGGCTGTCGAGGGGCAGACTGACTATATTGTCGCGAGCTGCTATTGTAGGTGTATTCCAGTTGGATGAATGCAACTGAGGACAGCAGATGGTGTCTGAGATTTAGTGTAATCTGTGCCATACCTCAGGTTACAGGTTAGAGGTGACACACTGATGAGTCAGTCCTTATTATTTTTCTGGTTTTGTGTTTTTTTTTTATATCTTAAAGTGTGCCCTTGAGATTTAAGGACAGTCACACAATCTTCTGCCTCACTGATTCCAGCTCACATATTAGTGCTTTAAATATGTTCATGCATTGCGTGCCTGCTTTTAATAGTTTTTTTTGTTTGTTTACTGGCAGGAGCTGCAGAAGGCCATCACTTGCCTGGCTGGATTTGTTCATTTTTACCAGGAGGGTTTTTCTGAGGCCAGAGATCTATTCATGTGAGAGTAAAACCCCTTTCAAGACACAAAATAAATCACAGCAAACTGTGCAATATGTGAATTTTGTGTGTCTTCTCTGCTGAATTACACACTAACTCTAACATCAATCAATACTCATTACCCACTTGAACAGTGCTGGTGAGCTGGACCCCAGAGAAATCATCCGCCTCTACCCTGACACGCAATCGTGCCTCAGCGAGGACTTTAAATCCCAGTTTGATGAAGTAAACAGGGGTAGGGATCTCCAGGTGCTCTGCCAAGACAACAGGAACACGTTCCATCATTACCTGGCCTTCCTGGGAGATTTCCTCAGAGTAGTCAGGGGGACGGAGCAAGGCCTGAGGTGCAGTAAGGAGGTGGACTGCGCCCTCCTGAGGCTGTACGTAGAACTGGGAGACACTGAAAGTCTGCAGGAGCTTGTGGCATCTCCCAGTGTGTGCAGCCTGGACCACTGTGTTCCTTTTTTGGAGCAACACAACAGGTGAAAATAAATGAGTATTTGTTGAATAGGTGAATTGTAACTAGATATATGGTTGTGATTTTTTGGTTGAATGACAATTAGCCTTGAAAGAAAAATATTTTGTCTAATTTGTTCAATTTCATGAACCATTTCCTGTTTGATCTCTTTTTATTTATAGATTTTTTGCATTAGGTTCCCTCTATGAAAGCCATGGAAATCAAATAGAAGCAATCCAGGTATCATTTCCTCAAAAACACCACACATTTTATATATAACTTTGATGTAAAAGTAGTTTTATTCTTCCAGACTTGGGTGAAAATTGCAGATGGCTTCCACAAAGACCCCTCTTGCTCTGATGTATACGGACACATAGTGTGGACTCTCAGTCAGCTGCAAGACAGAGATGCTGTGTGGAAATTTGCAGACTGGACTCTTCAAAGAAACCAAGAGGTGCTTTTTTTCCTTTTTCATGCTCTCAATTTAACTGCAGAGGGCAGAGTTGCACAAAACAACCATGTGTTACGGATATAAACACACAGCAAAATGCCACCTAAATTGCTTTGCTTATAAGACAATTATCGGTAATGAATAACAGTTTTCCTTTATTTGAAAAAGATAGGTGTGCAGATTTTCAACAAGCGTCCCCCAGGTGATCGATTTGAGACACAAGCCGTCCTCGCCCTCTTGGAGAAGTACCCACTGGCGTTGCTTTTGTATCTTGAGTTCTTAATCCATGATTTAAACAGCGAGGTGGGTACAGCAGCAGCTACCTAATCTAATATCCCTGACTCCTTTATTAAATACACCGAGACACGATTGGTGTAATCTTCCCCCTAGGAGGAGAGACATCACAACCGTCTGGCCCTGGCATATGTTACCGAGACGCTGCGAGAGGAAGAGGAAGCAGATTTGAGGAAGACCAGAGGGAAGTTGCAGCAGCTGCTATGGGAATCCAAATTCTATGATGCCTCCACTGTATACGGTGTGTGGATGCCTTATGAGGAAAATAAATCATGACTGAGTTGTTACTAAATCATATTCTCATCGCAGAGAGAGTCAAGTCAGCAACCCTGCACGTAGAGAAAGCCATTCTCCTCGGTAGGACCGGTGAACACTCTCAGGCTCTGCAGGTGCTGGTTCACCAGGAGGGAGACCTCCAGGCTGCAGAGGCCTACTGCTGCAGGGCCGCCCAGGGCCGGGATCCACAGTTCAGGCACACCCTGCTGCTCACCCTGCTCCAAATCTACCTGAGCTCTGAGGATCTCACCAGCGCTGCTGTGGACCTGCTCAACAACAACCCTCGGGTGTTTGCAGCAGAGAAGATCATCCAGCTCCTGCCTGATTCCTGGTCTGTTCAACTGGTCTCCCAGTACTTAGTCGGATCCCTCAGAGAGACCATCCACCAGAGGCGGATGGCAAGGCTGCAAAAGGCTTTGGGCCAGGCAGAGCTCATGCGGCACAAGGTCATTTGGGTGAGTTTAACGACATAGTTCACATTTTTTTTCGCTCCATGAACATTGAGTGTTGTTCTTATTCTGAATCTCTCTCTCTCTCTCTACAGATGCAGGCCTCAAAAACAAACGTCAGACTGGACAAGGGGCAGAAGTGTAACGTTTGTCAGAGAGACCTTGCAGATCCCCAGTTTGCCTGTAACCTCCATGGTGATCTGATGCACACAAGCTGTACTGGCCTCTCCTCATCTTAAAGACACCAATACAGCAATCTGTTGTCTGTTTATGCAAATATGTGCATCCCTGCACTCACAGAGAATCACATTAATTTCAAACTGGATAAGTGTCTGCCTCCTACGCGATACTTTTCCTAGATTACACTGTGTCCTCTAGACAAACTCTGCACAAGGATTCAATTCATGGACCAGACACTTTCCCTAATTAGAAAAAAAAGAAAATACATTGTGTAAATAACTGGTTTCAAAAAGCAAAAGAGCAAGCAGTGCACTTTTTCAGGGCGGCATGTCTGAGCCATTTCCTAGAGACATTGTAGACAGCAATAGCTATAAAGTGGAGGACTCTCAGGGACATATATTCACTGATCAGACAGTGGTGTTTAACATGGAAACCACCTGTGGTCAACCTGATGACCAGAGGGAATCTGACCATCCTCCACAGCTGTATATATGCATCCCCGCCGTCATGGTTTCCACCGACTGTGTATATTTGTCTGCTTAGAGCTGGAATTAGAAAGTCAACAACTGAGAGGCTGCACGTGAGAGACTTTTTTGTTATTCAGCTTGTGTGCATTAATATACATTTATGACCCCCTAAAAAAAAAATCACAATTACAGGCTTAAAAATGAAAAGAAAACAGTTTGAGGAAGTGCAGAGTTTGGGGTCATTTCTGTTAATTTTACAAGCAACCAAATGACATGTCTGTGCTGTGTATGGAACATGAAATCAAAATCATTTTTACCAACATCTTCCCTGTCATTTAGGGAACATGAGAGACGTGTACTCCAAATAATAACACACAAACTCCAGTGTGTCCACATGTACAGTATGGATATTTTGTATATAAACTTAAACACATATCATAACCTCTTAAGATCCAGCCCTATATGTGAAAAAAGCCCATACCTGAACATCATTTTGCTGGACTGCTTGCAAGTTTTTGGTGTAAGTATTGGCCTGGGGTGATGACTAATTGCAGTGTACATTAATAATGAATTATGAACATGTTGGAAGAGATTATCTCGTTATGCCCTTGCCAGTATTTCTGCAGTTTTTTTCTCCTAATGAGGTTTTTGTGGGACTTTTTAATTGTTCTCACTGAGGGTCGAGTTGTGTTCATTTAATTTTGTTTCATAGTGTGCAGCCCTTTGAGAGTGTGACTAGGATTAGTGTAACAGAAAGAAATTAACTCTTTAATTCTGAGTGAAATGTGTCTTTATTATTGATGGAGTATGGTATGCATCTAATGAACTCTAAGGGAGACTCCTGTGTCCAATCACGGTGTTGCATTTGCTGGTGTTACAACAAAATCTGTGACCGCAGAGGAGCCAGCAACATGAGGTCAACATTTCCAATCGCTGTTGTCAGAAAATGTGACCCCACTGTAGCTATCTTTTGCTTTTCTTTTTTTGTGTGAATACATCTTTAAAGTAAAAATATTAAAATACATTTATGTTTTCTTATCAATTCAATTTTTTTTTTTTTTTTCAGAACTTTATTTTCAACAAAAGACAAGTACAAAAGTATAGAGAATACAATAAACAGTACAAAACAAAGAAGACAAACAAAAAAACAAAAAAAAACCTTAATGCCAGAGGAGTTCAATGTCCATTAATTTCAAGTCTTTTCAGAGTTCAAGAAAATGTACTTCCATATTGAGAGACTTTACAGCGTTTTGTTTTTTGACATTTTCCAGTAAGGTGCCATACTGCTTGAGTTCAACAAGAAACCGACGAATCAATCAATTATCAATTAAATTGTGTGTGTTTTCTGTCACGTATTCTGACGACAGCCGTCAGAAATGCTTCTCTGCGGTCGCAGATTTCGCTGGTCACAGATTTCGGTGTAACACCAGGAAACAGCCATAATCTCGCGAGATTAGAATGAGCGAGAGAGCGCGTCTACCTGAGAGAAATAAACGGAAGAGCTTCTGCGTGTAAAAAAACAGAGCGATATTAGTGAAAGGGAGTAAATTCAAGTTACTTTTCGACGCCAGTCTAGCTGCAAAAATGGCGACTGTCATTGAAGACAAGAAGAGGACGATTTGTGAGTTAAACACGGACGTTAAAAGCCTAGCACAGTTAGCCTCGTAGCTGCGTGTTGTCGTGTTTATACTGAGACAGGAGGGGATACGTTCGGTCAGTGGATGGTTCTAAGGTCAGAGGTCATCCCAGCTACCAGTGATGCTTCTCTATTCACCTGATGGAGGTGATGCTCAAGGAATAACAGGTACCAACTTCCTGTTTATGTTTGCAAAGACTGATGTTTTTTTGTCTAGTTAAAGGACAAATGGACATGTGTGCATTTGACTTTAAAGTTAAATCTGCCAAAATCTCAAAGTTGAGATAAGAGTCAAGGTTTTACTGTACTTTACATCAGAAGTGTGGTGAGCTTAAGAGTGTTAAAGAGGCACTTCAGCATTTTAAACTGTTTCAAATGAAGGTAGTTTATTTTTACTGTTTATTTATTTATCTGGTTTGCTCAATATTAAGTAATGATTTTGTATTCTTGACTGATAATGAATTTATATTTTGATAAGGATAATTATATCAGTAATTAATTTATATTTCTATATGACAGAGATGAAAGGTAATAATTATAGTTAAACAAGTTTAGGAAAAATAACTTAGATTATATGTTTAGCTCAATAAGGACGCTGGTTACTTATTAATGAATGAGTTATGGAGAAGGGGTGGGATTAAATAAGTTTGTACTTCTCACTCCTTTTCGAATATGTAAACCAAGGCAAGTGTTTGACAATTTCTTTTGCTTATGATTTTCATTGTATGTGGAAACTGCTTTTTTTCTGGCAGTCCACTTGTTGTATGATGATTCTCTTTTTTTAATTATTATTGTTATTTTACATGTTCGAAATCAAATTTGAAATGAAAAAAAAATGAAATGAAATTGTAGGGCTGCAGATTATGCCCTCAATGATAATCCTGATTTTTTTATGTCAATATTGAGATCAAGATTATTTATTGATTTTGGGAACAAAATGTTTTTATGACACTTCCACATTTATGTAAACAGAGCGTTGCTTTCTGTGCTTCATCCCTGCTAATGTACAAATCATTGCATGAAAATCAGACTGGTCCTTATTCACAGTGTATTCCCTCGATCGCCCCCTGCTGGCTGGCTGTTAGTTTAGGAAGGGCTTGATTTGATATGCAGATATGAGTTTTCTATGAGCGAAGCACGCATTTTAAACATAAATATTGTGGTCGATCATGTTAATGTAATTAAGGGAAGCCAAAATCGGATTGCGATTAATATTCGATTAATTATGCAGCTCTAGCCTATTGGATATTTGTGTGTGTTGAAAGCAATTAAGCGTACATCTGAAGTAAACGTATCAGTCTCTATTGAAAGCAAAAGGACAGCACATGCACGCTTTGTGTCAAAGGTCCCTCATGCCAATTTCATGTCTGTTTGCGTCGTTTATGTTTTTATCATTTTACTTTAAATAAGTTTGTGCATTTAAAAGTGAATCTGTGTATTTTTTTGAAGAGAACTGTTTGGGTTAATGGTTAAAGTCGAGATTAGATACAAGACAGGCAGACAGGGAGAGAAAGAAATCATTCACTGTTACTTTAACTTGCTCACTGTATTAATTTGGCATTCTCTCAAATTTAAATGGCATTTAACAATGTACGAGACACGCAACAGAAATAATCTTGGCCAGTCATACTGTAAGCCACAGAAAAGTGCATCACCCTTTGCAAATAAATAGAAAAATTTCCAATGATGTAATCCACCAAATCACACTTCTGGATATTCTCTTACAAATCATTACATTTGGAGTGACAAAAAACAGATTTATTAAAAACTGCGTATGCAAAAGTAGCCGTCTAGGCTGCTGCAGAAGTAAAGAAGATATCAGCCAATTCATCGGCTATATGCTATTTCCTGATTTTTCTAAACTATCGTTTTTGTATCGGCCTTTAAAAATCCATTATCAGTCAACCTCTAGTCGAAATGAAATTAAAAATGCCTTATTTTGAACAGAAGTATATTTTATTTTTGTTTGAGGAGAAGTCATTTAATAAATGATTTAAACCTGATTCTCTGGTGAATAATTGTTTCTTGAGAGTTCAGGTTGAGCTAGCTTCTCTGGGGTAGGGGCGTCTCACTTACCAGAGTAAGGCTACATAGGAAGGGTAATACAAGGTAGGTCACACCACCTCACCTGGGCATTCCACCCTCAGGCAGTGGGCAACCCCGGGGTCTGAGAAATTAAGCCAATGCGGAAGGGCCTCAAACTTGCATTCTTTCTAATAGTCAGCAGGAGGCGATTCCTCTGGTTGCAAAAAAGAAGTCAATCGCTAGTTTCAAGTCTTCTTCAATACAGCGTGATGTTCATTTAGTAAATTATGGTCCCTTTTAGAGTAAAATAGACCATAAAGCCGGGTATGCTTTAGGGCGTGGCTACCTTGTGATTGACAGGTCACTACCACAGCGTTGTCCAGTCCGGGTGTTGTCCATGTTTTCATTTTACAACTTTAACACTTTCACAGTGTGTTTTCAGTTCATGAATGTTAATTATAACTTTTTTGGTCGCCTATAAATGTCTTATTCAGCGTTCAGTTATACTTGCTCCACCCTCTCGTTTCACTTGTGATTGCAAATAACCAAGATGGCGACGGCCAAAATGCCCAACTCAAGGTTTCAAAACTTCAGTCCTCAAAGCAATGGATGCCCCCAGGTCGTCGCTGTGATTCACACAAAATCCTAGGGCCCATCTTATGCTACTCATTAACTAGTACAGTCGGGGTCAGGGGCTAGGACCCTTCTGAATTCTCGGCCGTCCATAGTTGATTAGACTTGCACTGCTACTACGTGGGCGCTTTCGGTCCGCTATAGCCTAAAGCTTACAAGAATACACTTGATTCAAGCAATGACTTGAAATTTCTCACTTGGAGTGTATAAACTTAACCTATGACTCATATAGGCTAAATAAACTGACTCATATCCCCAGAAAACCCAAGAAAACCACTTTCCTAGCCTTGCTCTTTTATGAGGTTGCAGGAAAGATTACCGTGTCCACTCCTCCACATCGTCTCCTTGTAATTTTGATAATCTATGCATTTAGTTTTAATCTACTGTTAAGTCATTGTAAGCACTCCTGGATAAACAGCTGAAAGGCATCAGTGCAGAGAAAATCACATAGCATCAGCTTCTTTCTCACTTGCTTTGGGATGTGAAGGAGCCTCTCATAGTTTATATGTGCTGACTGTGAGGGCTGCTGCTCTGTGACTGGCTGATCTTTGGGCCGTGCCTGATGACCGGTGACCACGGGGTGGACCTTAGGCCGGGATTATGTCCTCTGACTCCCTCTCACGTATGTCTTTAGGGAGCGTTAATGTTGTTTTGAACACTTGCGGTTATGCTGTGCCTCGAAAACGTTTTTCTCATCTTTGATGTTGACCGACAGCCATAAGCAAATAAAAGGTAAAAATATACAGACACAAGTACAAGTACACCTTTTTCTACCTAAATTAAGACTCCAGTAAACCTATTTGGTGCATTTAAATAATTTTTTTTACTTTTCATACCTGATGCACTTAGATCCCCCCTCTCATTGTATATAAGAAGTTGATATCAGTAGCTCTTGTTGATGTGACTGTAACGCTGTTGAAATCTGGAGTTCAGTGCATGAGTAGGCGGGGGATCTGGGGAACTGCATGGTGCTCTGGGCTGCCGGCCAGATGGACATTTTATACATGATGAGGGGAATGGATCGGATGCAAAAATGAACAGTTATAGAGGAAAGTATGGTGGGGTATCCAGACATTGGTCTCCCATTATAAATATCCATGCCGCCACAGAGGGAAAACAAGAACAGTTTCTTCTTGTGCTTTTCTAAATTTAAGACCAAATGTTGGCTGTCTGGACTGTAGGACGTAATTGTTTATGTGTTAACATAGTTTTGTTTTATATGGACTAGGAGGAAAGTAGTTCACAAAGTAGAGACACAAATGACTTCTTTTGCCTATAAGTTATAGAAAATGGTTAACCCTAATGCTCTGTTTGCGGTCCTGGAGACCCAAACAACTTTTACAAAAAAAAAAACACATTTAACCTTATTTTATCAGTTTTGTAGTTCATGACTTTTCCTAATTTTGTGAGAATTGCTTCTGAACATTGATTTTGAACTACAGAAAATGATGCATTACTTCTGTTTGGGCTCTCGAAGACTCCTCTGTAACACACGGTAAATACATATCTGCAATTGATTGGTGCTGACAGTATTTTTAAACAGCACTATAAGTGTATTTTGACTTCTGTTATTGCACTTTATTAAATAATAGTTTGCTTATAAGAGGCCTAAAAGGGAATTAGACATCTTTGGGTTCTAATTGTCACGTCACTGTGAAGAATGAAATACTGTACATTTCTTTGTCAATAAATTACTCTTTGGCAAACAAAAATAATATATATTTGTACAACAATATCCCACATAACATATAAAAAATGTTATATTTACTTATTGATAATATTTACTTATGTAATAATTGTGTTTTATGTTAATTTCTCTATTTTATCACCTTCAACAGATGTGCAGGCTCAGTTTGTGGCAAAGGTAAAAGGTTGTTTCAACACTTTTCTACACATTGGGTTTTAATAAGATCACAAAAAAAAAGATTCAAAAGAACAAATGTTTGATTTTACAATAGGAGTGGCGTCTGTGGGACACTAACGTATGAAGAAAAGCGAATGTTAAGGGTTTAAATGTGTTGTTTTAATATTTAATACCTTTAGGACAATTATTTGTTTAACTTTATAAAATACATGAAGATACATATTTCACACTTTGGCACCAAGTCTAAAAAAGACTGTGAAATAAATGCTGCCTCAGGGTTATGAAAATCTCACCAGGTATCTCACTAAATAAAGCCCATGGGGGAAATAAATACACAAAGCGTCTCTGTGTATCATGCATCATATTTATAGTCAAAGCCACAAATTACTGTATCATGTCCCTTATGACGCATTTTTCAGTCTCTTAGTGGTTGCAGAGAGACAAGGAAAATCTTAATTTGCAACCCTTTCGGTAGCAATAATGGTAAGGTAGCAGAAAACCTAAACGATTGAACTTTAATTTCCACTTCTCCCAGCAAAAACTAATTCTATAGATATAGCAGAACAAGTATGGGAATAAATAGCTGAAGAGGATGATCAAAACACATCTTTTTTTAACTCCCAAGGCAACGCTCTCATTTTCATGGCTTGCTACCTTGGGGTTTGGCTGAATGCCACTGGGAGAAATGGCCCACTGGAGACACAGAGGGCAGAGACGGCGACCACAGAGACACCCACCCTGCTCTGCTGCACGGAGCCATGGTTTATATACATCATACTGCATGGTAAAGCAAGTAGTGTCACCATGTCTAAAGGGCTAATATTGTTCACTGCTTATTTCTTTCAGTGCTCAAAACTGTTTTCTTGACTGGGCATTTTGAGGAAGATATGATGTATTTTAATTTTGTACATAACTGCCACTTTCAGAGTAATTATCCTTACTGCAAAAATATAATTTCCAGATAATTAGTTTCCCTAAGAGGTAAATTATATTATTACAAATATGGGAAAGTGCTTGGGGACTGAATGAAAATTGTTAGGGGAAAGGGTCGGTCAGAAAAGTATTCTAATTTTTAACACAGCCTTATTAGCTTTCTTGCCAAGAGTTAGATGAGAAGGTTGATACCGCTCATGTCTGAACAGTAAACATGAAGCTACCGCCGTCAGCCGGCTAACTTAAAGCCCTGTCACATCAAGTCAACGGTCGTGAGAGAAGTCACTTTGATTGGCTGTCAGGCTTAAGCGAATCAGTGCACGAGAAGCGAAACAAGTAATGAAAGGAAGCTAACTAGTAAAGTGAAGAGGGCACACACAGAAGGCTCTTCTCATTTTTCATCTTCAGCTCATCTGATCATTCCAATACAAGTATATTTTCGACATGGCCATCTGGTATGAAGCTGAGTGGTGAGTGAGAGTGGTGTGAAAATGGTTGACAAATGCCGCTTTGTGTCATGTACGTATCATAACAACAGCTTGTATATCTGCCGTCTTCTGGTTTCCCTTTTTGAATGATGAACACGGACAAACGCAGCCACTGGTGTGGAGAGTTATTTCATCTCACGCAGGCGCAGAACGTCCGTGCTAATTCGCCGTTGGCTGTAGTCTTTGCGGTGTGTTTGAATGCAACTTTTTGGCCAAGACACGGGCAGCGTGAGGCGATGCAACAGACGGCCTTCGTCGCCGCTAGTTCTCTGATGCCGGTTTGGCGTTTCCGGGTCTTTAGCTTAACATAAAGTCTGGATCACAACCAGCCTAGCTCTGTCCAAATGTATCAAAATCCATCTTCCTGCACCTCTAAAGCCAAATAAATAAATAAAAAAATATACAAAAATGGTGAAACACAAGGTTCAGCCCCCCTCCTCACCCGAATCATTTTTGTACAATCCCTTATGATTCCAAAAGCTTCCATTTTTGCAATGAACTTGCCAGAAATCTCACAGAAATATCGCTTCAGACGTACATGGAAACACTAATTTGTCCAACCTGAGGTCAACCATAAATAGATGTATTCCTAAACAACTTAAGTGGCATTATCTTAATTATCTCTAGGTACTGCATGCGGCTAATGACTCAATTTTGAATGAAGAATGAGAGTTCAGTTTTGGAAAGTTTTTTTGGCAGCTTTATGTGTTTACACTGCCCTTTTCTAATGAGGAGTGAATTTCAGGTGGACAGTTTAGCGCTCGGCCCAAGGGGTCTAGTTGTGGTCGTCCACCTGGGTTTTTTTTTTTAAATGTGGAAGCTTGTGTCTCATTTCCAGGTCTAGCACCTTTCATCTCCGGACCATTTGGATTTCTGGGAACAGAAACAAACGAACCTGCTGACCAATCTAAAAGTTGGGGCAGAAACTGCAATCTGGCAGTGTAATTGCTTCGTTCTTCCACACCCATTCATACAAATAAACTTCATTATCCATATGGTGCACAGCTTTTAGTAGCACAACATGCCAGAAAACAATTAAGATCATATCAACTTTCATTAAGAATTAATTTCATACCACTCAGTGAAAAGACACAAGTCAATAAATCTTACTTACAAGTGAGCGTAATTTAGATTTCTACTCTTGTACGTCTTAATTCAGAGCATCCTGTTGCTGACATTCAAAGAGGGCTATTTAGCAAGCTGCAGTTGATGAATATAGCACCACAAAATATGGCTTCATGGTCTGTCCCGTGTAAAACGAGAATAATTAAAGCTCTGAGAACAGAGGGGACGTGTGTTCTGCACCGCAGGGTCCCTGATAGTTTCTGAGCTTCGTCTGCGAGACTGTGCCTCATGCGATGTTTGACATCACTGATTACAGAGCATGTGCCACAGTACGTTACTGTTACTGTACCCTGGGAAAGTTGAGAACGTGGGATCACGCATAATTAGACATTTAGCGCCAATCCTCCCCACAGATGAACACACCCTTCACCACAACAGAGGAGGGCCAGGGAGTTAAAAATGTCCCAGCACCAGCCTGATATCAACCGCACGAGTCAAAAACGCCCTCCCTCTGCTATCTAGGACTGAATTTGCAGTAATCTACACAATAAAGGCACGGCGTGGGCATGAAATCCAATACCAACCCCAAAAGGCCTCATGCAATCTTTGAACTGGAGCTACTGCAGCAGGAATCTCAAGTAATCTGTATTTTAGAACAGAAAAAGTCCCATGACCTATCATAAACTTATATATAGCAATCAAAGCTCCAATCAGAGCTCAGTCAAATTAGAGGTATGTCGTGTTTCAGCATAGAATTACAATTCTATTTCTACAGATCGAATATCTCTGGAAGCATCGAAACGAAATGATATTTCAAGGCCTTCATTAAGTCTTTCATGAACCCCTAAACTGCCAAGGAGCGCAGAAGAATAGAATGATTCTCGACTGACGTGAAGCTGCACGACATCTCTGCACTTTGTGGTTTCATGCACCAACACATACCCATACTTGAGGGTATTTCAGGAGTTCCCGAGCATCACTTTGCATCCCAGAAATGCAAGCAACAATTTCAAAAGAGTTGCAAGATGTCATCTGACCAAAAACTACACAGGAAAAGCAAATATTTGTTCTTAAATTAAATTAATTTGTGTCACATTTTCCTTAATTTCTACTCATTTTATCTGTTAACTTGGTCCCAGTTGTGAATGTTTACAGGTCTTGGAGAGTACTACGGTATGTGGAAAAAGTTGTATAAAGCCTTTTATGGCTCCAGAGGAAGCTGTGCAAAGTTTGATTAATTGCCTCAAGTGATGTCATTTGAGTCTAGGGCTGTGTATTGGAAAGAATCTGGCAATATGATGCGTATCATGATACAGAACATACCATCATATGCATAAAATCTGAGTAAAAAAAGTTAACTTTTTTATGCAATCTCTGAATTTGGGTGTGTTACGCGAACTGTCTGCAGTTAAGTTGCATTGTGGGTAATATAGGCGCCAGGTTTTGATAAGGAGGAAGAATGCATTGAATAAAAGCTGATATCTCTGATTCTGATGCATCGATTTTGAACTTTTTTTTAAAAACTGTCCAACATGGGTTCAACAATGGGAACCAATTGACCAAACGATCTCACTGTGAATAAAGTATTTAAAACAAGCTCCACCTCAACCAGTTAAAGGAACAGTGTGTAACATTCAGGGGGATATATTGGCAGAAATGGAATATAATATTAATAAGTATATTTTCTTTAGTGTATAATCACCTGATAATAAGAATTTTTGTGTTTTTGTTACCTAAGAATGAGCCGTTTATATCTACATACAGAGCGGGTCCTCTTCACGAAGTCAAGCCGCCATGTTTTTACAGTAGCCCAGAACTGACAAACCAAACACTGGCTCTAGATAGGGCCATTTGTGTTTTCATATTTCATGTTCAATTTAATAACATCAGATATAACAAAATGTCAGTCACGGGGCATTTTTCTGCAGAACAAGTACTTTTACTTTTCATACTTAAGGTGTATTTTGCAAATAATACTTATGTTCTTTTACACAAGGAGTATTTTTACGATGTTGTACTGGTATTTTTACCAAAGTAAAAGATCTGAATACTTCTTCCACCGCTGTTTAATCCTGCCTCCCACTGAGACAGCAGCTCTGTCTATGATGGATGATTTGCTGAGTGATGTGTTTAGTCATCTTTCAGCATATGTTCAACCCTGTGGGTCCAGATACAGCAGTAAATCAAAGGGCAGTCATTGTGGTGACTGCACTGTGAATCACAGCGTCCTAAATAAAGCTCTCTAGCTTTCCATTGTCTAAACACCAAAACCAACTCCAAGCTCTATAACATAACACTGTGTATGCTTAACTTATTGCTTAATGAAGCAACAAAACCATGGCAACAGCCACTATTATATGTGTGAGTAAACCAGAGTAAGCATGTTCTTTACGCCCATAAAAACTTGGGGAAGTACATCTGCACGCTGCGTTCCAATCCTGAGGCAAAAAGTGCTTTAAATATCTTTTAGGTCTTTCTCTTTATGCATAATGAAACCTGAATGAATGTTATAGAACCAAATACATTATCGTACTGGTATAAATATCCTTATTGCTCTATATTCTGTCATCTAAAATTCCCATTTATAGCATTTTGATGCTTAAACGATTATTTTCATTGTTGATTAATCTGTTGAATATTTTTTCGATTAATCGAATGGTTGTTTGGTCTATAAAATGTCAGAAAATGTGTCCATCAGTGTTTCCCAAAGCCCAAGATGACGTCCTCAAATGTCTTGTTTTATCCACAACTCAAAGATATTCAGGTTACTGTCATAGAGGAGTAAAGAAACCAGAAAATCTAGCTCAGGTGCCTCCCGTTTCTTTTGATCATCTTTAAGATGTTTCTACACCTTGATTGGAGTCCACCTGTGGCAAATTTAAATTGATTTGACATGTTTTGAAAAAGCACACACCTGTCAAAGGTCTCACAGCTGACAATGCATATTAGTGTAGAACCGAATCCATGAGGTTGAAGGAGCTGCCTGCAGAGCTCAGAGACGGGAGGATTCTGAAGGATTGTGAGGAAGGCTATATTGAAGGTTCCCAAGAGCACAATGCCCGCCATAATTCTTAAATGGAAGAAGTGTGGAGCAACCAGACTCTTCCTAGAGCTGGCTGCCCGGCCAGATTGAGCAATCAGGGCAGAAGGGCCTTGGTATGAGAGGTGACCAAGAACCTGATGGGCTCTCTGGCTGAGCTCCAGTGATTCTGTGTGGAAATGGGAGAAAGTTTCCTCAGTGAAAGACACGTGAAAGCCTGCTTGGAGTTTGCAAAAAAGCACCTAAAGTCTCAATACTTTCTGAAGTGTATGGATGGATGGGGGTTATCTACTGAGAACTTGTACAGATAATTTCAGCCAAACTGTTTATATTATACAAATCAATTTTTTTCAATAAATCATAAATTCAAAAGAAAAGCTTCTTTATCTGTGATGGTTGTGGTTTGAAAAGGCAACAAAATACCTTCCAGCCGTCTGTTTTGAGAACGTGTTTGACAAAGTGCATCTGTCTGTGCACCTCTCTGTGACTGCACATACTTTACTAGTTTTTTCTTCTTATCCTCAGGTGATTACTGACATTTACAGTTTATTGCTGCATTTCATCATAGAGCAGAAAGCTTAAATTGTCTGGAGGAGCTCACCTCAGCTCTCCTGCTCTCTGTACAGACTGGAGAAGAAGGCTGATTTCCACAAGCTGAAGCTTATGCTAAGCTCTCAGTTGATGGCAAACTGGGACGGGACAGACTGACAGACTGGGCAGCTTTTTACTCCGAATAACAGCTCCCCATCTTATAATGTCAGGTTCTGGCACATTTCCGACCTTTAATTTGGAGAGGGTGTTTCACAGTCACAAAACCGTAGAGAGATAATAGCGGGTGAAAGTATAGCTTAAAGTGGCTGTATGTGTACAGGCGTGGAATATAATTAGCTTAATTTCAATGAAGCAAACCACTTGTCTGTGCGGTATAGATGGGATCAAACTCTGCAATCAACAGAGGGGCTTCACACAGTGTATAAAGTGAAAGTGAAGGGCTTTGAAATAAGAGTGCAAACATGAAACTAATCTCATTTAGGTTTAAAATCTCTTATTTCGCATCTGTTAGTAAATGTATGCAATTTACACTTAACAACAGAGCAACAGGAGAGGATAACACTCTGTCATTAGAAATGCAACGTAATACCTGGCTACAAACATTTTGCATCTGTGTGGAATCCTCATTAACCATGACCTTAAGTTTGGGTCAACATAAAATTCTTGTTCAGGTTTTGTTCAAAATATATTTAATGTTGATTAAATCAGATTCAAAGAAAACCCCTCATAGGTGTATATTTTCAGGAAGTTTCCTTTTAGGTGTACTTGCTATGTGACTTTGGGCCTTCGTTCTAACAGAATAATGAAACCAAAAATGAATGTGTGACATACAGTGGAAGCAGTGGGCAATATCTGGGTCTGAAAAGTGAAGCCAATGCGGATTTCTTTCTAATGTCCAGCAGGGGGCGACTCCTCTGGTTGCAAAAAGGAGTCAGATTGTATAGAAGTCTGTGAGAAAATGACCCTCACTTGATTTAGTATACCTCAGTAAAAATTGTAAACATGAGTTGATGGTCTCAATCACTAGTTTCAAGTCTTCTTCAATACAGCACGATGTTCATTTAGTAAATTATGGTCCCATTTAGAGTCAAATAGTCCATAAAGGAGGGGGTGCTTTAGGGCGTGGCTACCTTGTGATTAACAGGACACTACCACTACATTGTCCGGACTGAGAGTTGTCCACATTTTCGTTAACTTTAACCCTTTCACAGTGTGTTTTCTATTCATGAAATTTAATTGTAACATTTTGGTTGCCTAAAAATGTCTAATTCAGCGTTCGGTTGTACTTGGAGTAGCTCCACCCTCTCGTGTCACTTTTGGTTCTAAAAAAAACAAAATGGAGACGGCCAAAAACCAAGAGGGCGATGGTCTTAATGCCAAACGTGAGGCTTCAAGTCCAGTCCACAAACCAATGGGTGATGTCACGGTGACTACGTCCACTTGTTATATTGGCTATTGAACCGGGATTGAAGACTGGAGTTGATAAGCAGACACAGTTAGCTAGCTAGCTAGCTAGCATATAGTCATGCACCCTGACCCCACGATGACACGCGTTAAGTGACAGCCCCCTCATTTGCATAATGAGGCAGAAATGTAAAACGAAATGTGTAAAGAAATGTATCAAGAAAAGAATACAGAAATAACTAAGTTTGGAAAAATAAATAATGGGTGAAATGCAAAGGGAAAATTGTGCAGAAATAAATAAATACATAAATAAATGCATGCATTCAAAGATAAATATAAAATAAATAAAAAGATAAAAAAATTAATTTAAAAATTACTAAAAATAAATACATAGTACATAAATAAAAGGGAAAATTAAACAGAAGAGTATACACCGCTACCCTCCTACCCACATTTATCCGATCCGGGGACACTGAGATGAATGAGCTTAAAGCAACAAGTAGCCTACTGTAGACTGCACCTATTTCCACAAGGTTTGTCTCATTTGATTAAAAGCAAAAACGTATTTGAAAGATATGATATGATATGATATAAAGCTATGGTCATTTAAAAAAAACAAAAAAACTCCACATATTGGCTTAAAGAAAATAAAGGAATGGGTGCATCTCTGTGTTGTAAAACTAATCATTAGTGGAGATGGAAACAGATGGCTTTCGATAAAAAAATAAATTTGATTCACTCCAGCAGCCAAAGTGGTTACAGCCTCCTGGAATTGGCTGGTTTGGCTCACCAAATGAGATGCACACAGCAGTGAAGTCTGTGAGTGAGGCCTGTTTCCATCTTGGAAAACATGTTTGATCAAATGTTCTGTCCCTTTAGTAGACGGCCACTTCAGAAAGCTGCTGCCATTTAAATGCTACTGCAGGAGTTTCCAGACACAGTCTGAGTCCACCTGTCTGTCTGGCATAAGACGGGATTCAAGCAGCGGCTACAACCACAGTTTTATTCAACCACGAGCTGTTGCAATCTGACCAGAATATGACTAGACCAATGTAAACACAGCAGCATAAAAAAGTCCACCACTATTAGGACTGTTATGCTCTCTTCTTTTACCGCAGGACCTCAGACTTCCACATTTGGAGATTTTGTTTGAAATACAGAACTGTAAATAGCTGAGAAAAATACCAATTGGAAACTCTTCAAAGTCTCATATGAACCATTCGACAGAACTAGCAGTTCACCTTGTGCCATCCAGACTCGACTGTCCACTTCCAATTCTGTCAAAGGAGAGAGAGAAACATATACTTACAGGTTTTAGATGTGCCTTAAAAGCAAATCCCATACCCTTGGAAAATGGTATTTACAGTAGCTGCATTATCCAGGGGGAAAAAGGAGATTTGGTACAGGAATTATGGAAGAGATTAACAGAAGCTCTTTGTCGGGAAAGAAGGTCAGAGACCCAAAATAGTCATCAGGCCTGTCCTAGAAAGATCTTCCAGCAAGCTGTCATTGCAGTTAAACCTATACATGCTGCAATTGAGGGAGAGAGCTCTGGGAAGTGACATTATAATTATTATGTTAAGAGGAAAGGAAAGTTTTACATGGGGATCAGTCTGGTTAACAGGTCAACAGCCGCGGTCACTTAAGACAGCTGCAGTGTGCCGAAATTACAGAGCACAATAACTCGCACTCTTTCTGTGTTTAAGACCACTTGGCTCTGCTCGGGACGGGACAGTAAAACAGGCTCTCCACAGAGAAACTGTTGGCTCATCAAAATAACAAACCCATTGTTCTGCTGTGCAACATTGGCCCCGCAGACCACCTGGAAGCTTTTGTTATTTTTGTCGTTAACTGTTGATCAACTCTAAGAAGTATGTGACACCTGAATTTTACACACAGGAAGAAACAGGCCACGCTGGTATATTTATGAAATTCACTCAGACCCCCCAAGACGATTTTCATTTATAAAATTACATTTCCATAGCTTTCATCTATGTAATGCAGCCGAGTCCCATACATCGTTTAACAAAACCCAGCCAGGATGCAGCCCATTAGATGCCTCAGCCTTATTAACAAGTGCATGTAAATGTTAAAAGCTAGAGGATTACAAATGTGCACGCTTCCTGCACATCATCCTGAACACTGGAGTTACCTGCTAAAAAAAGACGGGGTTTAACAGCTCATTTCATATAAATGCAGGTCTAATAGCTCCTTTAAAGATGTGCTCAATCATGACTTTCCTTTGTGAAAAAGGTTTAAATCGCTTGTAATTTCACAGCATCCTGCAGAACTGCGAACACTGAAGTTCATTCACTGTGTTCCTGTTACATTTCTGAGTAAATGTACGTCAAACGCGACATAGCCAAATTTAGCCCGTGAGATTTGTTACAGTTGGGCTTCAGATTTGTTTTGTCTAAATGTCAGGGACAGTCTCAGATGACCTGTGGTTAGACGTGTAATGCTCTATGGTTTCCTTGATGGTTGTGTTCAAAAGATACACTGAAGGCAAGAAATACCCGGGACACATACTGTGTCAGACTGCTGTCCAGGTCCACAATCACAGGCCACGTGAGGCTCTGGACAAACTCACACTGTGAGTGTTCTTACATTCAGGATCCACCTTTGGCGTGTCTCTTCAAAATATCCTGCAAATATGAAGTCTGGTCCCCTCAACCCCTTAAACAAACACAACAAGAAGCCAGCCAACCAACATGCAAACCATATGGAATGAAACTTCACCCAATTTATTCTTGGATGTTCTTATGTCTGTGGATTACCAATAACAAACTCCAAAACATCTGCAGCGAGCCACTCGTCTGAATGATTGTGGGGATTTTTTTCCTATTCAGATAGAATACTTTGGTTTTTGGCAAAACACATGCAGATTTTGTTACATTCTTGGTCACATCTGAACTCAATCGACAAACCAACTGCATACTTGCCATATACTTTAATTTTGAAGACATTAGTGTGTTAAACAGGTGTTTTTAATGAGCATTTTTGTTTTCCACCTCATTCACATGGTAGTTAAGGTGCTGTTCAGTGCAACGACTTTAAACCTAAAGGGCAAAAATAAGGGATGTACTGTATATATTAAAGGGACCCTGCGGAGTACTTACTATATACTTACTTACTATACTTTATAGGAACAGTGTGTAACATTTAGGGGGATCTACTGGCAGAAATGGAACATAATATTAATAAGTATGTTTTCTTTAGTGTATAATCACCTGAAAATAAGAATCGTTGTGTTTTCCTTTGCTTAGAATGAGCCGTTTATATCTACATACAGAGCACGGCTTCTTCACGGAGCCGGCCGCCATGTTTCTACAGTAGCCTAGAACGGACAAACCAAACACTGGCTCTAGATTGGGCCATTTGCCTTTTTGCTTGGGCCACCGTAGTTCTCCTACACGCTTGTCAAAACCAGAGAAGTTTCAGTTGGTTGCAATCTGCAACCTCACCGCTACATGCCGCAGAATCCTACACACTGCACCATAAGCTGATATGAAGACCTTGGAGCTTTTTCGCTGAAAACAGCTGCGAGCTGCGACTGAAAATGACACTATGAGAGGGGTGAGAGTGAACCAAAACAGTAAAGTTTGTGCACCAGACAGCTAAACAATGAGCTGAAACTCACTAAAAAGCTCCGTAAAGCCGAGGGCAACTCCACAGAGCACCTTAAGCTCACTGTTCACTGATTTGTCCTTCACTGTAGAAAAAACTGCTGAACTACCCACAGCAAGACGCCAATTTCAAACTTAAAAAAACATGAAATGAACTCTTTATGCATTATTACTTTTACTGTCAGCCTGGATCGGCTCCCCCTCCGCAACCCTCCAAAAGCGGGTATAGCTAATGGATATATGTTGTTATAGAGAGTAGACAGGATGATATTGTTTGTGTATATTATATAATGTGGAACGATTCCCAGTTAGACTCAGTAATGACCACTGTTTCTGGCTCCGGCCAGAGTATCAGCCCACACAGCGTCCATCAGCCAGCAAAACAAACCGCCAAACCAAACCGGATCGAGACTCGACCCTGGCATTGTTTTGGACGTTATGTACGTTAAACTCCAGCTAACTTCCTGTGGTCATGTCTTTATACACAAACATCATGTGCAAAGGTATGTGAATTCTGTGGGCACTAACTAACATTTCAGCTCCAACACTTATTTTGAGACAGACATGGCTGGAACCAAATATAGTGTACAGAAACAACACTTGTCTTGTCTCTCCACAAGTCATTGTGGCGTAGTGCTAACTATCCGCTCCAGAAGGTGAGGTGACATTGTGTTGTATAAACGTTGCTTCTTGGTTGTCACTCTGCATTTCAGGCACAGAAAATGACTTTTCCCCCCACGCATTCTTACTGCAGTATGTGCTTAAGTCAAATGTAATTATGAACTGACAAGTCGAATATAAATCCACCTCTGCTCTGATGCGGTTTACTCTGCATTAAGAGAGCTGGGCGTTTTCATTCTCCTGTCTCTCACAAAGACTTTTTCACACACCCTGACGTTTTTTTTGGGGGCATTTGTTGTGAAATGGCTGACGCTGCCTGATACAGACAGTGAAACCTGACATTTTCGCAGGCTTGATGTAGCGGATTAGTCATTATCCTTAAATACAGGTCTCCGCCACCTACACTTAAGCACCAAAAATCCCATTATGGTGGTTTTATTTAACTGTGATATTTTTAAATGATCCCACAATAAGCAGATACTTCTAGCAGTCTGTCTTCTGTTTGACTGGGATTTTATTTCAAGGCAAGATGATGCAGAGAATAGGGGAAAGTTATAATGTCGTGAATAACAAGCAAAGATTGTTTCCTCGCTGGAAAACAAAAAAAAAATGAAAAGAATATCTCTATATATGTTTTTCTGACCTTTTTACCTTTGTCGTACATTATATGCACAAGTGCTGTTTTGCAGCGCCTCATAAACTGTCTGGCTGAGTACTTTTAGTTAAATTACTTTTTGGCTGCTGCAACTCCGAAAACCCTGATTTCCTCGGCTAAAGAAAGACTACGAACGCTGCTTCAAACCAGCAGCTGAGTCAGACCTTTCCAGAAATAAACTTACAGCAAATGATCTACGGAAACCGAAACAATCAAATCACACAGTCGAGATAAAACAGCACTTGACATGGTTGACTGGCAATAAGCAAGTTCTCGCTTTCAGAAGTGTGAGACAAATATTTCCAAGTCATCAACTTAATTACAAAGTAAATTTCAAGTGTTTACACAGTAAAACACCCTAAAGTAAGATTTTGAACATTTTAGTGGTTTGTTGAACCTCAGGAAAGTGTGCATGGCAACACACTGCTTCACATTCGTACAGCTACATGTATTCACACCTGGGAGTTGTTGAAGGACATCCAACCATTGCTTTCTCATCCATCTCCCCCCCTATTTTCCTGCCGTTCTGGGGGTTCAAACTGGTGACCTCCCAGACATCAGCTCTCATCTCTAAGGTTACCACCACCGCCATTTTTCAGTTACTTTTACACTTCCGGCTCCTTTTGGGTCCATGTTTGTTTTCAGGACCCTGTAATTTCTCCACCAATCACTCACAAGGGCCCCCGTCAAGTCTGCCATTCATAAAGTTTAAAGTAGCTCTTAGTGGTCCGTGGAGTTTATTGAAACATTAAATTTGTATCCCAGCCGTGATGGTGTATCTTTAGCCGTTGCTTGACTCACGTGCTCGGCCCGAGTCCCCTTACATCAACCGACAATTATGTTCTCCTCTTGGGTGTGGGTTGAGCCTCGGTCAGCACGGCGAAGAAACCAGAAACATCAATTCCTGGGCAGTGGAGCGAACAAAAACAGACAAAATACGAAAACCCTTCTTTCGAACACTGTTATCATTGTAGAGTACAAGCACAAACATCACAAACATTGCCAGTAATACTGGCCAGCAGTACTCTCTGGCTGGAGAACCTAATGAAATCTACAGGCTTTTAGCAGATGCGGATGAAGGCCTGAACAACATGCAGGACCTCGTAATGCCAGATTATGTCCTCTGCAGACGGCTCAGACAAAGAAAATTTGCCCTGTCACAACTTCCCATGCCTGTTTTTATTTTTCAATCTATTTTGGTAGAGGATGATAAAAATGTGTTATCCTTCTAAACAGGTGACAGTAGTACTATTTTACGAGCAATACTACATTGCAGAAAGACTCTATCACAAGAAAAAATACTTATGTAGTAGGGATGCAAAACCCAACCGTAAAAAAAACAATAGTGGGCTGGTTGAACCATTGCACATTATTAAATACAGGCCTGCTTATTATTTAATGAGGTGTTAGAGACATAGAAGAGGCAACTATCTGAGCATAGGCCTACTTGACCATTAAGTATTTCATGTATAAAATCAGTGTTATGGCTTCATATAATATAGAAATATCATTCATTACTATCTGTCTTTTTGTATATTTTGTTCAAACACATTGGATATGGCTATGTTTTTCTTCTCCCTTATGTGCAAAACAAACCAAACCAAAACCATGACCCAAAAACCGCAATACAAACCGCTTTGCCGGGATTGCACCACTAATATGTATTAGCAAAATATGCTGAAAGTACCAAAAGTAACTCATTATGCAGAATGACCCATTTCAGAATAAAACATATTATTGGATTATAATTATGATGGACCAGTGTGTAAGCATTTATGTTGCAGCTGGTAATATACACTGCTGGGTAGCTTAATCTATAATAATTTGTCAGTTGAGTATATTTTATAAATGTAGTGGAGTAGAAGTATAAAGTAGCATAAAATGGAAACACTCAATGAAAGTACCTCAGAATTGTACTTAAATACAGTATTTACTCTGTACTTTAAATAATAGTAAATAGTAAATGTACTTAGTTATTTTCCACCACCACAAAAAACACACACACAACTAAATCTGAAATCAATGTGATCCTAAAACAAGAGGCTGTGCAGCTTCCATTTGCCCTCAGTGACTTTGGGCGTGTCATGTTCATAATTAGCCATTTATTTATTCTTCTAAATGCAGTAAAAGCGTTTTATGTCATATATCAAGTGTATGAAGTGACTTGAAACTGAAAGCGTATTTTACAGTGAGGGTCTCTCAACAAAATAAGGGCAAAGCAACGTCACCGCCTTCAGCTTGAAGGCTGTTAACCTAATTCCTAATGGTTATTACAATGAAGCCTGCCGACCACATCAAGCTGCTGCGGTGCTGTAATGAGCTGAGCAGAGAGAGAGGGCTCCGCCACGCTCTTTCACAACCTTCAATTTCGCCACTATAAGCACAAGGACACAGAGTCCTTCGCAAATGAGTGCAGTAGCGTGTTTAGAAAATAAAAAAGATGCTGTAAGGTTATAAACAACGTCTAAATTACACTGTTAATTCAAGTCTTCCTCGAACCAAAGTATACTCGGGTTCCAAAGCTCAGCATGATGTGTCTGCCTCTTCGTAGGCTCACATGCAGATGCATGTTGTTGTTATATTTTCATGCATGAAAAGATGAATCATTGTCTCCTGTTGGACTAAAAACAAGAACCTCTTCTGCAGTGGTTTAGCCATGTTTGAAAACACATAAATAAACTGAAATTATCTGAACGTATAAACATATGAAATCCTAACTCCACCCTCTCTTGCTCTGTCATTTCATCTAAATTTGACTACAACTGGCATAGCTGGGCAGAGGCATAAAGAGATTTTTAAATAATACAGTATAACTGAAAGATATCAAAAGGATGAACATGATTTTTCACAGCTGGTGAAGCAAGAACAAACGTGCAATCAAAATGAAAAAATGTGACTTGCATTTATGATATTGGCACGAAGGTGATGCTGTTTTTGCTTGAGTTGCACGTGTCTGGTGTACATGTAATTTGACATTCCTCTATCATCACACAGCCTCAGGTAGTCCGTCTGCACCTCTGCTGTGAGCCGTCGCTCCTGTCTCGGTTATGAACAGAATTTCAAACATTTGGAAATGAAGATCACAAATTGCAATATGTTTTATTTGACAGGAAGAGCAAACTTAAACAATACTTGCCAGACATGATTAAGTGCTATAAGCCGGCGAAGGTAGCACTTTAGAAAATTGCAGATAATTTGGTCTAATTTACAGGAAAAAAAAGGGTTGAAATAAGCTCCATGTGTTCGAATATTTGATTATACCCCCGGTGAAAGACGCCTGTTACAGTCACGTGTTGTATAGACGCCTCAAATAGAAACTTGGTGAAGGCCTCAATCAGGCAATGCATCATCATCATTTCTGCAAATGTACACATGTTGTCGGCAATATGTACATTATAAGAACACAGGAAGAGCGTATGCCATAAATGGTCCTATGTTCTGGGATGGGATATAGAGTACCCTACACATCGTTTATGGCTACTTGTGTGTTTCAGAACATGTGATTATTTGGGTGTATGCATTTCCTATGTGGCCAGGCTTAAATTGAGAAATTACAGTTGGAGGATCTCAAAGTAAGCAAGGCCAGGTGGAGGGTGAGGGAGGGTAATACTGGAGGATGGCGCTGATTGAGGAAATACAACATCATGACAGAAACTAGCTGTAATTGTAGGAATCGGCCTGAAACCTCTGATGATGTATATGCACTGAGGGGACCAAAAATAACAAATGACCACAGCAGCATGGCCCCTTCCCTGCAGCAGCAGCAGCACCACTTCACTCCATGGAGAGGTTCTGTACAACAGTAAAACCTGCCCCCTGGTGTCAAAACATCCGTACTGCAAATGAGGGCTGTTGCACACTGGGTTGCATTCACAAGACTGCACAGAAACAAGCCCAAATGTCTTTTCCAGTGCCTCCTTATATAGTTTTATTAGCTGTTTTGAATGTGACACACTTACAAAAATACACAATTTAAGAAAAAGTGTTCTTCCCGAAATAGAGACTGAAATCAAGGCCACTTTGTCCTCTATTAGCCACAATGACAAGCTGACCAAATAATACCCAGGAAATGTACAAAGCTAAATATATGAAAAAACTAAATATGTGAATCCCTTAAATGATACATCAGGAATAAACATAATAAGTTGCTTTCAATCTAAGGCAACTAAAATCTCCAGTACCCCTCCTGGCACTCTGGTCAACCTTTCCTCACCATTTCCCTTGTTTACCTTATCAAGGCAGGCGTGGAGGTGCCCAGACTGTCCAGCCGGCTGGACAAAATGTAAATTTGCAGATGTGGCTGGTACTGTACATCCTCAATGCAAGCTTTGTGAAGCAACACAGGTGCCACTGCAAATCTGGTGTTGTTTTTTATAGATGCGTTTTGACTATTTTCAGACGTTGTCATATTTAAATAGATCTTATAAGCATTAAAAAAATATAAACATATCCTGATCATAAAAAGAATAAAATGTCGCTAGAAACAAATGACAATGTAAAGGTGTTATTAGATTACGTTTATTCCTCCTTCAGAGCTTGTTTGTGTTCTTTGTTTATGTATTTGTTTATTCTTGTTTTGTACATGATTATTTTCTAGTTCAGAAGAAGACTGAAATAAGTGATAATCATGTGTCTGGATATTCAAGACATGGAGGCACCCTGATGTGACATGCCCGCTTTGGGCAGATCTGTCTGCTAATTACAGCCTAGCTCTGAGGAGGGAGGTACTTGCATGGTGGGGGCTTTTTTTTTTTTTTTTTTAATGATGCGAGGGGTAGATATGGTATAAATACCCACAACATTGTACTGGAAGGCAGCATATCCTCAGTTGTGCTCCTACCCTAAGGATATACAGCAGTACCAGGCGCTCACTGGTGCTGAAGAGATTGTTTTTACCCCCTTTGGACTCAGGTACGTGTTTTTTCTCTTCCTCTTTAAACAGCTATATCTCTGGGGGAGTGTAGTCAATATCTAGGCCTTGAGTCTGTTCCTATGGCAGGCTGGGGAAGGGAGGCACATTTTGGCTGGCTTGGAGCATCCTGACAGATCTTCAGAGTCCTGAAGGATGCTCTGGCTGAATCCAAAATTTAAATTTACACTCTAACTTATCCTATATTAGTTGTTGTCTATTGAGTTTCTGTAAAGATGTTCAGCCTGTACACTTAGCTGAGAAAGTTTTTAAGCTCTGTAAAATAACTCAAAAATAGAAAGCTTGCTGACACTTTGTACCTTGAAAGTGGTTGTGCTGACTGTCTCCTTTTTTCCCCCTTGCAGATTTGACTTTGCAAGATGGACGTACGAGTAGCAAGCATCCTCCTCCTCTTGGTGGCCTTGACAGCCGGCCATGGGAGCTATGTGGTGAAGAAGGTGATGAAGGCCGCCCCTCAGTACCAGCCCTACTCTGTGAAGAGCCACGGTAAGAAAACACAGCCTCTCTTTACATCTGTTTTTGACAATAGTACATGCTAGCATTTCCCCTGTTTTTGTCTAGTTTGTCATCACAAAAGTTGCCTCTAAAGTCAGATTTTCTTCTCTAAAGACGATCTTTACTCGAGCAACATTTCGACAATCTCGCCTTACCTTTGATTCTTTGGCTAGCGAATTAGCATCTTTGTTGTGGCAAATCGGAGCAGCATTAGCAGCCAGACAGATGCTGCTGGCCACAGCCAGCTGCACTTTACTTTGAAAACTGAACAAGACCTTGCTCTGGAACTGCCTCGAGCTCTGATTGGCTGAAACAGTGTGCCTGCTTCTCCAATCACATAGTCTAGATCTAGGAATTGAATAACAGGACTTATTTACTCAGTGCAGAGCTTTGCAGTTTACACGCACCTAACTGAAGTGTTTCTTTCGCAATGTTTTGTAGTTTACTTTATTTGTTCATTTATTCAGCCAATGCAATCACATTAGCAACGTATTTTAAATTAAATAATTTTGGGGCTTTTGTGATCATGATGATCAACACGATAGACACAATTTAAATACTTTTTTGAGACTGACTTTTTTAACTATGTTTCCCAAAGCATAATGTTGTACGACTACTGTTGTTTTAAGTACATTTAGTGCGTTAGATTTGACATATAAGTTTCTCATTTTAGTAATTTAGCTGCAAATGTTGGCTGTTCATTTCTCTCAGACACTCATGCTAGTCAATGCACATTTCAGTTCATTTCAAACATAATTTAACTTTCCTTTTTCTAAATATTCCCCATGCAAAACAAGAAAATTAATCATTTTTCTAGTATATTCAGAGATTTACTGCACTTAAAAAATGTTAATTATGGCATGGTCTTGAGTGTTGGCTAAAATGCAATATAAAATATGAAATGTTGCTTTTGTGTGAATCAGCATACTATTTTTATTTTAGAAAGCAGCTGTTAGTGAATTATTTTTAGTTTGACACTGACAATTACAGTCCAGTCACCCAGCAGTGTGGTTTGTTTGGGTGTGCCTGCTTCACACAGAAGTAGAAACATCTGTTTGGCTTCATCCAAACTCAACTACAGTTAGCCAAGGAGTGGGCCTTTTATACTCAAACACATGTGACCACATTAAGGCAACAAATAAAAAAGAAATACTCCTTCTCATTTAGACCAACTGTTTGACAAACAAGTCTCTTAAAGCTCTTTGACCTGCACAGTACGAAAAATAGCTATTAAACATATTATTTTAACAAATTATTAAAAAATTCCAAAAAACAAATTTCTACATTTATTTTATTTTATTTTTAGTTTAAGATTTGAAGAAGGATTTTATAAAACTGCACCAGTGAATCAGCTGTAGTCAGACCTCAGAACAACAAGATTGGTTCCTGGGAATAAAACCTGCCCCACCTCCAGGAATCAAATATCATTGAATTTGGACTAAATTATTTTATAATGCATCCATAAATTTTAACTTTATGATGAAATACACAACAGCAATGAATGAGAGCAACGTTCATAGAGCATTTTTCTTTAAATGTGTTATTCATCTCACATTTGATTGTTGAACAACCATGTCAACAAGATACTACCAAAGCTCATTCATAGACTCACTCACTCAGACCTGAGAGCTGGCCAGTACATCCATGTTCTTGTACTTTTTGAATGGGATATAATTAGAGGTACTAGAGATACCAGACACGGTATTCTAAGATATCATTGTATAAATATGCACACAATATAGGTAGGGCAACACATTTCCATTACAGAAATGTACTCTTAATGTATTTGGTTCAAGTTGTAACTCCAAGTAGTTATTTTCATTTGAGTACTTCTTAGTTCTTGTTTTTGGTGGTACTGATGATGGACTCTGTTTCACTCTTCACAGTGGTGTCAGTGGCAGGTGAGCCTGGAGCTCCAGGTGAGCCTGGCCCTGAGGGACCTGAAGGTCCACCTGGCCCCCCTGGTGAGAGTGCTGAAGGTCAGACTGGACCTGAAGGACCAGCTGGAGCTCCCGGAGCTCCTGGCCGCTCCATTGCTGGCAAACCCGGATCCCCAGGTGCACATGGCAAACCTGGCAGCAATGGCGCACCTGGTGAGAAGGGAGACACCGGAGCCTCTGGCCCTCAGGGACCAAGGGGATCCCCTGGATCCTCTGGAAGCCCTGGACCCGCTGGCCTCTCTGCTACTGGCAAGCCTGGACCTTCAGGTCTTCCTGGAGCAATGGGACCTAGAGGAGAGTCTGGTCTGAAAGGACATCCAGGTGTACCTGGACTGCCAGGCTCTAGGGGTGATAGAGGGGTGGGAGTTCAAGGACCCCAGGGTGAGACAGGACCTGAAGGCGCCCCGGGATCACCTGGAAAACCAGGTGATGCCGGAGTTGGAAAGCCAGGAAAATCAGGTATGCCCGGTGAGCCAGGAAAGTCAGGTAGCTCAGGTAGGGATGGTGCCTCAGGTCCCATGGGACCTCAGGGACCTAAGGGACACACTGGTGCCCCAGGTGTAGGTATGTCAGGTAAACCAGGTGAGAATGGCGCCCCAGGTCTGCCTGGTACAGCTGGCCCTAAAGGCCACCAGGGACCTGCTGGAGCCACTGGTGCCCCTGGAGTCCCCGGATATGGAAAGCCAGGTGCAAATGGAGAGAAGGGAGAGAGGGGATCTACAGGTTCCACAGGCTCCACAGGCTCAAAGGGTGAGCAGGGTCCAACAGGATATACTGGTGCTACTGGTGCAACTGGCCCCAATGGTCCTGCTGGACCTCAGGGGCCAGTAGGTTTCCCAGGTGAGTCCGGCCCTTCCGGCTCTAAAGGTGACACAGGTGCAACTGGATCTCAGGGATCTAAGGGAAACAAGGGAGATCAGGGAGTACAGGGTTTCGCAGGCAAGCAGGGTTATCCAGGTGCAGCTGGTCCTCCTGGACCCAGGGGAGCCACTGGACCCACAGGTGACAAAGGAAATGGAGGTGCCCCAGGTACCCCAGGTGCCTCAGGTCTTCCAGGCCCTGCTGGACCCAAAGGTCATCCCGGCCGTGCAGGTGAGCAAGGTGCCTCTGGTTCTGATGGTGCTCCAGGTTCCAGAGGACCCTCTGGTCCTGCCGGCCCTGCTGGTGCTAACGGCCTTAAGGGACACCCAGGTCTCCCTGGTCCTGCCGGCCCTGCTGGTTTGGAAGCTAAGGGTGTCCCCGGACCTCAGGGTGCCCCTGGTCAGCCCGGTGAGAATGGTGCTGATGGAGAGGCTGGCCCATCTGGCCCTGCTGGTCCCCCTGGTCCTCCTGGTGAGGTTATGTTTGAGAAAGGCATGGGAATAAGCGAGGTCATGGTCAAGTCCCCCATGTCTGCTTTCACTGCATCTCTGATCACCCCCTACCCCGCTGATGGCACCCCCATTAAGTTTGACCAGATCGTGTACAATGCTGAGAATCACTATGACCCCGACACCGGCATCTTCACTTGCCAGATTCCTGGAGTTTACTATTTCTCCTACAGCATCCATGTTAATGGAGCTCATGCCCTGGTGGCTCTGTACAAGAATGGTCAGCCTGTTATGTTCACTTATGATGAGTACAGCAAGGGCTTCCTGGACCAGATGTCCGGTAGCGCTGTCCTCTTGCTCGATGAGCAGGACACAGTCTACGTCCAGATCCCCGACGAAGAGGCCAATGGCGTCTTTGCCGCCGAGAATGTCCACTGCTCTTTCTCTGGGTTCCTCATTGCTTCAACGTGATACGTTGATACAGTAGTTCCCAAAAGCCAACCAACTAAATTTGCAATCTATTTCTCAAACTAAAGTAAACTCCCTGTTCATCTTTTCCTCAAGCAAACAGACAGGCAGTTCACCCTTCTTTGAGGAATAGGAGCATCTCGACTTGAAAACTACAAGAAATAGGTGCTTAGAAGAAGGAAAACTAATTTATGAAAACAGGTGATCAGGGATGGGGGAAGCAATCCACAAAGTTACCAGTGAGCTTTTGCAATGGAGACAGCATGTGAAATTGAGGTGTTATAACTGTTATGTCCTGACTTTTTCTTTTTCCACTCTGTTCCTTTAATAATGACTTCAACTGGTGATTCTTAATTTAGTGTTTGTCTGTTTTTTTTTGGTTTGTTTTTTTTATACCTGCTTGTTTCTGTTTGGGTGACCAATAATCTTATTAAAAGTACACAAAAACTTTCTGTGCAACTTGTTGTAACTGTTATCCTTGTATGTGACTTGAATATTGTGAAATGGTAATGGTCAAATTGACCGTTCTAATGAAATAAGTCACCAGAATACTGTCATACAAACACAAACTACCAGCAACATCGTTATATCCCTGAACATGCATTATGTCATGTAAAGCATAATGACCAAAATAAAAGATGTCTAAACAAATGTTTTGTCTCAGAAGCACTTTTTTAAAATAATGAAACTCAAAACATTATGACCATTTTACTAAATATCTTAGAGACAAATTACTTGGAGGTGCATATGAAATAATACAAAGTCTTAATAAATTACACACTGAATATCCTGTCAGAAAAGTCAGTCCACTTTCAACTCGTTTAACTGTGTATTTCATGTAAATATTGCACATGAAACCTCATTAATCCTCTGTAAAGAAAATTTCACTTGCCTCCTAATGCATTGAGGTCAGAGGTCACCTACAAAGTAAGGCCCCTTTGGGTTGGTCGTGACTAAAAGGTAACCCCCAAGTTGCGAAAACTCTCGCGAGACTCGCTGTCCGACGACCTATCCTAACCTTAACCATTGGAGGTCAATGCCAAACCTTAACCATCTCGCCAGAGTTTCGCAACTTGGGAGTTATATTCTTGACTTGACCCTTTGGCCCGGTAGGGATTCAGTATCTGATCAAGAACACTTTAGCAGCGGTTGATGCTTTCCAGTATGGGAGCCTGATGATGAATCCAATTAAGTATGGCTTGTTTACTTTTCCACCTGACTATCGCTCATGTTTGCAATATGGTACAAACTAAGATTAAAACCTTTCTACTAGCCTTCCTGTGCAGCTCTGAATTAAAGATCCACTAAGACAGTGGTTTCCAAACTGGGGGGCACGACCCCTGAGGCGGGCCCAGAGTTATAAAATGGGAGGGTGCAGCGAGGCTAAATATTAATGATGCATGGTTCTGCACTGGCCAGTTCTACGAAAGGGGGTCCCTGCAGAAAAGGATTGGGAACCATTGCACTAAGACACCAGAAAATACCTGGTTTCCAAACTCATTTGTCACAAGTTCTGCACCATAATACATCACTGACAAAATATAAATAAAATATTGTCAAAAATAGTTAATAATAGCATATTAGCTACACATAGCCACATGGACTAAGCATAGTATGATATAAGATGTACTAACATGACATGTATTGTCATGACTCCCTGTTAGATGAGTTCAGATCATTTTTATGAGAGTAAAAGTCGCAATACCCCAACAGAATCTACTTAGAGTATCAAAAATAAAAATACTCCTAATGCAGAATACCCCACCCTACTACTACTGATGTAAGCAGAAATATTATGTTGTATACTGTTGGGTATTTTAATGTGAAAACAAACTATGTAAAAGGGTTTGTACTCTTGAATTCAGACTTTTGAGTAGTGTCAGGTGCATGTAGCCAAGATTAACAGTCCCTTATAAAAGTTTAAACTGTAACGAGGCCTAATATTTCATAAGCTGATCTATGTTCTGTATTTACAGTATACTCTAAGTAAGCCTTACGTTATCTGTCAAATAAACATGGTGGAGTAAAAAGTACAATATCTACCTCTGAAATGTAGTGGAGTAGAAATATAAAGTAAGATAAAATGGAAATATTGTCTTCCGTGCAGTACTTGAGTAAATGTACTTAATTACTTCACACCACTGGTCCGTGTATAGAAGCTGAGATGGGTGAGGATCATAACGTATAAATTTCTCCCCACATGTTGGCCACTGGTTGCCTACTTGGGAGCCAAAGTTTACAAAAGCTACTCTACCGTGCAAGTCTGAATATGGGTGCGCTGAAAATAGCTAGCATGTGGGATGAGGGACAGGGATGGTCTTTGGTAGGGCAGCGGACGTTTGATCTTTCCTGGGAGAGAGAGCGAGACGGTGGTTAGGTGAGGGGCCCTGGAGGGACAGAAGAGAGAGGAAGCTGGTTGAAGGAAACCGCTGGGGACTGCCATGTGAGGGGACTGCCATTCAGAGACGGTCTGCGGTCGGTGCACGAGGTGGAACAGACAGGAACACAGACGGAGCGCTGCCTCTGGTCGACTCCACAAGCCACACTCCAAAATTATCTGTTGCACTCAAAGGAATATTTTTCACTTTGATATATTTTAGTTTTTTAGCAGGCTCACCTGTCTGTATTTAGTTGTATACTGTATCCATTTGTCTGGAAAGAAGCTAACAAAGGAAGAACTTGGGAGTAGGATGGAGAGTGGTGTGTGTGTCATTATGGGATACTGTGAGGCACACTGGGGGACAAAATGGGCAGCGAATCCCTCAAGAACCTGACCAAGATGGACATGCATACCAGGAAGCAAAAATAGAAATATTATGTGTTTAACACACCCTTCTTGCGGTGGCCAAAGCTGCAGTACACCGGGTTAAACTGGGTGCAAAGGAAATAAGAGGGTTTGAAAATGAGCATGGGTGCAGATGTGGGTGTCTAAAAACACCCTGGAGGGGTTTGCAGCAAACTCTTCTACTCTTAAAAATATTCTGGTGTTTTTATGGGGTTTGAATGAATCCCAACACGTCGACGGTTAGCGCAGGCATCGGTTAGGTGTGTGCTGCAGTCGCTAAAACTCTAGACGCCGTAAAAAATGTTTGTTTCACACACTATCATTTATGGTACAAAACCAGCAGCTAACACAACTTAACCCCCGAATCTTATCACATAATTATGCTGTGGCTGTTCCCCAAGTCAGTCAGTCGTTTCCTAAAAATACTGCAGGGCAGCGAGCACGTCTCAATTTGTCTCTTTGCAATTAGGGCTCGTTTAAAGAAAGAAAGATGCGTGTGATGATAACATACATTTCATGATGTGTTCACTGGGGCCTCAAGGTGTAGTTCAGCTTTTTTGCCATTGTTTTTGCTCCAATTTGATTTTTTTGTGAAAATGTATTTACTCCAGAAAAAGTTGCATTTTTCCTTTCCAGAGGCTGCGCAGTATTTTATCTTCTTGCTAATGTGATTAATTTAATTGCTCCAATTGATTAGATTCCTCCACATGGGGGATGTTATGCCATCTTATGATTCCAAATAGTTTTTTTTTTAAAAGGTTCTCTATGCAGTGATTGAATCTTCACCTCCTGGTTTTTCCCATAATGCACCACACGGGGGTGCTGTAAAGCAAAGAACCAATGTGTTCATTTCTTCCTCCAGTAGCTGATCTCCGTCTCACAACACAATCTCACACCTACTCAGTTACTAGATTAATAAGGGGGACATTTTAAGCTAAATATTATGAATAAATGAGCTCAGTGTGCCACTTCAGTCCTTTATTCTTCATCAGTGCTCACAGGAACAGAAACTGAACACCTATAACCAGTTTGTAGGCAATGTTACATACCATATTGAATAAGCCTCATTATATACAAAAAAAGATGCTGTTCAAAGATCGCACCCAAAACCCAGAATTTGTGTGCTTTCTAGTGTCGATTTTAAGTGGCGTTGTAGTCATCACAGCTTGATGCAAAATTTGCTTAAAACATCTCCCAATTTTATTCAATCTTACAAATGGTGAAAAACAAGAAAAACTTCATTTACAATGGGTAATCTGTTAAAAACTTCAGTCATTTAGGTACATCTCAGTCATAAAACCAGTAATATCAAAGTCTATACAACGTGCATTACTACAGAGTCTTGAAATGGTGGAATCTAAATGGGAAGTGATGAGCACCTACTGTTCTGACAGTTAACTAAATCTACTTCATTCAGGAATGGTTGTGTCCACAGGAGCGTTTGAGTTTAAGAGTTGTAAACAACTGTGCACTGCAAAGACAACATTTAAGACTTGGTTCCCTTTAAATATCACAATGTGTCAAATCTTGCAGACACAGCTTTAGCTGCTACATCCAATTGCCCAGCACCGAATACTTTGATAAAATATGTCAAATTCAGCAACGTGTCAACACAGTCATGGTTTCATGTAGAAAAAAACACATTCACGCTCACACTCGCACTTTCACACTCGCCCCAACGTCACACATGCAAGCACCAATGAGCAGTGAGGAAGCAGCACACTCTCCAGTACACCTCCTGTCCGTCACTGCCAAGGACCTTGCAGTCATTATGGATGAGATGGTTGCAGAATAGTAAACAAACACCAACAAAAAAAAATAAACGAAAAAAAATCCCTGGTTTTAGACAAGTCCTCGCATTCCTTCAGACGGGCTCCGTCGCCTCCTTCATTCCGGTGTCTGGTTCAGCAGGATTACTCAGCGGCGGCCGTGGCCTCTGGACTGGCTGCCGTCTCTGGTTCAGTAGGTGAAGCCTCAGCTGGTTTCTCCTCGCCTCCTTCTGCTGCTGCTGCTGCTGCTGCTGGTTCTTCTGCCTTCACCACCTCCGCAACCTTTGGCTCCTCAGCTTCAGCCGCCTTGGCTCCCTCCTCAGCAGCCTCAGCTGGTTTGGCCTCCTCGGCGGCTGCCTCCTCTGATGCCGCCTTCTCTCCTTCGGCTGGTTCCGCTGCTGCTGCTCCTTCCTCTGCCGCTGCCTCCTCAGACTCTTTCTTGGTCTTCTTAAATGAGAAGCCGCTGAGCTTGAAGGAGGGTTTCTTGAAGGAGAAACGCTTCTTCTTCTGCTTGCCGTCCTCGCTGGTGGATGGAGTGCCCTCCTCCGGCTTGGCAGAGGCCTCTCCGTTTGTGGCGGCGGGCTCCTTCTCGCCGTTGGCCTCGGCAACCTCTACTTTCTCGCCTTCTTCTTTTGGCGCCTCCTCAGTAGGAGTGCTGCCGTTGGCCTGAACATCAGCTTTGTTGGCCTCCTCTGCAGCAGGAGAGGCATCCCCGTTGGTCTTGGCGTGGCCATTCTCCTGGAAGGAAACAGAATTAAAAGATGTCTTGAACATGATGCACATCACCGTGCTAGTTAAGAAAAAAAGGATTTGTAATCTGTTGCATCTGTAGCCTACATATGAACATGTGTGTGCAAGACTACCCCCTGCAAAATCTGTCGTGCTGTGTAATTTAATCAAATGCAATGCAACTGGTAACCAATAGGAAAATAGTGCTAAAACTGCAGCAACATCTGTTACTAGGAGAGTGACGACAGATCTGTGGCTTTCAGCAGTAGGCTAGTCGTTAGACTGCAGTACCGTCGGGATCCGCCAGGTGGCGTTCAGTGTGGAACCAGTGGGTACAACATAGGAATTTGTTTTTTAACCCTTCTTTTAATGACCTGTGTAGTCAACCAATGTGTTTTATTTTAATTTTAATATGCTTCCCTCATCCAACTCAGTGATTGATTTATGATTAGTTGGTTTTGTGGGTTTTGGGTGTCCAAAAACGTGGCTGCTTTCTTGAATCTGGCAACAAAGGCGTGGTATCGTGTTTTAAAATGGCCATGCCACAGTGAGAGCGGCCACAAACCCCCGCTGCACACATTTCAACCAAAACGAATACAAAAACAGCCGCATTGTTTAGGAAGCTAAAGCCCAAAAAATGTTTATAATAAATTAAAAAATGTCAATTCTGAATGAATAATTCTGCGATAAAATAACATTCAAAAGGATTAGTTGTGCAGCCTGATATCCATATTCAAATGATAAATGAAAAAGATGAATGCAATTTAAAGCATTTCAAAATAAAATGCATCAATTTGAAACAATATTGCGTTGTAAAACACATACATTTGTAACAAAGCAGTGCCAGTTAACATGGATACATGTGGCCACTTTCCCTGAATGCCGGTGTGCGTGCGGATGCGCTACAGGGAACATGGAGCACGCCATTGACGCAACACATTGCTTCAAACGAGACAAAAATTCCGCTCGAGCAATTAACACTTAAATAATGGAAATGCAATTTACCTGTCCGTTTGTCTTGGCTGCAACAGCTGCACCTTCTGCTGGCTTTTCCACCGCAGCTTCCTCTTTCCCAGCGGTTTTGGAGATTTGTGCTCCCATGCTTTTTGGTGCAACAAAGGAACCCAACCGATCAAATGAATGAACAAAGACCGCAAGCTTCCTCCCCAAAAAATTCAAGTGGAGCGCCGACACCTTCCTTCTGCAACCGAAGCCGATGAATCACCCCGAAGCCGAAGTGACCGCAGAGGGACGTGGGAGAGCGTGCACAAAAAAATGTGGCAAAGATGCAAAAGAAACGCGAATTCTTTCAATTTTTTTCTCGAGCGGAGTTTGTAAATGGAGAAATTGGCCCCGCCGCAAATGAGATGCGGAGTACAACGCCCAAGTCCGCTGATGAATGGGCACTGGGGCTATGACGACACAGCCGGCCCGTCTCCACCAATCACAAGTACGGAATCCAACGAGGGGGGGTCATGGAGTGGAGGGCCATGGACAATAGGAGAGACAACAACATGGCCAACAACTTGTCTTTATATCCTCTTTAGAGTGCAGAAACTTGATTTTATTTGACTGAAATAACGACTGAGATTTCATAGAGCTTTACTACTGATTTCAAGAATATCCCAGAAATATTTAATAATCACATACTAAAATAAACGATATGTTTCACAAAAAACTACAAAAATGGCCAACATTTGTTTTTACATTTAGATGACGTTCAATTTATATATTTAGAAATATTCATTCTCTCCACTGACGAATATTTTGGCTGCTCTTTCATTTCTTAATACAGTGAATGTCATCTATTTTTTATAATTGTATGTACATGTACAATATAATATGCAATGATATAGTATTCAACATTATTAGAGCTGCAACGATTCATCGATTAGGTGTCAACTATTAAATGAGTCGCCAACTATTTTGATAATTGATTGATCGGTTTGAGTAATTTTTTTAAGAAAAAAATCTTTTTCTAAGTCAAAATTCTCTGATTCCAGCTCCATAAATGTGAATATTTTCTGTTTTTTTTTTACTCCTCTATGACAGTAAACTGAATATCTTTGAGTTGTGGACAAAACAAGACATTTGAAGACGTCATCTTTGGCTTTGGGAAACATTGATGGACATTTTTCATCATTTTCTGACATTTTATAGACCAAACAACTAATTGATTAATTGAGAAGCTATTAAATTAATCGCCAACTACCTTGATAATTAATCGGTTTGAGTAATTTTTTAAGAAAAAAATCTTTTTCTAAGTCAAAATTCTCTGATTCCAGCTCCTTAAATGTGAATATTTTGTGATTTTTTTTTTTACTCCTCTATGACGGTAAACTGAATATCTTTGAGTTGTGGACAAAACAAGACATTTGAGGACGCCATCTTGGGCTTTGGGAAACACTGATAGACATTTTATAGACCAAACAACTAATCGATTAATCGAGAAAATAATCAACAATGAAAATAATCGGAAACATTATTTCATATTTTTTTAGATTGGAAAACATTTTAACTTATAGATTTAAATGCACTTCTTGATATACAAAACTGCAACAAATGGAGCTTAAGAAGTTGTTTATCACAACGTTTAAATTGATATGCAAGGGCCAAAACAACAGCATGTTTTGGACAGCTGAGCTGAGAAAGCACTGCTCAGCTGGTCTTGTGTTATATCATCCTGACATATGCCTCGCTCAGTGCACAGACATCCCCCGTAACTATAAGCCCCTGTGCCCACAACTTCCCTCATCCTTCTTCTTGCATAATAGCGTCTTGTCTGCTTGTTGCAGCTGGAGCATCCCAGTGACCCAGATATAATGAGAGTTTATGGCCCTCTGCTCCGGCAGCCTGCAGTGCTCTGACTCCACCACCAGCCACAAGTCTCCTCTCTCTCTCTGCCATCACTGCATGACCCACATCTCCATGGTTACCAGTCCAAAATGGCTCCAAGGAAGAGGCTGCATGTCGGGGGCTTGAGCGATCGTGACTCCTGGTTATGAAGGGAGAAGTAGGGTGAGAGTGAGTGCAGACAACAGTTTGAGGATTAGGGTGACTTCTTTCACCCACCCTCCCTTCATCAGGCTAACTAGGCCACACGCATTGTTGTGATATTCTGATTACATGCAAAGCTGTAATTGTTATGGTGAGCTGCCATGAATATGTAAACCAGGGGACAAAGCCATGTTTTCAACAAGCACCATGCAGCCCAGACATTCAGACATAAAGACTTCACCTGTCAGGAAGATACTGTATCACAGATGGAGTGGGCACAGTGTGTGTGTGTGTTTGTGTGTGTGTGTGTGTGTGTGTGTGTGTGTGTGTGTGTGTGTGTGTGTGTGTGTATCAGCAAGATGACTTAAAAAGGTTAAAAAAAAAGGCACAAATCAACACAAAATCTTAAACATGCCAAAGGTTATATATATATATATATATATATATATATATATATATATATATATATAAAACAGAATATTTATATATATATATTATATATATATATATAATATTATTTTCCTGTTTTATATCATTATAAATATAATATTTTTTTGTTTGGATGAACTGATATCCCCTCGTACTTTTACTTTTTTTTCATTTTCTGACATTTTTTAAACAAAAAGATGAATTGATTAATCAAACAGTTCATTCAATAATGAAAATAATCGTTAACTGCAGCCTGACTCTGATATGCTACAAGTCATGGAGTGGCTGTCTTAGCAGACAATTGGGTTGTTAGTTTGATTCTTCCTGTCCACATGTCAAAGTGTTCTCGAGCCACTGAATGTTTTCAGTCGACTAAATAAACCTGGAGTAGGCTACCTGTTTGGTTTCTCAAAGCCTGACCAGAGTTCAAACAGCTGCAAAACTGGAAGACTGTTAAGTGAATGGAGCTCAGAGGTCAGCATTGTGATTCATAATTACATTACGGAGCAGGTTTAAATTGCTGTAAATCCTTGTAAAGTATTAAAAAGTGATATATTCTAATCTGAGTGGGGATTGTTTGTCGTAATTCTTGCAATACATGTTGCATTTTCCACCCAAAATCCCCTCTCAGTGTCAGTATGTTGCTGATGTTTTCATTAATACAGGAGGAGACACTGTTTTCCAGTTTCAGTTGCTTGGGAAGCTTCAAATGAGAGAAGTTTATCACCTGAATATTACCTGAAATAAGATGCTACCAAGTGATTTCCTTTTCGCCTATATTGATTGTGACTCTTCTGCTATTATTAATGTGCAATGGATGACCAGTTGTGTATTCAGTTTTAATTCCAATATATATATATATATATATATATATATATATATATATATATGAAAATCACCTGTTTAGTTGGAATAAAGCTAATCCACTTAGACTTGTTGAATACAGTGGGATACATAAAAAAATAGACCCAAAGATGTATTAATTTATTTTGGCTCTAATTAAAAAATGTAAGCCTAATTAATGTGTTTTTCTCTGTTTCTCTGATCTATGTGCACTCTGTGTTTCTTATTCACATTTAAACACTTAAATTGAGAGTGTAAAGACAGCTCTAACCAGAACAAAAACTGACCTTTTTCCAATCATTCTCTGTTTTTCAGTGTTTTCAGAAACGGGGAGGTGTCCCACTACGCGTTGTGACCTACTATTGGACGAGAGCGGTGTCAATCACAGCTCTTTGACGCAATCACAGCTGCGTCAAGACGTCAAGAGGTAAACCGGAAAATAAAAACAGTATTTGCGAGTCAAAATAAAAGCACAAAAGTCAGTCGTTTAGAATTCATGTACTGGGCGAGCTCAAATACCACTGATACAGTATAAGAGGAATTAATTTACTATACATTAATTTTTGTTTGGTTAAAAATACTCTTTATTTGTTGTTTTCACCTTGAAATGACATAAACACAGGTTTATTTTGACAGCATTAACCGGAAGCTGGCTGTTTGTTATTGTTTTGAGCTTGACAGTGGTCGCCATCGTCATCATCTGTACGCACGGCGGCGACAGCAGCTCCTGGATCGGCAGGGACGGGTTTATCCCACCGCTATTCTCCCTCAATGCGAAGAAAAAACACCCACAGAGAGTAGCGAAATATCGGCGATCTCCCGCACGAAAGTCCCTCTGGAAACCCCGATGGATTAAATCTGATTTTTCTGCGGTAAGCACGCTTTTTTCTCCCCCCTTTCCTGTGTTGAATTTCAATTGGTGCACCCGCCTCGTCCCCTGTTTTTTGCGCTGTGGACTGCGAGATGAATTCATCTCGGGGAAAAGAGAGCAGAGGAGATAAATAACACATTATGGGTCTGCTGCGATCAAGCCAGTGTTCCTCTCCAATCATCCTGCAGACGGAGGTGCGTGTATTTGACGGGTAGAAAACAGAGAGAGTTTAGTGGTGGTGATTGTGGATGATGTTTTGCAGTGCTGTGATTGTGGAGAGGAGGCTCTTGTGTTGCAGCAGCAGCAGGGATGGATGCGCTGCAGAGCAGAGCTGACCACTGAGGCCATTCACACACATGATAAACGCCACAATGGCCTGCAGACAGCCTCCTATTGATTCACCCCCAAAATAATTGTCACAAGCTAATTGCGCTGCCACGCTGTTAAATATCCAATTAAAGCTGTCCTAATCGGGTTATCTGATGTGTCTGGAGGTGCAGCCATCCATCTTTCTGTCAAACACCGGGGATGATACACACAGTGTGTGTGTGTGTGTGTAGCTGGGAGCTAAAGCCTCGGTTTTATCCATGTGCAATAAGTTAGCCAGTAGTTGTGTGTTGGTTTGCACCCTGAAGCTCTGAGCATTCAGCCTGTCACTGGGCCATGAATGGCTACACAGCTGGCGTGCGTGATGTGTATGAATTTTGAATGAAAGGAGTTGCATATTATGGTTCATGGACCATATACATCCCCCCCTCAGGCCCTCTGTCCTTACAGTTTAGCCTACTTATCTCACACATAAGCTGCTACCTGTGCCTTTAGGTTTGAAGTATCACAAAGGTGAAACACGTAGCCCAGTAAGGGGTTAATTGATTACTTTGGTTAAAGCAAAAAAGTGTTCATTTGCAAGATGTCTAGTAATTGTTTGACTGTTTTTGTGTCAGTCAACAAATGTCACAGTAGGGCTACAACTACTGTTTGTTTTCATTTACAGTGACAACAGTTGATTAATCGATTCGTTCATCAACAGAAAATTAACGAGCAACTGTTTTTTTTTTTATAATTGATGTATCATTTAAGTCAGTGTAGTGGAGGGTATACACAGGTACACAAGCTCTATCCACCTCTTTTTCTGGCGGTTTCCAGATATCAGCCAAAAAGCCATTGGAATATACAGGAGAGTATACCCAATTCCTCCTCCGTAACCTACCTATCTACCTACTAGTACATCCACCTCATCAACGATCGCTACACCACTGATTTAAGTCATTTTTGAAGCCCAACTTTGGATTGTTTCACCTTCTCAAATATGACTGTTTGCCGCTTTTCCTCGTCTTTTCATGATTGTAAACTGAATATCTTTAGGTTATGGACTGTTCATGGGCTCTAGGAAATCGTGATGGGCATGTTTCATATGTTTTCTGATATATTACAGACTAGTCGATTAATTGGATATTCGTGTGGCACAACATAGCCTAGTAGTCCTAATAGTCCTAGCTGACATATTCAAATGTCTTGTTTTATGCGGCCAACAGTCTAGGGCTACAACTAACGATTATTTTTTTCATTGTCGATTAATCTGTTGATTATTTTCTCAATTAATCGAGTAGTTGTTTGGTCTAAAATGTCAGACAACTAATCGATTAATCGTTGCAGCTCTATGTTGGACTGTTGATCAGATAAAACAACTCATTTGAAGACACCATCATGGGCTCTAGGAAATGGTGATGGACATGTTTTCTGATATTTTACAGACTAATTGATTAATCAGATAATTGTTTGGTTCAAATTATCCATCCTGGTGTCCCAGAGTCTTAGCTGACATATTCAAATGTCTTGTTTTGTGCAACCAACAATCCAAAATCAAAGAGATTCTGTTTATAATGCTATAAAACAGAGAAAAGTAGCAAATCAGCACATTTTTGCTTCAAAAATAACTTCTCAAAATAGTTTCCAGTTGACTTTTTGTTGATCTACTTATTTATTTAATCAGCTAATCGTGCAGCTCTACATACAACTCATTCAAGTGTTATTCAGTTCTACCAGAAAGCCTCCGACCTCCATTGCCGTAGACCCACCACATCATTATTTCCAGTGGATTCTTACATCGACCATTGCCCTCCGCTGGCACGAGATCTGGAAAGAACCGTTTAAAACCCCCCCAGTTCAGAGTGACAGGCAGAAGAATCTGCTCATGTTTGTGGAAAAAAAAAGAGAAAAAGTTCACGTTTTTCTAATTTTCTCCCATTTGGAAAATATTCATCTATAGGCACAACTCTCGCTGAGTGAATGGGCATTTATAATGGGCTCAGTGATTTAACAACATGACTCAACACACTTAACTGTGAACATTGTGACACCAAAACACAGACACCAACGTACTGTATGAAGCTCAGCTGTGGGTTTTATAACCAGCTCTGTTCATTCAGTACATTCAGTAGAATGCTTTGAAAGCCTCAACACTGCGTCGCATTGTGCTGATAATCTTGTAGCAGGGTGAAATGTGGCCATTGTCTTGTTGCTGATACACTGAATGAACTCAGTTGTCCGACACAAGCAAATATTGTAACTATGCAGAGAATGGCAGCCATAAGGAGGAGATTGTCAAGAGTTGGACAAAATCCAGCAAACACAGGAGCGAGTTTCATAAGCATTCAACAGAAAACGATCCTCTTTTACGTCATTTCTTTGTTGAATGAACGGAAAGTTGTATTTCGGAGTTGAATAAGGTCGTTGCGAGTGTGGCATCAGTAGGAGGGGTGTGGGAGGTCTGACCTTGTCTTGTGCCATGTCAGTGATCTGAGTGTAAAGGGACCCCACACTTCAGAATTAAACAGAGCTGTCCTGTTAAAGGCCGTGTTGAATTGCAAAATGATTGTATTCAGGAGAGATTTGCAAGTTCATCAGGGTTAAATAATGAAGGCTTTCTTGGATGTAGTGATGTTCAGCACAATTTGTAAGTCAGATTTCAGATTAAATAGTGTGTTCTCATCTCAATCTTTTCAGTCATTCTTCAAGCAAAAGTTTCTTCTTAAATGTCAGAATTTGCTGCTTTTCTTTATCATACGTATATTATGGGTTTGGGGCTGATGGTCAGATAAAACAAAGCATTTTTCTGGAAAATTATAATGGCCATTTAAAAAAAAAAAAAAAAAACGTTTCTGATATTTTATAGACAAAAAGATGCATTGATTAATCTTGAAAACCGGGCGACTCGATTTCTAAAGACTTTATTTTAGACAGAAGAAGTGTGGACCGTGAAAGCAGCAGAAAATACAAAAACAATTTGATAATTTGAGACCAATGCACGCGAGATAATAAAATGATAAAAAAGAAAAAACTAAAATAATACTATAACAATAAAATGGAATATATTATACAAATTAAATACAATTAAATAAGTGATTAATAAAATAACAATAAAATATAACATTTTACAACTTAAATACTATAAAATAAGTAAATATAATAATAACCATTCTTAATCAAAGGCCTGCCTGAATAGGTAGGTTTTAAGTTTATTGATCACCAGAGGGAAAATTCATATTTTATAGCAGTACAAGAAACAGTACAGTCTATTTCAAATAATGAATCAGTTATCAGAAGTGTTGTTGATTAATTGTCTGTTGAATGAAGTGACTATTTCAGCTCTATAATGATTCAACGCCAGTGTTATTTATTATTATTTCAGTCAACATGTACCGTTTTTTTCAGGCTGCACATCTGTCTGTTTCTCAGGCCTGACTTGCTGACTCCTGTGTAATCCATCAGTCACGCTGCGTGACCCTGACATGTCTGTCCTTTTAATTTACTGTATTGATCTCGCAGCTTCTCGAATAAATGGCCGAGTATCTCATTATGGCTCCCAGCTCTCTGTGCTACTGTAGATGATTAACACTCGTGCCCGTGCAGCATCAAAATAAAAGAGGAAATTAATTTCCAGTTGAGCCCCTCAGCTGTGATTGATGTAGTAGCACCAACCCCGTCCTGTTAGTTTGTGCTCAGATAATATTGGCATCTTCATTTCTTTTCATTCTTCACTTCCTGCTGTGAAGGAATCTCGCGACAGATTTGACAAAATACTTGTCAACAGATTTGGCCAGACATCGAAGTCACATTTCAGACTGCATCTTGAGCCGATCAAGTTGAGGAGCTTTAATATGATGATAGCTCTTGTTTGTCTGTCTGTCTGTCTGTCTCTCTGTCTGTCCTCCCACTCCTCCACGTCTCTGCCTTTTGCTATTAACTGTTGCAACACACCACGTAGCTACGATCCTGTCCCCATTGAACCTTTCCTATCTCGCCAGCGTGGTCCTCTCCTCTCCTCTCGGAGGCAAGCTGTTCATTTGGGTCTGAAAATAGCGTGATGAGTGTTCTCGCAGGCTGAGGTGGTCATGCGATACCCAGGCCGTGCCACAGAAAGGAACAAGCCCCGCGGCTGCGATGCCATCATCTGCAAGTTGTGCTAAAAGTACTTTCATCCAGCAACTTCAGTCACATCACACAGTGCACACAGATATGATTCAAATGTTTACTAAGGCGCAACTGTGTAAAAAAACAATACCACAAAGGGAACATACGTATATAATCAATACAAGGTGGCCTAGTTTCTGTGCAGCAGGATGCTTACAGATATGTTAAAGCTGTGGTAGTCCCTGGTCTTTTTACTTCAAGAGCAGGAAACCTTTCATAATCCCCACAGGCGGCACGACGACGTGAGACCTCCCCTCATTTACTCTGATCCCTCCAGGAGTGGATGCAGTGCTATTTTCATTTCAATCACTGCAGTTAAAGAGAAAATCCACCAGAAAACCAACAGTCTTGTACCTGTGTTGTCCCCGTCAGTTCAGTTAATATTTCCATGCTTCTGCACCAAAGCTGTCAAAGATTTTAATATGTTACTAACCCTGTTTTCATCGAACAAGAAGCTGGACTAGACTAGACTTTTTTTTTTTTACCAATTGATAAATTGTTTGACAGCTGGTCACGTTGACGCTATAATAGTAAATAGGGCTGCAAATAACGATTATTTTCATTGTAGATTAATCTGTTGATTATTTTCTTGATTAATCGATTAGTTGTTTGGTCTATAAAATGTCGATCAGTGTTTCCCAAAGCCCAAGATGACGTCCTCAAATGTCTTGTTTTGTCCACAACTCAAAGATATTCAGTTTATTGTCATAAGGGAGTAAAGAAACCAGAAAATATTCACATTTAAGAAGCTGGAATCAGAGATTTTTGACTTTTTTCTTAAAAAAATGACTCAAACCGATTAATCTATTATCAAAATAGTTGACAATTATTTGATTAATCGTTGCAGCTCTTATAGTAAACAGTCTCATTTCTACTGTTTTGGAGTGCCTTTCTCCCTAAATGGAAATTGTAGGTTTAACATGTGTTTTAAGTTGGATTTAGACTTTTAATATACCCGCTGCTATACTGTAGAGAGGGGTGCTGTAAATACCAGAAGATAGGAGGTGTAAATGTACATGTCGTTATGAAGATTATTTGCTATTTTAAGGATTACCAGAGAGTCAGAGTTAGTCCTCCTCCTCCTCCTCCTCCTTGTATTTCAGTCTGTGGTCTTTGGGCTTATACTGTAATGCTACCGCTGGGCTTGTTTCTTCTTCTGGGTATTTTATGGGGTTTTATTGGCAGTAATGAATCACAATGATTCTCCCTCTCTCAGCAGTGGCTCCTTTCTTCGGTTAGTGGAGCAAATATAGGACTGGAGAAACTGAAAGTACTTTGCAGTGTGCACAGGAGGTGAATTATTTTATTTGGGAGGCATGTATCTTATACTTCCACGTACCTGTGGGCAGCAGGTAACACAGTAGAGAGATATTGTATACATGTCTGCATCACAAAGTAGGTATTTCTTGTTGCTGCAGCCACAAGTCCACAGATAATAACAAAAGCATCACGGACTTCCACATAACAAATGCGAGCGCTCTCTTATTTATTTTCCATTTGTCTTAAATATTAGGTGCTTTCGAAAAAGTGAAATACTGATGCAAGATTTGAGTGTTTAGCCTGTACCCTGTTGCAGTGCTCACAGTGTGCAGCAAGTGACACATCTGTTTGCACTTTTTCTGATGTAGGCATTCGGGTTTCTGGCTAGTAAATGTAAAACAGGCCTGAAGGAATTTCGGTCATATGCTCTGTAGCTTTCCTTGTAACCATTAAGCTCCGGTGTCCTTCAGGTTTACCTCTGGTTCCAGCTCATGTGGGGCTGCAAACTATACTTTCCTAAGAAAAGATAAGTAAACTAAAAAAATAAAAATACAAACAATCTTAAATAAGGTAATCATCAATCAAAAGGTCCCCCCTGCATAAATGAAGAATAAATAAATAAAAAAAATAGCAACATTGTGTGAGTTAGTTCTTTCTTACACGATAATTCCTGTATTTTTTGTAAAAATCAGACTCAATTTTTCACTTCTCTTTATTCTTTATTCTTTATTTGGATCCCCATTAGCTGCCACCAGTGTAGCAGCTAATATTCCTGGGGTCCACACACAACAAAAACATAACGTATAACAATACATACAACACATTTAAAAAACCACAATAACAACATGTTCAAGACAAATAAAATAAAAAGTCAAAAGAAGAGAAAATAAAATAAAAGAAGAAAAACAAACAAACAAACACACAAACAAAAACTGCCGAAAATAATAAACAAAAAATCTCTACCATGATAGCGAGCTAGACAGCTTTTTCAAGTCACTCGTGACGATATTCACGATTATGCCGATAATAGAAATTCACCACTATCAACTTATTGTGTGTGTTTTTTATCGCGATCCACGATAAAATCCTATATCGTCCCATCCCTACGTAGAAAACTAAGATAAACAGGAAATTTTCACATTTAAGAAGCTGGAACCAGTAAACGATTAATTGGTGATCAAAATAATTGTCTTATTATTAATTTTCTATCCATTGACTTAATTGTTTCAGCTCTAAATCCTAAGTAATGACACTGTTACCTCCATAATCATCTTTACTCTATGTCTGATGCTGCTGGTTATTATTATATTACATATTGGTTATTTTCACTTATCCTGAACTAATGTTTTGACTATATCACTGGCAAAAGCATTTTTCATAAGACGATCATTTTTCTTGTTATACAAATGACTCTTGGCAGAAAAGGGGCACCACCTGTGTGAGTCGACCAACTTTAATTAATCCCGTTAATGTGGATATGAATCTTTTAGCTGAGGTCAAGAGCGGTGCGATGGTTTCCCCTCCTTCTCCTCAGTCTCCTGCCGCACTGGCGTTTGCCCCTAGCACCCCCCCCCCCCCTACTCTCCGTCCACAGCGACTGTAAACAAGTGTGTTTCCAATTAGCCATATCCGAAGTCAGCTGGCCGCCAGTGCTGATGAAAGACAACAGAGCTGTCAGTGGTTTCCTCCTCGCCGAGGCTTCATGAGCTTGCAGGGCTTAAAGGGGGGCACGGTGAGCCGAAATGTGTATTGGTTTAACTGGGTCTTTTTAAAGACGGTAAGGCTCTTTTTTTTTAATTGGCAAAGCAGATTGCCTCACTCATTACAGAAACTGGTTTAGCTCTGGGTTAGTGAGGCCAGTCCCCCTCATGAGACTCCGTGTAGAGCCAGGGAGCGGTTTGCTGTTCATGGTGCATTTTAACAGAATCTGTAGATGGGTGTGTTGCTCCTTGTAAAGAAAACAAAAATAAAGTGCATGCCAGCTTGTAAATGCAATGGCTGGGTGTAAATTCTTCTTACAATTGCGGTCGTGCAATGAGATGGAACAGTAAACCATGATAAGTAGTGCTGTTAAATTCTTTTATAGTGTAAGTTAAGCTGGATATTCTCTGCATAAAGAATCTTTATCTGTACACATATTTGCAACAGTGATCCACATTATTCATACGCTGCTGCTCTGTCACATAATGTTCCTAAGTATAATTAGTAATGGAGTTTAAAGTATCGTGTTTAATTTCAGCCTAATTGAAAGATTTTTCACAAGGCTCCCTGTAACTCTCAGAGGAAGCTCTGAAATAATGGAATATTGAATCATAATTTCCCCAACGGAAACGGCTTTTGTGCTATTATTTCACCCACGTACTAATTTCATCTCTGTCTCTTTCTCTCTCTTTCTCCGCCCACAGAAAGTAGAGAATGGGCTGTGTCCAATGTAAGGATAAAGAAGCAGCAAAACTCACTGATGACCGGGAGACCAGCGTCTCACACAACTCGGGGTACCGCTATGGGTCCGACCCCACGCCGCAGCACTACCCCAGCTTCGGGGTCACCACCATCCCCAACTACAACAACTTCCACAGCGGCGCCACACAGGGGGTGACCGTGTTCGGAGGAGTCCACACGTCCTCGCAGTCTGGGACGCTGCGGTCTCGGGGAGGAACAGGTGAGATTGAAGGAGCTCTTTTGTGAATTCTTGTAAGATGGTTCAAATGCACGTCAGCTGTTTAGTAACTAATAGGGTTCGACTGGTCCAGGTTTTTAAAGGCTGTTTTAAAAATTATACTTTGTGATACATTTTCCATGTCAAACTATACTTATACTTGTTCAGCATTATTGCCACTATGGAAAATCCTCTGTCAATGTGTTTAGACCACCAATGTAACTCTAAAACTCTCCACTTAGAATAATACAAATTAAGTTATTTGGGTGAAATACCTTTGGGCAGAGCCAAGCTATCTATTACCCCGGTTTCCAGTCTTTATGCTAAGCTAAGCTAACATGCTTCATATTTATCTTACACACATAAGAGTGGTATTGAACTTCTCCTCTAACTCTCTGCAAGAAAGCAAATAAGCATATTTCTATAGACTGTATTTAATAAGTGGACGTAGTCACCATGATGTCACTCGCTGGTTTGTGGACTGCTGTTTTGAAGCCAAGAGTTCGGCATTTTTCACCATCTTGGTTTTTGGCTGTCGCCATGTTGTTTTTTTGCAACCAGAAGTGACACGAGAGGGTGGGGCTAAGACTTTTTCAGGTGACCAAAAAAGTTACAGTCTGTGAAAGGGTTAAAGTTCTACGACGAAAACACAAACAACTCTCAGACCGGACAACGCCGTGGTAGCGACCTGTCAATCATAAGGTAGCCACGCCCTAAAGCATCCCCTGCTTTATGGTCTATTTGACTCTAAATGGGACCATAATTTACTAAATGAACATCATGCTGTATTGAAGAAGACTTGAAACTAGAGATTGAGACCATAAACTCATGTTTACAATGTTTACTGAGGTAATAAATCAAGTGAGAAGTAGGCTCATTTTCTCATAGACAATCAGACTTCTTTTTGCAACCAGAGGAGTCGCCCCCTGCTTGCTGTTAGAAAGAATGCAAGTTTAAGGCACTTCTGCATTGGCTTCACTTCTCAGACCCGGAGGTAGCCCACTGAATATTTCCCAAAATGTCGAACTGTTCCTTTAAGACAGGGTGACACTGTAATTCTGAAATATGTTGCTGTAATTAAATGGGGGTCAGATTTCAAACATAGCAATTAAAAGGGAAATAAAACGTCAGTCTGAGTTGTAAAGCTGTAAACTTCTCTGAAGACCACTCACTGTCTGGCCCTCGGCCAATATTCGGTAAAAAGGCTAATGTCTGCTATGTTAACTGAGCAGCATACGTTATTTGTCTCAAGTTTCCACTCTTAAATGAACTCCATCGAGGTTGGAATTTAAGATTATTTTCAATTTTTTTTCCCTCCTGCATTCCTAGTAAATACGTGAATCTTCTCATGTGTGCTGATAAATTCATGTATCTGCAGAAGATGAATGTCCACGGCCTGAAAGTTAATAGAAAACAGAGCGACCTAAATTATCGCCGCTGCTCTGTGAGGCACATTTCACACGACCAGAGAGATCAGACTTTGTGCTGAATAGTGGAGAAATGGACTTTACAGCCTCTCTAATCTTAAGATTTTAAAGATACATCTGATGTGTGATGCATAAATCAACAGCATCTCTTGCTTTGATGTAAACTACTTTAGGGTTTTATTTTCCCCAGCACAGATAAACACTGCATCTGTGGAGTCAGCACCACCAGCTTGTATGAATAAGAAATTACTCCAGGAGGGCAGCACTAACACTAAACAACACTCACATTGTAAAGAGAAGGAAAAATCCCCTAGGACAGGAGGGAGTAGAGCAGAAACCTCATCTGACCCCCCTGTGAAGACATCCGCATGTTTGCCTCTGAGACAGTTGAGGCGGTTTTGGTCACTGTAAGGTGTGTTTTCGGAGGTCACTGCAGTGACGGGGAAACGCACACTGCAGCACTGTAGCTCTGACCTCCCAGGACCGATTCAGATCAAATCAGAAAATGAAATCATTTTACAGTTTCAGGCTTATTAAGAGATACGGGGACTCCAGGGCCGTTCCAAATCACATCAGATAAATTTGATTGGCCTCCCCAATCTAGACCTTGGCAGCATTTAACTGTTCCTAGAGGATGCTCTAAATCAGGCTTCTGTCTTTTGTATGCCAAACAAGGAGTTCTATTTATTTGCAGGTAATAAGTGATTTTTTTTGTTTTGTTTTACATTGGAACATTCGGCATTACATTTCGATGAACAGTCTTATTGAGCATTTTAAGACAGACATTCGATCGAGACATTCAAACGAAAACAGTAGAAACAATAACAAAAGCGGGATAATGTAGAGCTAGCGGGTCATTATTGTGAAATAAACCCACCATCGCCCTGTCGGGGTTTATTTCACAACAATGACTTGCTCGCTGTACATTATCCCTTACGTGGATTTGTTATTGCGAGCGTCTACTTTCTCATTACATCCAGTCATTTGATGCGTTGTTGATATAAAAATATTGATGAGTGCAGCTTTAAAAATCAAACGAATAACATAAAAAAAAACTATTTTTTAATATACAGGAGGAGAAAAAAACCATTAGCACCGACTAAATAATGTAGAACAATTATTCACGTCACAGACGTAGGTTATGAAATATTACGTTATTATAAATTATAAAACAGAAGTCTTTTTTAGGCATGTTCTGCTGTACGTGAAGTGAATTAGTTTGAAAATAAGACATAAAATGATCTAAATTGTATCTTGTATATATGTACATGCATGGAAAATAAAACAAATTGTGAGAATTTGGAGTTAAAATAAAAGCAGCAGACGGGATGCACGAAATAAATGAAGAGGGAAGTGATTCTTTTTGCCGTTACATAACAAGCAGCCCATGTGTGAGACAGATGAACAAACCCAACATTTAAACCACAGTGAAAATTACTACATAATACTTCATCCATACCACTCACCTCTAACCGCCACCATGTCACTCTTTGTTTCTCTGCAGGGGTGACTCTGTTTGTGGCTCTTTACGACTACGAAGCCAGGACCGAGGATGACCTCAGCTTCAGAAAGGGGGAGAGATTCCAGATCCTCAACAGCACGTAAGCGTGGAAACATCTGCATGACAGCATTAAGGGTGGCGGTCGGTCGTGTTTTCCCCACTTTCTGCTTTTTGTCTGTCTTGAATGTCTGAATGCTGAAGTGTTGTTTTACAGACACAGTGGAAACAGGTCTCTCTGTTACAGACTTGACCCGGCTTATGAGCGATATGTTGCATGTAAAGCCTGACATATTTAATGATAGCTTTCTGAAGTAAATGATTGTGGTGTAGAAGTAGTGACAGGATTGCTCTGCTTTTACACAATGTGTTGTGTCATGAAACTAATTGTTTTTAGACGGTGTAAATTGGCATTGATCCCATCCTTGTAACTGACATTTGAATTCTCCTCACTATTTGTGTAAGTAAATATTAACTACAATGATTCTGCAGCTATTGTGTTTATTTATCCCCATTTTTCAAAAGAGGATAAAACAGTTTTTGGCGGCATATTTGTGGAAACTGCTTCTAAACTTCAGGGCATTTCCCATGGCAGCGGTTGACTGAAATCCGAGAGCCGGTGTTGTGTTGAAGACCGTTTCTATGCCGATATGTGTTTCCCCTTACATAAATCTGAACCAAACCTTTTCCCATTCTTAACCTGACCAACTGCAACGAAATTTTTTCTCCCTTTTTTAATTAAAAAAAAACCATTTTTGACAAACATAAGAGATGACTACATGTGATTTCAGTTGGACTTTAAAGAGATGATTCACTGAAGCTTCAGGGGCCCACGCACTAGAAAAAACAACTTGTTTTGTAGTGTGTTTTTATGTGCTCTCTACTCAGCTCTCAGAGAACAGACAGCCAATAAATCTGATCCACTACTGAGTGTGCCTGTCTGCATAATGTCTAAATGGTTGATGTGTTTATTCCAACCTGCCTCCATCTATCTATCTTTCCTTCTCTCCTCAGTGAGGGCGACTGGTGGGAGGCTCGCTCTCTCACTACAGGTGGAACTGGTTACATTCCCAGCAATTACGTCGCTCCGGTGGACTCGATCCAAGCTGAGGAGTGAGTAAAACTTTTTTTTTATATGAGCACACACGGCAGCTTCATCAGCATATCATAAATATTTGAGCGCTCATCTCACTGCCTTCTGTTAACTGTGGCATAGAGGCACGTATAGTACAGTACAGTAAGAATAAAAGACAGAATATTTAAAAAAAAAAATGTTTAATCCAAATGTTACTCTCCATAGTTTGATCCTTCTTTTTTTCCCTGCAGCTGGTATTTTGGTAAATTAGGCCGAAAGGATGCAGAGAGACAGCTGCTCTCCAACGGCAACGCCAGAGGCACTTTCCTCATCCGCGAGAGTGAAACAACCAAAGGTACTCTGATTTCTAACATGCTGACATAAGATGCAGTTTATTTATAGACAAACTTACAAAAAAATCATCAGACCAACATATTAAATATCATGTCAGTAACTATGCCGTTGCTCCATATTCACTGCCCCAAATCTTTTGCACAATGTGCTTTATATACACTCATTAAACTTTTTTACTCTAGTCTACTTGAATCCATCAGTGTCTGTCTTAAACTTCGGTCATGCTTTCCGCAAGAATGCTGCGAGCTGACGTGGAATCGTGTCGAGGAAACGTTGCATCTTGTAATGTAAAACAAACACGTTGCAGGTTTCTCCTCGCGGCAAACCGACGTTCTCAAACCTCCTCAAAGTTCTCCATTTTCTTCGCCCATCCTCGTCCACGTAGTTAGAAAAATTTGGATGTGCGCGGACAGGCGAAAACCTGCCGTCACGGAATCCCCGTGAAGGGCCTTGTCTGATGGTGTGACGTCACTTTGGCCTTGCGGACACTTGCGACCCTCGCGGATGCGGCAAGCATGAATCACGCTTTAAAAGCACAGTGTGTAGGAGGCGCAGAGTGCAAAAAATCCTTACCTTAATAACACTACTTTAGGAGCAACAGATTAAAGACGGCGGCTGGCTGTACCACAGTTTTGCACTCTGCGGCTCACGTTATCGCAGTTTTACAAGCGTGTCGGAGAACTACGGTGGACTTCAGGTGACGTAAAAACACGAAAGGCTCTCTCTAGAGCCAGAGTTTGGTTTGTCCATTCTGAGCTACTGTAGAAACATGGCGGACTCCGTGAAAAGGACCAGCTCCGTATGTAGATATGAAGGGCTCATTCTAAGCTAACGAACACACAATGATTCTTAGTTTCAGGTGATTATACACTAATGAAAAACATAGTTACGAATATTAAATTCCATTCCTGCTAATAGATCCCCCGAAATATTACACACTGTTCCTTTAATGGTGTCGTGTCTGTTCCAGGGGCCTACTCTCTCTCCATCCAGGACTGGGATGACGTCAAGGGAGACCACGTCAAACACTATAAGATTCGCAAGCTGGACAGCGGAGGCTACTACATCACCACCAGGGCCCAGTTTGAGACCCTCCAGCAGCTCGTGCAGCACTACTCTGGTGAGACGCTGCCACAGTTATGGTGGATGTATAAAAAAATCCCTTTCATGATAGATCTGCTGTCCCTCCCTTAAAATTAGAACGTCATGGTTTTAGACAACTTTAACTTCATTTAAAATTCAACATGCATGTTCGGTCCAGCCAGGGCCGCGGGGCTGTGCTGCCGACTGATCGTGCCGTGCCACAAAGGCATGCCTCGTCTCACCGACCTGTCCGTCAAAACCAAAGACGTGTGGGAGATCCCGCGGGAGTCGCTGCAGCTCATCAAACGTCTCGGCAACGGCCAGTTCGGAGAGGTCTGGATGGGTGCGTATATCTTTTTTGGCACAAGTGAGGATTTGGACAGCTGTGAACAGTGTTGCAAAACATACTGCATGTGTTGGATCATTCGAAACTAACACCCAGCTAATGTTACCCACAGGGAGGAGTGTTTGCTCTCAGTGATTTCATTTAGGAATTTACATCTCTGTTGATTCTCAGAGTCCGTTTGGGCTGGAATAAGAGTTTTGAACTTCCCATGATTTCTGCTTGGGTTCAGGATCTGGATGGGCAGTTAGAACTTGGTGTTTATGGTATCTGTTATGTCTAATTAGGTTTCTGTGACGTGGCTTTTCTTAACTCAGTTCAGACGTGTGCTGTTTTTGTTCAGATGGGTTCAGTAAAACTTAATTTGTCCCACATTGGTTAGTGAAATGCTCTGTGTGTGTCTGAACATGTTGGTACCACAAACATGGATTAAGTAAACTCCTGGAATAGATTCTTTTTTGACAAAGTTTTCAACTGGAACAACTTTTTAGTCTCACTTAAAGCTAAAATGAAGACCGGAAAACTTGTCAAGCATAAGTTTACTCGATGTTAAATGTATGTCTGTTTGTTTTTTTACATTACTTTTCATGTAGATGTTTTTTTGGACTATGACTATCAAATGTAATGCAAGATGTAATGTAAAAAATAATTAGATAAACTGGGATCATAGTCAGTCTTCAAGTTATTAATACTTTTATTTTTATAGATTTTAATTGTATTTTTATGATCGTTACCTTGTGTTTGTACAACCTCCAGCCTCTATTTGTTGCCAGTTATCTGCTCTACACTTTATTTAAACTAACTCGGGCGATAAAAAGCTCAAGGGAACTGATAGGTAACTGCTGTTATTACTTTCATGTACTTTTATGTCCTTCTATTCTTCTAACATTTCATTTTGTCAGACTATGCATCATATTTTTCAAATGGTTAATATCTCCCATTGAAAATAAAAAAACAGTCACTGTCCTCTGGAGATAATTCTCCCTTGAACAACCTCTTTTCTTGTCAGGCACGTGGAACGGCACCACCAAGGTGGCGGTGAAGACTCTGAAGCCCGGCACCATGTCGCCCGAGTCCTTCCTGGAGGAGGCTCAGATCATGAAGAAGCTCCGACACGACAAGCTGGTGCAGCTCTACGCCGTGGTGTCCGAAGAACCCATCTATATCGTCACCGAATACATGTGCAAAGGTAGATGCTATTTTCAACTGACACTTAAAAAAGACACCATGAATATTACATGCATGCATTCGTGCATACACCTACACAGTATGTGCATAATTTATGCATCTGCATGGACAGTACCGTATGTGTCCTACTTCATAGCATATCCACGTCACTATAGTGTATCAAACACAATGTATTACAGCGATACAAACACAACTTGTGGTTGTACAGAGAAAACACAGACCCTCAGTTACCACAGCAACAACTGACAAATAAAAGTGGTAGCCAAGTGTAACATGTGGCAGGTATCCCGGAGTTGATGTCAGATTAGCTGCAATGTTTTACTTCAGTTTTGAGTTGAGATCCGTCAGCTGAAGACGATACAAGACAACAGATCTAAACTCGTTTTTCTTCTGTTTTTTTTTCTTTTTAGGGAGTTTGCTCGACTTCCTTAAAGATGGAGAAGGACGAAGCCTCAAACTGCCGAATCTGGTGGACATGGCAGCTCAGGTACGCTGCTGTGAATGACCTGAAATCTCTATGCTGAACACTGTGGGTTTGTTCCTAAGAGCTTTATTTACTTTAATCATCTCCAGCTGTTACCAATTTATTCATTTAAGCTCAGTGTTACAACCATTTCCATCTTGATCTTATGCCAGTGTTTACAGTTTCATTAGGCAGTCTCTTATTTTAGCAGGCAGTATTTCAAAAGCTTGAACTCAGCACATTGTGATAACTTATTCTAAGACCAAAAAGACAACAAAATACCTCAAGTTAGTGATTTAGCATTACTGTTGGAGCACCGCAGTTATTCTATTCTGAAGCTGTAATTCATCACTTCCTGCGAGTCGATAAGTAATCATACTTGACACTGGAGTTTATTTTGCAAATATAGCAAATCTGTGGGTTTTCAGTTCAGAGATTATCCCCTCTATTGCAGCCCCTTTTTTAAGGCTCATAAAAGCCGGAGCTCAGCACAGATTTAATCGCCTTGAAACTGTTCAGCGATATGATGTTCACTGGAAAAAAATAACTCAATTTCCCAGGTGGCAGCAGGCATGGCATATATTGAGAGGATGAACTACATCCACAGAGACCTGCGCTCTGCCAACATCCTAGTCGGAGAAAGTCTGGTGTGTAAGATCGCTGACTTTGGTCTGGCCAGGCTCATCGAGGACAATGAATACACAGCAAGACAAGGTAGGACGGCTGGGTTGGGTTGCACCATAGACTGTATACAAGAAGTGGATGTAGTCACCGTGACGTCACCCGTTGGTTTGTGGACTGCCGTTTTGACGTTGTGTCTAGAAGGGAGCCCGCACACTGGGGAAACTCTTGCAAGATTGTTAGGGTTAGGCATTGATATCGAATAGTTAAGGTTAGGATAGGTTGTCAGGCGGCGCATCTCGTGAGAGTTTTTGCAGAGTTCGGCATTTTGGCCGACGCCATCTTGTTTTTTTTGCAACCAGAAGTGACACAAGCTAAGTACAAGCAAACGTTGAATAAAACATTTTTAGGCGACCATAAATGTTACAATTAACCTCCAAGAACTGAAAACACTCTGTGAAAGGGTTAAAGTTGTAAGACGAAAACACGGACAACTCCCAGACCGGACAACGCCGTGGTAGCGACCTGTCAATCATAAGGTAGCCCCGCCCTAAAGCATCTCCTGCTTTATGGTCTATTTGACTCTAAATGGGACCATAATTTACTAAATGAACATCATGCTGTATTGAAGAAGACTTGAAACTAGCGATTGAGACCATAAACTCATGTTTACAATGTTTACTGAGGTAATAAATCAAGTGAGAAGTAGGCTCATTTTCTCATAGACTTCTATACAATCAGACTTCTTTTTGCAACCAGAGGAGTCGCCCCCTGCTGGCTATTAGAAAGAATGCAGGTTTAAGACACTTCTGCATTGGCTTTACTTAGATAGATAGATAGATAGATAGATAGATAGATAGATAGTAACTTTATTGATCCCGAGGGAAATTCAAGTAATTCACTTTTCAGACCCCAGAGTTTCCCACCTGGTTGCACCAGCATTTTGTAAATCCATCACTAAGTTCTTGTGTAAAATCCTTCCTGAGTTCTTCCTAAACAACTACTGGCCAGTTTCAAACCAGTGATTTGCTAAATGGGGTAGCTCCAGTAAACCTTAAGGACGGTCCAATCAAAAGCAATCGACTATGTAAACAGGAAGTCACTGTAGCATCACCAGCTGTAACATAACTTCCAAAATACCAGTTTCAGATGAAATAGTAAATAAAATAGTAAACATAAGTATGAGTTTTTTTTTATTTCTATATGCTTATATGGAGGAATGTGCGTCTCAAGAGGTTAGCAGTTAGCATGGTGGCAATTAAGGTACTTTAAAACCCATAGCACCCCATTGCTGCAATTTGCATCAAAATGCAGAGTCATAACTCATAACCAAATCTGAAAACACATACACATATATTTTTAGATTCAGTGTGACGTGCGCCTCCCGAGGATATCATTATATCCATGCGAGTAAACATCCATAAATCAGTTTAGAAATCATTGAAAAGAGCTCTTTGAATGCTCCAGAACTTGCCTGAGAATCATCACATTTTTAAGTTTTCTTCAGTATTAAAATAATCCAGTGATAGTTGTCAGTACATCCATGCGTACATTGCAAACAAGAACTGCTAATAGCTAATTCGGCATACTTTTAATTTGCCAAAAATATAAATAAATGTAAGCTAATAGCAGTGCATATGACTGACATTATTTGGACATTTAGTCTGATGCTGTTAAACAGCATTCTAATCACGTGTCCAGTCAAATGTGACCTTTTTACCTCTTTTACTCAAATATTAGCAAGCTGACAGCTAACGTTGCCAGCACATGGTGCAACATTCAATATTTAGTGACAACTAATATCTACTTAACAACTACTTGTGTAGCCTTTTACATTATAAAACATTACATTTACATTTAACACATAGTTTTAAATTAGTGATGTGTACATTTCCACTTAGGAAGCACTTATGTTATAACTAAGCTAATTTTACAGCTGCAGCCACCGTTTAAAGGGAACACGTTTAATCTGTTGGTCGCAGTCTGGAAATGAATGTTTATTTTTGCAGGACTTTGTTGGAATAGAGATTAAATTGTGACTTGTGTATCTGTTCTGTAGTATTCTCTTAGTTCCCGACCACAGCATCTTCTGAAAACCTCAACGTCAGAGGAAAAAGTTGGCGGGCTGGCAGGCGACTTATTCCATTTAGTTCATTCCAAGATACATTTTAGAATAAGTGCAGTAAATGAGCAGGAATTTGTCTCGGTGACACCAGTGGAAAACAGGAGCACATGTGGTTGTAGCATGGCACAAAGACAACAGAATATCACACTTTGTACAAGGGCGCAGTGCAGGATTTAAGACCGAGCACATGTTATACCCAAATATGCATCTGTTACTGTGTATCTCATTGGAAGGATGAGGAATAAGTGGCCCTACCCCGGAACACTCGAACGCTGTTTTCCCCCTGATTGTTTTGGCAGACGTGAACTACAGCAGGAGGACTGCCAGACTCCGTTAGTCACTCTGTCAACATGTTCAGTCACTCATTTGTTACTGATTTAAATATTTACTTGTTCAACTTGGGCCAAGTGCAAACTGAGACGGAGCGAGATAATGGAATTGTTCCGTTTTTTCCCTGGTGGGATGTTATCACGTCCTCGTGTCTCTGCACTAATGAAATCACAGATGAAGGAAGATATTCACACAGAGGAGACTGACCTACTTTCTCTTTATGTTTTGGTAAAGTGTGTTGCTTTAATTCTCTATGTGTTTGACAATTTAAAAACTTCTTTCAGGTGCAAAGTTTCCGATAAAGTGGACTGCTCCCGAGGCGGCTCTCTACGGGAAATTCACCATCAAGTCGGACGTGTGGTCGTTTGGCATCCTGCTGACGGAGCTGGTGACCAAGGGCAGAGTGCCCTATCCAGGTGAGAGAGAGATTATATAATCACTTCTCAAGTCCAGAAGATTGCTTATATTTGATTAATGCAGAGTGCGTGAGAGCGTTTGAGTGTGCTGAGACACTAGCCACGGTTCTGTATGCTAAAAAAAAAGAGCAGCATGTTGCATAATGTACATTGCATTGTGCATTATGCAGAGAGATGTTCCCAGAAGACTGTGTGAACACGTGAAATGAATTTGTTCTTATCTGCTATTCACATTTTGACATTATATCTTAAACATTTAAATGAGTTAAAGAATAACAGAAAAGAAGAAAAACATATAATAAACTTAATAGGGTGGAATTGGTGGAAAATAACTATTAGTACTCTTATTTCTGTATATGAGTAGTTTTTTTTTCTTATACTTCTACTGATTTAAGCACCTTTTAAAAATCTTGCCCTGCACATCCACATGTTGGGTGGAGCAATACTGGGAAATACGTGACTTCACCAAACTCTATGTACTAAAAGGAGCCCTAAGAGATTAAACAAAGCTAAAATTAAATCAGCATTAAATCCTGTTTATTCGTCACATACACAGTTATACACATTAGACGATTATTTTCATTGCTGATTAATCTGTTGATTATTTTCTCGATTAATCGATAAGTTGTTTGGTCTATAAAATGGTGAATAATGTCGATCAGTGTTTCCCAAAGCCCAAGATGACGACCTCAAATGTCTTGTTTTGTCCACAACCTAAAGATATTCAGTTTACTGTCTCAGAGGAGTAAAGAAACAAGAAAATATTCACATTTAAGAAGCTGGAATCAGAGAATCTTTATTTTTTTTTTCTTAAAAAATTACTCAATCCGGTTGTTGTTATTGGATTGGAGTTTTCAGCCACATTTGCCCTCATTTCTCCGCGCTCCTCTCTCCAGGCATGAACAACCGCGAGGTGCTGGAGCAGGTGGAGCGAGGCTACCGGATGCCGTGCCCGCAGGACTGCCCTTCGTCCCTGCACGAGCTCATGGTGCAGTGCTGGAAGAAAGACCCGGAGGAGAGGCCCACCTTCGAGTACCTGCAGGCCTTTTTGGAGGACTACTTCACTGCCACTGAGCCTCAGTACCAGCCGGGGGATAATCTCTGAGCGCCGCTGCCCCTCATCTCATGTCATTTCACCGGCTCTCCACCAGAGGGAGCCAGACTCCACCTCCTCTCTCTCATCCTGTGGCTGTAACAATTCAAAGCTCATTGACTGACTTCTTGACTTCCAAGCTTCAGACAAACAGGGACGGCTGCTGCTCTGACAGCATACTGACTATCAAATCAAAGGATGTTTCGGAGGCGGGCGCTGAGATGACCGAGGAGTTTAAAATGACTGCCATGGATGAACGAGATGTTGTGTAACTTGTATGTAGTGTAAATATGAATTGCTTGTTTACTTATCTCTTTTTTGTTTCATTTTATATTACTTTTGATATTTTGGAAATGTGTGGATTTTTTTTTTTTTTTTTAATCCAAGGTCAAATTATTTCAGATTTACGACTCGTAGAAAACCGTGTGAGGATCACAGTTGGTAACAAATCGTGACATAATAATTGTAGGAATGGTAATAGTTAGACATCGTGGACCGAAGCATCTCAGAAATTTTTCTGGGAGTCCGCTGACCTTTTTTACGAGGTGAATATAAGGATTCTGCTCTCCTCTTCTCAAGGAACTTAGATGTACTATAACACCTGTTCTGGCCTTTTCATGTTTAGTAATACTCTTATAATGTAAGGGAATGCCTTCATGCTTTCTACACACTAACTTAGTGCATCATGGACTCTTCCACTCAAACTTGTATGGCATCTGCACTAATATTAAGTGCATTCATCGCATTTCAGCTTCAGCCAAGGATTTCTAGATCGGCTTAAAGTGACTTTTAGTTCAGCTTCTTGTAGTTGAAAAGGAGGCTGACGTCCTCTCCAACTGCAACCATTGTTCGGCTGACTGCTTATTATACTGGCAATATTTTAAAATGTATGTTGCATTATTGTATGGCAGCAGGCTGTGTAAGAACTCTTGTCTTTCTCGCTTCAACAGCCAAACAAACAAACAAACAAACTGCCACTTACACGACGGGAATGAAGGAAGTGACCTGTGTTTGTCCCTCCATAATGTGTATCTGGAAATAACATGTTGTTTACGAGACCAAACATGTTTATTTCACTGTATTATTTTGCTAAGCATTTCAGCCACAGTCTCATGTGTCGTTAAGATTACATAATTCTGTGATTTTTTTCTTTTTCCAGGGAAATCTGCAGCTCTGGATGACATTTTATCACCCTTCTCTCTGTGTGCATTCCAGGACAAAACACCAATTCTGTGCGTATTTAAGTTGCTTTTCACGGGTGGAAAAGTGAGCAAATACTAGTTTTTGCATTACTTAATTTGCCCTAATACTGTAGATATACAGAACATGTTTTTGGTCTCCGCATTATTTATTGTCTCTGTCTGTTACTTGTACACATCTGGTTTTGAAATAAACAAATCTTGCCACCACCGTCCTGTGGACTCACCGCTTTGAAACGATTGAGCACTTGTCATCAACTGGTTTTAACTTTCTCCAGAGAACATGCAGCACTTGGGAAAATGGACATCATAAATCCATCACTGTGTATGTATATGTGCAGCTGTAATGATTTATGTCTGTGAGAGTGATTGACTCTTTGTGGTTTTCCCCTCTGGCTGAACTTGACACAAGGACAACATGACTGAACGCAGTATATGCAAATCACTTTAACCTGACAATTGCAGAGTAGTCAACGAGATAGAGGGACAGTCTTTGACGTAATACCTGTTTAATTTGTGTCCATTGTCCATATCCCGAAGTAAATAATTTTAACAAAACTTTTTTTTTTGAGCAGTAAATTCAAGGACTCCACTTTTGAATGTGTTCCTCAGCTAATCTACCCTGGCCAATCTGGCTGAGCAACACAAGCACTGCATTCTCGTCTCTGATTGGACGCCGCTGAAGCATGAAGAATTTGCATATAACAGACTGGAGCACACACAAGCCTCTGCACCCACAGGAGTGTAAAGTATCCAGCAGAGAACAGGTATGTCATTGGTAATCTTTCTTTTCAGACTTGAGTCCTCGTGGCCTGGTACGTACAAAAGACATTGTATGTATGTTTTAAAGTACTCTATATGTTAATAACTGCATTGGAAATCATTTCAAAGTCTTAGTTCAACTATGTTTTAATCGTACTGCAAACTTCACTGTAATTCTGTGTTTTTTCTTCAAAGTTATGAGGATAACTAACCGTTTTTTCTGCTTCTGTCTGTTACTTGCAGGACTACAGGCTATGCTCTAAGTAATAAGATGGAGAAATCTGAAAAAGTACCAGAACTAAAAGTGTTTTCCACCACAAATAAGTCCCCTCAACTTTTAAACCCTGGTGTCACAGTAAACCAAATTTTTCATGTTAATCCACATCATGCTAGATTCATACCGACCTGTTGCATGGATGCAGATTATTTCTGCCAAAACAGATCATGTAGAGTCGGAGATGTGAGCCAAGAGTTTAGGAGTCAGCCAGTTCGTGATGCACAGTATGTAGAGCTGATGCAGCACGGAGACAGAGGAGCGACTCCTGCCAGGATGAATCTCCATCATCGCCCTCGTCCTGCAGAAACCAGGGAGGGTGAACCAAGAGGAGAGTGCTGCTGTAAGGACTGTGGACCTAACCGGTGTGCAACTACAGAGCCTGCAAACAGAGACACAACTAGGTGACTGTTAAGAAATCAGTCAAAGAAAGGGGAGAGTGTAATTTGTATCCGTCTCAAGGTTAATATGGGATGAAATAATTTATCTATTTATTTTATTTTCAGGGGTGAGGATGAATACACCTCTCAGACTCAGAGTGATGAAGAGGATCTTGAGCCTCCCTTACCGCTAAGATCTGATGATGAGTGGCAACACTACAGACCCCTTCTACCTCCGCACCACTACATGTACAACTATGGTAAGAAAAATTCTATTAAGTATATTTCATTCATTTTTCACTGAAAGTGGCAAAAATGATAAATATACAGTCTGCTTGAAGAAGTAAAAAAGAAGATGATGCCATTAGCAAGTATTCTGATCTTTTACTTAAGTAAAAGTAGCAATACAACAGTGTACAAATACTCCATTACAAGTAAAAGTCCTGAATTCAAAATCCTACAAAAGTACAGATTATCTGCAAAATGTACTTAGTAGTAGTAGTAGTATTAAAAGTATAAGTACTCATTATGCATCAGAATGTCCCCTTTCAGAATTGCATTATTTTTGGATTATTATTACCGATGTAAAAACGTGTAAGCAACGCTTTAGTGTTGTAGTTGATCGAGGTAAAGCAAATATTTCAATCAGGTATTTCAATCTTCAATAATGCTGTCATAATTGAATCTGTAAAGTACTGGGGGTTTTTCCAGATAAATGGGAAAAGTATAATATTTCATCAAACTAGTGGAGTGCTCACGTCAAATACAAGTACCTCAAATTGTTCAGTACTTGAGTGAATGCTTAGTTACTTTCCACCACTGTCATTAGCAGCAGTTGCATTTTTATTATTATGTAAATAAAAACATAATTTTCATTTTGCTGACAACTCTATATGTATTTGAGCTGGCAACCTCCTTTTTTCCGGCCCGTCTTATTTAAGCATTTTTTGCCTTCATCATGTGCTTAATCCATATCCACAGACCTTCATCATACTATGGATGTCAGGTATTATAACTCTGCAGGAGAAGCGCAGTACAACCTCAGTCCAGTCAACAGATCCCCTCCTCAGCCATGTCACCACTCTGCTCCCTGCCACCAAAGAAGACCCTGGGATGACTCCCAAAACTGGTACAAACATAAAGATGTTTGAGCAACTAGGTGCACTCCTTTTGTAACCTTACACAGTAGTACACAAAGTTCCTCCAAGCTCACTGTTTATGTTTGTTAAAAATGCAGTGAACCAGGTGCTGCAACTACTTTGCATATTACCAAGGCCCATCACATGTCAGCATGATTCAACTGATGAGGCTTTTGTTTATTTTTCTTTCTCACTGCTTCAGGCTCCGACGTCATGGCAACCTCATGAATGACAGCGTGGCTCAGGGAAGTGTCACGGTTAACGTGCCTCAGTTCTCCGTCCCTCCCGCGGAGGGCGTGTCACAGGTCAGCGTGATGAACCTGAGCTCAGCAGGAGCTGAGGCGTCTGTCTCACATCCACAGGAGACAAGAAGAACCATCAGTCTGCCTGATGAGTGCCGTGAGTCACTTTTATTTATGTCAAAAAAGTCATAGTATGTCATTAAAAAGTCATAGTATAGTATGTTGAAAAAAAGTTGTAGTATAGTATGCCATAAAAAAGTCATAATATAGTGTGTCATAAAAAATGTTAATAAAAAGTCATAGTATAGTATGCAATTAAAAATCATAAAAAAAAATCATAGTATAGTATGCCATAAAAAAGTCATAGTATAGTGTGTTTAGGTTTATATGCTCAAATTTGATTTATAATGTGCTTTAAATAGCAGTCATATGTTTATAGTAGTCAGATGTTTATGTTTACTTTTGTTCATTTTTGTTGTCCATGTTTTAGCCGTATTTCTGTATATGTACACTGAGAGCAACAAAATACCCGTGTCAGATTCCTTGTATATGTACACACTTAATGTGGCCATGAAAGCTGACTCTGATTCTGATTCTTCACTTGTCATGAGAAAGAAATTTTGCATGATCTTACTGAAGTTTATAATTTTGAATTGTTGTTGACAGTTTCAGAGGTATTGATTCAATGTTATGCTTGTTTGTGAGGTGATAGTTTGCTGTGTTATATTAGATTGTATTAATGTAAGGTGTTTCTTGTACAGTAAATCAGTAGGCTATATGGACAAAATAAGATAGTATAATAATAATAATAATAATAATTTTATTTGTAGAGCACTTTTCAAGCACAAAGCACAAAGTGCTTTCCAAAGAAGTTCACATCATAGACAGCAGAATACAATGAACCATAAATAATGAAATAAAAACAGTAAAAAATAGGTAAATAAAGAAATAAGCATATACATATTCATACAATTACATGTGCACGTTCATACACATCAGCACACAAGCATACAAAGGACTCAAAATTCAGCTGATTGGAAAAGCCATTTTATAAAAGTGAGTTTTAAGACTGGATTTAAAAGTGGTGACAGAGTCAGCTGATCTGATGCTCAGTGGGAGACTATTCCAGAGTCGGGGTGCCAGTACTGCAAAGGCTCGATCACCCTTTGTTTTTAGCCTGGTCTTTGGAACTGTTAAAAGACCCAGACTGGCAGACCTGAGGGGCCTGTTCGGACAGTACCGTGTGAGGAGCTCAGTTATATACTCCGGTGCCAGGTCATTCAGAGCTTTATAAGTGATTAAAAGCACTTTAAAATCAATTCTAAAAGCGATTGGAAGCCAATGTAGTGAAGCCAGAACTGGTGTAATATGACAGAATCGCTTAGTTTTTGTCAGCAGTCTAGCTGCAGAGTTCTGAATTAGTATGTATGCAGGGCTCTTCTATTGCATGGCATTACAGCATACAGGTGTTTCTATTTAACTAATAAGGATTAATTCTGATATTCATTTAGGTTTTATGATCTCTTCTCTTCTCAGGAAACGTTTTCATAACTTATTCTTCGGACCTTTCTTCAGAGATAGTCCCCTTTGTAGACTTCCTCACAAAGCAAGGTTTTCGACCAGCTGTAAGCAACTATTTCTTAATTTAAATGTCAGATTAAAAAAAAAAAAAAAAAAAAAAACACTCAACAGTTCACTTACAGCCCTGGATTTAAATTCACAGATTGACATATTTGACAACCCCATCAGACGCATGGATATCAACAAGTGGAAGGACAGTTACCTGAAAGATGTAAGTTTTAACCATATTTAAAACCTGATTTTATCAGAATTTATGTACATTTTTGTATTGCTCTTGTTATATTGTCACATCAACTCTTTGTAAGTAGTGTTACCAGATAATCATTAATGACTAAGAAGACAAAATCTGACTAAATGTGACTTTGTACTTGATTGTTCCATGTTTTGTGTCTTTTTAACTTTTTTTTGAAAATCAAACTATTGCGTTAAAGTTTTCTTTTTAGCCGTGAATGTGTCTAATAGTTGGGTTTTTCAAAACAGCCATCAACCCTGATCATCATCGCCATCAGTCCAAAGTATAAGGCGGACATTGAAGGATCTGTAGTGGATAGCCATGGTCTACACACTAAATATATTCACTCCATGGTGAGAATGTAATTGTTAGAATGAGACATAATTCTGAGAAGAATTTATAATAAATAAGTAAATAATAATAATAATAAATCTAATTTTGCCAGATGCAGAATGAATTCATCCAGCAAGGCAGCTTGAATTTCAGATTCATACCGCTTCTCTTCCTCAATGCGTCCCAGGTCAGAAAGGATTTTTGTTTAATAATAAATTGCTGTTACTCACCCTTAAATCTTTCTCTACTACACAAAAAAAACATGTATATGCATACTCCTTGCAGAAAGACATTCCATGTTGGCTTCAGAACACTCGTGTTTACCGCTGGCCGCGAGACACTGAGGATTTGTTATTGAGGCTGCTAAGGGAGGAAAGATACGTTCCTCCTCCTGTTCCTCTGGAGCTCACCCTCATCATCAGGCCTGTCACCCCCAGTGCTGCAGCTACACTGTAAAGACACACCCGTACCCTGGTTCATACGTGTGTTTAATAATTTAGTTCTAGCTGATTTTACTTTGAGTTTGTGCCGCTTGTGTATTTTACAATAACAGCTTATGTTGTAGCTAATGTACAGTTGCTTTCCAGATGTTTCAATAAAGTTTTTTGTCTGTATAGTATTGTATAGTATGTCGGAAAATATCATGAAAAAAGTCATAGTATAGCATGTCGAAAAGTTTCAACAAAAAAGTGATATTATAGTATGTTGAAAATTGTATGAAAAAAAAGTCATAGTATAGTATTTCGAAAATTTTATGAAAAAAGAAGTCATACTATAGTATGTTGAAAATGTTATGGAAAAAAAAGTCAGAGTATAGTATGTCGAAAATGTTATGAAAAAAGTCATAGTATAGTATGTCGAAATTTTTTTGAAAAAAAAGTCATATTATAGTTTGTCGAAACCTTTAAGAAAAAAAAGTCATGGTATAGTATGTCGAAAATTTTATGAAAAAAAAGTCATACTATAGTATGTCGAAAATGTTATGAAAAAAAAGTGATAGCATGGTATGTCGAAAATTGTACAAAAAAACTCATACTGTAGTATGTCGAAAATTTTATGAAAAAAAAAAAGTCATCCTATAGTATGTCGAAAATGCTATGGTAAAAAAAAGGTCGTAGTATAGTATGTCTAAAATTTGATGAAAAAAAAGTCATACGAAAGTATGTCGAAGATTTTATGGAAAAAAAAAGTCATAGTATAGTATGTCAAATTTTATGAAAAAAGGTCATACTATAGTATGTCGAAAATTTTATGAAAAAATAGTCGTAGTATAGTATGTCGAAAATTTTATGAAAAAAGTCATACTATAGTATGTCGAAACTTTTATGAAAAAAAAGTCATGGTATAGTATGTCGAAAATTTTATGAAAAAAAAGTCAAGGTATAGTATGTAGAAAATTGTATGAAAAAAAAGTCATATTATAGTATGTCGAAATTTTATGAAAAAAAAAAATGTCATACTATAGAATGTCTAAAATGTTATGAAAAAAAAGTCATATTATAGTTTGTCGAAACCTTTATGAAAAAAAAGCCATGGTATAGTATGTCAAAAATTTTATGAAAAAAAAGCCATACTATAGTATGTCAAAAATTTCATGAAAAAAAAAAGTTATAGTATGTCGAAAATTTTATGAAAAAAAAGTCATAGCATAGTCTGTCGAAATTTTTATGAAAAAAAAAAAGTCATAGTATAGTATGTCGAAAATTTCATGAAAAAAAGTCATAGTATAGTATATCGAAATTTCTTTGAAAAAAAGTCATATTATAGTTTGTCGAAACCTTTATGAAAAAAAAGCCATGGTATAGTATGTCAAAAATTTTATGAAAAAAAAGCCATACTATAGTATGTCAAAAATTTCATGAAAAAAAAAAGTTATAGTATGTCGAAAATTTTATGAAAAAAAAGTCATAGCATAGTCTGTCGAAATTTTTATGAAAAAAAAAAAGTCATAGTATAGTATGTCGAAAATTTCATGAAAAAAAGTCATAGTATAGTATATCGAAATTTCTTTGAAAAAAAGTCATATTATAGTTTGTCGAAACCTTTATGAAAAAAAAGTCATGGTATAGTATGTCGAAAAATTCATGAAAAAAAGTCAAAGTATAGAATGTTGAAAATTTTATGAAAAAAAAGTCATAGTATAGTATGTCGAAAATTTCATGAAAAAAAGTCATAGTATAGTATGTCGAAATTTTTTTGAAAAAAAAAGTCATAGTATAGTATGTCGAAATTTCATGAAAAAAAAGTCAGAGTATAAGATGTCGAAAACTTTATGAAAAAAAAAGTTATAGTATAGTATGTCGAAAATTGTACGAAAAAAAAGTCATACTATAGTATGTCGACATTTTTTGAAAAAAAAGTCATATTATAGTTTGTCGAAACCTTTATGAAAAAAAAGTCATGGTATAGTATGTCGAAAATTTTCATGAAAAAATTTAATAGTATAGAATGACTTTTCATGAAAATTGAGGAAAATTTAAACTGAGTTTTTTTTCCACCAAATTAATCGACAGACTATACTATGCCTGTTTTCATGAAAATTTTCGACATTCTATACTATGACATTTTTTTACGAATATTTTCCAAAATTTTCATGAAAAAAGTCAGGTCAAAAATATTCGTAAAAAAATGTCATAGTATAGAATGTCGAAAATTTTAATGAAAAAAGGCATAGTATAGTCTGTCGATTCATTTGGTGGAAAAAAAACTCAGTTTAAAATTTCGACATTTTCATGAAAAAAGTCATAGTATAGTATGACTTTTCATGAAAATTGATGAAAATTTAAACTGAGTTTTTTTTCCACCAAATTAATCGACAGACTATACTATGCCTGTTTTCATGAAAATTTTCGACATTCTATACTATGACATTTTTTTACGAATATTTTCGAAAATTTTCATGAAAAAAGTCAGGTCAAAAATATTCGTAAAAAAATGTCATAGTATAGAATGTCGAAAATTTTAATGAAAAAAGGCATAGTATAGTCTGTCGATTCATTTGGTGGAAAAAAAACTCAGTTTAAAATTTCGACATTTTCATGAAAAAAGTCATAGTATAGTATGACTTTTCATGAAAATTGATGAAAATTTAAACTGAGTTTTTTTTCCACCAAATGAATCGACAGACTATACTATGCCTGTTTTCATGAAAATTTTCGAAATTCTATACTATGACATTTTTTTACGAATATTTTCCAAAATTTTCATGAAAAAAGTCATGTCGAAAATATTCGTAAAAAAATGTCATAGTATAGAATGTCGAAAATTTTAATGAAAAAAGTCATAGTATAGTCTGTCGATTCATTTGGTGGAAAAAAAACTCAGTTTAAAATTTCGACATTTTCATGAAAAAAGTCATAGTATAGTATGACTTTTCATGAAAATTGATGAAAATTTAAACTGAGTTTTTTTTCCACCAAATGAATCGACAGACTATACTATGCCTGTTTTCATGAAAATTTTCGAAATTCTATACTATGACATTTTTTTACGAATATTTTCGAAAATTTTCATGAAAAAAGTCAGGTCAAAAATATTCGTAAAAAAATGTCATAGTATAGAATGTCGAAAATTTTAATGAAAAAAGGCATAGTATAGTCTGTCGATTCATTTGGTGGAAAAAAAACTCAGTTTAAAATTTCGACATTTTCATGAAAAAAGTCATAGTATAGTATGACTTTTCATGAAAATTGATGAAAATTTAAACTGAGTTTTTTTTCCACCAAATGAATTGACAGACTATACTATGCCTGTTTTCATGAAAATTTTCGACATTCTATACTATGACATTTTTTTACGAATATTTTCGAAAATTTTCATGAAAAAAGTCAGGTCAAAAATATTCGTAAAAAAATGTCATAGTATAGAATGTCGAAAATTTTAATGAAAAAAGGCATAGTATAGTCTGTCGATTCATTTGGTGGAAAAAAAACTCAGTTTGACTTTTCGTCAATTTTCATGAAAAGTCATACTATACTATGACTTTTTTCATGAAAATGTCGAAATTTTAAACTTAGTTTTTTTTCCACCAAATGAATCGACAGACTATACTATGCCTTTTTTCATTAAAATTTTCGACATTCTATACTATGACATTTTTTTACGAATATTTTTGACCTGACTTTTTCATGAAAATTTTCGAAAATATTCGTAAAAAACTGTCATAGTATAGAATGTCGAAAATTTTCATGAAAACAGGCATAGTATAGTCTGTCAATTCATTTGGTGGAAAAAAAACTCAGTTTAAATTTTCATCAATTTTCATGAAAAGTCATACTATACTATGACTTTTTTCATGAAAATGTCGAAATTTTAAACTGAGTTTTTTTTCCACCAAATGAATCGACAGACTATACTATGCCTTTTTTCATTAAAATTTTCGACATTCTATACTATGACATTTTTTTACGAATATTTTCGAAAATTTTCATGAAAAAAGTCATGTCGAAAATATTCGTAAAAAAATGTCATACTATAGTATGGTCGAAAATTTTAATGAAAAAAGGCATAGTATAGTCTGTCGATTCATTTGGTGGAAAAAAAACTCAGTTTAAAATTTCGACATTTTCATGAAAAAAGTCATACTATAGTATGACTTTTCATGAAAATTGATGAAAATTTAAACTGAGTTTTTTTTCCACCAAATGAATCGACAGACTATACTATGCCTGTTTTCATGAAAATTTTCGACATTCTATACTATGACATTTTTTTACGAATATTTTCGAAAATTTTCATAAAAAAAGTCAGGTCAAAAATATTCGTAAAAAAATGTCATAGTATAGAATGTCGAAAATTTTAATGAAAAAAGGCATAGTATAGTCTGTCGATTCATTTGGTGGAAAAAAAACTCAGTTTAAAATATCGACATTTTCATGAAAAAAGTCATAGTATAGTATGACTTTTCATGAAAATTGATGAAAATTTAAACTGAGTTTTTTTTCCACCAAATGAATCGACAGACTATACTATGCCTGTTTTCATGAAAATTTTCGACATTCTATACTATGACATTTTTTTACGAATATTTTCGAAAATGTTCATGAAAAAAGTCATGTCGAAAATATTCGTAAAAAAATGTCATAGTATAGAATAATGAAAATTTCAATGAAAAAAGGCATAGTATAGTCTGTCGATTAATTTTGTGGAAAAAAAACTCAGTTTAAAATTTCGAAAATTTTCATGTCGAAAATATTCGTAAAAAATGTCATAGTATAGAATGTCGAAAATTTTAATGAAAAAAGGCATAGTATAGTCTGTCGATTCATTTGGTGGAAAAAAAACTCAGTTTAAAATATCGACATTTTCATGAAAAAAGTCATAGTATAGTATGACTTTTCATGAAAATTGATGAAAATTTAAACTGAGTTTTTTTTCCACCAAATGAATCGACAGACTATACTATGCCTGTTTTCATGAAAATTTTCGACATTCTATACTATGACATTTTTTTACGAATATTTTCCAAAATTTTCATTAAAAAAGTCAGGTCAAAAATATTCGTAAAAAAATGTCATAGTATAGAATGTCGAAAATTTTAATGAAAAAAGTCATAGTATAGTATGACTTTTCATGAAAATTGCCGAAAATTTAAACTGAGTTTTTTTTCCACCAAATGAATCGACAGACTATAGTATGCCTTTTTTCATTAAAATTTTCGACATTCTATACTATGACATTTTTTTAACGAATATTTTCGAAAATTTTCATTAAAAAAGTCATGTCGAAAATATTCGTAAAAAAATGTCATAGTATAGAATGTCGAAAATTTTAATGAAAAAAGGCATAGTATAGTCTGTCGATTCATTTGGTGGAAAAAAAACTCAGTTTAAAATATCGACATTTTCATGAAAAAAGTCATAGTATAGTATGACTTTTTATGAAAATTGACGAAAATTTAAACTGAGTTTTTTTTCCACCAAATGAATTGACAGACTATACTATGCCTGTTTTCATGAAAATTTTCGACATTCTATACTATGACATTTTTTTACGAATATTTTCGAAAATTTTCATGAAAAAAGTCAGGTCAAAAATATTCGTAAAAAAATGTCATAGTATAGAATGTCGAAAATTTTAATGAAAAAAGGCATAGTATAGTCTGTCGATTCATTTGGTGGAAAAAAAACTCAGTTTAAAATTTCGACATTTTCATGAAAAAAGTCATAGTATAGTATGACTTTTCATGAAAATTGACGAAAATTTAAACTGAGTTTTTTTTCCACCAAATGAATCGACAGACTATACTATGCCTGTTTTCATGAAAATTTTCGACATTCTATACTATGACATTTTTTTACGAATATTTTCGAAAATGTTCATGAAAAAAGTCATGTCGAAAATATTCGTAAAAAAATGTCATAGTATAGAATAATGAAAATTTCAATGAAAAAAGGCATAGTATAGTCTGTCGATTAATTTCGTGGAAAAAAAACTCAGTTTAAAATTTCGAAAATTTTCATGTCGAAAATATTCGTAAAAAATGTCATAGTATAGAATGTCGAAAATTTTAATGAAAAAAGGCATAGTATAGTCTGTCGATTCATTTGGTGGAAAAAAAACTCAGTTTAAAATTTCGACATTTTCATGAAAAAAGTCATAGTATAGTATGACTTTTCATGAAAATTGATGAAAATTTAAACTGAGTTTTTTTTCCACCAAATGAATCGACAGACTATACTATGCCTTTTTTCATTAAAATTTTCGACATTCTATACTATGACATTTTTTTACGAATATTTTCGAAAATGTTCATGAAAAAAGTCAGATCAAAAATATTCGTAAAAAAATGTCATACTATAGTATGGCGAAAATTTTAATGAAAAAAGGCATAGTATAGTCTGTCGATTCATTTGGTGGAAAAAAAACTCAGTTTAAAATTTCGACATTTTCATGAAAAAAGTCATAGTATAGTATGACTTTTCATGAAAATTGATGAAAATTTAAACTGAGTTTTTTTTCCACCAAATGAATTGACAGACTATACTATGCCTGTTTTCATGAAAATTTTCGACATTCTATACTATGACATTTTTTTACGAATATTTTCGAAAATTTTCATGAAAAAAGTCAGGTCAAAAATATTCGTAAAAAAATGTCATAGTATAGAATGTCGAAAATTTTAATGAAAAAAGGCATAGTATAGTCTGTCGATTCATTTGGTGGAAAAAAAACTCAGTTTAAATTTCGACATTTTCATGAAAAAGTCATACTATACTATGACTTTTTCATGAAAATGTCGAAAATTTAAACTGAGTTTTTTTTCCACCAAATTAATCGACAGACTATACTATGCCTTTTTTCATGAAAATTTTCGACATTCTATACTATGACATTTTTTTACGAATATTTTCGAAAATTTTCATGAAAAAAGTCAGGTCGAAAATATTCGTAAAAAAATGTCATAGTATAGAATGTCGAAAATTTTAATGAAAAAAGGCATAGTATAGTATGACTTTTTCATGAAAATTGTCGAAAATTTAAACTGAGTTTTTTTTCCACCAAATGAATCGACAGACTATACTATGCCTGTTTTCATGAAAATTTTCGACATTCTATACTATGACATTTTTTTACGAATATTTTCCAAAATTTTCATGAAAAAAGTCAGGTCAAAAATATTCGTAAAAAAATGTCATAGTATAGAATGTCGAAAATTTTAATGAAAAAAGGCATAGTATAGTCTGTCGATTCATTTGGTGGAAAAAAAACTCAGTTTAAAATTTCGACATTTTCATGAAAAAAGTCATAGTATAGTATGACTTTTCATGAAAATTGCCGAAAATTTAAACTGAGTTTTTTTTCCACCAAATGAATCGACAGACTATAGTATGCCTGTTTTCATGAAAACTTTCGACATTCTATACTATGACATTTTTTTACGAATATTTTCGAAAATGTTCATGAAAAAAGTCATGTCGAAAATATTCGTAAAAAAATGTCATAGTATAGAATAATGAAAATTTCAATGAAAAAAGGCATAGTATAGTCTGTCGATTAATTTCGTGGAAAAAAAACTCAGTTTAAAATTTCCAAAATTTTCATGTCGAAAATATTCGTAAAAAAATGTCATAGTATAGAATGTCGAAAATTTTAATGAAAAAAGTCATAGTATAGTCTGTCGATTCATTTGGTGGAAAAAAAACTCAGTTTAAAATTTCGACATTTTCATGAAAAAAGTCATAGTATAGTATGACTTTTCATGAAAATTGACGAAAATTTAAACTTAGTTTTTTTTCCACCAAATGAATCGACAGACTATACTATGCCTTTTTTCATTAAAATTTTCGACATTCTATACTATGACATTTTTTTACGAATATTTTCGAAAATGTTCATGAAAAAAGTCAGGTCAAAAATATTCGTAAAAAAATGTCATACTATAGTATGGCGAAAATTTTAATGAAAAAAGGCATAGTATAGTCTGTCGATTCATTTGGTGGAAAAAAAACTCAGTTTAAAATTTCGACATTTTCATGAAAAAAGTCATAGTATAGTATGACTTTTCATGAAAATTGATGAAAATTTAAACTGAGTTTTTTTTCCACCAAATTAATCGACAGACTATACTATGCCTGTTTTCATTAAAATTTTCGACATTCTATACTATGACATTTTTTTACGAATATTTTCCAAAATTTTCATGAAAAAAGTCAGGTCAAAAATATTCGTAAAAAAATGTCATACTATAGTATGGCGAAAATTTTAATGAAAAAAGGCATAGTATAGTCTGTCGATTCATTTGGTGGAAAAAAAACTCAGTTTAAAATTTCGACATTTTCATGAAAAAAGTCATAGTATAGTATGACTTTTCATGAAAATTGATGAAAATTTAAACTGAGTTTTTTTTCCACCAAATGAATCGACAGACTATACTATGCCTGTTTTCATGAAAATTTTCGACATTCTATACTATGACATTTTTTTACGAATATTTTCGAAAATTTTCATTAAAAAAGTCAGGTCAAAAATATTCGTAAAAAAATGTCATAGTATAGAATGTCGAAAATTTTAATGAAAAAAGGCATAGTATAGTCTGTCGATTCATTTGGTGGAAAAAAAACTCAGTTTAAAATTTCGACATTTTCATGAAAAAAGTCATAGTATAGTATGACTTTTCATGAAAATTGACGAAAATTTAAACTGAGTTTTTTTTCCACCAAATGAATCGACAGACTATACTATGCCTGTTTTCATGAAAATTTTCGACATTCTATACTATGACATTTTTTTACGAATATTTTCGAAAATGTTCATGAAAAAAGTCAGGTCAAAAATATTCGTAAAAAAATGTCATACTATAGTATGGCGAAAATTTTAATGAAAAAAGGCATAGTATAGTCTGTCGATTCATTTGGTGGAAAAAAAACTCAGTTTAAAATTTCGACATTTTCATGAAAAAAGTCATAGTATAGTATGACTTTTCATGAAAATTGATGAAAATTTAAACTGAGTTTTTTTTCCACCAAATGAATCGACAGACTATACTATGCCTTTTTTCATTAAAATTTTCGACATTCTATACTATGACATTTTTTTACGAATATTTTCGAAAATTTTCATGAAAAAAGTCAGGTCAAAAATATTCGTAAAAAAATGTCATAGTATAGAATGTCGAAAATTTTAATGAAAAAAGGCATAGTATAGTCTGTCGATTCATTTGGTGGAAAAAAAACTCAGTTTAAAATTTCGACATTTTCATGAAAAAAGTCATAGTATAGTATGACTTTTCATGAAAATTGACGAAAATTTAAACTGAGTTTTTTTTCCACCAAATGAATCGACAGACTATACTATGCCTGTTTTCATGAAAATTTTCGACATTCTATACTATGACATTTTTTTACGAATATTTTCCAAAATTTTCATTAAAAAAGTCAGGTCAAAAATATTCGTAAAAAAATGTCATAGTATAGAATGTCGAAAATTTTAATGAAAAAAGGCATAGTATAGTCTGTCGATTCATTTGGTGGAAAAAAAACTCAGTTTAAAATTTCGACATTTTCATGAAAAAAGTCATAGTATAGTATGACTTTTCATGAAAATTGACGAAAATTTAAACTGAGTTTTTTTTCCACCAAATGAATCGACAGACTATACTATGCCTGTTTTCATGAAAATTTTCGACATTCTATACTATGACATTTTTTTACGAATATTTTCGAAAATTTTCATTAAAAAAGTCATGTCGAAAATATTCGTAAAAAAATGTCATAGTATAGAATGTCGAAAATTTTAATGAAAAAAGGCATAGTATAGTCTGTCGATTCATTTGGTGGAAAAAAAACTCAGTTTAAAATTTCGACATTTTCATGAAAAAAGTCATAGTATAGTATGACTTTTCATGAAAATTGATGAAAATTTAAACTGAGTTTTTTTTCCACCAAATGAATCGACAGACTATACTATGCCTGTTTTCATGAAAATTTTCGACATTCTATACTATGACATTTTTTTACGAATATTTTCGAAAATTTTCATGAAAAAAGTCATGTCGAAAATATTCGTAAAAAAATGTCATACTATAGTATGGCGAAAATTTTAATGAAAAAATGCATAGTATAGTCTGTCGATTCATTTGGTGGAAAAAAAACTCAGTTTAAAATTTCGACATTTTCATGAAAAAAGTCATAGTATAGTATGACTTTTCATGAAAATTGATGAAAATTTAAACTGAGTTTTTTTTCCACCAAATGAATCGACAGACTATACTATGCCTGTTTTCATGAAAATTTTCGACATTCTATACTATGACATTTTTTTACGAATATTTTCGAAAATTTTCATGAAAAAAGTCATGTCGAAAAATATTCGTAAAAAAATGTCATAGTATAGAATGTCGAAAATTTTAATGAAAAAAGGCATAGTATAGTCTGTCGATTCATTTGGTGGAAAAAAAACTCAGTTTAAAATTTCGACATTTTCATGAAAAAAGTCATAGTATAGTATGACTTTTCATGAAAATTGATGAAAATTTAAACTGAGTTTTTTTTCCACCAAATGAATCGACAGACTATACTATGCCTGTTTTCATGAAAATTTTCGACATTCTATACTATGACATTTTTTTACGAATATTTTCGAAAATTTTCATGAAAAAAGTCAGGTCAAAAATATTCGTAAAAAAATGTCATAGTATAGAATGTCGAAAATTTTAATGAAAAAAGTCATAGTATAGTCTGTCGATTCATTTGGTGGAAAAAAAACTCAGTTTAAAATTTCGACATTTTCATGAAAAAAGTCATAGTATAGTATGACTTTTCATGAAAATTGACGAAAATTTAAACTGAGTTTTTTTTCCACCAAATGAATCGACAGACTATACTATGCCTTTTTTCATTAAAATTTTCGACATTCTATACTATGACATTTTTTTACGAATATTTTCGAAAATGTTCATGAAAAAAGTCATGTCGAAAATATTCGTAAAAAAATGTCATAGTATAGAATGTCGAAAATTTTAATGAAAAAAGGCATAGTATAGTCTGTCGATTCATTTGGTGGAAAAAAAACTCAGTTTAAAATTTCGACATTTTCATGAAAAAAGTCATAGTATAGTATGACTTTTCATGAAAATTGATGAAAATTTAAACTGAGTTTTTTTTCCACCAAATGAATCGACAGACTATACTGTGCCTGTTTTCATGAAAATTTTCGACATTCTATACTATGACATTTTTTTACGAATATTTTCCAAAATTTTCATTAAAAAAGTCATGTCGAAAATATTCGTAAAAAAATGTCATAGTATAGAATGTCGAAAATTTTAATGAAAAAAGGCATAGTATAGTCTGTCGATTCATTTGGTGGAAAAAAAACTCAGTTTAAAATTTCGACATTTTCATGAAAAAAGTCATAGTATAGTATGACTTTTCATGAAAATTGACGAAAATTTAAACTGAGTTTTTTTTCCACCAAATGAATTGACAGACTATACTATGCCTTTTTTCATGAAAATTTTCGACATTCTATACTATGACATTTTTTTACGAATATTTTCGAAAATTTTCATGAAAAAAGTCAGGTCAAAAATATTCGTAAAAAAATGTCATAGTATAGAATGTCGAAAATTTTAATGAAAAAAGTCATAGTATAGTCTGTCGATTCATTTGGTGGAAAAAAAACTCAGTTTAAAATTTCGACATTTTCATGAAAAAAGTCATAGTATAGTATGACTTTTCATGAAAATTGACGAAAATTTAAACTGAGTTTTTTTTCCACCAAATGAATCGACAGACTATACTATGCCTGTTTTCATGAAAATTTTCGACATTCTATACTATGACATTTTTTTACGAATATTTTCGAAAATGTTCATGAAAAAAGTCATGTCGAAAATATTCGTAAAAAAATGTCATACTATAGTATGGCGAAAATTTTAATGAAAAAAGGCATAGTATAGTCTGTCGATTCATTTGGTGGAAAAAAAACTCAGTTTAAAATTTCGACATTTTCATGAAAAAAGTCATAGTATAGTATGACTTTTCATGAAAATTGATGAAAATTTAAACTGAGTTTTTTTTCCACCAAATGAATCGACAGACTATACTATGCCTGTTTTCATGAAAATTTTCGACATTCTATACTATGACATTTTTTTACGAATATTTTCCAAAATTTTCATGAAAAAAGTCAGGTCAAAAATATTCGTAAAAAAATGTCATAGTATAGAATGTCGAAAATTTTAATGAAAAAAGGCATAGTATAGTCTGTCGATTCATTTGGTGGAAAAAAAACTCAGTTTAAAATTTCGACATTTTCATGAAAAAAGTCATAGTATAGTATGACTTTTCATGAAAATTGCCGAAAATTTAAACTGAGTTTTTTTTCCACCAAATGAATCGACAGACTATAGTATGCCTTTTTTCATTAAAATTTTCGACATTCTATACTATGACATTTTTTTACGAATATTTTCGAAAATGTTCATGAAAAAAGTCATGTCGAAAATATTCGTAAAAAAATGTCATAGTATAGAATGTCGAAAATTTTAATGAAAAAAGGCATAGTATAGTCTGTCGATTCATTTGGTGGAAAAAAAACTCAGTTTAAAATATCGACATTTTCATGAAAAAAGTCATAGTATAGTATGACTTTTTATGAAAATTGACGAAAATTTAAACTTAGTTTTTTTTCCACCAAATGAATTGACAGACTATACTATGCCTGTTTTCATTAAAATTTTCGACATTCTATACTATGACATTTTTTTACGAATATTTTCGAAAATGTTCATGAAAAAAGTCATGTCGAAAATATTCGTAAAAAAATGTCATACTATAGTATGGCGAAGATTTTAATGAAAAAAGGCATAGTATAGTCTGTCGATTCATTTGGTGGAAAAAAAACTCAGTTTAAAATTTCGACATTTTCATGAAAAAAGTCATAGTATAGTATGACTTTTCATGAAAATTGATGAAAATTTAAACTGAGTTTTTTTTCCACCAAATGAATCGACAGACTATACTATGCCTGTTTTCATGAAAATTTTCGACATTCTATACTATGACATTTTTTTACGAATATTTTCCAAAATTTTCATGAAAAAAGTCAGGTCAAAAATATTCGTAAAAAAATGTCATAGTATAGAATGTCGAAAATTTTAATGAAAAAAGGCATAGTATAGTCTGTCGATTCATTTGGTGGAAAAAAAACTCAGTTTAAAATTCGACATTTTCATGAAAAAAGTCATAGTATAGTATGACTTTTCATGAAAATTGATGAAAATTTAAACTGAGTTTTTTTCCACCAAATGAATCGACAGACTATACTATGCCTGTTTTCATGAAAATTTTCGACATTCTATACTATGACATTTTTTTACGAATATTTTCCAAAATTTTCATGAAAAAAGTCATGTCGAAAATATTCGTAAAAAAATGTCATACTATAGTATGGCGAAAATTTTAATGAAAAAAGGCATAGTATAGTCTGTCGATTCATTTGGTGGAAAAAAAACTCAGTTTAAAATTTTGACATTTTCATGAAAAAAGTCATAGTATAGTATGACTTTTCATGAAAATTGATGAAAATTTAAACTGAGTTTTTTTTCCACCAAATGAATCGACAGACTATACTATGCCTGTTTCATGAAAATTTTCGACATTCTATACTATGACATTTTTTTACGAATATTTTCGAAAATTTTCATGAAAAAAGTCAGGTCAAAAATATTCGTAAAAAAATGTCATAGTATAGAATGTCGAAAATTTTAATGAAAAAAGTCATAGTATAGTCTGTCGATTCATTTGGTGGAAAAAAAACTCAGTTTAAAATTTCGACATTTTCATGAAAAAAGTCATAGTATAGTATGACTTTTCATGAAAATTGACGAAAATTTAAACTCAGTTTTTTTTCCACCAAATGAATCGACAGACTATACTATGCCTTTTTTCATTAAAATTTTCGACATTCTATACTATGACCTTTTTTTACGAATATTTTCGAAAATGTTCATGAAAAAAGTCATGTCGAAAATATTCGTAAAAAAATGTCATACTATAGTATGGCGAAAATTTTAATGAAAAAAGGCATAGTATAGTCTGTCGATTCATTTGGTGGGAAAAAAACTCAGTTTAAAATTTCGACATTTTCATGAAAAAAGTCATAGTATAGTATGACTTTTCATGAAAATTGATGAAAATTTAAACTGAGTTTTTTTTCCACCAAATGAATCGACAGACTATACTATGCCTGTTTTCATGAACATTTTCGACATTCTATACTATGACATTTTTTTACGAATATTTTCCAAAATTTTCATGAAAAAAGTCAGGTCAAAAATATTCGTAAAAAAATGTCATAGTATAGAATGTCGAAAATTTTAATGAAAAAAGGCATAGTATAGTCTGTCGATTCATTTGGTGGAAAAAAAACTCAGTTTAAAATTTCGACATTTTCATGAAAAAAGTCATAGTATAGTGTTACGGCCTCTCAAACAAACAAAGGCTCTAGAGAGGCTGAAGCATATAAAAGGACGCCAAGAGACAGTTGTGTGAAAATAATAACAATCGATTTATTTATAAATCAACACAGAAGTTCTTGTCAGAAATATTACTGAGCAAAAGGTTGGAGATCCCAGTTAAAAGAACAAAAGAAGGGGAGTCGCTGGGCCAACCACGCAGTGGGCCGTTGCACCCAGCTCATCCCTCTAAACTCCAAAAGTATCTAATCTTAAACCAAAGTACGAAAACCTACCTAGCAGCGATCTCCAGCCCAAAACAAAGTCATAAACTAAATGACTTATGAACACAAGATCATCTAAGATCTCAACAACTAAACAAATGGAGACAGAAGTCTCCCGAGCAGTGCTGCTGCCTGGCAGCCTGAGTGTCAGTCCGTGTCCGCCGTTACGCACCGTTCCTCCTCCTTTTTCTTCCCTCCCTTAATTAGCGCACAGTCTCAGGTGCGCTCCTCCTGAAGGGAAAGTAGGTCAGAGGGGAGGGGAGACAGAGAAACAACACACGCCCACAACATTGTCCCCTGTGGTACCTTAAAGCCCACACGCAACATATAGTATGACTTTTCATGAAAATTGACGAAAATTTTAACTGAGTTTTTTTTCCACCAAATGAATCGACAGACTATACTATGCCTTTTTTCATTAAAATTTTCGACATTCTATACTATGACATGTTTTTACGAATATTTTCGAAAATTTTCATGAAAAAAGTCGTCGAAAATATTCGTAAAAAAATGTCATAGTATAGAATGTCGAAAATTTTAATGAAAAAGGGCATTGTATAGTCTGTTGATTCATTTGGTGGAGAAAAAACTCAGTTTAAAATTTCGACATTTTCATGAAAAAAGTCATAGTATAGTATGACTTTTCATTAAAATTGATGAAAATTTAAACTGAGTTTTTTTTCCACCAAATTAATCGACAGACTATACTATGCCTGTTTTCATGAACATTTTCGACATTCTATACTATGACATTTTTTTACGAATATTTTCGAAAATTTTCATGAAAAAAGTCAGGTCAAAAATATTCGTAAAAAAATGTCATAGTATAGAATGTCGAAAATTTTAATGAAAAAAGGCATAGTATAGTCTGTCGATTAATTTGGTGGAAAAAAAACTCAGTTTAAAATTTCGACATTTTCATGAAAAAAGTCATAGTATAGTATGACTTTTCATGAAAATTGACGAAAATTTAAACTGAGTTTTTTTTCCACCAAATTAATCGACAGACTATACTATGCCTGTTTTCATGAACATTTTCGACATTCTATACTATGACATTTCTTTACGAATATTTTCCAAAATTTTCATGAAAAAAGTCATGTCGGAAATATTCGTAAAAAAATGTCATAGTATAGAATGTCGAAAATTTTAATGAAAAAAGGTATAATTAATCGACAGACTATACTATGCCTGTTTTCATGAACATTTTCGACATTCTATACTATGACATTTTTTTACGAATATTTTCGTAAATTTTCATGAAAAAAGTCATGTCGAAAATATTCGTAAAAAAATGTCATAGTATAGAATGTCGAAAATTTTAATGAAAAAAGTCATAGTATAGTCTGTCGATTCATTTGGTGGAAAAAAAACTCAGTTTAAAATTTCGACATTTTCATGAAAAAAGTCATAGTATAGTATGACTTTTCATGAAAATTGATGAAAATTTAAACTGAGTTTTTTTTTCACCAAATGAATCGACAGACTATACTATGCCTTTTTTCATTAAAATTTTCGACATTCTATACTATGACATTTTTTTACGAATATTTTCGAAAATGTTCATGAAAAAAGTCATGTCGAAAATATTCGTAAAAAAATGTCATAGTATAGAATGTCGAAAATGTTAATGAAAAAAGGCATAGTATAGTCTGTCGATTCATTTGGTGGAAAAAAAACTCAGTTACATTTTCATGAAAAAAGTCATAGTATAGTATGACTTTTCATGAAAATTGATGAAAATTTAAACTCAGTTTTTTTTCCACCAAATGAATCGACAGACTATACTATTCCTGTTTTCATGAAAATTTATGACATTCTATACTATGACATTTTTTTACGAATATTTTCGAAAATTTTCATGAAAAAAGTCATGTCGGAAATATTCGTAAAAAAATGTCATAGTATAGAATGTCGAAAATTTTAATGAAAAAAGGTATAATTAATCGACAGACTATACTATGCCTGTTTTCATGAAAATTTTCGACATTCTATACTATGACATTTTTTAATGAATATTTTCGAAAATTTTCATGAAAAAAGTCATGTCGAAAATATTCGTAAAAAAATGTCATAGTATAGAATGTCGAAAATTTTAATGAAAAAAGGTATAGAATAGTCTGTCGATTCATTTGGTGGAAAAAAAACTCAGTTAAAATTTCGACATTTTCATGAAAAAAGTCATATATAGCATGACTTTTTTCATGAAATTGACAAAATTTTAAACTGAGTTTTTTTTCCACTAAATTAATCGTCAGACTATACTATGCCTTTTTTCATGAAAATGTTCGACATTCTATAATATGACATTTTTTTACGAATATTTTCGAAAATTTCATGAAAAAAGTCATACAATAGCATGTCGAAAATATTCGTAAAAAAATGTCATAGTATAGAATGTCGAACATTTTCATGAAAAAAGGCATAGTATAGTCTGTCGATTAATTTGGTGGGAAAAAAACTCAGTTTAAAATTTCGAAAATTTTCATGTCGAAAATATTCGTAAAAAAATGTCATAGTATAGAATGTCGAAAATTTTCATGAAAAATGGCGTAGTATAGTCTGTCGATTAATTTGGTGGAAAAAAAACTCAGTTTAAAATTTTTGAAAATTTTCATGAAAAAAGTCATACTATAATATGACTTTTTTCATGAAAATTGTCGAAAATATTCGTAAAAAAATTTCATAGTTTAGAATGTCTAAAATTTTCATGAAAAATGGCATAGTATAGTCTGTCGATTAATTTGGTGGAAAAAAAACTCAGTTTAAAATTTCGAAAATTTTCATGAAAAAAGTCATACTATAATATGACTTTTTTCATGAAAATTGTCGAAAATATTCGTAAAAAAATGTCATAGTATAGAATGTAGAACATTTTCATGAAAAAAGGCATAGTATAGTCTGTCGATTAATTTGGTGGAAAAAAACTCAGTTTAAAATTTCGAAAATTTTCATGAAAAATGTCATACTATAGTATGACTTTTTCATGAAAATTTTTCATGTCTAAAATATTCGTAAAAAAATGTCATAGTATAGAATATCGAAAAATTTATTGAAAAAAGGCATAGTATAGTCTGTCGATTAATTTGGTGGAAAAAAAACTCAGTTTAAAATTTCGAAAATATTCATGAAAAAAAAAAAGTCATACTATAGTGTGTCGAAAATTTTCGGGAAAAAATGTCATAGTATAGAATGTCGAAAATGTTCATTGGAAAAGGCATAGTATAGTCTGTTGATTAATTTGGTGGAAAAAAAACTCAGTTTAAAATTTCGAAAATTTTCACGAAAAAAGTCATACTATAGTATAACTTTTTCATGAAAATTGTCGAAAATTGTCGAAAATATTCGTAAAAAAATGTCATCGTATAGAATGTCGAAAATGTTCATGAAAAAAGGCATAGTATAGTCTGTCGATTAATTTGGTGGAAAAAAAACTCAGTTTAAAATTTCGAAAATTTTCATGAAAAAAGTCATACTATAGTATGTCGAAAATATTCGTAAAAAAATGTCATAGTATAGAATGTCGAAAATCTTCATGAAAAAAGGCATAGTATAGTCTGTCGATTAATTTGGTGGAAAAAAAACTCAGTTTAAAATTTAGAAAATTTTCATGAAAAAAGTCGTACTATAGCATGTCGAAAATATTCGTGAAAAAATTTCATAGTATAGAATGTCGAAAATTTTCATTGGAAAAGGCATAGTATAGTCTGTTGATTTCATTTTGTGGAAAAAAAACTCAGTTTAAAATGTCGATAATATTCATGAAAAAAAAAAAAGTCATACTATATATAGTATGTCGAAAATTTTCGTGAAAAAATGTCATAGTATAGAATGTCGAAAATTTTCATGAAAATAGGCATAGTATAGTCTGTCGATTTCATTTTGTGGAATAAAAACTCAGTTTAAATTTGGCAAATATTCATGAAAAAAAATTCATACTATAGTATGTCGAAAATATTCGTGAAAAAATGTCATAGTATAGAGTGTCGAAAATGTTCATTGGCAAAGGCATAGTATATACTGTTGATTTCATTTTGTGGAATAAAAACTCAGTTTAAAATGTCGAAAATATTCATGAAAAAAAAAAAAGTCATACTATAGTATGTCGAAAATTTTCGTGAATAAATGTCATAGTATAGAATGTCGAAAATTTTCATACTATACTATGACTTTTTTTTCATAACATTTTTGACATACTATACTATGACTTTTTTCATAAAATGTTCTACATAATATACTATGACTTTTTTTTCATAAAATCTTCGACATACTATACTATGACTTTTTTTCATGAAATTTGCGACATACTATATTATGACTTTTTTTTAAAAAAAATTTCGACATATTATACTATGACTTTTTTTTCATAAAATTTTCAACATATTATACCATGACTTTTTTTTCATGAAATTTTCGACATACTATACTAATTTTTTTTTTAATAAAATCTTCGACATACTATACTATGACTTTTTTTTCATAAAATCTTCGACATACAATACTATGACTTTTTTTTCATGAAATTTGCGACATACTATAGTATGACTTTTTTTCATAAAATCTTCGACATACTATACTATGACTTTTTTTCCATATAATTTTTTACATACTATAGTATGACTTTTTTTCATAAAATTTTCGACATACTATACTATGACTTTTTTTTCATGAAATTTGCGACATACTATAGTATGACTTTTTTTTCATAAAATCTTCGACATACTATACTATGACTTTTTTTCATGAAATTTGCGAGATACTATATTATGACTTTTTTTTCCAAAACATTTCGACATACTATATTATGACTTTTTTTTCATGAAATTTTCGACATACTATACTGTGACTTCTTTTTTCAAAATCATGTCATGGTATTGCATGTCGAAAATTTTGATGGAAAAGTCATAGTATAGCATGTCAAAAAATGTAACCAAAAAAAGTATACTATAGTGTGTCGCAAAAAGTGAAAAAGACTTTTACACTTTTTTCGACATACTATACTATGACTTTTTTCGACATACTATAGTATTATTGTTTTTTTTTCAAAAGACAACTATGACTTGTTTTCCACATACTATATATACTATGACTTTTTTTTCTGGATACTCACCAATTACTTTTTTTCATCATACTATAATTTGACTTTTTCGTACTCTTTTTTTGACAAGATATATTATGACTTGTGAAATAGCTCAGGGCAGTAGATATCTGGTTCAAATACTGGAGGTTGTGAGTTTGATCCTTATGTGACACAGTGACTTTTGAGGGCTAACTTCAAATGAAGTAGCCAAATATAAAAAGAAACACTACAACAGTGTATCTACAGATAGCTCAGTGTGGTAGATATCTAATTGGGATGTCTGGTTGGAATACTGGAGGTTGTAAGTTCGATCCTTATGTGACATGTCAAAAAAGTTCACGAAAAATGTTGTATCATGGTTTCATAGCACAGAAAGTTTACAAATGTCATGAAAAAAGTCATAGTATAGCATGTCGAAAATTTTGATGAAAAAAAGTCATAGTACAGCATGTCGAAAAGTTTGATGAAAAAAAGTCATAGGATAGTATGTCGAAAAATGTAATGAAAAACGTCATCGTATAGTATATCAAAAAAGTTCATGAAGAATTGAATTTCATAGTGTCATAGCATAGCAAGTTTACAAATGTCTTGAAAAAAAGTCATAGTATAGCATGCTATACTATGATTTTTTTTCATCAAATTTTACGACATGCAATACTTTGACTTTTTTCATCAACATAACAAAATAGGATTATTTCTTTCCTTTGTTTACTTTTATAAAAGTAGTTTATAATTTTTGAAATATGTTTATTTTGAAGCTGCCACATATAACCAAAGTCACCCACATTAATGGCAGCAGGAGGAAGAGACCACAAATGTTTTGAGCATAATGTTTGCTGCTGCTGGACAGTGAAACTTTTTAAGCACAGTTTTCACCTGTGTTGTTCTTGATCTTGTGCACCTGGTTTGTTCAAGTTTAGTGGGCAGATTAAAGTGCCCCACCAGTAGGGGTGCCCAATTCAGCTAACTGATCTCACACACACCCCTTCAACCGCCAAAAAAGGCCTGCCAGAGCGGCTGGTGTACAGAGCTCCAGCTAAGAATAACCCGGACCTTCTGGGGGATAAAGTTACCTTGAAGCCCCCCTGTGCTGTGCTCTGACCTATACCCATGTGAGGCACCAATAACACTGGGTGGGATATTCTGTCTGTTCCCCCTCACCCTACCCAGCCTCTGCTTAGCTTGGCTCTTTCCTTCTCCTGCGTTGCTTTCCTTTGCCCCACCATCCCCAGAGCCCCCTCTGCAACACCTGTAAATCTTGAAATTTATGCTTGATTTTTCCATTTTCTTCATTTTTGTTTTAAATCTTGTAGACGTTCAACCTGTGGATTACACGAGTCAGGAGACACGACTGTGATCACCAAGTGGAAATGGAATAATTTACTAACTTGGACACTTTTTACAGATAAGTGGATGCTGATTGGATTCCTACTGAAGCTGTGATTTTCCATTCACTTCTGCATGAGGAGGCTTTGCCCCCAACTCAAAGGATTATAGCTGAAATTGTCTCCATATCACCATGGCTGAAGGTAGGACTGTTACACCTGCATTAGCACTGAAATTAACAACATTTACTCTTTGCTATAGCACGGAAAGCCAAAGTGATATATGCTATGTAATAAATAAATGGCAGTGTTTTGATAGGGTACGTCCTCTAAGGAAAATGTGTTGAAAGTCAGTGGCTATAAATACAGGATATCATGTAGCCAGAGTATTAGCGTTGCTCTCCTGTGACAGACATGACTGCTGCTGGGGCTGACCTCTGGTTTTCAACTTTCTTTGTGCCATTTAAAAAATAAGATTATATTTCTTATGTAATCTGCTCAAACAAGTGGTATTTTCCAAACAAATATTCGGTTTGATGAAGCTTCAGGGCTTGAATGAATTGAGCAATAACAGGCAGTTTTCCTTTAGAATACATTTCTGGTGAAATACTGACACCAACTTTCCATCCTGAATAACTCTGAAGGGACTGTTATGAGTTTTTTTCATAACTCAGCATTTGTATTTGAGGAAGTGAATCATTCGTCAGGCATGATCAGAGTTCATTCACAGTTAGACGGTGTCTCTAACACCTTGGCACCATCGTCCAACTTGGAAAGTACAGCAGTGTTGATGATGGCGAGGGTGTCATTAAATGCCATCACAAGAATTTTCCACTTTGCTAAACGGGTGGGACTCGTGTGCATATGTGTTTGGAAAACCTGATGAAATGAGAATAACAGATCTTTTCTGATCTTTAATCTGACAAGATGTAACCAATCAGTTTCATCTATAATTAACATAATCCCTCAACATCCGGAAATGAGTTTACTTGTTGATGCAACGCACTGTCTCCACCCTGTAAAGTTTAAATCCTTTCACAAGGGAAATATCCTTCACCTATCATTGTTAAGCTGCAGTGTGTTGATGATGAGACTGGAAAGGATTTGACTAAACCATGCTACTGTGTTAAAGTTAAAAGTTGTTGTTGGCATTAAATTAATGGGAGAACTGTAGATTTTTAAATCTAGTGGATATTCTTAGTTTGTTGTTTACAAGATAATATCTTAATAGCGTAATATTCAAGGTATAAATATATCAGGAACTTCTGCTAATATGTTTTTTTTATCAATTACTTAACCACATCCTCAATTAAAGATCCTAAAAACCTATTTTATCAATCAACTTTTTATTATGAGCAATGTGGTTCTATACATGCAACTGTCTGTTAAAGTTGGAACAGTTTTGTTTTTTTTCGCACAAGAGATTTCTGTATTTATGTTTTTGTTCTTGCTTTTCGCGCTGACCTGAAGTGGGTTCAGTGGCTCAGTTGGAAGAAACCAGTCCAGAAACATAATATAAATAAAAACTTAATGACAGTTGTGTGGCTAGTTTGATTGATGTTGCCAGCACTGTCATTCAAATGTGATCAAACCACACCCACACAATCCTGATGAAACAGTTAAGCTGAGATTTGAGAGTTAAACTCCTAATAAATAATAACTAAGGATGTTTTCCAGAACTTAAACTATGATATTTGCTTATTCCGTCAAAGACATTTAATGTTAGAAAAAAAAAAAATAATCCTTTTTAAAGAGAAAGGCAAAGAGAAGTTTTTGTCAGAGCATATTTTCAGGAGCCTGATCAATTATAATTAGACATTAGATTTTTAAGATATCAATATTTAAGAGTTTTTAAATAATCCCTTAACAATATATTGGCCATTGTTTCATAAATATGATTATTAATAGAATTGTAACAAAGATATGTCCTGAGTGGCACATTTTACAGTCAAGAAATAAACACGGTAGCGCTCTCTGGCAGACAAACTATGTAATTTTGCAACATATTTTTGGCATTTCTTTGCCGTCATACATGCAGATGCTGATATATTTGCAATTTGGCCAATATACTGGCCCTGTTGACTTAACGGTCTGCATGGCTCCAGTATTTTCAGAAAGGTAGGCTACACATCCATACATGCTATGACGGTGTAGGTTAGAAAAGAACACTAATACCTGCATACAACACTTTCCCATCGTAGTTAACCAGCTGCATGCCACTGTATGTTTGCTATATACAGTGAGAATTGGGTCTGACTGTAAAAGGACAAACCAAATATGAAAGAATACATTAAAAAGTTTTAAAAAAAATAGCACTTGTTCCTACTTGTTCCAGTGTAGCAGAAGACCAAGCAGCAAAAGTTGACCCCAACAGGACCGTCTTGATGATGGTGAGAGTTCTTGTTGTTTTTTTCACATAAAGGAGCCACATCCGCCTCGTCCCCCGCCTCCTCTTCCTCGGCAGCAGCCGGTGGGTCCAATGGAGCAGCCGCACCACAGAAGAGCTCGCTCAAGTCCAAAGGTCTGGGCCTCCTCGGGAAGCTGAAAATGTCCGCAGAGTTGCTGATCGCCGTGGCTGCTCTCCTGTCCTGGGTGGTGGTGGGAGTGGTGATGTTTGACTTTGTGGAGTATAAGGCAGTCCCTGGTTAGTCACCTAAAAATGTAAAAAATAAAAATCTTTGTAGAATATCAATCATCAGACATATTATCACATTATCTGTTATTATTCTCAGACATTCAGCAAATCGTTTCGGACCCTGTGAGAGCTGTAAACGACGCCGTGGATGAAGTATCCAGTCTGCTCAATAAGTTTCAAGGTACATAAGAGAGACAGCATGCATGACACACCTTTTTAGTAGTGCTGAAGCAAGTATTGTAATACATGACTCTTATTTCTGGGACCCTAGAATGTGCACCTGATTTGAGTGACCCCATGTCCGTTGCCACTTACGCAGCTGAGGAGATATCGGAAGCAAAAGATGGATTCGTTCGCCATTTTTCAGATGAGGAAGGTATATGAAAACACACTCAACCAGAACCAAAAGAAGTTGTCAACATTTTAGCATACATGTGATGTAACAATGACTCAAACAATCTACCCCCAAACCCACAGGGAACTTCTACCTCAGCTATGTTGACCCTGTGGTTGTCGGTAGACGAGCTTTCCATTCAACTAATGATTTCATACGTGGAGTTGCGGGCACCTTCAGGGACACAATATGTGCTATTGTGGACACTCTATTGGATACTATATTAGATATAAATAAAGGTATGTATTCCACATTTTTGACTAAGGAATTGCCTTCCTTTTTTTATTCACAAGCAAATAACATGATAATTATCCTAATTACCTGAGTAAAAAAGACTAATTCAAGTACTTCAATAATTCTTGCCATTTATGTTTGCCTATATTATTAATACTTTTTTTATTCCTCAGGAAAAGTTGACATTAGCTACATTGACCCTGTGGTCACAGGCAGAGGTGCCTTCAGTGTTACTAATGACTTTGTGTGCGGAGTGGGGGGCTACATCCGGGATGTGCTCTGTGGCATTTTGGACACAATTCTGGATGTAGTGAAAGGTATTTACGCTCCTCATTTAACATCTCTCTAATCTGTAACCTCTTCAGATATTAAAATGACAATTTAACACAGCAGACAGTATTGATTTTACATATTTGTTTTCTATTTATTCTTCTCAGGAACCATGGATATTAGCTTCATGGACCCTGTGGTAGTTGGCAGACATGTCTTCAGTGTTGCTAGTGACACCGTGAATGAAGTAGTGAACTACATCCAGGGGGTGCTCTGTGTCATCATAGACAGCATACTGGATATTACAAAAGGTACCTGCGTCATATTTTAACCTTTGTATTGATTGTGGTGCAATATTTACACTAAACATTATTATGTCTGCATTGTTGAATCCTTATTTGTTGCCCAAATTCATTACTAAATCCAGATTATAACTGTTAGCTTGTGTTTGTCGTGGGTGTAACGGTACTTTTGTTTTAAAAATGATTACTTACTGGCCAATATCATTTCACATTGGGGTTTAACTGTTTTTCAAATGTCTGTATAACAAAAAAACGATTGAATTTGTTGAATGAAGTAACTCACTGGAGCTTTGGACTGAATGTGTGTTTGTTCTTCTCAGGAATCACTGACATTAGCTTCATTGACCCTGTGGCTGTTGGCAGAAATGCCTTCAGTGCTGCTAACGACTTTGTGAGTGGAATATCAGGATACATCCAGGATGTGCTCTGTGCCATCTTTGATGTGATACTGGACACATTAAAAGGTACGGTATTTAACCTTTTACCTACAATGTATGCTCTGCTGTCGCCTGCTAACTGCAGTTTTCACTTTGACTTTTCTGTTGATCAGAAATCCAGCATGCTCTGGGATTCAGCCCCATGTCAGCTCTGAAGAGAACAGCAGAAATCACCACTGAACAGATAAACATGCTCGTGAGCTACGTCTCCACAACGCTGACTGGTGAACAAGGTCTGTTTTAAAATATGACGACATATTTACAAATCAGCTGCATTACAATACTGTTGCTGGTATATCTAGCCCGTTCTCTTTCCCATGTATTTTTTTCCTAAACCCAACTAAGTGGTTTTGTTGCCTAAACCTAAAGTGACGCCAAAGGGTGTGACAAAGCGGCGGTATGCGACAAGCTGGGATGAGAACGGGTTTGTGTATCACTGTGTTTGCATTTGCTGTAGTTACTCATACTAAGATGTGAATAAGTACGGAAGAAATAGTAAACAATCGGAAGTTGTATTTTTTTTATGAACAGCAGCTTTAACTGACTCAGCGCTGTGCTGATATTTCAGGGATCGTGCCCGAAGTATCCCTTGACCCCATGAAAGTTGTCCAGGATACCCTGTTGGAGTTCTCAGACAAGAAAGATTTGTTCGTGGCTTACATGTCGAGCATGCTGGTTGGTGATCAAGGTATGCTTGTTTGCATTAGTTATATAATAACTTAACTAAAAGATAAAAAAAAATACTACTTCAAACTATGCTGACACCTTGATGCATACTGTATCATATTTTCTTTTCTTGTTTTAGGTGAACCTGTTGCCACACCGGTTATAAATATTGTAACTGAAAAAGGTTTCACTTTTTATTACAGTTTTAATCCATCTAAAAGTATCTTACTACGATATGACTGCAAATTACACCCCATTTGCACACGTCTGTTTCTTCTCTTTGTTTAGATGAAACTGTAGCTCGTTCTCCATCTGATATAAATCTGGTGCGAAGGAAAGGTAAGTAATGACTTTTCTCCCTTTTCTTTGCTGTAACGCTAAAATCATTTATTAAAAATGAAGCTAATTGTCTTTCATTACCATATTTCCTTTGAAATGTAGGTGAATTTTTACCATCTTTAGAAAAAGGTAAGAAAACACCACCATATACGTACGCACGTTTATTTTGGACATGGGCAATGTGTGTTGCCAGCAAGTAGGTGCCTATCATGCATGTTCGCATTGATTTTTGTTTTTCTTACCACTTTGTATGAACTGGTTTCAAGTCTGCCTCGTGTCATGTTCAGTGTAATACAGCAAGCCTGAAGTACGATGAAATTGTATGTCATTGTTTGAATAAACTCCATTGTTCACTTTAACAAATATGCATCATAATCACTGTATACTTTCATTGTATTAAATGTCTATATAACGATTTGGTGACTGCATCTCTCCCTCTGTTTCACTGTCACACTGATCGTTTTGTTGGTTGGAACATTTCATGGATCTGCAATCATGTCTTTTACCATTAAGTCGTTTTTGTTCCAGTCATCAAAAAAAATATTCTTTGTTATTATGAGCATGAAAATTTGTCTTTAATATGTGTCCTTTGGAGTTGCATTCCTCTGACTGACTTAAACATCTGTGATATACTGTATGTGTGTATGTATTTATCTGGATTGTGTTTTTGTGTGGAATATTTAATTTTATCTTTGCATGGAATGATACAAGTCTACACCACATGCTTCAAAAGTTAGCCTTCAGAATGTCATTGACTACAGTCATTTTGGGTGGTAATATTTGGGGGCAAGTGGTGACGGGAGGAAAAATAATAAGTCTGGTAATATTTCTATATTTTTCTTTTTGTCAACAAATCCCATGAAAAAGACTAAAACCAACAATGAATCCATCCAACTAACAAGTCATGTCTGTGAGATATATGAGATACATCTCATTTCTCTGTGCCATAGGGATGTTGATTCTCACGTTTTAGTTTGAGACTTAGATAAACTTGCTAGCCATAGCAACATTAAGGCTGCAAACAACCCATCTCAGTAGGAGACACACTTTCCATCCAAAAATAATATCTGATGTTCAGTATATAGTATTTACAGTATTTGTTAGAAAAGTTTATCAGGTACGTGTGCGATTAGATTAATCTATTATTCGTACCCATTCCTTCGGTAGAACTCCGCTTTTGTCCAAAAACTATTAAAACTCCATCAGTGAGCCACAATATTTCCCTGGGTGACATTTACTTTTGCTATGATGAACTTTTTAACACTAGTTTATTTTGAATAAATCCCACTTGCACTACTCTGCTGCTGTAAATACTCACTAGAGCAAGAAATGTATATTAATATGCCGCTGAAAATAGTCCCCAACAAATGCACTACTTACTGCTTTTGAGTAAAGTTTGCTAAAAGTTACACTGCTCAGCTGTAACTTTTTTACCTGCCTACCTTTTTTAAAAAAAAATTAAACATTTTATAAAGATGTACATCTTCAGTCTAAAGGTCAGAAAATATTAAGAGATGAACTACTGCATTTTTGGTGTTGGTCATTTCCTAAGATTTGTTGGCACTAAGCTAATTTTAATGATTATAAATAAATGGAGAAAGTCATTAACTGCAGCATGTGGTGTGTACTATATAATGTTATAAATGGTCATTGTTCCCATTTCACCCCATCGAATTCTTCTGTACCTGGAAATAAGTTTGGAGTTGCGTTTTCGTGTAAAGATGTGAAGGTCAGATAAGACAGGTCACATGGGTTGATGATACAGTTACAGAGATCATGCAAGCTGCCAAAGATGAAGCCGCTGCTGCCGCTGCTGCCGCTGCTGCTGCTGCTGCTGCAGCAGAGTTAAGTGAAGCCTCAAAGATTGAGGAGGAGGAGAACAAGGAAGAGGAGCAGGAGGAGGTTGAAGCTCCCACTGAAGTTGCCAGTGAAGCAGAGGAGGAGGAGGATGGTATTCATAAGTTTTTTCTCAATAGTCACATTCATTAGTCAGATACAAGATCGATAACAGGCACTAAATTTGTTACTATCACATCACTAGTGAAACATGTCGACCTCGAAGAGACTGAACATGAACCATCACCGGAAGAAGAGGGAGAAGAGGATGATACTGAGGAAGAGGAGATTAAAACAAAGGAGGCTGCAGCACACGAGGAGGAGGAGGAGGAGAAAGAAGATAAGGAAGATGTTGGTACAGAAGAGGAGGAGGAATTAAAAACAGAGGATGATGAAGAAGAACAAGAAGAGGAACCAAACACTGAAGCAGAGGTGGTAGAAGCTGAGGAAGAGGAGATCAAAGCTGAAGAAGTTTTGGTAGAGAGGGAGAAAGAGGAGGAAACAAAAACAGAGGATGCAGTAAAAGAAGAGGAGGAGGAAGAGGAGACCAAAATGGAAGATTTGGTAGAGGAGGAGGAGGAGGAGACCAAAGCTGAAGAAGTTTTGGTAGAACGAGAGGAGGAGGAGGAGGAGGAGAAGGAAACAAAAACAGAAGAAATGTTAGTAGAAGATTGGGAGGAAGAGGAAGAAGAGGAGACAAAAACTGAGGATGCTTTAGAAGATGAGAAGGAGGAGGAAGAGGAGGCGGAGGAGACCAAAACTGAAGAAGATGCAGTCAAAGATGAGGAGGAGGCAGAGGAGACCAAAATGGAAGACTTTGTAGAAGATGAAAAGGAGGATACAAAAATTGAAGAAGATGCAGTAGAAAAGGAGGAAGAAGAGGAGGAGGAGGAGGAGATGAAAACCAAAGAAGATGCAGTCAAAGATGATGATGATGATTATAATGATGATGATGAGGAGGAGGAGGAGACAAAAACTGAAGAAGATTTAGTGGAAGCTAAGGAGGAGGAAGACAAGGAGACAAAAGCTGAATTTCTGGAAGAAGATGAGGAGGAGGAGCAGACAAAAATAGAAGAAGATGCTGATGAGGAGGAGTTTGAAGATGAAGATCTTCATGTTGATGAAGAAAGGGACGAAAAAAACATTGAAATAACCGACACTGATGTCAAAGATCAGTTTGTAAAAACTGACCAGGACGATGAAGCTTTAGATCTGGACGATGATGAGGATTTAAAGGAGGACGAAGGAGAAAAACTGGACAAAGTGGAGATGAGGGAGGTGGAAGATGGAGATGAAGAAGAAGAGCCATCTGTCCAACAACTATATATCAAATTCGGTCAGCTGAAAAGCTCGATAATGCCAGTGTAGTGCCTGAATCTGATAATGAGAACGAAGAAGAAACAACTGTCCACGATGACCAAGACGAATACTCCGACATCATCGACGAACTTGATGAAAACAACAACAACAGTGAAAGTAGGAAAACTGGACTCAAACGAAGGAGGAAGGTTCATTTTCCCTTTGAGAGGCTCAGAAGAGTCGGATCCAGAGCTGCTCACAAAGAAGAAAATCTTCACAAACACGAGAAAGGTACAACACTCTCATCATTATCATCACATTTTTTTCATCCTTTTTTCATTATCAGGGAATGAAAATGTTTCTAACTGTGTTAACAATGAGAAATGTAATGTGTGGATATTTCTTAACATGTTTTCAAAGGACCACTTGGTTGTGATGTGACTAAAGTTATTAGGGCCTAATATTTGTTCAATGATTTATTGACTGTGACTGTTTAATATTTTAATTTCAGTGCATTTTGATAACATCGTGTGCTCATTTGTTTCGTGTGTTAAACTGTGTTAGTCATCAAGGTTTTAAACTACCTGAATGATTTTTTTATTACAGATTAGCGAAATATTCCAACATTTTAGGAAATACTCTTGTTTGCTCTTTACCCCAAATCAGGGGAGAAGGTAAATAGAATAAATAGCTAAACTAGCTTGCAGCAACAACAAGTCACCTCCATACTTGTCAGTATAACCTCGGATATTGCAAACAGGAACTGCTAATAGGTAATTCAGCATATTTTTAATGGTGCCAATTGCCAAATTGTAAACAAATATAAACTAAAAATACCAGGGCTCAAGTTGTAGCCCACAGTTGAGCTAGAAAACTCGCCCAGACGCGTCTGCACCTCAGCTTGTGTTGCCCAAGGGGGATGCTGGTCAAGTCAACTCATGTCTTTGCATTGACTGTACTATAGTGCAGCCTCTAAATTTAGCTTTGAGTTCAGGCTGAACACTCTTAGGTTGGGCTCACGTGGCTCTGGGATCATAATATACTCCACTTCCTTGTGAGAAACAAGGTCACCTTTGCCATTAATATCTCCATGGATGGCTACTAGTCCCATTCTAGAAAAAAAAATAGTTTTGCGTGCCTGACCAATCTGGACACACAGGGATTAAACTGATATGGATATTCTCATCTGACTACAGGAAAGACATTTCCCAATTTGTTGGGGTGTTTCTTCAAGAGACAAACAGACGCTGTTTTAATTGAAAAGCAAATAAAGATGGACATAACCAGATCAAATTTAACTAAAGTTTTATTTAGATCAGATCAGAAACTCATCCTGATTTAGGTGTTAATAGCTGCAAGGAAAGAGGATCTTGGGACTAATGCAGCACAGCACTCGTTTCACTGTGCTCTTTTCTTTTTGATGACTCAGTAAAGACAAATCTATTTCCCAAGGTGCTAATTATGTACTTAAGTGTTCCTGACCGAACAGTCTCTGCCTTAGGCAGCTAATAGTACAGAGGGCAGCTAGATGGAGCTAACAGACAGAGAAAAAAACCTTGATAGGTTTCTGGATGAGGACACGAAACAACAATCTGATATACTGTACGATCATCCCTCCACAGCGAATTATGTATCAATAAGAATTATTACTGAATAGATAGTTATTATGACTTTATTGTAGATCTCTATTTTCTAGCTCTAAAACTTAGATCTGATTGTTTTAACAATATAATATCTAGTTGTGGTGCGCTTTTGATAAGTATTTTAACGCTGTAGTGCTTATAGTGCTTATGCAAGCATGATTATTTGTCATGATGACTGGGCTTTTCACACTGCACTAAGCCTGGGACTAAGGATAGCCCTTGGCTAAGAATATGCAGTGTGAAAAGCCTAATATTACTCTCTGATTACTGGTCAGAACTGCACTGTATGTTGTATTGTATATTTTTACATATTTCTGCATGATATACTTTAGTTCTCAAAGAAGCAAAGGAAAGACATGCAATAAAAGAAGTTAAAGATGCCATTATTAAAGGTAATACTCTTGAAATTGTGCACCTTCTTCACTTTGCTTACTCCCAACATTATATTATATTTCTTAATGTTCTAATTAAATGCATGGATTTGGTATAATTTAGTGTAAACAAGAAGGTACTCTATGCACATAAGCATCTGATAGTTTTGCCTATGAGGATTTATTGTTGCTTACAGACCTCAAAGTCACAGAAATTGAAAAGGAGAAAAAAGTGGAAGCCAAAGTTGAGGAAACCATACAGATAAAACTAAAAGAAGAAAAGCTAAAGGAGGAGGTCAAACCCCTGGAGAAGAAACAACCGAAGCCAAAAGGTAATTACACTTAACGATGAAAGTACAAAATATTGTTCAAAAGTGTACTTGTGTAAAATTAAACAAAGCTGTTACCTTTTGTGGAGTATATGTACAAAATATGATGACCACAACAGAATGCTGCAACGGTGCTCAACATGAAAAGCAGGTGTATACCACTAGTACATGATTCTCTTAACAAATTATGTTTCAGTATCAGTAACCTTCCCACTTGTACACAAAGGGCACCAGGTACCTTGCCCAGCTTCAAGAGTGCTCCAACATTAAGTCTGTTACTGACATCTAAGAGTACATGAAAAACTGACACTTTGATGATTGCTTGCAGAAGAAGAGCCTAAAAAGAAGGAAGAACCTAAGAAACCATCCAAAGAGAAAGCAGAAGTAAAGAAGGAGGAGAAAGAAACAGCAAAACCTAAAGAGAAGAGACAAGTGACAAAACCCTCTAAAGAAAAAACAGAAGTGAAGAAACCATCCAGAGAGGAGAAAGACGTCAAGAAACCATCTAGAGAAGAGAAAGAAGTCAAGAAACCTCTCAAAGAAGTCAAGAAACCTCTCAAAGAAGACAAAGAAGTCAAGAAACCTCTCAAAGAAGAGAAAGAAGTCAAGAAACCTCTCGAAGAAGACAAAGAAGTCAAGAAACCTCTCAAAGAAGTCAAGAAACCTCATAAAGAAGAGAAAGAAGTCAAGAAACCTCTCAAAGAAGAGAAAGAAGTCAAGAAACCTCTCAAAGAAGTCAAGAAACCTCTTAAAGAAGAGAAAGAAGACAAGAAACCACTCAAAGAAGTCAAGAAACCTCATAAAGAAAAGAAAGAAGTCAAGAAACCACTCAAGGAGAAAGAAGTCAAGAAACCTCTCAAAGAAGAGAAAGAAGTCAAGAAACCACTCAAAGAAGTCAAGAAACCTCTCAAAGAGGAGAAAGAGGCCAAGAAACCACTCAAAGAAGAGAAAGAAGTCAAGAAACCATCTAGAGAGGAGAAAGAAGTCAAGAAACCTCTCAAAGAAGTCAAGAAAGCTCTCAAAGAAATCAAGAAACCATCTAAAGAAGAGGAAGAAGTCAAGAAACCATCTAAAGAAGAGAAAGAAGTCAAGAAACCATCTAAAGAAGAGAAAGAAGTCAAGAAACCATCTAGAGAGGAGGAGGAAGTCAAGAAACCTCTCAAAGAAGAGAAAGAAGTCAAGAAACCAGCTAAAGGAGAGAAAGAAGTCAAGAAACCAACTAAAGAAGAGAAAGAAATCAAGAAACCATCTAAAGAAGAGAAAGAAGTCAAGAAACCATCTAGAGAGGAGAAAGAAGTCAAGAAACCTCTCAAAGAGGAGAAAGAAGTCAAGAAACCTCTCAAAGAAGAGAAAGAAGTCAAGAAACCTCTCAAAGTAAAGAAAGAAGTCAAGAAACCACTCAAAGAAGTCAAGAAACCATCTAGAGATGAGAAAGAAGTCAAGAAACCTCTCAAAGTAAAGAAAGAAGTCAAGAAACCACCTAAAGAAGAGAAAGAAGTCGAGAAACCTCTCAAAGAAGTCAAGAAAGCTCTCAAAGAAATCAAGAAACCATCTAAAGAAGAGGAAGAAGTCAAGAAACCATCTAAAGAAGAGAAAGAAGTCAAGAAACCATCTAAAGAAGAGAAAGAAGTCAAGAAACCATCTAGAGAGGAGAAAGAAGTCAAGAAACCAGCTAAAGAAGAGAAAGAAGTGAAGAAACCTCTCGGAGAAAAGAAAGAAGAGAAGAAACCTCCTAAAGTAGAGATAGAAATGAAGAAACCACCTAAAGAAGAAAAAGACGAAATGAAGTCTCTAAAAGAGAAGAAGTCACCCAAAGAAGAGGTACACTTGAAACCATCAAAGGCAGAGAAACTGAAAAAGCCTCAAGAGGAGAAAGTAGAGAAAGAGATGAAGCCTAAAGAACTGAAGGAAGTGAAGGAAGTGAAGGAAGACAAGAGGCCTTCTAAGGAAGAGAAAGAAGAGAAAAAGCCTTCTGTGGAGGAAAAAACACAAAAAAAAGAACTGGCAAAAGAAGAGAAAGAACCAGCAAAGCCTAAAGAGGCCAAAGAAGTTAAAAAGCCTCCCAAAGAAGAGAAAGGTGCAACAAAGCCTGCAAAGGAAGAACCTGAAAAGATCTTCAAAGAGAAGAAACAACCAGCTAAGCCTTCTAAAGAAAGGGCAGTACCAAAGAAGCCTTCTCAAGAAAAACAAGACCAAGAGAAACCGTCCAAAGACAAGAAAGAGGTCAAGATGATTCCCAAGGATGAAAAGGAACCAAAGAAGATCTCTAAGGAAGAAACAGAACCAACAAAGCATGCTAAAGAAGAGAAAGAAATCAAGAAGACTCATAAAGACAAAGAACCTGTCAAGAAGAGAGATACTAAGACAGGTAGACATAGATCAGCAATGCAGTGTTTTAGCAATTACACAATATAAGGATCCATATTCCCAACTAGTCCATTAACAATAGTAAGAGTCTAAAAGCCACGCTAGCTGCTCTGTGAGGCTGTGCTACACAATGGTGCTTTGAGTGAAGTGCTCACATCACAATGCTAACATGCTCACATATGACAATGCTAACATGCTCACTTGTTCTTTTTTATGTTTTCAGCTATGTTTTTTCCTTACATCAAATGTTCAATGTATGTTTCCTTGGATCAATATGTTGAAATCACCCACCTACAGCTTATATCCTACTGATGTTACACTACACTACACATTTGTAGAGGTATTTAAAGAAAGCTAAATAAAATGATAGGTTTCTTTTGTTCAATGAAGGGTATATTTATTTCTGTAATATTTATGTGAAACTGTTCAGTGAGCTTTTCCTTTTTATTTCAGACGCTGAACCCCAAAAGACTGCAAGGAGGATTAAAGTAGTCAAGAAGAAGGTTGCATCTGTCCTGAAGAAGGAACATCTTAATGTTACCAAAGCAGGTAATTCATTCTGCAGTGCCGCAGCTGAACTCAGTTGTTTAAATGGAATGAAAAGAGAGACTGTCCTCACCTGAAAATGACGTTATTGGTCACTTGTGTCGCTTTCTGCTGCTCATTTCAGCTGATGAACCCAAGAAGGCAGTAAAGGTGCTGAAAGCTGCAAAAAAGCAGATAGTTCCTGTCCTGAAAAAGGAGCACATGAATGTTACAAAAACAGGTAAGTAACAGAACAGAGACAATATAATGATGTGTTTTTAAGCTACAGTGTGAGATCACAAACAAAACATCTTGATAGGTATCATCAATCTGACATATCAAGTGACAGATTTAATTCCACCGTCCTTTAACCGAGTGTTGTCTTGTCTCAGTCTACTAGAATGATAGTTTGCATATAGAGTGCAACCATTACATGTTTAATGTGAAGCTAAGATGAGCTAATGAATTATATTTTTAAATATTCTCCATTAATAGAGGTTTCTGAAGTTCCTAAGGTGAAAGCCAAACCAGAACCTGCAGCTGACGAACCGAAGAAGGCAGTAAAGGTGCTGAAAGCTGCAAAAAAGCAGATAGTTCCTGTCCTGAAAAAGGAGCACATGGATGTTACAAAAAAAGGTAAGTAACAGGTCAGAGTCAATATAATATGTTAACTTTAAGCTACAGTTTGTGAGATCATAAACAAATCAACTTGACAAGTATTAATCTGACATATCCAGTGACAGATTGAATTACACCATCTAAGATGAGCTAATGAATTATATATTTTTTTTTGAATATTCCCCAATAATAGAGGTTCCTGAAGTTCCTAAGGTGAAAGCCAAACCAGAACCTGCAAAGAAAGGTCAGAGCATGCTTTTATTCTTTTGTGTCAATTTATTTGTAAAAGCAACTTATAGCTGATGGTTTTTTAAAAATGTTTAGATGCTCCATAACCTAATATCTCACCAATCGTTAATCAGGCCATTCAAGAATGAAACTCTAGTTAGATATTATATATATTTTTTGTTTACTGACACTGCAGACGCTGGACTCAAAAAGGCTGCAAGGAGGATTAAAGCAGTCAAGAAGGAGGTTGCGTCTGTCCTGAAGAAGGAACATCTTAATGTTACAAAAGCAGGTGAGATAATACAGTATGTAGAAGAACAGGTCACAGTGACATTTATCATTGTTGTTAGTTTTTGATGAATTTTGCCGTGGCACAGCTGAACCAAGTTGTTTAAATGGAAGGAAAAGACAGACTGTCCTCACCTGAAAATGACATTATTGGTCACTTGTGTCGCTTTCTGCTGCTCATTTCAGCTGATGAACCCAAGAAGGCGGTAAAGGTGCTGAAAGCTGCAAAAAAGCAGATAGTTCCTGTCCTGAAAAAGGAGCAAATTAATGTTACAAAAACAGGTAAGTAACAGACCAGAGTCAATATAATTATATGTGAACTTTAAGCTACAGTGTGTGAGGTCATAAACAAAACAACTTGACAAGTATAAATCTGACTTATCTGGTGACTTGAATTCTACCATCTTTAAACATACGCTGTCCTTGTCTCATAGGAGAAGAATTATAGTTTACATATAAAGTACAACCATTACATATTTAATGTGAAGCTAAGATGAGCTAATCAATTATATTTTTTAATATTCTCCAATAATAGAGGTTCCTGAAGTTCCTAAGGTGAAAGCCAAACCAGAACCTGCAAAGAAAGGTCAGAGCATGCTTTTAATATTTTGTGTCAATTGTCAATTAATTCGGGTTAAATTGTAGTAAATTGAGTCTGATGTTTTTTTAGCCGTTTAGATGCTCCATAACCTATAACCTTTAATCATACCATTCAATAATGAAAATATATTTAGATGTTATGCATAGTTTTAGTTTGCTCACACTAACTTTTTATTTGTAGAACACAAAACATTATACATTAAATAATATAATAAATAAAGTGTCACATAATAAACACTTATCTTTATATAAAACTAAAACTTAAGGGCTTTTTGAATTCATAATTTTCCACCAGTGGCAGCTCCCAAGGAGGCCAAGAAGGAACCAAAGGAAAAAATCAAACCTAAAGCTGTAAAACCAGGTAATGCAAAGAATCCATGGACGCATAGAGCATGGCTAAATATATTGTTATGATAAAGGTTTCATGACAACACAATATTTGTAAGCATGTTAACATGCTAATATTTCCCAGTTGTTTAAATGGAATGAAAAGACAGACTGTCCTCACCTGAAAATGACATTATTGGTCACTTGTGTCGCTTTCTGCTGCTCATTTCAGCTGATGAACCCAAGAAGGCGGTAAAGGTGCTGAAAGCTGCAAAAAAGCAGATAGTTCCTGTCCTGAAAAAGGAGCACATGGATGTTACAAAAACAGGTAAGTAACTGTTTCTAAGCTGTTGCTCCATATCCTAATATGTCACCAATCTTTAATCAGACCATTCAAGAATGAAACTCTAGTTGGATATTATGCATATGTTTTGTTTGCTGACACTGCAGACGCTGGACTCAAAAAGGCTGCAAGGAGGATTAAAGTAGTCAAGAAGGAGGTTGCGTCTGTCCTGAAGAAGGAACATCTTAATGTTACAAAAGCAGGTGAGATAATACAGTATGTAGAAGAACAGGTCACAGTGACATGTATCCCTTCAGTTAGTATTTGATTCATTTTGCAGTGATAAAGTTTACACCCAGTAGTTTAAATGGAATGAAATGACAGGCTCTCCTCCCCTGAAAATGACATTATTGGTCACCTGTGTCACTTTCTGCTGTTCATTTCAGCTGATGAACCCAAGAAGGCAGTAAAGGTGCTGAAAGCTGCAAAAAAGCAGATAGTTCCTGTCCTAAAAAAGGAGCACATGGATGTTACAAAAACAGGTAAGTAACAGGTCAGAGTCAGTGTAACCATTTATAAACTTTATGCTACAGTGTGAGATCATAGACAAAAAAACATGATAGGTATCATCAATCTGACATATCAAGTGACAGATTTAATTCCACCGTCTTTTAACCGAGTGTTGTCTTGTCTCATACAGTCTACTAGAATGATAGTTTGCATATAAAGTGCAACCATTACATGTTTAATGTGAAGCTAAGATGAGCTAATGAATTATATTTTTGAACATTCTCCGATAATAGAAGTTCCTGAAGTTCCTGAGGTGAAAGCCAAACCAGAACCTGCAGCTGATGAAACCAAGAAGGCAGTAAAGGTGCTGAAAGCTGCAAAAAAGCAGATAGTTCCTGTCCTGAAAAAGGAGCACATGGATGTTACAAAAACAGGTAAGTAGCAGACCAGAGTCAATATAATGATGTGTTTTTAAGCTACAGTGTGTGAAATCACAAACAAATCAACTTGATAGGTATCATCAATCTGACATATCAAGTGACAGATTTAATTCCACCGTCCTTTAACCGAGTGTTGTCTTGTCTCATACAGTCTACTAGAATGATAGTTTGCATATAGAGTGCAACCATTACATGTTTAATGTGAAGCTAAGATGAGCTAATGAATTATATTTTTGAACATTCTCCGATAATAGAAGTTCCTGAAGTTCCTGAGGTGAAAGCCAAACCAGAACCTGCAGCTGACGAACCCAAGAAGGCAGTAAAGGTGCTGAAAGCTGCAAAAAAGCAGATAGTTCCTGTCCTGAAAAAGGAGCACATGGATGTTACAAAAACAGGTAAGTAACAGGTCAGAGTCAATATAATGATGTGTTAACTTTAAGCTACAGTTTGTGAGATCATAAACAAATCAACTTGACAAGTATTAATCTGACATATCTAGTGAAAGATTGAATTACACCATCTAAGATGAGCTAATGAATTATATATTTTTTTTTGAATATTCCCCAATAACAGAGGTTCCTGAAGTTCCTAAGGTGAAAGCCAAACCAGAACCTGCAAAGAAAGGTCTGAGCATGCTTTTATTCTTTTGTGTCAATTCATTTGTAAAAGCAACTTAAAGCTAATGGTTTTTTAAAAATGTTTAGATGCTCCATATCCTAATATCTCACCAATCGTTAATCAGGCCATTCAAGAATGAAACTCTAGTTAGATATTATATATATTTTTTGTTTGCTGACACTGCAGACGCTGGACTCAAAAAGGCTGCAAGGAGGATTAAAGTAGTCAAGAAAGAGGTTGCGTCTGTCCTGAAGAAGGAACATCTTAATGTTACAAAAGCAGGTGAGATAATACAGTATGTAGAAGAACAGGTCACAGTGACATTTTATCATTGTGGTTAGTTTTTGATGAATTTTGCCATGGCACAGCTGAACCAAGTTGTTTAAATGGATGGAAAAGACAGACTGTCCTCACCCGGAAAATGACATCATTGGTCACTTGTGTCGCTTTTCTGCTGCTCATTTCAGCTGATGAACCCAAGAAGGCAGTAAAGGTGCTGAAAGCTGCAAAAAAGCAGATAGTTCCTGTCCTGAAAAAGGAGCAAATTATTGTTACAAAAACAGGTAAGTAACAGACCAGAGTCAATATAATTATATGTGAACTTTAAGCTACAGTGTGTGAGGTCATAAACAAAACAACTTGACAAGTATAAATCTGACATATCTAGCGACTTGAATTCCACCGTCTTTTAACATACGCTGTCCTTGTCTCATAGGAGAAGAATTATAGTTCCCATAAAGTGCAACCATGACATGTTTAATGTGAAGCTAAGATGAGCTAATGAATTATATTTTTTAATATTCTCCAATAATAGAGGTTCCTGAAGTTTCTAAGGTGAAAGCCAAACCAGAACCTGCAAAGAAAGGTCAGAGCATGCTTTTAGTATTTTGTGTCAATTGTCAATTAATTCGGGGCAAATTGTAGTAAATCGAATCTGATGTTATTCTAGCTGTTTAGATGCTCCATAACCTATAACCTTTAATCATACCATTCAATAATGAAAATATATTTAGATGTTATGCATAGTTTTAGTTTGCTCACACTAACTTTTTATTTGTAGAACACAAAACATTATATATTAAATAATATAATAAATATAGTGTCACATAATAAACACTTATCTTTATATAAACCTAAAACTTACTGTAAGGGCTTTTTGATGTCATAATTTTCCACCAGTGGCAGCTCCCAAGGAGGCCAAGAAGGAACCAGAGGAAAAAATCAAACCTAAAGCTGTAAAACCAGGTAATGCAAAGCAACCATAGAAGCATAGAGCAAGCATGGCTAAAAATACTGTTATGATACAGTTTTCATGACAACACAATATTTGTAAGCATGTTAACATGCTAATATTTCCCAGTTGTTTAAATGGAATGAAAAGAGAGACTGTCCTCACCTGAAAATGACAATATTGGTCACTTGTGGCGCTTTTTGCTGCTCATTTCAGCTGATGAACCCAAGAAGGCAGTAAAGGTGCTGAAAGTTGCAAAAAAGCAGATAGTTCCTGTCCTGAAAAAGGAGCACATGGATGTTACAAAAACAGGTAAGTAACTGTTGCTAAGCTGTCGCTTCATATCCTAATATCTCACCAATCGTTAATCAGACCATTCAAGAATGAAATTCTAGTTTGATATTATTCATATTTTTTGTTTGCTGACACTGCAGACGCTGGACTCAAAAAGGCTGCGAGGAGGATTAAAGTAGTCAAGAAGGAGGTTGCGTCTGTCCTGAAGAAGGAACATCTTAATGTTACCAAAGCAGGTGAGATAATACAGTATGTAGAAGAACAGGTCACAGTGACATTTATCCCTTCAGTTAGTATATGATTCATTTTGCAGTGATAAAGTTTACACCCAGTAGTTTAAATGGAACAAAAAGAGAGACTGTCCTCACCTGAAAATGACATTATTGGTCACTTGTGTCACTTTCTGCTGCTCATTTCAGCTGATGAACCCAAGAAGGCAGTAACGGTGCTGAAAAAAGCAAAAAAGCAGATAGTTCCTGTCCTGAAAAAGGAGCACATGGATGTTACAAAAACAGGTAAGTAACAGACCAGAGTCAGTTTGATTATATGTGAACTTTAAGCTACAGTGTGAGATCATAGACCAAACAACTTGACAAGAATAAATCTGACATATCTACTTACAGATTGAATTACACCATCTAAAATGAGCTAATGAATTATATTTTTGAATATTCTCCAATAATAGAGGTTCCTGAAGTTCCTAAGGTGAAAGCCAAACCAGAACCTGTAAAGAAAGGTAAGAGCATGCTTTTATTCGTTTGTGTCAATTAATTTGTAAAAGTAACTTGAAGCTGATGGGTTTTTTTTTTTACTTTTTAGATGCTCCATATCCTAATATCTCACCAATCGTTAATCAGGCCATTCAAGAATGAAACTCTAGTTTGATATTATATATTTTTTGTTTGCTGACACTGCAGACGCTGGACTCAAAAAAGCTGCGAGGAGGATTAAAGTAGTCAAGAAGGAGGTTGCGTCTGTCCTGAAGAAGGAACATCTTAATGTTACCAAAGCAGGTGAGATAATACAGTATGTAGAAGAACAGGTCACAGTGATATTTATCATTGTGGTTAGGATTTGATGAATTTTGCCGCGGCACAGCTGAACCAAGTTGTTTAAATGGAACAAAAAGACAGACTGTCCTCACCTGAAAATGATATTATTGGTCACTTGTGTCACTTTCTGCTGCTCATTTCAGCTGATGAACCCAAGAAGGCGGTAAAGGTGCTGAAAGCTGCAAAAAAGCAGATAGTTCCTGTCCTGAAAAAGGAACAAATTAATGTTACAAAAACAGGTAAGTAACAGGTCAGAGTCTGTGCAACCATTTATGAACTTTAAGCTACAGTGTGTGAGGTCATAAACAAAACAACATGACAAGTAAAAATCTGACACATCAAGTGACAGATTTAATTCCACCATCTTTTAACATTGCACTGTCCTTGTCTCATAGGAGAATAATGATAGTTTGCATATAAAGTGCAACCATTACATGTTTAATGTGAAGCTAAGATGAGCTAATGAATTATATTTTTGAATATTCTCCAATAATAGAAGTTCCTGAAGTTCCCAAGGTGAAAGCCAAACCAGAACCTGCAAAGAAAGGTATGAACATGCTTTTATTTTTTTGTGTTAATTGTCAATTAATCTGTTGTAAATTGTAGTAAATTAAATCTGATGGTTTTTTTAGCTGTTTAGGTGCTCCTTAACCTAATATCTCACCGATCTTTAATCAGACCATTCAAGAATGAAAATATATTTAGGTATTATGCATATTTTTTTGTTTGCTGACACTAACTTTTTATGTGTATGGGCACATAAAAGGTTATATATGTAAAGTGTCACACAATAAACACTTATCTTTATATAAACCTAAAACTTAAGGGCTTTTTGGTGTCATAATTTTCCACCAGTGGCAGCTCCCAAGGAGGCCAAGAAGGAACCAGAGGAAAAAATCAAACCTGAAGCTGTAAAACCAGGTAATGCAAAGCATCCATAGAGCCATACTGCGAGCATGGCTAAAAATACTGTTATGATACATGTACAGTTTTCATGACAACAGAATATTTGTAAGCATTAGTTGCGCTTAGTACTCATAGAAGGACCCAAAGAGAGGCCCGACTGGAGCCCGTTAGCAGTTTACACCCAGTTTAAATGGAACAAAAAGAGAGACTCTCCTCACCTGAAAATGACATTATTGGTCACTTGTGTCACTTTCTGCTGCTCATTTCAGCTGATGAACCCAAGAAGGCAGTAAAGGTGCTGAAAGCTGCAAAAAAGCAGATAGTTCCTGTCCTGAAAAAGGAGCAAATTAATGTTACAAAAACAGGTAAGTAACAGGCCAGAGTCAATATAATTATATGTGAACTTTAAGCTACAGTGTGTGATCATAAACAAAACAACTTGACAAGTGTAAATCAGACATATCTAGTAACTTGAATTCCACCATCTAAGATTAGCTAATGAATTATATTTTTTAATATTCTCTAATAATAGAGGTTCCTGAAGTTCCTAAGGTGAAAGCCAAACCAGAACCTGCAGCTGATGAACCCAAGAAGACAGTAAAGGTGCTGAAAGCTGCAAAAAAGCAGATAGTTCCTGTCCTGAAAAAGGAGCACATGGATGTTACAAAAAAAGGTAAGTAACAGGCCAGGGTCAATATCATATGTTAACTTTTAGCTACAGTGTGTGAGGTCATAAACAAATCAACTTGATAGGTATCATCAATCTGACATATCAAGTGACAGATCGAATTCGACCATCTTTTAACTGATTGTTGACTTGTCTACTAGAATGATAGTTTGCATATAGAGTGCAACCATTACATGTTTAATGTGAAGCTAAGATGAGCTAATAAATTATATTTTTGAAAATTCTCCAATAACAGAGGTTCCTGAAGTTCCTAAGGTGAAAGCCGAACCAGAACCTGCAAAGAAAGGTCAGAGCATGCTTTTATTCTTTTGTGATAATTCATTTGTAAAAGTAACTTAAAGCTGATGTTTTTTTTTTTAAATGTTTAGATAGTCCATATCCTAATATCTCACCAATCGTTAATCAGACCATTCAAGAATGAAACTCTAGTTAGATATTAAATATATGTTTTGTTTGCTGACACTGCAGACGCTGTACTCAAAAAGGCTGCAAGGAGGATTAAAGTAGTCAAGAAGGAGGTTGCGTCTGTCCTGAAGAAGGAACATCTTAATGTTACCAAAGCAGGTGAGATAATACAGTATGTAGAAGAACAGGTCACAGTGACATTTATCCCTTCAGTTAGTATTTGATTCATTTTGCAGTGATAAAGTTTACACCGAGTAGTTTAAATGGAATGAAAAGACAGACTCTCCTCACCTGAAAATGACATTATTGGTCACCTGTGTCACTTTCTGCTGTTCATTTCAGCTGATGAACCCAAGAAGGCAGTAAAGGTGCTGAAAGCTGCAAAAAAGCAGATAGTTCCTGTCCTAAAAAAGGAGCCCATGGATGTTACAAAAACAGGTAAGTAACAGGTCAGAGTCAGTGTAACCATTTATGAACTTTATGCTACAGTGTGAGATCATAGACAAAACAACATGATAGGTATCATCAATCTGACATATCAAGTGACAGATTTAATTCCACCGTCTTTTAACCGAGTGTTGTCTTGTCTCATACAGTCTACTAGAATGATAGTTTGCATATAAAGTGTAACCATTACATTTTTAATGTGAAGCTAAGATGAGCTAATGAATTATATTTTTGAACATTCTCCGATAATAGAGGTTCCTGAAGTTCCTGAGGTGAAAGCCAAACCAGAACCTGCAGCTGATGAAACCAAGAAGGCAGTAAAGGTGCTGAAAGCTGCAAAAAAGCAGATAGTTCCTGAAGAAATTATATTTTTTTTTTTGAATATTCCCCAATAATAGAGGTTCCTGAAGTTCCTAAGGTGAAAGCCAAACCAGAACCTGCAAAGAAAGGTCAGAGCATGCTTTTATTCTTTTGTGTCAATTCATTTGTAAAAGTAACTTGAATCTTGTGTTTTTTTAACTGTTTAGATGCTCCATATCTTAATATCTCACGAATCGTTAATCAGACCATTCAAGAATGAAACTCTAGTTAGATATTATATATATTTTTTGTTTACTGACACTGCAGACGCTGGACTCAAAAAGGCTGCAAGGATGATTAAAGTAGTCAAGAAGGAGTTTGCGTCTGTCCTGAAGAAGGAACATCTTAATGTTACAAAAGCAGGTGAGATAATACAGTATGTAGAAGAACAGGTCACAGTGACATTTATCATTGTGGTTAGTATTTGATGAATTTTGCAGTGACATAAATTAACCCAGGTTTTCAAATGGAAGGAAAAGACAGACCGTCCTCACCTGAAAATGACTGAGACCAAGAAGGCAGTAAAGGTGCTGAAAGCTGCAAAAAAGCAGATAGTTCCTGTCCTGAAAAAGGAGCAAATTAATGTTACAAAAACAGGTAAGTAACAGAACAGAGTCAGTGTAATTATATGTGAACTTTAAGCTACAGTGTGTGAGATCATAAACAAAACAACTGGACAAGTATAAATCTGACATATCTAGTGACAGATTGAATTCCACCATCTAAGGTTAGCGAATGAATTATATATATATTTTTGAATATTCTCCAATAATAGAGATTCCTGAAGTTCCTCAGGTGAAAGCCAAACCAGAACCTGCAAAGAAAGGTCAGAGCATGCTTTTATTCTTTTGTGTCAATTCATTTGTAAAAGTAACTTGAATCTGATCTTTCCTTAGCTGTTTAGATGCTCCATATCCTAATATGTCACCAATCCTTAATCAGACCATTCAAGAATGAAACTCCTAGTTAGATATTATGCATATTTTTTTAGCTTAAATGGAAGAAAAAGAGAGACTGCCCTCACCTGAAAATGACATTATTGGTCACCTGTGTCACTTTCTGCTGCTCATTTCAGCTGATGAACCCATGAAGGCAGTAAAGGTGCTGAAAGCTGCAAAAAAGCAGATAGTTCCTGTCCTGAAAAAGGAGCACATGGATGTTACAAAAACAGGTAAGTAACAGGCCAGAATCAATATAATGATATGTGAACTTTAAGCTACTGTGTGAGATCACAAACAAATCAACTTGATAGGTATCATCAATCTGACATATCAAGTGACAGATTTAATTCCACCCTCTTTTAACCGAGTGTTGTCTTGTCTCATATAGTCTACTAGAATGATAGTTGGCATATAGAGTGCAACCATTACATGTTTAATGTGAAGCTAAGATGAGCTAATGATTTATATTTTATAATATTCTCCAATAATAGAGGTTCCTGAAGTTCCTAAGGTGAAAGCCAAACCAGAACCTGCAGCTGATGAACCCAAGAAGACAGTAAAGGTGCTGAAAGCTGCAAAAAAGCAGATAGTTCCTGTCCTGAAAAAGGAGCACATGGATGTTACAAAAAAAGGTAAGTAACAGGTCAGAGTCAATATCATATGTTAACTTTTAGCTACAGTGTGTGAGGTCATAAACAAATCAACTTGATAGGTATCATCAATCTGACATATCAAGTGACAGATTGAATTCCACCATCTTTTAACTGATTGTTGACTTGTCTACTAGAATGATAGTTTCCATATAGAGTGCAACCATTACATGTTTAATGTGAAGCTAAGATGAGCTAATAAATTATATTTTTGAATATTCTCCAATAACAGAGGTTCCTGAAGTTCCTAAGGTGAAAGCCGAACCAGAACCTGCAAAGAAAGGTATGAAAAGAATTCAATTTGTAAAAGTTAATTGAATCTGATGTGTTTTTTTAGCGGTTTTAGTTTCTCCATCATATCTCATCTATCTTTAATTCATTAAAGAATTCAACCAACTCAAGAATTAAACTTATAAACCATATTCTAGTTAGATATCATGCATATTTTTTGTATGCACTAACTTTATATTTGTAGAACACATGAAATTATATATTCAAAGAAAGTGTCACACAATAATCACTTATCTTTATATAAACCAAAAACTTAAGGGCTTTTTGATGTCATAATTTTCCACCAGCGGCAGCTCCCAAGGAGCCGAAGAAGGAACCAGAGGAAAAAATCACACCTAAAGCTGTAAAACCAGGTAATGCAAAGCATCCATAGAGCCATACTGCGAGCATGGCTAAATATATTGTTATGATACATGTACAGTTTTCATTACAATACAATATTTGTAAGCATTAGTTGTACTCAGTAGATATGCTTACAAAGTCCAAAAGAGAGGCTGACTGGAGCCTAAAGGAGGCTAAATAGATTGATAGGTTTCTTTTGTTTCATGAAGGGTATATATATTTATTCTGTATAATTTCTGTGAAACTGTTCAATCAGCTTTTCCTTTTTATTTCAGACACTGGACCCAAAAAAGCTGCAAGGAGGATTAAAGTATTCAAGAAGGAGGTTGCGTCTGTCCTCAAGAAGGAACATCTTAATGTTACCAAAGCAGGTGAGATAATACAGTATGTAGAAGAACAGGTCAAAGTGACATTTATCATTGTGGTTAGGATTTGATAATTTTGCAGTGCCGCAGCTTAACCCAGTAGCTTAAATGGAAGGAAAAGACAGACTGTCCTCACCTGAAAATGACATTATTGGTCACTTGTGTCGCTTTCTGCTGCTCATTTCAGCTGATGAACCCAAGAAGGCAGTAAAGGTGCTGAAAGCTGCAAAAAAGCAGATAGTTCCTGTCCTGAAAAAGGAGCACATGGATGTTACAAAAACAGGTAAGTAGCAGACCAGAGTCAATATAATGATGTGTTTTTAAGCTACAGTGTGTGAAATCACAAACAAAACAACTTGATAGGTATCATCAATCTGACATATCAAGTGACAGATTTAATTCCACCGTCCTTTAACCGAGTGTTGTCTTGTCTCATACAGTCTACTAGAATGATAGTTTGCAAATAGAGTGCAGCCATTACATGTTTAATGTGAAGCTAAGATGAGCTAATGAATTATATTTTTGAATATTCTCCGATAATAGAGGTTCCTGAAGTTCCTGAGGTGAAAGCCAAACCAGAACCTGCAGCTGATGAACCCAAGAAGGCAGTAAAGGTGCTGAAAGCTGCAAAAAAGCAGATAGTTCCTGTCCTGAAAAAGGAGCACATGGATGTTACAAAAACAGGTAAGTAACGGAACAGAGTCAATATAATGATGTGTTAACTTTATGCTACAGTGTGTGAGGTCGCAAACAATAGACAATCTTTAAAATATCATGAATCAAGAGGAGTAGAGCAGTATTTAAAACTACTGTTCTAATAATAATACATTTATATTATATTTAAAAGGCGCAGTCACAGTTTTATTTTGGATTGGGACTTACATAATGTAATTAAGATGTTCAAGTGACAGATTGAATTCCACCATCTTTTAACATAGCGCTGTCCTTGTCTCAGAGAAGAAGAATTATAGTTTCCATAAAGTGCAACTATTTCATGTTTAATGTGAAGCTAAGATGAGCTAATGAATTATATTTTTGAATATTTTCCAATAATAGAGGTTCCTGAAGATCCTAAGGTGAAAGCCAAACCAGAACCTGCAAAGAAAGGTCAGAGCATGCTTTTAATATTTAGTGTCAATTAATTTGTAAAAGTAACTTGAATCTGATGGGTTTTTTTAACTGTTTAGATGCTCCATATCTTAATATCTCATCTATCTTTAATCAGACAGAATGAAGCTCTAGTTAGATATTATATATGTTTTTTGTTTACTGACACTGCAGACGCTGGACTCAAAAAGGCTGCAAGGAGGATTAAAGTAGTCAAGAAGGAGGTTGCGTCTGTCCTGAAGAAGGAACATCTTAATATTACCAAAGCAGGTGAGATAATACAATATGTAGAAGAACAGGTCACAGTGACATTTATCCTTGTGGTTAGTATTTGATGAATTTTGCAGTGGCATAAATTAACCCAGGTTTTCAAATGGAAGGAAAAGAGAGACTCTCCTCACCTGAAAATGACATTATTGGTCACTTGTGTCACTTTCTGCTGCTCATTACAGCTGATGAACCCAAAAAGGCAGTAAAGGTGCTGAAAGCTGCAAAAAAGCAGATAGTTCCTGTCCTGAAAAAGGAGCACATGGATGTTACAAAAACAGGTAAGTAACAGGTCAGAGTCAATGTGATTATATGTGAACTTTAAGCTACAGTGTGTGAAATCACAAACAAAACAACCTGACAAGTATAAATCTGACATATCTAGCGACAAATTGAATTACACCATCTTGAAACATAGCGCTGTCCTTGTATCATAGAAAAAGAAATATAGTTTCCATAAAGTGCAAACTCCGAAGGAGGCCAAGAAGGAACCGAAGGAAAAAATCAAAACTAAACCTGTAAAACCGGGTAATGCAAAGACTCACTGATGCTGCAGTCTCACTCAGAGAAGGATGTAATAATTATAGAAATCGTAGCTGGAAAAACTTTATACCTCATGTATATCAATGAGGGCAGGCTAAATAACAGAGACAGATCTCTGCATAATGCAATGCAGTTCAACAGCACCACAAACTGCATCCTCAAAAAATATCTTACAGTTGAATCAACACCTATTTTAAAGAGTTTAAACAAAAAACTGAACATTATAACCTTCACGAAAGTCAGATTTATTGCAGGACTGTTGTATTAGAGTACATTAGTTTTAGCTGTAGATGTACCTGATACACTGAAAACTGAGAGTATATAAACACAATTCAAATAATGATCTTTAACACTTTCCAAAAATAACTTCTATGAAGAAAAGACATAGCTAGAACACGATAACCAGATTATCAGTTTACAATGCAGATGTTTTGTGATGTAAACTCTAAAAGTAACTAATCAAAAGGCAAATCTCCACTAACTCTGTGTCCTACTTTGTGACACAGAAGTTCCAAAGGAAAAGGCCAAAGCAGCTCCTGTTAAGAAAGGTAACACACAAGTTCTTGATAATGTTTTCAGTCACCAAAAGAGCAAAAGGATTAATTGTCACAATGGAAATAAAACTATATTCTGGTGTAAGAAATATTGTGCTTTTGACACACAGAAGCTGTTGCTCCCAAAGAAAAGGTCAAACCAGTCATCTTGAAAAAAGGTAAGAATAAAAAAGATAAAGAAAAAAAATAATAAACTAACTTCATCTTGAACTGTAATGACATACTGTATGTGTATTTTATTTTTCAAATGTCTGCTGCTGACAGAACAAGAGAGCGCTGCCAGAAATGCCTCTCTGGTGAAACAGAGAGTCAAGATAGTGCCAATGAAAAAAGGTAAATTATTTTTGCTTTATTTGTTTTATTAGGTTCAGATTTTTAGTTGAGGCAATGATCCTCAGCATGTTTTTTGTTCACTTTTTCTTTTCAGAAGTCAAGGCGCCCAAAGAGGAAGCCAAAGCGGTCTCTTCAAAGCAAGGTATTGTACATTTTAAATATTTCAAAGACCAAAATGTTCATGACATCGAGGTTTGGTGAACATCATGTAATATGTTTTTTTCTTTAGCAGCCGAGGTTTCAAAGCAGAAACCCAAACCAGTTCTGACAAAGAGAGGTAAGAGACGTAGGTTTGTATTTAGCTTCATCGTTCCAGTGTGTCATCTTATTTTCAGGAATGACGAATCTAAAATCTCTTTACACAGAACCTGCTCCGCTCAAGACAAAACCAGCCCCAGTAGTCAAAGGTAAGAAATCAACATTTATGTGTAAATAAAAGGAGCGACTGATTTTTCGACTCATTCAATTTTTCTTACAGAGGCAGGAGAACGGCACAAAAATGTCTCAGTAACAAAGGAGAAGGTGAAGGTTGCACCACTGAAGAAAGGTACATCTTTTTGTTTCCACACTAACTTTAATATTTTTCATATGCTCACCTCTACAGTGTGTTTTTGGGGTCACACTTCATTTTACAGGTCCACAAATTTCATGGTAATTAGGTGATAATTAGCAAGTAACCTATTTGAAATATTTTTGGAATAAGTGCAAAATTACCCCAATATTTACCTCAAAATGTATCGAAAATTACTTTATTATAAACATAATGTATGATTACTTGTACTTTCTGTCTATAATAGGATATAGTGTGGACGCATTTTCCACTTTCCAGTTTAAAAACTGTAACATTCAAGCCAGATTTCCAAGAAGTGTTTATCTCAAATCACACCTTAAAGAAATGTGATTTTGTTTCAGTACATCTGTCACTCATCAAAAAACAAGAATCATCACGCCACTTATTTTTTCTTCGTTCTCTTAAGAACCCGAGGCCAAGCCAGTTCTTGCCAAAAAAGGTAATGCAGATACAATCCATCATTACTTGGCATAAAGTTAATTATCAAACTCTCCGTAACACAAATCATTTTCATTACACTCAGCACCTGAGGTTATAAAGGAGAAGCCTAAGCCAGCTCATGAAAAGAAAGGTAAACGTCTAATTAAAATAACAACAAAGTCACAGACAAGACAGTATATTTATTTTTAAATTGTGAAAAATCACAATTTAAGAATAGTTTGTTTTTTTCATTTGAATTAGCTCCTTCTAAAAAAGAGGCTGACACAAAGAGGGAAAAGGTCAAATCACTGCTAAAGAAGAAAGGTAGCCTGACACTGCCATCTGCCTGCAGAAGATTTGCTTACAAAAATGATTGGTATCATCTATAATCAGTACTAATTATGTATTATCTTTAGCAACTTTCTGAGTATCAACAATTGCTTACATTCTTATTTGCTCAGAGCCCAAAAGGCCAGAGGAGAAAGTCAAACCAGCTGTTAAAAAAGGTACCAAAACGACAACATTTACTTCTCATGTTGTCATGTTTGGTGACAAATACGTGCACTGAATACTAAAATCAGCTCTTTGTGTCAGTTTGGCATTTTCCATTAATGTGCTGTAATTATAAGCCAATCATTATCATAAATAAACATGTATTAATTGCATTTTCTCCCAGAATTGTTGAGGGAAAAGGCCAAACCAGTCCACAAAAAGAAAGGTACATAAGCGGAGCTTCAGTAGGAGTAATCCATATAACCAGTGTGTGATTGTGATTACAGTGATCTAGTCACGAAATGTAGGTCACTGTAAACGCTCTGATTGGATTGGTCAGGAAGGACACAAGCATTTTGCCTTTGAGATCAACCATAAATCAACATTATGCACAGTAAATAGAGAGTGATTTCTCTGCATAGGCAAACAGCTGTTTCTCTACAGTGATCCTGAGGAATATAGTGTTTTCTAACTCACCTCTTACCTTCTAAAACGTAGACAATAAAGAGCTGAGATTCCAAAGCAAAAGCTGTTATAACCCACCAAACATTAACAATGTGTTGTAAACGTTGAAATGTATCTGGACGCTTCATGCCCTTTGCTCTAGTGTGGAAGAATCCACCTCAAATAAAAAGATACTACGTTCAGAGAATCACAGAGCCAGAAGCACCAAAAGTGTGGTTTTCTCTGAGCACACTTCAGATTTATTTTTGGGTTTTTTTGCAGAAAAGCCCCCAAAAATCAATATTTCTCTGCAACAAAGATGAGCTTTCTAACACTAATTACAGCTTTCTAGTTGTTGATCCCTCATGCACTGCAAGCTGCTTATTCAATTAATTGTGTTGTGGTAATGCTGTGGCTCCATCTGCAATACGCATTGTTGGAAAATGAGCCAACTGTGGCTTCCGCTCTCAAATCATGTGTCCCGATTGCCAGAGTCTGACCTTAGATTCCCTTTTGCAGAACTGGAGACTGCTAAAGAAAAGGACAAACTCGCCGCAGTGAAGAAAGGTACAGTGTTTAGTACAATGACAAATATTATTTAGATCAAGTTATTATGGAACTTGAGTCAATTTGGTATATCAATTGCATTTTCTTACCGATGACGCAGCCATTTCTAGGGAAAAGACTAAACCGGCCCGTGTGAAGAAAGGTACATTTATGGTGCTTCAATAGAGGCAGCACTTCATGTAACCATGTAACCTTCATGGTAATCTGATTACATGTAATCTGAAGGTGAATAGAATATTTTCCTGCTAAATGTCAAAGTGTCTATGAATCCTTTATAGAAGATATCTAAAATTAAGATTATTTATTCAGCAAGAAACTATTCTGTTCTAGATTTATAGACAATAATTTAGAGAATATACTATATAGATTTTTGTCTATAAATCTAAGGCTTATAGAGAATAAGTGAACAGTATCTTACTGAACATGCATGCTAGTAGTTTAAACAACCCTAAGAAGTCTCTTGGTGGTGACGTTTTCAGTTTTCAGGCTTTTCATAATAAACATACATAAACAAACAACATATAAGTTAAAGTTTGAAGTAAATGAGCCACATCAATGTCCTGAAACTAGTGAAACATACGATATATACTGTATATATGCTACACTGGCTTACACAAGCAAGAAAGAAAAACCCTTTTTCTTTCACGAAGGGGTAAAATGAAACGAAACATTACTTCAAATATGTTGTAATTGTCCATTTCTTGCCTACTTGTGTTCATTTCATATTTGTGAAACAGAGCCTGAGGTTTTAAAAGTAAAGGTCAAACCCACTGCAACAAAGAAAGGTACTGCGTTCGAGTAGATCAGTAGTTGAGTAGATCAATAAATCTACAATATGCTGTAAATTTATGGAACATTTTGTGATTTATTGCAGAGGACAGAGTTCGTAGAGAAAAACCAGAGCCTGTAAAGAAAGGTATCTTGATTGTTAAGAAACGGACTCTGTGACCAGACAAACAGTGTACAGTACACCTGATATACTGTACACTGTTTTATGAATTATTCATTCATTATTTTTCTCTTTTTAGAAAAAACAGTTGAGAAGAAGGCAACCAAAGAAGTGAAAGCTAAAGGTGCAGTGAATATTTACATCATCAAATCCGCAAAATGTCTGTGTGAAATTTGAATAACAAATACAATCTGCAGTCGTAGCCTACTCTGCAGGAAGCGGTTTGAATCTTTGACTAATACTAGTTATTAATCTTGTTGGTATTTACAGAGGACAGAGTTCTTAAGGAGATACAGGAGCCGGCTAAGAAAGGTATAATTATAATACTTGCAACCAGGGCTGGACTGGGACAAAAAATCGGCCCTGGCATTTTAGCCCAGACCGGCCCCATCACCGCCCGTTTGTGCTGTGTGTACCATGTTTTGTTGAAGGCTCTATTCGAGGAAATACCTTCAAATGTGGTTGTTTTGTATACTTGCCAACCTTGAGACCTCAAACATTAAAAATAAGGAGGATTTCAAAACCAAAGCGTGGGGTCTGGGGGTCCTCCCCCAGAAAAATTTGAGTTTCAGAGACTTTGTTTCCTGAATTCTGGTGACTTTAAAACAATGAAAATAACAAAATAATAAGTACACCGCAACAGCATTTTATGTTGAACTCCTAATTTTACCTTTAAATCTCAGGAAAGAAAACTGAATAATTTGCCCCTCTGGCATAAACTTTGCGTGTGAATATCTAGCATAAACTAATATTCATAAATTATAATTCATTTTTTTGCCACTGCTGTCCCTTTTTAGGATTATATTGCTTTACAGTGCCAGAAACAGTGATGCTGAATTCCTTATTAAAAATGTTGAGAACTTCAGCTGGGTCTCATACAGTATATCAGTAATACATCAGATCATCATTAATGTTTGTTGAGTCTTATTGGACCTATCACATTCAGACTCTGATGGGGGGGGGGGGCATTTAGATTCCAGGGGTGGCCTGTGCCGGCCCCGGCCCCCTCTTTGGCCCCGCCCCTGGCAGACACACATAAGCAGACAGACAGAGAGAGATGGATAGTAAACAGCAGAGGATCAGAATCACATGTTGACCAGCGCAGAGAAATGCGCTTCTGATGTAAACAGCCAGGCTTCAGCTCCAGCGGAGATTAATAGCGCGGCGCTTCCGCTCCCTATAGGAACCCACGCGGCGCAAATACGCAGGCGCTGCGCCGTTATGTATCTCCGTTATGAATCTCCCAGAGAACCTGATATGGAGAGGGCAGAGGAGAGTACCGACAGCTTTGTGAGAAGCTCCGGTACGCATGAAAAAGTCACGGTACGCCAAGGAGTAAAATGATTAACATCCTGCGTACCGCTACGTAACGGCCCACTTCGAGCACTGCTCATCTCTCATGTCATGTGAGCCAGGCTGCTAGCCCATAACTGCTTACTGCAAACTCTACACTAACTCCCTCATCTCTCTCCCTCTCCTCCTCACTGTGGCCGCCCGGCACAGAGCGAATGGGCCAGCCCAGTGTCAATTAAGGAAAAGAAATGGGTCGATTTACTTGTTTTATAGGCCAAAAAAAAAAAAAAGGACATACGTCGGCCCCAAAAGGACGTCGGCCCACCGGGAAAACGCCCGGTATGCCAGATGGCCAGTCCAGCACTGGTCATGGGTCATCCATTCACTGCCTCACTCACTCTTCCTCTCCTCGCAGATCTCCTGCATTTGCTCCGTGTTGTTGACTGTGTAGTTGCTGTGGCTGCTTCGACATACAGTAGCCTATGTTGATGTTCAAGTTTGTTTGTTTTTCTAAAATCAGAGTTTTTCCTGCTATTGCAGCGCGTTTTTGCGCTGCGTAAAAAGTACATGGAGAGCATCCGGACGAGCCCAAATACTGTGCGTAATCTGGCCGTTTACATGATGCATAAAGTAATAATCCTGCTGACATCTCAGAGTTGATTAATACTTGAGTAAATGTACTTAGTCACATTCACCACTGGTGACAGTTATGAAGCTGTGACACATAGTAGAATATTCTGATATTCTGTGTGTCAGCTTATTTCTTTTGAGACAGAGAGAAAAAAAAAAAAAAAAAAGCCTAGCTAGCCTAGCCGCCTCCCTACTTACGACTAGCCAGTGGAGCACTAGTACCAGCGACGCACTAGCTCCTTGCATGCGTCCATGCCTGGCACTCTCCCACATAAGTGGCGAGGTGTAGCCTAACCCCGTCTCTAGCGTCTGACAGTCTGTCAGATTCAGGGTATTCATATCCCCCCCGACCTGGTCTATGAGCGACCGGAGGGGCAGAGGGAGGTCAGAGCAAGAACAGAAACGGCTTCTATAAGTAAACTTTGGTTTGAGTCCTGAAACGTCACTAACGACGCAGAGAATAAGCCCCGCCCAATAACTTGCAGGACTGCTGACATCCTCTGTGACGTCGACCATGACATCACGGAACATAAGAATCCCTCCTCACTGTGGCCGCCCGGCACAGAGCGAATGGGCCAGCCCAGTGTCAATTAAGGAAAAGAAATGGGTCGATTTACTTGTTTTATAGGCCAAAAAAAAAAAAAAGGACATACGTCGGCCCCAAAAGGACGTCGGCCCACCGGGAAAACGCCCGGTATGCCAGATGGCCAGTCCAGCACTGCTTGCAACAAAAAAATGAGTGTTCAAACCTTATTTGCACACAGAAAATTCTCTTTTGTTGTAGAAAGATCTGCGGAGAAGAAAGTTGCCAAAGAAGAGAAAGTAAAAGGTACTGTACTGTACAGCGAAGCTGTAATTCAGGATTATATTGTATTGTTTTATTGTTAACACCGTGTTCTTATTTTGATAGAAGAGCCTTCTGTATCAGACAGCTTTCAAATGGAAGGTAAGTACAAATTCCTCTCTCATGACCGAAATATCACACAAGTGTGCAAATTGCGCGCTCAGCGAGGAACAAAATACTGAAGTGTACTGTCCTCCACAGAGGAGCTGCCCTACTTCCAGTGTTTCTTTGTGGACGAGGACGAGGCCCAGTTTCCTTTCTACGCCTTCTCACCGCTGCAGATTTGAAGCTTCAGTCTGAATCCAGCCTGAGGTTTACAATTTAGTCAATTTTACTGATAATGACAAGGTCACGTCACGCCCCCGCGCTGCGCTGCTGAAACGCAGTTCACTGTTGGTCTTCAGAAGAAAACCCTGGACAGCAGAGGATGATGGGAATTTTATGTGATGGACCGATTTTATTTTACCTCCAGATTTGGTTGAGCTCTCATACCAAATACATGCAGCCAGTGTCATTCCTTTCTATTTTTTTAATTTATTTTTTTGGTGTTATGAAAGGTGTATATCATGAGAATGATGAAACAATATAGTGTATTACCTCTGTGGATCTTTCTTTTAGATCCTCACAGCAACACATGCAAATAAATATGATGATGCATTTCTTTTTAAAGAAGGAACATAGTGTATATTAATATGTTCAACTACGCTGTAAACAGGGTACAAAAATGGCCACAATTGCGGATTCAAGGCGGACAGGGGTTCAATTCCCACATTTACTTGAAAAGTGGTTTGTACAGTAATCGTACATACATTTTTATGCACCGTCATCTGTGTAATTTTAGCTTTTTCCTTCATTGCATTTGTAGATGGCATTTTTTTTAATGCTCAACTTATCCTGCGTTTAAAGCCCTTGAATCAACAACTGGGCATTTATAGTGTTTGTGCATAATTCTTGACTTTATTTCACTTTGTTTCTCACACCTATTCCTCTAGCTAATGAAAGGAAAGTTGTATTTTTTATGTCTGTTATGTGTCTAAAGGAATGACCACGCACTGTATATGAGAGCTCCCAAACGTACAGAAGAAACACCACCTTTAAAGTCTTATTAAACTGCCGACATGTGCACCAGCTCCTCATTTTGACATTGGCGCTAAAAACAAGCATTTCCTGCACTGTCAGAGTGAGGTTTGAGTTCATATCGAAGTATCAGATTCATTCTATAATTGGATGACATGTTCTTTTACTTAAATCATTTGAATTTGATGCTACTTTTTTTAGTCAACGAGAGAGCGAGAATAAGTCTTTTCTTGCACTGTTATCAAAGATGTTTTACAAGCTGGAACATTAAAAGTAGGGTACATGTGATGGTTTTTTTTGTCAGTCAAAAGGGATGTGGCTTACAGCGATTCCTTGATAGACCAAAATACACAAGGTCGCTAACTTTGGTCAGTGACTGTTTGTCTGAGACGTAGAAACACGATATATTTCAGCAACCTTTTGAACAGGTTCTTACCGTACATAACGTGATATTAATGCATATCTTATAATACTACATCCCATTAACTGTGCTAAAACAAGGTAACAGGATTCATATTACAGATTATGAACATCCTGTGCATGTGATGTACAGTATGGGTTACATGATTTCAGATCGATTTCGAATACTAGATTGAATAAATGAAATCCAAGTCGAAATCTCTGAAGAGTGATAGTATGAAAGGTGATGACAAGAGAGCTGCAAGATTCAGCTCTTCTACAGGTTAATTTAACAACCTGAATGTGGTTTTTAACGTGGTTATGTTTAAGTTAAGTGTAACATTTGAAATGAATCATTTACATCTTTGATTATATCTGCACAGCGTGCGATTACAATCTAAATAGTTGCAGATGGCGTCACGTGTTTGGGCAGCAGATGATCTCAGATGTAAACTGGTACATTATTTCTCAGCTTGTACCAGCTGTTGTTTACATACGGCTCTTTACATTTCGCTCCATATGCCGCATAGAAGACAGTTATTACAGCTTGTGGCGCTAATCCCAAATTTAATGAAAAGTAAATCCACTAATAATAGAAACAATCTCTTTATTAGTCCATACAGGAGATGGTGCATAAACTGCAGCTAACAGTGAGCTCAGGCTCCAGTAACTGCTCTGTAACAGCTGGAGTTTTATGGTGAATATCACTGGTGTTGTAGGTTTTTGTTCCTAAAATGACAGTGAGAGTGTTGGATATTTATTTTGAGGTATTGGATTTTAGTAAAGAAGACATTGTTGCTTAGTATAACAGAACGGTTATACTATGATTTTGATTTATGTTGACAAAAGATGATTTGTTTCAATAATTTAACTGGATTGTATCTATAGACTCACTTTAACCAGTGAATATGTGCAATACATACATTTTTTTAATATCTCAGTGATCAAATCACTGTATGATTGTTTAATAGTCACTGAATTAAATGTGCATGATGTGTGTTTTTTTTTGTTTTATGTCCACAAATGTTTTTGTGATATTTTTTTCCCCCAACTTTGAGAATAGCAACACTAAATACTTGAACTTATGAATCATTTGATACCAATAACTCACATTTAGTGTTGCTAACAAGTACCTAACCGTTATTGTTCTAAATAATGTAAATAGTTAAATCAATGGTAAAATAGAGTTTTATCCCCTGAAACCATTACAGCTGAAACTGCTCTTTAACTGCAGTTAAAAATCACATTATGTATCATTTGTCAATTACATCTTCCTTGTGAGTAGCAGCGATTTGACATTAAAACATAGCAATGCACGTGTTTCTTTTGTAAGTCATGTCTTTCTCTAAAAGGTGCCAAACGCAACATCTCTAACACAAAGAGTAAGTCCCGCCTTTTTCTCAGGTGATGGCAAAAAGTTGGAGTTCAATGTGTTAGTTTTATCATAAACAGTTGAGCAAAACAACAAAACAAAAAAAATTGAATGTAATAGCTTGAGTATGAAGCGTTTAACGTAATTATTGACATATGATTAAATCATATGTCAATAATTTATGAGTTATTTCCAGTTGTATCAGTTTCGTGTGCATGTGGGAGTGGGTTTCTAAGTCCAGATATTTTGATTATCTCTATCATCATCTTTATCATCTGTGATGAAGTTTGCCTGATGATGACGTTATAATAAATTCAAAATATTATTCTCCATGAATAGCTGATATTAACATGTTTTCTCGCCCTTTTTTATTGTATTTTTTTTTTATAACGCATAATAGTGTACAGTATGTTCACGAGTGTCAAGGCTATATACAGGATTTCGGAAATATTGACATCATGAGTCCAAATTCTCCCAGTACAACCCCACCAATCGAAGACATTGATGGACAAGCCACCAACCAAACTCTGTATAAAATTTTGACTATTTAAAGATATCACACATTATTTTATTTTATTTATTCATTTAACTATTCGGTTATATTTTCCGCGAATTTATCGTGCAAAATGTTGTTTCAAAAGCCATCTCTACACTGCCAGGTATGTAATTGTGGTGAATACTAACTTCCTTTTATTTTAATTTAACGTATTTAATTGTTTTGCCTAAAAACAGACACATTCTAAAATAATACGCCTAAAAAAAAAAAAAAAAAAAATATCGGAATCAGCCTTAAAAAGCACAACATGTGTAATATGTATGTTATCATTGAATATGATGTAATTCAACCCCCCAAATTTCCAAAAATTTAGACTTTTAAATGACATGAGGACCGGTTTCCTCCACTACAGCCATGATGAATGTATCATGTACGTGTGTTTGAATGGTAAATAGTAAGAGTAAAACACACTGACGAAGATATACAGTAGATGGTCAGGTTTTCACGCTGTATGAGACCAGAGACGGGATACTATTGGTTACTTTACGACGCTGACAGATTCCACATGAGGAGGAAACTCCCTCTGGTCTCCTGGGAAACGTACGGAGAACAGAAGAAGCTACACTAAAACTATTATCTCTCACTACAACATGGAATGTGATTTAATCTCCCTTTTCTGTCTTTTCGGTGGGATTGTGCTGCTGTGAATATTGTAACATAAACTCGCCTGAACTGGCCATCTAACCGTTTTCACCCCAAAATACTTATGCAAATGACTTTGCCTGGTTTTGTGAGAAAAGAGGCAACTCTTGGCATGCTATAGCTGGAGCATAAAGACGGATTTTGATTGAAATTAATTCAGTGAGCAACGGCCGAATGAGTTCCACTCCAGTTACCAGGGTTTCTTTGTGTCGCCGGCTATTCAGAGGTGGCCAAAAAACCTGGCAGCCTGTGGGCTGAGATGAGAAGAATGGCCACTTGTGGTCACAGCGTTCAGTAGGCTAGGCACAGCTCACAGGGCCGGACGGGGAGCCTTTAGCTGGGCTTCTTAAAATGTGGGAAAGATGGAGGAACTTTAAAATGAACACAAGTCCCTCTTGTTTATATCAAAGATGTAAAGACTAACTGTCGGAGATCACAAAGGTTTACTGGCAGACTCTAATTTTAGATTGTGAACTACTACTCAATTGGATTGACACAAACTGTCCACATCCGGCACGGTGTCCTCTCGTATCTGCCTGTCATTTGTCATGCCAGCAGCAGCATTCAATCACGGTTGGTCCACACACCATCGAATGATGCCCCTACGTAATGACACCACTAAAACCGGATTATCCCGAGGAGAGTGACATCACCACCCCCCACCCCCACCTCCAGCTCCTAGGCGCCTCTGACCATCTGGAGGTTACTGGAGGACATTCATTCCCACGAGTTCAATGGTCACACTGGCTGCTGCTGCTGCACGGCCGGCTCTGGCCCGCACCGTCACCCTGCAGCTGTCACCTGGAGCTGACCCGTCACAGGGAAAGCCCTGTTCCCACCACTTAGGTTGACATGTTTGAAAAGAAATGTAGGACCGCATTCAAAGTTGCATGAAAAAAAAAAAGACAGCTCTGTTGTTGAGATAAAGTGGTACTGATGGAGCTCTCACTGCTTTTAAATACCAACTGAAAAGTCTGAGTCATTATGGTTTAGTCAAGCAGTTTATTTTTCAATTTTAGGTAACAGTTTTAGGCCCTTCACAGTCTGAATTTCTTACAAAAGATCTTACAAAAGATTTCTCAAAATATGTATCTCATGTTACAAGTGCAAATCACTGCATTACACTGTAAAAAACAAAACATTTTTGTTAAAAAACAGAAAGAAAAGGAGAACACCTTGTTGATCGTTAGCAGTGCAGGGACGATTTGCTCATTCAAGTGGGTTAGGCTTTCTCATATGTGCGGACTGCCTCGACTCCCTCAAAAGTCAAAGTCTGAGGCAGAGAAGAGAAGAGAAAAAGCAAAAGACAGTGTATATTACATGATGACAGTTAACATTTAGCTGTGATTTTAAAGCAAGGTCTAGAAATCAGTCATACTGGATGTAAAGCAAGTTTTCTGCAGTGCATTAGGGTCATATAACATCAGTTATTACACCATTGCAAAGGCAAAGCAAGTGTATTTGAATAGTAACTCTCAACAACAGGGCAATATTTGCAAATGGCTCCATAAACTGATACAAAAAGTTGTGTGTGTTATTAAATCTTACCGCCACCAGCTTCCCATCTTTGATTTCTCTGACAAATTTGGTCTCCTTGCCGTCCCACTTCTGCACTTGCAGAAGTTTGTCTCCTTCCATGGAGAAGGTAGACTGCAAGCCAAGCACAAGCACAGTATAAATTTAAACCGTCTCTGGGTCAAATCAGAGCACATGTTGCACGGTGAAGATTACACCCTGACTTTCAGCTTACTTTGACATGTCGGTCATCGACTGTGGTCTCATCAAACTCCTCTCCAAGTTTGGCTGAGATCTCAGTGTTCTTGAAGGTGCTCTGGGTTTTCACCACCACCTTGTCCCCATCCTGGCTGATCACCACTGTTGGTTTGGTGACATTGCCCACTTGTCTTGTGGCAAAACCAACACCTGTCAAAATAAGTGCTTTTAGTAATGCATTATGCTGGACACAAGATAATGACAACTATTTATTTTTACTTATTTTCTGTACTTGAAGTAAAAAATAAAAAAGCAACTATCCCAGAAACATTGTTCACACTACAGTTATCTCTTATTTCAAGGAAAATAAATAAATCATCTTACCAATTGCCTTCATGTATTCATCAAAGTTCTGGCTGTCGACCAGTTTCCATGTCGCGCAGAAAGCATCAACCATTTTTGCAGAAGTTATTGGTCAGTTCAGTGTCAAACTATCAGACGGACTCTGTTCTCAGTGCAGTAAATCCTGCAGCGTGTCTGCCTGCTACATTAATACTGCTGCGGAGGGCGGGAACTCGGGCGGAGGGCGGGAACTCGAGCGGAAGCGGGAACGCTGATTGGATGTTCCAGACGCATCGTGGGCTGTGATTGGTCGTCACGAAAATGGACCGTTAACATATTATTGTAGTATTTGAATGAAGAATGTCAATTTGTACTGTGTTGTCTCCCTGATAAGCATGAACATTTATATAAAATGTATATAATATTTACTACAAAGACACATGCTACAAACCTTTTTTAAACATTTATCTAATTTATATAACTCATTACACTTTTTGTATGTTGCATGTTTACCACATGTTCATCATCTTAATCTAGCATGTTAGCTTGCTATTATATGCTGATTAGTGCTAAACACAAAGTAAAGAAATAAATAAAGCTGAGGCCGATAAGAACTTCATAACTTGGACACATCAAAAGTCTGACCTGGTAATGGTGCTAGAAAAAAATGATGATTCCCTAGTTAAGAAGGATATTCACCTTTTCCAATAGGAGAATTAGTATTCCTATACATTTCTTAATCCTATAAGACTTTTTTAGCAATAATAGGCTTCTTATTCCTCATTATGAATTTAACTTTGCTATGATGGATTCTTGAAAATCATATAAAAGTGCTATAGTTGCTGAGACAGAAATTGAAATAAAAAAAACACATATATCAACCACATGGTGGCGCTAGAGAAAAAGTCAGAGGATCACCAAAGTCATTAGGATTCATGATATGTGAACTACACGTGCCTGTACCAAACCAACATTGCCATTCAGCCATGCCGCTAGAACGGCCAAGAAGCTGTTAGAATCAGTATAAATACAACGGTTATTCAGCAGGGCTGTCCCGAATAACAGTTTTTTGGGCTTCAAAGCTTCGATGAGAAAATATTCTAAGGTATTCGAAGCTTCGAGGAGCAGCACGGCGCGGCAGGCTGACATGTTTTTCTGTCTGTCTGTCTCCATCCCCCCGTTTCACTGCTCAGGACAGCACCGCTGCCGCACACACACCTCTACACGTAAACAAAAGCGATATCAATCTGAGAATAACTAATATGTTGAATATAAATAATATTAAGGTATTATTCCTTGTTTCATGAGCTATTCTGGGATTTATACATTATTATTACATGCTTATATATATATAAAAAAAAAATATTTAAAAACCGAAGCATTCGAATAGAGATTTGGAAGTCGATTACCAGGGCAACGGTCGAAGCATTCAGGTCAGCCCTATTATTATTAACATGACATGACTGACAGTTACTACTGTATACCTTTATTGTTGATAAAATATTTCCTGCAGATACAATCTGACACGATACAAACAGATGTCCACTGTCATACAGTAGAGCATCAATAACACCAAAGATGTAATCAATAACACTTGTAAATGATAAGTGAAATTTCACTATTGCTGAGTATATTGTAAAAAAAAAAAAGAAAAAAGAAAACTACTTGCAAATTCTTGGCACTGATCAAGGCCAGATTAATACACGAAACAAAACCTGCAAGCAGCGTAAAAAATATTGTATAACAAAAATCTGATTTCCACCCAAAAAAATACAACTCCTACAGCAACAAAATTATTTTGTCACTTTTTTTCAAATAAATTATATATAAGAATATTTTTTTTTTTTTTTACTTCCCTGAAGTTCACATATTATATAGTGCATGCAAAGGAAATATTAAATGTTCCACGATGAAAACTCATGGAGCAACTCAGGGATCTTTACTTTTAAATAATCAAGGAGAATAGTGGCAGAGAGGATTTTTGAATGTTTTACAGTATATTTCTGGAGCAGCAGTGAGCAGCAGTGAGCAGCAAATTCATCCGGCGTCATAGATGGTTATTAACATAATGATATTTGGCTCCATACAGTTATTCCTTTGAATGTGAAATGATAGATTGAGGTGAAAGTGAAGACAGTCTGCTTGAATTGTCAGTCTAAAGAGGTTGGATCATTTCCAATGAAGGAACCATTCATAGAATATGAATACAAGTAAATACAGGCAGACAATCTACACGTGTCATGTCACACCTTCAGTGGAAAATGCACAGAGCCAAATGATCAAACTATGTGTTACTGAAATACTTCTTTAACCGTAGTTGACTCTAACAGAGGCGGGGCGTGAAAACGGACGTGGCAGCAGAGGTAGAATGAGAGAGGTAGAGAGTGAGGTAGGGAGGACAGAGCTGCACCGAGGCTTCTCCACATTAAGGCCTATCTCTCCTCTCCTTTATCAACCTAAAACAAGCCCATGATCTAGATAAACGCTTTTGTTCTCGGCGCACAGTGACCGGTTTATCATAAAAATGAGCAAACACCTTATGAGCAACAACAAGACCTGATGGTGGTTGACTTCATACTATAATGGCTTGATGTAATGACAACATTACAGCCACTGGCGGGCGGCTACAAGTATGTTTTCACCCTGATTGCTATAGTTTATACAAAACGGTATACGAGATAGAAACTCGAGTTTGCACAAGAGTCAGTATATAACTGCCAGCCTGTAATAGCAAAAAAAAACCACTTGAAGTAGAAACTGTTTTCTCTTGTTCTATTAAATACTGATTCATGCAGGAAAGAAAATCTGATTTCCTGAAGGTCAAACTGTCTTCAAATATGCCTCAGAAAATAAAATAAAACAGCATTTCAATTAAATAAATGTGTGGTGGTTGTAATTTAGAAAGCTTGTAGAGAGAGGAAGCAAGACCAACATCTAATAAGAAATCCAGTACTATTGCATAAAAATAACGCAAATTACGGTCAGTTGTTACAAAACAGCAAATTGCCAAAATGAAATTCCTTCTCTTACCGTCAACAAAAGAGTTCGATTTCAGTCTGTTTTGAAAGATTTGTGGAGAAATACAGTAAAAGAAAAAAATGGCACAAGACTGACGTCAAGTGGATTGTCCTAATTGCATCATGGCATCTGTGTGTGTGTGTGCATGTGGTTTTATAGGTAGTTCTGATTTGTCCATGCACCCATGGGAGCAGGGTGTTATCTGAATACCCCAACGTTGATTGACAGCGCTACCTCTGGTTTCCTGGATTTGGTCGGTCCAGTCTTCTTCTGTGGTCCGACACCATCAGAGCCTGCAGTCTGCCCTCTGAAAAGAAGCAAGGGTAAAAAATAATTACTAAAGGATGTTGGATAATGTTGCATAACATGAAGCATAATCAGAACTAATTGACAGTGTCGTAGTATTACAGCTACAGTACTAATCACTGCAGTTACATTGCCAAATAATAATATATACAGTATATATAGTCAGTTCCAGCAATAACATCTGTAAAGCCATGATCACAATTGTTACACCAAGGAACAAGCATTTTTCCAGCTGCAAGTAAAGGAGTCCCACCCTTTCCTGCGTTGCTCTGCTTGCTCTCTGAGCCTCTGCTGGCCCCGCTCATCTTCCAGGGTGAGGAAGTCCCTGTTGTTATCAATCAAAAGATTCTGGGAAAAATATCAAGAACAGTTTCAGTGTTTCTCAAAACAAAATCAAGCCAAAATGGACTAATTTTTTTTTAAACAAACAGGGTTTTATCAATACCTTGATGCCGACTGTGTCGCCATCTTTGAGGTGAAACGGTGCTCCCAGTAGTGATTCCGCCTTTCGCTTCTTTTTCTTTTTGGAAACCTGCTGGCTCTGAACGTAAAAGACGCATTTCATTCACTGATAATGTGACAATGAATTAGCAACACATACAAGAATACTGAGATTTTGGGATGCTTTCTTTGATTATGGAATAAAAATGATGAGCTGATCAAGGTTGACTCTCCTATTGTTAGCCTCTTTGCGACATTACATACAGTCAACATTTCTTCCCAAGCTCTCTGAAGCCTTCCTCTACCAACTTTTCTATTGAGCAAGAGGCTGCAAGTATACATAAGGATCTCCCGAAACAACTAAAACAGAAATGACTTTCTTCTATTCTCACCCAGTATGAGATTTCCTCCCAGATGTGTTTGTCCGGCTGGTGTTTGGCCAACAGCAGAGAGTCAGGGGAGAGGCCGTAGTGTGCAGCCAGACAAGTGCGTAGAGAGCGAGGAGAAGAGTCACGGGCTGCATCCCAAACCAGCTCCTCTGGAGGGTAGTAACACCTCTCCCCTGGTACTCCCATTTTAACATTCAGCATCACATCTTTAGGACTTAGGAACAGAAGGACATGAAGAATTTAACTAAAATAAGGAAAATGCACATATTGGAAAAGGGAGGACCTTTCTCATATCATGGAGGTACGCTACATAAAGCAGAAAACTGGTGAGAGCCCAAACTTTACCCAAGATCTTCTTCTTTTAGTAGCTGTTGCACACAGAGGTCTGTACCACTGGACAGCTTCAGTTTCCTGATCAGGAGGAAGCCAAACAGAAAATGTGGGTCAAAATAAATAGAATCCAGTAGCCATCACGTTACATAGGAATAAACGCTGTGACAAGAAAGTGTCCATACTTGAGTGTGAGCTGTTGTCCTCTGAGGATACGCGCAAGCCTCCGTCCCTCAAGCTGCCACACACGCATGAACGCAGTGATCGGCACACACACATCCTGAAGGGCAGGCAGCGTCAACACCTGATACAGAAGTAGATAATAAAGTAGAGCAAGAGGTTTGCATTTGGTTTGAAAAAAGGCATCAAAATCACATAAACTTGCACTCTGCATGGCCTGATTTATAAGTCTTCTATAAAAGAAAAGAGTGGCATTGTTTAACTGGTAGGACTGGAAAGGGGAAGTTCTCTGGGTCCTAAGTAATGAAGACTGAAAACCAGTAGAATCCATGAGGATTACCTCAATAGTATGAACGGCTATCAACTCCTGCTGTCGATATACACATAACCTTCATGCGCTACCTGAGTCTTGAGATCCTCCAGGGTGGCCTCGTCTGATATCTCCACCTGTCCTGCACTTCTCAGCTCTATGTTGCCGGCACACAGAGGAGGTGAGTGCGTTTCACTTGCAGTCACAACCTCCAGCATTTGCTCCTCAGTGTGGCCGTTGTCAGTGTGATTAAAATCCATGGAAAACACTGAGTTGTTTTGAGGATCCAGATAAAGCCACATAGATAACTTGAGAAAACCCTGACAAAAAGAAGAGACAACAAAGGCTAAAGATGGAGGTAAAGTTATAGAATATAATGAATCTCCAGACAAAATCAAAATATTTAATTACCTTCGGAGGAAGTTGTCCTTCTGTGACGACTAATGTCTCTCCATTGTTTATCTTCAGCTCTGACAGAGAAGCATCCTGAGAATAAAAGGTTGTTGTTTTTGAAATGGGACAGTATACCTATATTTCTGTCAAATATATGGCAGAAGTTGGTCAAATTATTTCAAACACTACTAAAAGTTTTGGTGTCATCTGCTTTTGGTTATATGCAAGTTTTCATTCAAAGTTAGCTTTCAGACAATATTCTCACGATGAATTTTGCCTGGTGCTAAATATCATAACAATGTAAGTGAAAATGTACACCCAATAAGAAGGGTAAAAAGAGCAAACAAGAAAATATCTATCTGATATCAAACACTGTTTAAGTTAGGTATGACATAGTGTCAGCCACTCACCTCATCCATAATTGGCTCTCCAACCTCCTCACACCAATCGAGCCTCCTCAAGTGCCAACAGGTGCCTGCAAACACACATTTAAATGACATTAAAAACCTGATATTGCACCAAAGGTCTACAGTAAAAAAAATGTTTGATACAGTCTTACAAAAGAAGAGATTATCTTAAAAAGGAACACTCAATGCACAATAGTTGAGTCTACACGCAGTACATACAAGTTACATATAGTACAATAGGAAAACAACAGAACAAAAAATGTAGTTTTACCATCAAGTCCAACAGCATCCAGCATTGCCTTTAGACACTGCAAATAACAATCAAAAGATAATCATTTTTAAACGTACACATACATGTAACGTAAGCGCATACTGAATGTTTTACTAAATGAGTTTCCTCACCTCTTTGACAGTACAAGTTTTCTCCACAATTATGTCCATCTCCATGCCAGCAGAGGGCGCCGTGCCCACAGAGAAGTGCAGGAAAAGCTGCAAAAGCAAATAGAAAATCTCACATCAACAACATCAATCAAGCATTTTAAAACGCTCCCAACTCTTCATCTCGATTTGTTTTTGAATGTAGGATAGGTTTACTGGTACTTAAAGGGTCTGTAACATCCACCTGTGCAGCTGCAGGTACAAAGGATTTATTGAAGATTTCAAATAAAAGACACACCTGTGATGCCTTGGGGGCTTTTCCTGGACAGAGAGTCAGTGTGGTCATGAGTCGCACCCCTGCATCCCGAACACTCAACTCCTCACACACTGTCGGGTAAACCAGGGAAAGACAACACAAGTGCACTCAGTAAATGTGATCCAAAACTTCAAAGATAGATGATGAGAAGAAAAATTACAAGCAGGGGGAGTACCTTTTAAACATTTTATGAGGGGCAGTGTAAAGGAATGCCTATCTTAATATTTTGTTGAAATGAGGGGAATTTCCAGCTCTTAGTTATCTGCACCGTTAAAATCACCCCCAGGTAACAAATGACACAGTACCTGGAGGAAGGAGTTTCCCTGTGCAGTCCACCTGTCTCAGACAGCACTGTGCACCTGGTCAGCGAGACAAAAAAAACAACAGCTGATTTAAGAATTTATACTTATGTAAGAATTTAAGAATCCAAACACAAATACACATTTTATGATTGCCTGAACAGTGTATATTTATAATTTATCTTCTATATTAACCCTGTTAAAACTCTGATCCTTTGGTCCAGTAGTGAGAATACATATATGAATCATAAATTGACCATAACCAAAACCTAAAGCAGTGTGGCCTTTAGTTTGAAGCATATTCTATAAACATAAAATAGATTGGTTCAACTAACTTTAATGTACTGGCGGTATGCATTGTGTGTCTGCGTTGATGAAACAAATACTAAGTGAGACTTGGTGGGAACCAGGAAATCCCTTGCAGACACAGTTATGTTTAGTACTGAGCATCTTGCCTGGGGGTTGCTCCTGTAGCTGCAGCTCCTCTGCGGCCCTCTGTTTCACCTCACACAGCAGCTGTAAGAGAGACACATTAAACAACTACATTACTTTTAGAAAGAACAATGTGATGCTTAAATGGAGAGATAAAGAGCACAACAACCAGAGCAGAGCAGCACAAAAATTACTGACCATATTTCCTGTAGCTGGAACCTTGATCTTCCTCCTCTCCTCTTCTTTCTCCCCGTCTCCTCCTCCTCCGTGTGGTCGAAACTCCACCTGGAGCCAGCGGCAGTCAGACGGCGTAGTCACAGTGACGACGTCTCCGTTTAGAGTGAACACGCTGAGCAAAGTTAAGAAGACAGTTGTAAAACACACACCTAAAGAAAACAACGCGTAGACGCATTGCAGAGGATTGTACCTGCTGTCGAAGGACTGTGGCTCCAGCACCAACAGCGCGTCTCCGTCTTTCAGCGACAGCTCCGTGAGCGTCCGATGCATGTCATCGGGGGGGAACACCCTCCATCCACTTGCCCCTCCTCCCTCTGCTGCCCCCTGCTCTCCCCTCTTTCCTCCCTTATGCTCCTGGCACAGCAGACTCTCCTCAGGCTCTCCCAATGCTTCCCTCACCTCGCAGAGAGTCGCAGCACCTGCAAACCCCCTGGCCTCCCTTTTAAGCCCCGGCGCCCCATTTTCAAAATCTCCTCCTCCCTCCTCACAATCCGCCCCATCCTCCTGCTCCTGATCCCCATCTTCCCCGAAAAAGGGACGGACTACATTCAGCAGCACCGGTTCCCACTCAGCTCCAGTTAGGACAGTCGCACCACACACCTGAAGGGATAAAAAAAAAACAAGTCGGCCACTTGGGATCTTTTCAAGTGAGCACGGTTATAAAAACATATCGTGATTGTACTCACCTCTCTGCCGTTCCACACAAACAGGTCAGAGTTTGTGCAAATGCCTGCACTGTACAGGGAGACACTGTCATCTGCAAAGAGAACCACAACCAGAATGTAGTTTAGTGTAAATCTCCTTCTACCTTCTTGAGGTATTTTGCATTTAAGCGTCTCACCTGTAACAGTATTGTAGAGGTGTAGACCTGCAGGAAGACTCCTGGCCACAGTCAGAGCCATATCCCCCTCCCAGAGTTCCTGCATCTATATAAACAGATGCAGAAAAACAGGTTATTTTTTATCATTTTTCATCATTATAAAAACAGCTACTGTGTTTGGGAATGAAGTTACCTGATAAATAGCTAAGCGAAGATCTCCCACAGTCTTTCTGCGGTCGAAACTCAGAGTGGTGCTCCCGTTCTGCTCTTTGCTGATTGGTTGCAGGGCTCCATTTTCTAGACTATAAGAGGGTGCCAGGTGAAGACGAAGCTCCACGGTGTTATTAGTGGCTTCAAACTCCACGCTGTAACAGAAAAAATGTTGACTGATATTAATAATTTATGTAAGAAAACTATTTGTCATACAACAGTTTCTTTTGTTCTGGGTGTTGATCCTCGCCGATTTAGGGATTTTAGCTACCACTGTAATGTCACAATCGTAAGTCAGAACCTATCAGAGGTGAGACCAAGTCATGGTTTTGCAAGTCACAAGTAACTCTCGTCTTTGCACTCAAGCCCCAAGTCCTAAACTTTGAGTTTCGACTCCTAAACAATAAAAAATAACATGCTTTTCAATCTTTGAACCTACTAAACAGCTAAAAGTGTCATATGATAATCGTGTAATATGTGGGGTTTTTTTCTGTACCGCATTTTCTGCACTTTGATGTTCTCCTCCTGAGCCATCTGGATGAGGTTAAGAGGAACTTTATACTGAGGATTGTTCAGAGCTGCAAATGTAGAAACACAAAACATATTTTAATAGATACATATCAGTCATCTAATTTCTTCAACTTCTGTGTACTTGATGACAAAACTCAATAAATGATTAAAATTAAATCAAGGATTAACCGATTTGTTGTTTCATTGAATCAAATTACCCCCACTTAACTTTTTCTTCTCTCGTTCTCTGATTCTCTTTCCCAACACAAATGTAAAACATGGTGTCCGTTACCTTCACTGGGCCTGTGCAGCTGTGTTTTTCTGTAGAACAGCATGTAGGCGCTCTCTTTGCCCTGGAACTGCTTCTCTATGTCAGACTCCCTGATGGAGGTCACCGTGGAGTCGTTCAGGTCAAACCAGTGGCTACCCTGCTGACAGACAGGAAGAAACACCGTGAGAAACAGACATCAAAGTAATCACGAGATGTCCACCAGGAACCTGGACGAAAATCATAAAAAAAAAAAGTCTTCATAATGTCATTTTCGACATTGAATTCTCGCTACAAATGTGACTGTTGCTCTGATACCCTTTGTTCAGGCTGTGGCTTCTGGTCTAGTCCTGGCTGTTGATCAGAGGCTCCGGGGTCTGAAGGTGTTGGAGGATCAGAGTTGGTGGTCTGCTCTGCTGGGCCGGGGGACTCAGTCACGGGGCTTGGCGGGTTTGCCTTCAGTGCCACTCGAGAACCGTTTGACACCAACATGAAAACATCACTGTGGGACTGCAGGAACTACACCAGACGGGAAAAAGCAAAGAAACAACAATCATTGGTATAGATATGTATTGGTATGAGCCTCAAAGGCCACCAGCAATCATTAAAGATTTAAAAAAAAACATCATAGAAACAAAGAAAATAAAAATACCTTTCCAATGGGACCAAAGTGTTTTCTGAACTTTTTGCTCCAGGATGAACCAATCTTATCCATGATTTTCTGTCCCAGCTGGTCTGACAGGACGCTCTTTGATGGCTCCTAGAGGACAGGATATGAACAGCACCTAATTACTTAACTGTGGCTGTACTACTGACTCAACAAAGAAAAAACTATTATCTTTGCGGCCACTTTACCTGGGCAATAATAGCAGTGATGACAGACAAAGGATCATCTTCTTGTAGTTTTGGCTCACACATTTGCTTGACCTCCTCCTTGACTTTCTTCTGAGTCTTGGGTTTGCAATCCTCCTCCTGACAACAAAACAGAGGTGATGCCTTTTCCCATTCAAAAACTTGCAGATTGTGCTAAACTAGTTTTTAAATTGCTGATAGTAATGCACGTCCGGGTAATCTGAGTATTAGTTAGCCATTTTTAACAGTAACTTTATGGGGAATGAGCAGTTACTCATTAGCCACTACTGTAATCTTGTATTCTTATGATCTCTTATATCTAATAAAACACGTACTCATATATATTATTCTCCTGTTTGCTCTTCTGTTTTTCTTACCGGCGGCTCCCATTGGCCAAGCTGGTCAATGTCCCTGATATAAACATGGTAATGTCCACCGTAGCAGCCGCCCTTATGGATGATCACAGAGAACAGCTCGTAGCAGTAATCAGAGTCCTCTCCATCAGTCTGGAAGGGAGGAACACACAGTAGTCAAGACATCTCAGTGTATTTAAGCCTTCCTGGATGAAGATAAGCGTACGCCTGGAAACCAAGAAAATGTAACAACAATTAAGAAAAGTCATGTTAAATGTACCCGATCTTAAAAATCTCTCAGGTACCTCTTCGCAAAATGGCCGCAGGTTGATGGTTAAGGGAAAACTGTAGCGTCCCGTCTCCTTGTATCGCTCACATTTGGCAAAGTCAAAGCTGAATCTCAGCAAAGACATGGTCATGAAAGGAGGAAGCTTCTTCAGCTTGGCAGACTGAATAATAGCAAAATCAAATGTAATGTATGTAAACAAGAAAAAAAATGTTAATACAAAAAAGTTTTTAACATGTTTAGTTTTAATGCTCCTTTCTACTCAGTTGTTTAATGTAAGGCTTAATCAAAAGGGGAAACGGAGGGAAAGGGAGAATTTCAACATCACTGTATTATACTCTTTGATATTGTGTTGACACAGTCTGAAAGCTGGCACTGACCTTGGCAGCAGTGACCAGCCTGTCACACTGTGCACAGCGGTACAGGTTATTGCCCTCAAACAACTCCTCCTCCACAAACATGTTCCACAAAGCCTCCTCCAGGCTAGACACGCCACAAACACACGCCGTCAGGTCCAGGAAGTCCTCCTAAAGAAGGCCCGAAAAAACAGAACTGGTTAATTAGTCATCTTAGCATTTAGTAGTGAGACTTAACTCCCATAGTGTCAGTTTAAATCGTACTGAGCCATAGACAAAAAAGTATTTCCAACAGTATCTAATGGACAGAATAGAAGCAGCCACATCAGAGAGGCAGAGAAACCCTGTACACGTGGACACACCTGTCTCTGGCTGACGTTACCGCATTCCTTGCAGACAATGCTGTTGACAATGGTCCCATGATACAGCTGTTGGATAAACGTACTACCAGTGGTGCCCACAAGAGAGTGCTCCAACGCACTGAACAGAATCCTGTTCAGCTCCTGCACATCATGCTGATTGGTTCCCTGAGAGAGATAAAAACACAAAAAGGATCAAATTAGGGACAGAAAGACATCCGCTTTGTCCCAGGTCCATCCTATGAACTAATAGTATACAGTACATAACTATGTTACGCTTTTCATAGTATATTCTTTTTGTATTATTACTGAAGAAATCAATGTATTTCACTGTTTAATACAAACAGGAAATTAGACAAGACTTTGGGCCAATCGAAACTCTGATATGATTGTGACACACAGCAATAGGTTCATTATTTTTAATTATTTAAAAGTTTAAACGTCTGGATTTATTAGGACTATGCCAGTCTTGCATTTCTGACAGATTTTAAAATAGATTACTTGAAAAGTATAAATGCTGTCAAGTTGAGTCCAAATGCAATTTTGAGTTTGAGAACCCCTGTTCTAGACACAACCTTTTTCCTCTAGCTGTGAGTAGCTTCTTAATTTCTTTTGAGCAATGCATTGTGGGACAATGGCGTCTATAAACAGATCACTCAAAATACAAGTGGAATTAGAATGCCTATTGACTTTATGGAGTATATTTAATTACGTCACGTTATCATTATGAATACACTATTTTCAAAACCTCACTAAAACGGTTATGTACTATGTAGTAAGGGATTGGGACACAGCACGTCACTCTTCACACCCTACTTTACACACAGTAACTTTTCAACATTTTTGTCTATTATGTGCATAGCCACTCCCCATCTCCCCGAGCATAGTTAAACTTTGCATTTTGATTAGCTTTAGCTCTGGTTCATGTTTAATCACATCACTGCATGTACAGTCTTGACCTGGAAAAGGCAGTTATGCATGTCCTGTGGCAAATTCTGTGAATGTTTCTTTCTGTTCTCCCTCTTCATGTTTTTATTTTTGCGTGACTGCAGCTGGGATGCCTCCAAATAGATAAAATGCAAAATCGGGTTGCTGGCCTGACCTGACCACGATTTTGAAATCAAGTTGTTGCGAATTTCAGCATGCATTTCCCGGTATGACTGCAAGGTAAATCAATCACTGAAATGAGAAGTGTAACCTGAGCCCCTTTTTCTCCTTCCCACTGACAAAGATAATGGACACAGACCTCGCTGCTGTTCCAGCCGAAGCTGTCGGTGAGGTCGGCGGTGGAGGCGCTCTGCTGGTCCACCAGCAGCAGGCTGGCAAACAGTCTCTGTAGCTCCAGTGGGATCACTCTGACCTGGGGAGAAGAAAGAAACACCTTATTACACTTCAGAAATACACAAAGACATTACATCTGTGGTTACTTTTCCGATATATAGTTTGTCATTGCACACTTATTGTATAGTAGTATGTAATTGTTATTCTATGTATTCTGATATATTCTTTATATTGTGTATACTTTAGATATTATCTCTAGTGTTGATATGTATATGTATTGTATATTTACTGTTCCTGCGCACTGTCTGGATAACCTGCTGCTGTAACACAAGAATTTCCAAATTTGGGATCAATAAAGTCTATCTATCTATCTATCTATCTATCTACTGTATCTATCTATCTATCTATCTATCTATTGTATCGATCTATCTATTGTATCTATCTATCTATCTATCTATCTATCTATCTATCCATCTACTGTATCTATCTATCTATCTATCTATAAAGCTACAGGCACTTTGCAACACTTACTTTGGCCCCTGGTTTCTCTTTGTCTTCCAGACATCCCAATTCATCTGCCCCCAAGCTAAACAGCTCCTCTGTAAAGACAAACACCAAACAATGAATGAGTAAATTACATACCCTCTGGGTGTGTGTACTACCTCAAACCTCTAAGGGGATGTGATCTGTCCTTACCCCTGAACTCTGGGGTGAACAGCAGGGTCTGGAGCAGAGAGTTGAGGTAGCAGGTCCCCCCTTGGTTCTTGATGCCGCACAGATCGCTCCTTCCTCGGGGTGGAGGTGGCTCGTCTCCCCCCTTTGCAACTCTCCCCCTGGAGGAAGTCGAAGAAGAGAAGCCTTCCTCCTCCTCCTCTTCCTCGAAAAGATTCCCAAACATGCTTGTTTGAGTGATTTATTCCCTTTTTACTCTAGAGTTATGCTGGGGCCTCCTTTAGTAAATCATGTGTTAGCACTCTGATTTGGCCTCTTGCTATCTCATCTTGGTCTTGCCGAGTTCTCTGTTGACGATGGCCGGGCTGACTCTGAAATAAGAAGACTTCACGGGGCTGAACATAGCGACTATTACCGGATGTAGCATGTATGCGTTGTTACTCGCAGTTATGTTGTTTGGCTACGACTAAAAATGCTAATCAAGCACAGCCCGAGTCTGATGGAGCAGCTTGACAGCTCAGCGAAAAATGGGGGAAAAAATGAGGCTGTCGGTTACCGTTAACGGTTGTTATTACTACGACTGGAAAAAACGTCGCCTTCTTACCGTAACTTTAACGACTCGTTACACAATGTAGCTTCTGACACCGGCTCTTTCTTCCTCTGTCTGTCTTAAAACAGGCAACAAACGAAACGTAAATAAAAATACCGTCGGCGAGCAGTAGGCAGCCATGTTTCTTCTTGGCAGAGACCGGAATGGTGCATTGTGGTACTTGTAGTATCATACTTAGTCGAGCACATGCTGGAAATTTATAAAGCTGATGGTATTTTCTTTACTTGGCCATATTAACACCTTAGGTGTGATTCATTTTAATTTCAGTAATTTACTGTCACCTTATGATACAGACATATAAATATGTTTTTATAGCTATATTTTCTTTTCACAGCAACAATAATTACTATAAAAACTACATTTCCGACAAGTCTAGTCTTGAAGTTATGGGGCTTGTAGTCTTCTAGAAAAAAAATCATGGAACAAACCTAATTTACGGTTGTTAGTGTTTACAGAGGATGACAGCTATGTGCCCAGGGCCATGCATACCAAACAAAGACCTCACCAGGATTTTGATTAACCACGAAATTACTTGGAATAAAAACTTGTGTACTTTTTATTCCTGCAGGGTATGTTTGCCACCCTACAAGCTCTAAATGAGCATAGCTGGTGGTTAACCAGTGCAACTCTTGTCTTGCGTATAAACATATTAAGTCTGGTTTATTGTAATTTCAACATAATTATAGTATAATTTTTATATAATTAATGCAAAATGTAACAACCATTCCATTTTTATGAGAACACACATTCCAGTTTCAATAAAAAAAAATGTTAAATATCATTAATATTAAAAGTTTTTTACAGAAAAATAGAAATCTTGAGCTGTATTCATTTATGTTACTCACAGAAATAGACAGATATATTCTCATAAAAATCTTGTATTCGTGATATTTATATGAGGTACATCCGTTTTTAACCTAGCACTGACGGATGTTGTGGGGTAACTGTATGCTGGGCTGGTCATTATACCAAATTCCCCCAATCAAAACCTCTAGGACATTTCTCACAAAAAAACTCTGAAATTTTCTAATTACTTACATTTTTCTAATTTTAGTCATTTATTTAACTGTTATAGTAGTTAGTTCTTGCCTAAAACTGTGATATTTAAAGATATTTACTCTAAGAAATATCAGAATCATGACCTTAATGATTGCTACGGTCCTGGCTGTATGTAAATTGAGAACAGGCACAGTATTGTAAAGGCACATTTACTTAAACACACTCATTTTCAAATCTTATTGCAAACATTTTCTCACACAGGAACACACAGACACTTACAGAGAATGACAACATGTACACACACATAGTTCACAAAGCTACATGTCTAGTAGGTTTTCAGCTTAAACACTTTGGAGAGAGGTGCTTTGGCACTAGAATAGATCAGATACGATTCTCCTTTAGAGCTAAAAAACTCCCAGTCACTGCACCCAATCGTTGGGAGCCAGTGAACAGGAACAAATCCTTCATATCCCTGCCACCTGAAAACAAACAGAGAAGAGGAATCACATGAAAGGTGTATTTGCATCTGCTTAACGAAGGCTCTAGACCCGGAAGTTCCTTATGAATCCTCACATGTCAAAAGTGACGGTATGCATTCACTAGTCTGGCTCACAGGATGAGAAATAAATCTACATTACATTAACTCTAAGTTCAGAATGGATGAATTATTTCACACTGGGAGGGGTATTGTTGACAAGTTGAGTACCTGTAGAGAATGCTGTTGAGAGAGTAGGATTCTCCGTTGTAGGAGTTAGCGACGACCAGAAAATATTCCTCCCCGAGGCTGAAGAACTCCCAGTCCACTGCACTGGAGAGACAGAAAGGTATGTGGTGATGACGAGAGGTTGAAATGGCAGCAAACGCTTTAATACCACCCGATTCGACTGCTATCAGGCCATTAAATTGGCGTTATCAGGCGCTATAAGCAGCACCATAGATGTGGCTCAGTAGGGGCCTACTACGCTTACTACGTTGTAAAAGTGAAAGTGAAACTTAAAAGGTTTAGGCAACAAAACTACAACTTCACTTCTTTAAGTTTAGGCAACAAAATTACAACTTCACTTCTTTAGGTTTAGGCAAAACAAAAACAGTTAAGTTTAGGGAAAAACTTTGTGTTTTGGGTTAATCCACTTCCACGTCTGCTCCTGTCATAATTACTACAGTCGCTAGAGGTCGCTGTCATGTTCTTTTATACCTTCTTCGGGCGATCTACCATGTGAGTACACGATAAAACCTACTAGTGGGTGTAGTAGGCCCCTATCAACCCACAGCTATGGGGCGCATAGCGACTGATAATGACTATTTAATGGCCTGACAACAGTCTAATCGCTTGTTACTACAGTGTTCTCATAATCTGTCTGTATGTACATGCATCTGGCACATCTGTACCTGTAGGTGACAATATCCTGGAAGCGGACAAACAGCTGTCCATTCATGTCCAGCTCATAGATGGTGGAGTTGATGGTATATTGACTTGGTCCGTTACCATGGAGTCTGTGTCCATTGGCAACGACTAAGAAGACTCTACTGCCAATCTGAAACATTTCCCAGTCTGTGGCGCAGAACGTCTACATTGACAATGAGAGAGAAACCATTCAGTGTTTTTACTTTATTGCTTGCTTTAACATAGAGACGGAAAAGCTGAAAGAGAATAAGTGTAAAACAGATGCCAAAGTGATATAATTTCACTCGTTTCAGGATGATTTTACATGATTAATTTCCACCTGCCCCAAGGTGTTCTCCTCACATCCAGCTGTGGAGTTCCCCTAAATCATCTCCTTATGGTTTCTCGTGTGACTATCAATGTGTCAACACTTTCTCCTCAAATGTGGCTAGATTTAGAAATATGATTCACTATCAGTTACATGCGAAAGCGTTGCTATCGCTCATGCAAATCATGGCAAAACGCACACTCTATTTTTGGCCCTGTGTCTAAAAAATGCATGGACACGCCTGTTCCTTGCTCCCCATCTCTCTTTCATTACCCTTTTATCTCTCGCCGTTTGTGTTCCCTTCCTTCTGTGTGTACAGACAAGGTGGTTTTTCATACTCATCTCAAAGATACAGATCTCATCAGAGGAAATCAAAGCTCAGCTGCAGCGAAGATGAATGGTATGGAAATCATGCAGCAAAATGCAACATTAATAGTGCTATTATGTCTAATTTACACCATAACCTGTTAATGTGGTAGGGTACACACAGATGTTTTTGTTTGGAAGAAGTCAATTCTGCATTTCTTTTGCTGTTTTATGTTTACCACATACCTTAATTGTCTGAAACACCTGGAAGCTTCCATTGACCCAAACGTAGATGACTGAGTCCACAGAAGTGGTAACTCCATCAAAGGCATTTGCGACAACCAGGAAATGGTACGGTCCGACTGTGAAGAACTCCCAGTCGTAGGCCCCTGAGGTCTGCAGCGTCTGGTAGACCTCAAAAGACTTTGCAAACCTGTTCCATCTGTATATCACACTGTCTATAGTGTGATTAGTATCACCTGAAAGACAAACCAGAAAGTGAGAGAATGCAACAGTGATATTTTGTGAATTTCATGCCAGGATCATTTGATGGATATTTACCTTGCCTGTGGTTGGCCACGGCAAGATAGGTTTGGTGGTTGATGTTAAAGGCCTCCCAGTCCCGTGCACAGTGGGTCTGCAGAGTCTGGAACCGCACAAACCGTTTTCTTCTTTTGCTCCACTTGTAAATCACAGAAATGTCCGTCTCTGATTCTTTACGCTTGTCTTGCCCTCCTCCAGAGTTAGACACCACCAGAAACATCTAGATCGAAGTAACAAAACACCGGGAACATCAGCTCTCCACACTGCTTTGACCGGGTTCATGTTACATAATAATCTCTTCCTTTTCGCCATACCTTCTTGCCCATGCTGAAGTGTCTCCAAGCCAGAGCTCCATGTGTGCTGATATTCTGGTAGAGCTGGAAACCTGTGTGGCTCCACAGATACACAGCAGAGCCAGAGGCTGACCTATGAGCCATAGCAGCCATCAGACCAATCCCAGGTACCTGGAACACCTGAAGTTTGAATGAAAAAAAGACAATGAGATAAAAAGGACTCATAAACTTTTGGACAGCTTTAAAGGGACAGTGTGTAGGATTTGGCGACATCTAGTGGTGTGGTTGTAGATTGCAAGAGTGCTTTCCAAGCAGAGACCATCCTTACCACAATAACACTACTTTAGGAGCAACGGAAGTCAGACGGCGGCTGGCGGTACCACGGTTTTGCACTCTGCGGCTCACATTACCGCAGTTTCACAAGCGTGTCGAAGAACTACGGCTTTCAGGTAATGTAAAAACGCAAAAGGCTCTCTCTAGAGCCCGTGTTTGGTTCATCCATTCTGAGCTACTGTAGAAACATGGCGGAGCAACATGGCGGACTCTGTGAAGAGGACCCACACGGTCGTGTCTAGAAGGTAACCTGCAAATTGCGAACTTGTAAAAACTCTTGCGAGATGACCTATCCTAACCTTAACCATTCGAGGTCAATGCCTAACCATCTCTAGAGAGTTTCGCAATTTGCGTGTTACCTTCTAGATACAACAGACCCACTCCCTAGATATGAAGGGCTCAGTTCTTAGTTTCGGTTGATTATACACTAAAGAAAACATACTTAATAATATTATACTGCCATTTCAGCCGATAGGCCCCCCGTACACACTGTTCCTTTAAGCGTAAGCACAGCGAGGATCCTAGCCATAGTATAGACACAACAAATATACGTAAATATTATTTCTTCAGTGGAAGGATACCTCTACATCATGGGTCTCTGAGCTGGTGGTGAGGACCTGGTGTTCCAACACGTAGTCCAGTCGTTTATGATCTGAGTAGATGGAGAGGTGAGCATTTTGTCAATTTTAAAGGGATAGTTCGGGTGTTTTGAAGTGGGGTTGTATGAGGTACTTATCCATAGTAGGTGTAACACCCGAACTATCCCTTTAAGCTGAGTAAAAACTTGCTCATGAGCGGATGGCTGGATGTTGGATTCTCACCCTCTAGCACGGTGATCCACACTGCACCGTCGCAGAGGTAGAGGCCTTTCCTGAGCGGATTGAACCACATCTGGCCTTGTAGCGGCTCTGAGCACGACCGCTCCAACCCCACTGACACTCGCTCCTCTGTTTCTGATCAAAGACAAGCAGACAGTCAAAGAGGAAAGGAAGCAGGAACACATGTCATGTCTTTCAACATACTGTATCAAATGTCTTGTAAAAATGTGTCTGCAAGTTACCATAGGAAGTCACATGGTCATGACCCTCCCTCCCCGTGACAGGCAGGTCTGAGAGAAGCGGTGGTACTGACAGGACTGCTAGCTGGGGGTTGGACGAGGGGCAGATATGATGGGTGGCATCCGAATCTGGCACCAAAACCAGCTGTCGCAACAGACCCTGCTCATTGGGCAGCAGATAAGAAGGAAAAGATTTGACTGTTATAGAGAAAAAGGTGTTAATCATGTGGTTTAGCAGCACGAAAGTTAGCGATGAGGAAGTCTTACTGAATACAAGCCTTTCCATCTCCCCCGACTGCCAATGTGGAATTTCGATCCCTGAATGTTGAGGTCTGAGGGGAACGGCCTGGAGGGAACGCTGTTTGCCATAAAAAGACATATATATTATTCCTAATAGCTGAGATAAGTTGTTATTCTTCTATATTAAGTCTCTGTAATTAAAGTAGTCTCCTCCATTCCTCTGTTTGTAAGACCGAGACAGGAATAGAATTATATAGGCCCCGTACGGGAGCTGATATTCCTCCCTTCTGTGCGCCAGAGGGAGTTTCCACTAAAAGCCATCTATCACATACTGTCAGGCCACTGTGATATGGCTGCAGGGTGAGAGCCGATTTGGAGCAGTGCCATTGTATTGTGGTGAAGGATCTACTATCCCTCAAGGGAATTGAGAGGCAACAGGAAGAGAGGACGGTGGGAGACAGACAGTGCTCCCACCCAGTGAACTGAAGAGCAAGACAGAAGCAAGAAAAAAAACAACTTACATTTCAAGAGGTGAGCTGCAGTCCACTATGAGCCCGACATGACGACTACCGACGACTAAAACCAGAGTGTGCCACTGGTTGTCAGCCAGTTGGGCCCCTCGAAACACCCAGTGCTCCATGACCCCTCCGTGACCTCTAAAAAGGAAGTGCAGACGTTTCCTCGAGAACCTCAGTCCCAGGATGACCCGTCCACGTTCACCATTGCTCTTGACACGCCTCTCCTTCTTCTCCCTCTCTCCATGTCGCTCTCCTCCTCCGACACCCCTCTTGTTATTCCTTTCCACAATATCCCCTTTATCGTTCTCCTCTTCTTCCTCCTCTTCCTCCTCCTCCCCTAATCCTCTTTTCTCTACTTGTTTTGGCCCCATCAAGGAAAAGATGTATTCATTTCTCTGGAAGGCAAATGGGAAAAACACTCAGACACACTGTATTTGGCAGGAAAGTCACAAAGTATATTTACTCTACTTTAAGTACTGTACTTAAGTACAATTCTGAGGTACTTGTACTGTAGCTGCAACAATTAGTCGAGAAAATAATCTGCAGATTAATCAATAATGAAAATAATTGTTAGATGAAAGCCTACTTTTTACATCTTCTCAACTACATGTTAGAGGAAAATGTTGTACTTTTCACATCACTACATTTATTTGACAGTTATATTTACCTTTTACTTTTCAGTTTAAGAGTTTAAAAACTTTCAATGAGCTTATAAACTACAGTGCATTGTTATAGTATAACAAAAACTACCCCAAAATATGCAAAATTTGAATCACTGCCACTGCCACAATGCTGCATAATGAGCATTTTACTATAGATATTAGTACATTTAGTTGATATTATTTCTGTACTTTTACTTGAAGTACCATTTTGAATGCAGGACTTTTACTTGTAACATAGTATTTTCTCACTCTGGTATGGGTACTTTCACTAAAGTAAACAATCTAGTTCTAGTACTTCTTCCACCGCTGGCATTCAGATATTTCAGACAAACACGAATGCTCACCTTGGGCCCGATGCTCGTGACTTTCAGTGTCACAACAATGGAGAACTCTTTGGGGAAAAGGTCGCAGTTCAGCAGCAGCTGGGAGGAGGGAAAGCTCATGGAGGTGTGAGGGCTGGAGAAATGCAAACCCCTCACCCCTCCGGCCTGCTTCATGTGCACCCCGGGTACGAGTTTGGAGGGGTCCTTCTCCAGGACAAAAGACAGGAGATCCAGAGGGAGCAGATCTGCAGACAATAAACAAATAAAGAGGTCAGGGAGATTGTTTTACTGCTTCAGCCTTTTATGCAGAAATGACTGTAGTATAAACTAGTTGTTCCTCTGTGAAGAGTTCGCAAAATAAATCTGAGGGGACCTGAGAGACCTGGGATACCAAAGAATGAAAAAAATTATCAGCTACCCAAATTCTGTTTAATTTTCAGACTTTTCTACAGGTTTCTAAAAACTCTTCAAAGTTAACCACCAGAAAAGGGAAAAAACACTCAAAGGCACTGAAATGTAAGTACATGAAGTACATGTTATTTGAGTATTTTCTTTTCATGCTATACTTCATACTCTATTACATTTCTGAGGGAAATATTGTTCTTTTTACTCCACTACATTTATTTGATAGGCTTAGTTACAAGCTACTTTACAAATTAAGATTTTTGCATACAAAACATATGAAAAGATGATAAAATATGATGCTTTGTTATAACAGAATATACCAGTAGAGCTAAAACAGTTAGTTAATTGAATACATTTTTATCATTTTTCATACAAAACCTTTTAAATAATTATAATTGTGAAGGTTTCACGCCTAGTGTGACAAACATTTTCCACCATTTTCTGAATTTTTAAAAGCCCAAAAAAATCAATTGATTATTTGAGAAAATAATCAGCAGATTAATCCGTATTAAAAAATAATTATTTGATAGTTTTTACTCCACCTCAACCAACAACAAGAATGAAAAGCTGCTAAAACATGAATGCATCAGTAATAATAATCTAATGACATGACATATAAAGTAGAACTGATTACACTTACATACTTTTACTTAAGTAAGAGTTTTTTTACAGTGTGGTATTAGTACTTTTACTTGAGTAAAGGATCTGACTACCACTGCCCATAGGTTAATAAATACCATTTAAAGCTTTGTTTTAAGGGGACACGCATTAAAAAGGTTGGAAATAACAGCTATAAACTAATAAATCATTTAATGTCATAACATGCTGGAGTCCCTGACCCCCTGGTGTGTGAGAAATAGCCCTGGGTGGCGGTGCAGCTATAGGAGGTTTTAGGAGGGGTTGTTATTAAGAAAGTCGCTCCTTGAACAGCGAGAATAATAGAAGAGAGAATTGCTCTGAAATTGATGAGACATCATATAAACATGCACCCTGTTCGTCCTGATATTCTCATGTGTATTGTGGAATCCTAACCACATCCAATGTCTGTACTTGTTTGTGGATGTTAATTTAAGTTAATATTGCACGCAATACCGCACACACAAACACTCCCACTGCGCTGTAAGCAGACACAGACAGTTGGAATTATCCAAAAGAATTTTAGCTGTAGGGGTTTCCCAGGTTTTCAGATGAAACCATAAACCATTCGCTGAATAATCATTAACTTAACATCAGATGTGTTTAAGTGAGCTGAGGTAATAGAAGGGTTGGTAGAGGTAAAATAGGATAAAATGGTGAGATACCTGTGCAGCTTCTCCATGTGTCTGCGGTTGTGTCGATGACCCTTAACCCCAGGAGAAGGAAGTGCACAAATACGAGCGGTGTCATCACAAAACGCCTGTTTGGTTCAGTTGCCAGCTGGTACGAGTGTCTCCATATTGAAGGTATTTCTCTATGCTCCTTTTGTCTCTATCTTAAGTGACAATACACACCAAACAACTGTGTGTTCGTCATGTTGATCCAAGTGTTTTTTGTTTAGATCCAAAGAAAAATGTCCAGCCAACAAGCTCTGTTTACAAGCACCAAAGGCTTCACCGGCTACCTACGATTCACAAATAGTAGAAGAAGACATGAGAGCATTTGTCCCCAGAGAGGAATCCATTCATCTGTGTGGAGAATCCTGCACCTGCAGCTCCTTTTAAACACCACAGCCATGCAAATCACCAGCCAGCCTGTCACTCATCCTCCCTCAACCGCCTCTGATGACACAGACCTGCCAGAGGGGTGAGCTGCTCCGCTGTGTGCGTGTGTGTGTGTGCGTGTGTGTGCGTGTGTGTGCGTGTGTGTGCGTGTTTGTGTGTGTGTGCTCAAACAACACACAGACTGACTGACAGACAAGCAGACTATTTTAATGTAATAGTATAGAAAGAAAATCTGTCAAATTCCTCCAGACATTCACTACATGAAAGAGGCCGTAGCAGAGAAAATGTAATTGCAAGGCAACCTAAAAACAACAACAAACATATGTGACCTTTGGTCCACTATAAGGGATGGATGGATATGAGCTGAGCTATTATCGTATTAACTGTTATCCCGTAGTTTATTACCGGAGACACCGAGGTATGTGCATGAATCCAGCTGTGATATTAAAGTACCAAACCAGGATGTTTTCCTAAAAGATCTGCAAATATTACTTGTTGAAAATGTAATGAAGTCTCAGGGCAGGGAAATTAAAGAGGGCCTGGGTCAAATATACATTATTTAAACTGGTTGAATTGACTAAATCACACGAATTTCACTTTTTAATGGAAAGCTTTGATTATCAATGGTCACCCAAGAATTAAAAAAGTCTAATTGACCCTGATTTGTTAGGCGCTCATGTGATAATCAGATCGTGTTTTGAGAGATGTCAGTATCTCGGCTTGTGTCAGATCTCTCTGCATCCTCTCATCCACCGACCGGCACATTTACAAGGCAAATGTCTCTCTCTTCTTCTCGCCCACATTAAAATCATAGACTGCACACAGATCAGGATACAAGATATCCATCCATTAATCTCTCTTCCTTCCAGGCATGGCATGGAGTTTCAGAAGGACCTGTTTGGATGCTGAAAAGTGAAATGTAGATTGTCCACTCATTCGCGTGCTTTTCCTTATTCCTGGTTTGCCTCATCAACTTTATCACTGTTCCAGTGGTGTTGAATGTAAACAGTCAGTGTGTCAGATGAGATCTCTAAATCAGGACAACCTGGAAGTTAATACACCATTTGAAATACTTTTCAGACTTAGACTGCTTCATTCAATTTAGTCATCCTTTGTCTCTCTAAGTGAAGTCTAAAATAGATTTGCGCTTCAGGGCCACTGTGCAGCTATTAAATAGGCATTATCAGTCGCTATAAGCCCCATAGATGTTGGTGTATTAGGGGCCTATGTCACCCACTAGGAGGTACTACTCACATGGCAGATCACCGAAAGAAGGTATAAAAGAAGACGACAGCAGCCTCTAGCGGCCGTAGTAATTATGACAGGAGCAGAAGCATAAGTCAGGTGCTGTAGTATAGACTGTGTGAAGCTCCATACAGGGTGGAGGTTGGGGATGATAGGTGGGACAGAACAACACAAGGTTTTCATCCAGGAGACCGGAGTTGACATCCTGTGTGAAACCAACAACATGTAGTTGTCTTTGTGTTTGTAGTTATTTTAACCCAAAACACGGTGTTTCTCTCTAAACTTCACTGTATTTTTTTTTTTTTTTGCCTAAACCTAAAGAAGTTGTAGTTGTATTGCCTAAACCTAACTGTTTTTTTTTTGTTGCCTAAACCTAAATAAGTTGTTGTTTTTTTGCCTAAACCTAAAGAAGTTGTAGTTGTTGTGCCTAAACCTAAAGAAGTTGTAGTTTTGTTGCCCCTATTGATCCACATCTATGGTGCTTATAGCAACTGCTAACGCCTGTTTTGGCCTGATAACAGTCGAATCAGGTGCACTGTGGAAATAAAGTATTTTACTTGTTTTTATCCAGTGACATGCTTCCATTTCATGCAGAACTCGTTGGTTGTTTTATTGCTTCTTATAGTTTCTTATTGTGTTTCTGAATGTCCATGGATGTAATCTGTGGACAAGTGTGTTATGTAGAGGTTGTTTTATTACAGAATTAAACCAAACCAGACAGAGACGTGAGACTATCACAGTTCACTGGCACCACCTAGCTGTCTGTTTTCTCGAAGACACACGTGGTGTTTCCATCTGTGGTACTTTGGCATACATTTTTAGCAGGCAGGGCCTCAGTGGGAATTGAAACCTCGTCTTGCATAATGGACCGCACACCAACTATATATAATTCAAAGACAGCCATGTTCTGACAAGCGACAAGATGTACAGTTTACCAGGCAGCAGTGAGATTAAATGGTTGACCCATTATGTCACAGGTTCAGCTGTGCTTCAACACATATGTGTAAGACAGGCAGGAATCTATACCTGCAACATCTGCAAAGGCTTCTTAGTAATACAATAATCATATATCATTGGGGGAAAGTCATTGTCATAAGCTAGTTAAGGCTATAAATTTGGTGGCATTTATTAGGTCTGTGTTCTTAAAATTAATAAAATGTATAAGGATTAACATATTAATTCATGTTTTACCTCTTTAAACATCTTAGAAATATCCCCAGGGATGATTGTAAAGCATTAAAATAAACATTTCAGTTCTTTCCTGATTACAAAATAATGATAATAGCGACAGCGAATCTGAGTACCAAACTATATTTATTGTATACAGTAGTAAAAGACCACAAATAATGTACAAATCAGTAGAGAAACAAATAACATGACAAGATGTGGGCCCCGTTCTTCGTACATTACATGGCTTAGCTCAAAAAAATCTTTATCCAGCCAACTCAGTACTTCAAATGCAGGTGGAAGGCGGTCCTGATAACTGTGCTCTTATTTTGTGAGACAGGAAAGCTAAAACCGGGATCGCTACTTGTGCTTGTGCGGAGGCATGTCCTCAAAGAGTAATCACACACAGATTTAGCACGTCTCTGTACCAAACAATTTTGTCAAATGCTTGTAGTTGATGACTGTGGGAAGGATGAGAGTTGGGTAGTCCTTTAAATAAAATGTAATGCTGTATTTATTGGGGTCAAAGGGGACAGTAGTGAATATTTCAGCAGGTGGCAGTACGCTGATGCTTTTTCAAACATTTCTGTAAAATATTAATTTAGAAACAGTGGCGTTCATACTGTGCCAAACAAGTTTAATTTATTTTTCAAATTGCATTTGTTTAATTTTGTTGTACTTTTTAGTATGTATGACTACTGAACTTAAACCCTGTTCAGTTATGATAATACTGATCAATTAGTGCCTCTTAAGATTCAGCCTCATCTGAAGATAAACTAAAATTGGTAAACTTAAAAAAAAAAAAAAAAAGGGGTTTCATGGTCCAACTCACTCTGAAAAAAACTGCACATTTGCAGGTTTGAGCGCCAGGACTACTTGCTTCAACGACAGACACATTTCAATCCCGACTGAGCTGAAAAATCCAAGCTCATGTCAGGCCATCGACAATCAAATCAAGCCAACTCGGTTATCTGCGTACGAAGAACGAGGCCCTGTGGGTACAGAACACTTATCTCCCAAACTCCATTGGTTGGCCTCCCTGCCCTCCCGATATGCAACTGACTGCATGCATCTTTCTCTGAACTGTAAAATATTGGAGACACTCGTCACCACTTGGTATATCTTCACTGTTTGCAACACTGCACTCAGGCTTTTGAACAAATGGCCTGCCTTTTACACACAAAGGAAACAGCTCGACAGTAGATGTAGCAGTGAAAAGTGTCTTCAAAACGGGTTAAAAACATACTGACTTTTGTTGGATGTCCTTGCTAAAAACTGGAAGTTGCTCCTCTTCAAAAACACATCTAGAATCAGTTGTCCCATCAGCCTACATTCGCAAGGACAATACAGAGACAAGACAGCTGAAACAGCGTTGAGGAACGACCCTCCAGTTATTCCCACCCACAGCCCACCCGCTACTTTCAAATGTAAAACCCACAAGCAGAGCCACTTGTAAGAATAGCATAGGGACTGGCCACTGGCTTGCTTCATCAGAAAATAGGGAAAGAAAACAAAATGTTATGTATTCCACATCAAGAGACTATTCTTACACAGCCGGACCCCGACCGACTCCAACAAAGGATAAATTAAATTTCCCTCCCCTAAACAGGCATTTGTCTGGATGAGCGAATAAAAGTCTGTACCACGGATACCCACAGAGAACCTTTCTCAATTAGTAGAAGAGGAAGCAAATAACATTAATGAAATACAAACTCCCTTAAAATGTGACAGTTTTGACCTTGTAGTTTGCTTTTAGAGTGATCCAAGTACATCAAATATGAAACAGAAGTTCGGTCTTTGGAGCATTGGTCCAAGCAACCCAACTTTTATCTAACATCCACTCTGATACTTCTGTACAGGAAAAATCAACAAGCCCCCTGGGTGTTAATTCTTAAAAGAAAAAAGAAAAAAAAAAATACAAAAACATTGCAGAACTCTTTAGCAAAAGCACCTAAAATGCTGAGAGAATTAAAATACCTTTTTGACAGAAGAGCAGGAGTCACCGTTCAGACAAAAAGCACACGAAAGCGAAGTGAAATGGAAGGCGGGTGCGTGTATTTAGTTCAGATAGTGCTTCCACTTCAAAAAAAAAAAAAAACTTCATGCCCACTGACTGTGACCCCCGACAAAAACTTGCAGAGCCTCACATTCGACCCCGATGGATGAAACTACTGGATACTAAGCTTTCACTGGAGAGTGAATGAGAAGCACTGACAAACCAGGAACAGCTGTGACGTGCTGTTGGTCCAATCACAGCCTGCGGTGCCAGAAGGAAATGTTGTCCTGATTGGCCAGCGGAGAGACTGTTGACACGCACAAAAGTTCAGTCCTGGCTGAGACAGTACATAAACAGCTGAGGAGCCCCCTCCCCCCACACACCTGACGAAAACCATGACAGACATCTTTAAACTGAAGAAATTATAATAATTATAATGATAATAATAATAATAATAATAATAGGCTGAGAGGAGCGATGGGGAGGGGAGGGACAGTGAAGGTGGCTGAGGGTGTGGTCTGAGGGTGGCCGTCAATGAGGGGGGGCTTAGGAGTGCCCGCCTGTCTGCTGCTGGAAAACATCTATGGTGTCTTCATCTTCCATCTCCAGCTGAGAGGAACAGAGAGAAACAGATTCCAGTTAGTGGATATAAACAATAACTGAACAGGTAATATCAAGCCCCCCAGGAAGTACGCTGGGCTTTGACGCAAATTTTTGCAGTGGCCAAATGGGGGTACTACAACTTCCGTGTCTGTTACGTGATGCCATTGGGCCCAAAAAGACTTTTTCCCATAGACTTACATTGGGAAAGAGACGTCTGTAACTCAGCGGATTCTTTTTTTTTTTTAGGTAAATCAACTTCCCAGTACGAACACTTGAATAGCCCTTATTTAAATCATTAGGTCCTAAAAGTTGTGAAATGCACTAATAGCTGAATGCAGAGTTATTTCCCTTCCTCCGTTCATGTGAATGAGACCCAGACCGCGGCTGGAGCGAGGGCTGAGAGGCGGAGTTGAAGGAAACGCTACCGCGCCTGCTCCATGGGCCCAATGGATGCGGAAGATCGCCGGATGATCCGGGTATTTCACTCGGCAGTTGAGCTATTTTGGCTTCATGCACCACTGAGCAACTCTCATAGGAATGAACGGGAGCCCGCCTACAACGCTGTATCCAGTTCTCTTTATACATCCATTGGTAAAATGATGCAGAGACGGAAATATAAATTTATGATATAAGATTATTCAGAGACGCTGAATGTCTGAATTGTGTAGTCAATGTTAAATAAACGTCTCTCCAATAGTGACAGGCTTCTCCAATGTGTTACCACCATGTAGAAGGATGATTTTGGAGCATAATATCTTACCTGTGCAGGTGTATCCGTCTCATTGATGGGCTGGCCATCAAACCTGAACCTGATCTGCCTTATTGCGAGACCCTGCAGAAGCGACAACAGACATGAGGATGAATCCACGTGTAAAAGGGCTTTTGGTACAGTAATAGCAAGGTTAAGTTGGGAGGCTGACTGAGGTGTTGCAGCAAATCCAACATAATGGCATGTTGTTGGAGAGGAGGAATTTAAAAGCAGTCATTTGGGCTGTCGGCTCACCTGTCGGTCACAGTACGCCTTCATTAGTTTGCTGAGCGGTGTGTGTCTTTTGATTTTGAACTGGACCACCGACCCATCTTGCCCTGCAACCTTGAGGTTGATGTGATCGTTCTCAGTCTTGACTCCCTCCTGCAGAGACAGACATGTTTAGCACCAGGTAAACCAGCAGGTTACAAGTAACAGACACCACAAACATCACAGCCTACACTGGAGTCACATGTGCACAGAAAAGAGCACTATTAAAGCTGCAGTATGCAATATTGGCGCAAATATGATTTAAAAAAGTTATTTTTAGAAAACGGCCGCTATATCGTGACAGTAGTACATGAAACAGGTAACCTGAAAAAAAACATGTTCCTCTGTGTCCTACTGTGTCCTCCGGTGCTCCTAACGGCATCTGAAGGATTTCACTTACCGGAGGAAAACAATGTCCGCTGCCAGCTGCCGTCTATAAGAGCCGGCTGTCAATCACTCGCGATCTCCGACCAAACGGTCAAACTAGGCAGCGCTGATCAAATATGAATCAATATTCTGTTACTGTAATGCCTATTTCTCACCTCTAATGTTTTCAGAATCATCTTGTAGTGTACTGTTTAGCTGTAAAATGAGAAAGTTTGTGACCCAGCCGCCTTTGTAAAATCTGTTGAAGGAAGCCAAGTTCTGGTCACATGACCGGAGCACAGCCAATAGGAACGCTCTCTCTCTCTCTGAAATGACCTGTGATTAGTCAAAATCTGCTGTCACGGGCTCGATTTTTCTAAAGCCTGAAAACAGAGCCACGATGAGGAGCAGAAGTCTAGTTTTCTCTCAGAACACTTGAATTACAATATGCTGAAAGGTTATTATGGAACTTTTGCCAAATTATGCCCAAAAAATTGTTGCATACTGCAGCTTTAAGAGACCTATGACACAAACTAACCTTACATATAGCCTGCAACTTTAAAAAGGCATTTCATTAAGTGCCAACACGATGTGTGGTGAAGGAACATGGTTCCACTTAAGCAGAATAACATGCAGACAGGTCACAGTGTGTTGCTTCAGGCACAGATGCTAACGTTAGCATGATTAGCTCCGGGCTAGGTGGTTGTAGCCCTTTAAGACCCGACGCCGTGTTTAGCTGCCGGCTAACGACGCTATGTTTTGTTGCACTGAGGCAAAACAAGCACCGACGCATTAAAAAAACAGCAAGACTAGGTTGAGTTTTTTATATGTGCGTCAGCTCCATTGGCGCTCTTTTGTCGCTGCTGCAGTTTTGCGGCATTTTGCGGCGTTGCGGACATAAACGTGGTCCCGTTTCGACAAAGAAAAAAAAATCCCGCAAATGAACAATCATGGTGTAATTGACACATTTCTGCTCCCAATCTTCGAGACTTTTCTGGCAGAATATCTGCTGTTATCCGTCCACAGGGTGCTGTGTGAGCGCGGGTAGATATAAATAAAGGATGTGAGAGGCTGCTCATTCATTTGCGAAACAAACACTTGCGCCGATTCAGAGAGAAAACGTGCAAACCAGGCCATTTTAGATTGCACATCTGAGAAATGGTAGCTCGACTGAGCCATCACTTACACATCTACAGCTCTTTAAACATGTATATCTTACCTTTGGCTTTTCCTCTGACATCCTGGCGGTGTTTTTAGTGTGCGGGTTTTTCAGAATAATCGGTTAATTGGGCTGTGTTTGTCTTTCTGCCGCCTTCTGTCCTCTCCTTTCCTCCGCTGACGGGTGCGCGCTTTGGACCGAAGTTGCAATTAAACGATTGGACCTGAGAGGACCACGTGACTGCTGAACCGCGGGAGCGCGGACACGGGAGCGCGCACCTATGCAAAATACTCGAGCACGCGAACTGAAGAACCTACTGTATCAACACCTCTGAATACTCGTATAATAGCTTGTATAATACATGCAATGATTTGCTATATATGTATTTACACACCTATAAATACAGTTAAATTAAGTCAACATTTTTTTTATATTTTTTTTACAACATATTTTCACAACAACAGTTTCTACCCACAGGCCATCACTCTTAATTAATGAACACGTAATCAGTCATACACTGTCAATAAATCTTTAACACCAAATATACGCTGCTGCCGTTATAGATTATAATTCTTACAGTCTAATGCACATTTTTGCACATTTTTGGATTATAATTTGCAGTCTTTAATGCACATTTTTGGATTATAATTTACAGTCCTAAATGAACATTTTTAGATTATAATTTACAATCTTTAATGCACATTTTTGCACATTTTTATATTATTATTTACAGTCTTTAATGCACATTTTTAGATTATAATTTACAGTCTTTAATGCACATTTTTAGATTATAATTTACAGTCTTTAATGCACAATTTTTGTGATATGTACATATTATCTGTCACTCTATGTATATATTGTAATATGTACATACCTGTCACTGTAAATATAAATCTTACTCAGTGTACATACAGTATATAGACATCTTCACATGTACATGCTATACATATTCATCTAGTCCATGTATATCCATCCGGTATTTATTTCTTTGCACCATTTGTATTGTTTACAACTCCCGAACTCATTTTATTTTATTTTATTTTTTATTATTGTATTCTTTTATTACGTTATTTTAATTCTGTGTAAGTACATTGAGAGAGGTGCGTAAAAAACGGAGTCAAATTCCATGTATGCGTATTCTTGGCGAAGTAAACCTGATTCTGATATTTTTCTAATTTCACATGCAATCTAAAATTTCCATTTTTTTTTTTTTAAATATAACATCAACACCCATAGACACTACACAAACACACAGAGTATTTACTGATAAGCTGGCAAAAAAAGTTTTAAACATGACAAGTGCTTTGAATTCCTCAGATGTTACTGCATTGTGCCTTTCTAACAGGTCTTTAATTGAGAACTCAGAATAAAAACTACATGACAAGAGACCAATTTTTTTCTGGTTTAAAGTTTTGAAATAGAAGGGCATAAAAAATAGAAATAGAAAATTCACTAACCCATTTTTAATATCAGATTCAAAATAAATTCTGACATAAAATATCCCAAATACCAACAGTATTTGGGAGAAAATGGGACAAAATAAAAATGTTCTTTACCTCAGACAGCAAGTGTCAGCCTTCAGCCTCTAAAGACCATTGCTGAGGTGTTATTTTAGCGTTTAAACTTCTCCAAGTGAGGTAATGTATAGGAGAGCCACTACAGTTTTAATCAATGAAGTTTTTGTTCAGTTGTGGTTTTAATAAAAGCAAAATATGCTACAGGCCAAACAATAAAAGTAAAGCGCCACTGAAGGAATTCATTTTTAGTCCAAAGTCTTTTATTTGGCTTGTGTGTCTATACAGGATATACAGGCAAATGTATAATTAGGCAGACTTAAATCCAACTTTCAGATCAACACATTCAACTTAAGTTAATGATTACTTTATAAATTCTGGATGCAAGAGTGAAGATTTAATTTTGACCAAACCTGAAACCTTAAAATAATTTCTGTCGGTGGAACATACAGCAGTAACACAATACAAATGAGTCAATTTGAAACAAGAGAAGAAATCACACAAAGTACAAAAATAGGCTATCATTTTCTAAGTATATCTCTAAATCAGCAGCAGCTCAGAGGAGCAGAACAGATTAAATCTGAACATTTGCAGATGCAACAGATTTAAAAACAGAAAAAAAGAAAGATTTGTTCAGCAACCAAACTGGATTATTTTCCATTCTGTACAATTAAACGTAAGAGTTAACCTAATAAATAGTATAGGTAGACTGATGCTATAGGAGCCACAGGATAGCCTATTATAGTCTTGAAGAACAGTGCTGCTACGTGTCTATTCTAGCCTTTGGTTATAACGCCTCTTAGGTCATCACATTGAACACAACATTCCTGTTCATGGGCTGGAAGAAGCCAGATGAGACTGCCTATACAAAACTACTGTCACCTTTCTGAAAATGTTTTAGCTTACATTAATTCCCACGTCTACTTTCGCAACTGCATGACAGGTTGTTGATGTCTGTTGCGTGAGAGGTCAGAGTTCAGGGGAAAACAGACGGGTCGTGGTGTAAATCTCAGTTCAGATCCTCTCATGCAAATTTGGAGTACGGATTTTGCCCACTTAGACCTGGAGAAACATAACACGATCAGTAAAGTCATGCATTGATTTAAAAGAGTAGTGTGAGATTTGGGGTAATACTGTTTTCTTGCTGAGAGTTAGAGAAGACGATCGGTACCATTCTCATGTCTGTCAGTTGAATATGAAACTACCATCTGCAGCTGGTTAGCGTAGCTTAGCACAAAGACTGGAAACAAGGGGAAACAGCTAGCCTGGCTGAAGGTTAAAAAAAAAAAATCTGCCTACCACAACCTAACATTTAGTCTGTTTTAATCCAACTATGGCACGGTTCAACCCCTGGTGCGGTTCGTTTGGACAGTTGTGAACGCAGTAATTGTACTCTGGTGCGGACCAAAACAACCGGTCCAAGACCGCTTGTGAGAGGTGGTCTCGGACCGTAGAGTCAACAATTAACCTAACCTGCATGTCTTTGGACTGTGGGAGGAAGCTGGAGAACCCGGAGAAAACCCACACTAACACGGGGAGAACATGCAAACTCCACACAGAAGGGCCCCAAGCCGGGTTTGAACCTGTGACCCTCTAGCTGTGAGCCCACCGACTTTATATTGCGTTTGTTTAAATCCCCAAACTAATGTGTAAAAACAACACATTTTAGGGTCACTGTTAGGTTACCAGGCAACCACAGGACTCCAGGAAGTCTGCTACTTAACTCTCCGTATCACATGTCGTTTTCACACTTTGTATTTTGTACGGATTAAACAAACATGATATAATTAATGAGCTTTAGAGGTGCTGATACTTTGTTACCTTTGGACAGAGCCAGGCTAGCTGTTTCCTCCTGTTTCCAGTCGTTGTGCTAAGCTAAGCTAACCGGCTGCTGTATTTACTGTACAAACATGAGGTTGGTATCTTCTCATCTAACCTTTGGCAAGAAAGCAAATAAGCGCATTTCCCAAAACGTCAAATCCTTCCTTTAACCTTTAATTCTCTGTCTGTCAAGTGTAAACCAGAAAAGGTGGCTTAATCTCATTTTGCACCACATTTAGATACATAAAAAACATATCTGCACTATGTCAGTATGTGCACATGTGTATAAAAAAGAGAGAAAAAAGTGTGTCAGCAAGTGCTCACCATATTTCTTCCTGATATCGTCATGTCTCATTTTCATTTCTGTTCTCCTGTAGGGACAAAACATTCTCTTCTGAGCAATTACATCACAATGACTGATAATATATTTGGCACCCTGATACATTCCCAGACGTCATGTGGCCACAAACCAGTTTGGCCTGGAAACAGTTTGACGTGTGCTTTTGTGGTTTGCTATGAAGGGAACTGATATGGCTCATGACCAACAATGCAACATGGGCAGCTGGTGCGTCAGGTGTCCCGTAGATTGTAAACCATTAAGACTATTAAGAGACTACCTGAAAGCAGTAACACAGGGGAAATGTTTAAATGCACCCTGAGATATGAATAGAACGGGAATGTGTGCTGTAAGGACAAATACAAATCATAAATCACAGCTGAATCAAAAGGTCGACTTGACTTCATTTTAACTTAATTTGCCTAAAAACTGAGCGAGCAAATCTGCACACAGCACTCTCAGTCTGTGAGTCAGTCTTTACAGTTTACAGCTGATCAGTCTACAGTGCCATGTAGAAAACGTTACACACAGCTTGAAAGAGCCGTGTACATAGAAACATTAATGTGGGACCAAAGTATAGCAGGAAATAAACTTCAGCAGTGTAGATGAGGAAGTGTGAGTTTGTTGTTCATGCGGGAGAAAGCTCTGTGGGAAGAAACTGTTTAGTTGTTGATAAACCTGTAAACCGTCCACGATGAGCTTGCAAAAGGTGGTGGCAGTGGTTGGCCAGTTTCAGCTAAGATGCTAATCAGACTGAATTGAACTACAAATTCAAGTCCACCCCCGTCCATCTGAGGTTACTTGTAGAGACGCTATCTCTTGAAACATCTCTTTGCACAGGGGAGCTACTGGTAAACTATACATATCACTCACAAAAGAAGAAACCAGGTCAGGCTTGAAACTGTGTTACACGCTCAATGTCGCGTTCACAGACAGAACATTATTTCTCACCTTTCTTCCTGCTTGGTTCTCGTCTTACTGGCCTGTTTTTGCATCTTGGCCTCGAACCTTTTGGATCTGACACACAAACACGAGACCAAAGTTAGTGTTGTGATTAGATAGGTCACCAGAAAGTACACGGCGTGTGTTTCGAGTGCAGACACCTAAAGGTAACCACACCAAAGCTGACACAATGTACAGTATGCAGCCATATTATCTTCAAAACCTTTCTCACATAGTAGACACGGATCATAATCACATCCTAACATCACCTTGAAATGAAATTAGCTCCAGACTAATGGGAAGAAAGTCACATGACAAGAGTGACAAAGGTAGTCATCCTACAGTAAGTTATACTCTGGCCTTAAACACACCAAACCCACACTTATACCATCTGTGACTATAAGTGTGTACCTAAACCTAACCTAATACATAACAATAGCCATTTTTGTAGTTTAGCTAAACATAACTATCTGTAACTTAAAGCCTAAATGTACTTCTTTCCAACTACAAACCACTCTGGAGGTACTACTACTACTACTCGTCCCCATTCTACTGACTAAAGTAGCTGCGTGCAACCTAATCTGATAAGGCGATTAGGTGAGATATAGCTGCATATCTCAGAAGGTAAGACGGATATTTATGGGAACATAAATGAAAGGGGTGGAGTGGGAGAGATGGGATCAGGAGTCAACATGCAAAACCCAGGAAGCAGATTAACCACAAAGCCTGATATACATCTAAATAGTTCAAATGTTTACTGTAGATACATTTTTACTTCTCACGAAATGTGTGATTCTGGAATAATTCCCATTCAAATACACTTTCAAGAAAAGTCAGTATTTAAAAATAAGAGTTTTTCTTATTGTAAGTGTGTGTAGCGACTGCTATCAATCAAAAAGTCGCTAAGATGCTGAGAGCTATAGGCTCTTTAATGTGACGCGTAAAACAAATCCATACTTAAATCCATATGCGTTTGACTGTTTATTAAATGAAAAGACTGACAAACAAAAACAGTTATGGATATTAAAGTAGGACCTGATGGTCAACAGAAAATGTCCAAGCCTGACTCACCCTCTTTGTCTAAATGCCGCGGTCCAAGTGAACAGGTAAAATAAGTGAAACCACACCCCTGTGCTAATTACCGGAAAAGATACTTACCAAAAAAAAAAAACGTATGCAGCCTAAAAATAAATAAATAATAATAATAATAATAAACGAAAGGCTAAATACATGCTTTGGCTGCAGTGTGTTTATATTATTTTATTCATGCATCATGTCTAATGATAAAACGCTAGAAAATTGAAGACACTGTAACAGACAGGTTACAGTAAATAGTCCTTCAGCAACAAGACATAATAAGTAATGTCTGAGCTTTTTCCTATACTAAAGCTCATTATATAAGTACTCTATAAATACATCCTCATCATCATCATCATCATCATCAGAGCGATAGGGTCATCCATAGCTCACTGCACACTTACCCGAAGTTCTCACACTTGCAGCAGCAGAACAGACAGATGAGGAAGGCGATGATGAGAATTCCACCAACTACTGCCAAGGTGATGATCAACGCCTGGAAGTTCACTACAGACGCAGACAGAGAAACACAATGACAAGGTTACACAGCAATACGCAGTCACAGATGTACCTTCATGATAGAAAAAAAAGCTCTATGTTCTTCCTCTTTCTTTGCTTTTCTCCCTGGCATAATCACTCCAATCATTCTAATCTTTAACTTACAATTGACCCCAGCACTCTCAACCACTTGCTTGATTGTAATGATATTTTTAGAATGACATAGAGGTCAGTCCGGTGAAAGACACAAGTATAAGTTCTGGATTCATCGTTTACAGAAATAAAAGGAAATATTTGAAGAAAGCCTCTTTCAGAATATGTATGTTAATGTGTAAGCAGCATTTTGCTGTAGTCTGACCTTGAGGCGCTTGCTAAGTTATTAATATGTTTATGATCTTGGATAGTTTGAATTTGTCTACTGTCAAGAGATGTTTTCATACCTTTCATACTATGGGATGGATCCCTTAAACATCGTTGATTGTATTGAACCATTGTCTCACTATTGCCATTATTGTACTTGCACTATATATTTTGCCTATTATAACTCCTGCACATGTCCATACCGTTGTTCATACATAAATCTTAGCATATTCATACCACTCTGTGCATACTGTTAATACTGTTCATACCATATATAACTTATTGTTAACTACCCCTTACTGTTTATCTATTTATTACCCCTGTTACTCTGCACTTTACTGCTTTTTGCACTTCTGGTTAGATTGATACTCTGTGCAATGACAATAAAGTTGAATCTAATATAATCTAATCTAATGTTGCAAAACAAGGAGCGGCACTGCTTTGTGGTACTTTGATTTGTCAGAATTTTAATTTATTCCTGGTTATTTTAGCCATTAGCAATTTCGCAACAGATTTTTTTTCCAGGAAATGTATGTATATCATAATATTGATATTGCAATATAAAATCATGTATATTATATGATAGAAGATTTTACCCATATCTCCTGCCCCTACAAAGCATTATGTTTGTGACAACACATGCTAAGTTGTCCTGATTTTATTAAGTTGAGGACGTTTTTAAAGTTTGCTTGCCCTTCTGTTTCAGCTGTCAGCAGCTAATGGAGCACAAAGAAGAAGTGCTGTTGCTATGGTTACCTGTAGAACAGAATGGAACTACAGACATCTGCCAGCCAATCAGAAACAAGAATTTTCTGGAGCCATGGTATACATTTTATATCACAGTTTATCTTAATTGCATGTATATAAGCATATCTTACCAGAAAGGCTGAAACAACTACTCGATTAATTGATTAGTTGATTGATAAAAAATTAATTGGCAACTATTGTTTTTAAATTGATTAATAATTTAATTTATTTATAAAGCAAAAACACCCAAAAAACTCATTGATTTAAGCTTCTCAAATGTGATTTACTGCTTTTCTTTGTTTTATATAATTCTACATTTTTGTATTTTTGTGTTTTGGACTGATGGTCGGACAAAAACAGGACATCTGAAGAGATTTTCATAACGATTGATTCATTCATTGATAATGAAAACGATCTTTACTGGCAGTCCTACATCAGACGAATGCAGCCGCGTAACTTGCAATCTCGGAACCCATCGGTCTGACGACAGATCAGCCTCTGGGGGCAAGGGACTATATTTCTGGGGTTCTGGTGTAGTCAGCGGATATCCGGGGCAAGACTTCCTTTTCCGTGCTCTGCTCATTGTTTACAGTCAAATTAGCATATTGAGATGCGAGACTGGAGTTGGAGTTGAGAGACGACGTGTACGACCGGATTGTTGAACACGTAGAAAGTTTACAAGCTAATCTTAAACCAATAAAAGCTAAATCATCATCAGACGATAGCCGGTGGGTTCCCTGATTGCATTTCTGCCAATGCCTCCCACCTCTTTCTTTCGCTCTCCATACGGACTGTTTACCTGCATTCGACCAAGGCCTGCTTGAACGTGATTGGTCAATACTACTTGGACTATAGACAGACCGCGTCCAATGCCCAAATCTTGTCCCGTTCCCTACAGATTCTACATGTTAATGCAGAATGTGTTTATAGAGATTGAGCAACCTGTGACATTTGGTGGAGTAAAAGTATAAAGATGCACAAAATGGAAACATTTAAATAACGTACCAAAACTATTCTAATAATAATTACCGTTTTGCACAGTAATTGACCTAAATGCCTTAAATGATCAATGTTATGTAATTCTGTTTCTTGCCTTGAGTTTTTAAGAGAGGTCTTTGTATTTAGATTTAAGCTTTCGAACTCCCCTGCACAAGCTTTTGTTTACTTTAAATGAATGTAGATCTGAGTATATTATGTAGGTAAAAGTGTGATTTTATTTATGCGAATGTCTTTGTGGGTCTATTATGTGTATGTGTGTGCACTCTTACTCCAGCAGAGGCCCCAGCGTGCATCATTCAGTGGACAGAGTGCATGAGGTGGAAGGATGGTCTTCACTGGGTATGTCACGCACGACTTGGTTTTGATACACCACAGGCACTGTATGTAAAAACACATAATGACCTCTTCATTAGCTGAACAAACGACTAATTGTGAGGTATTCAGGGCAATTATAGGATACACATACACACACACACACACACACACACACACACACAAACACACACACACACGAAAAGTAGAAAATGGAGGAGTGACAGATCAGTTACTCCTCAAACCAGTTTAACAGGTGTGGAGGTGGAGGTGGAGGAGGAGCCACCGGCTATGGTTCCTCCATCTAGGAGACCTCTTTTTCTGTCATGCAAACACAACACACACAACACACACAAAAGGAAATCAGCCCAGCAGAAACAAAAGTTCTTCTCCCCCAGGACTTACCGTCACATTTCGCAGACATTCCTCGCAGCTTGTCCCGTTCTTCGCCTCACATACTGTGGGTGGAAAAAGTCAGTTTAGTTGAAACACCCAAATGAATCCACAGAAGTTAAATAAGGGTGTGAACACAGTCAAACATTTAGCCTCACAAGAGAAAGTCCTCTACCTGAAAACACCAGGAGAAGCAGATTAAATGAGGCCTGTGCTCACTGGGGTTTTTGTAACTCCTGTTAATCCTCCTGGGACATTTTTCCATGGAGACACACAGCCCAGTAAACACACAGGCTTCAGACCAGTCACGTTATTATCAGCAGACTGCACAGGCAGGACAACAGCTTGGTTTGTCTAAATGCAGCCATGTTTCTGTCAAAATTGAGGCGTAAACAAACAACTGCTGGTTTCTTTACCCTAAAACAAAAAAACTGAGGGGGGTTGTGACCTGAAAAAGAGCCTCGTTGTTCCTGCTGGGAGGTTTTAACAATACAGAAAGATATAACACTAACAGAGGCACAATGAAATCAGTTTATCCTGCTTTTATGTGTATTTTTGTTAGCTGATACCTTTACCTAAGACTTTCTAAATTATTTTATGAGAAATCATCTTAAACCAGAAAATACAAAGTGTAATTCAGGACAAACACAGCTCAAATAAAGTGTTTTGGTTGCTTTATGTCCTGTTCTAGTCACATTATTCAACAGAAACTATAAGACACAAGAGAGCTAAAACAAAACTGTCCTAAAAAGAGACAAATTATTGTATTTCAGGGCCAAAGAAAAGCATCAATAAATCAGGTGTGGATTTGTATCATTTACATTTTACCTAAGGCCTCATAAAAATAATGAGTAGGCAACTAAAACCACTAAATGAAATGGAGAGATTGTGTTTAGCAGCCATTAATTCCTCAGTCACCACAGAGGTCCTACCTTGGCTAGGTGCGGAAGACTGAGCGAAAACTGTCGCCAAACCGAAGACGAGCAGGAGAGCAGCGAGACAAATCCGTGAATCCATCACCACACCGCTTAGATTAATCCAGATGTTATTCCTCACAGTTTTAGTCTGAGAAGATTTAGAAAAAAGCTGTGAGCGCAAAACAAGGAAACGTTTTGGCTGCTGAGACTCGAGAAGTGAACTCGCCGAGAAGGAACCAAAGGCTGAATCCTGCCTGACGCACGCTCGTTACGCACCGAACACAAAGGAGAGGAAGGCGTGTGTGTGTGTGCACTTTTTCCTTGTTGGCACAGTAGCGCAAGAAGTACTCAGATACTTAAGTAAAAGTACCAATACAGCAATGTAAAAAATACCCCATTGCAAGTAAACGTCCTGCATTTAAAATGAAATTTAAAAGTACAGGAGAGCAGGAGTTATCAACAATACTTAAGAATGAAAAAGTCTGCAGAAAAATGTCTCCTCTCACTTATATATTATTAGGCCTTTATACACGATATTATTGGATTGTCAGTGATGCAGCATTTTACCAGTTTAGATAGTTTTAACACTTTATATACAGTCATGTAGTGGTGGGTTCACAAGATACATCTGGGTGTTTGTGAGATGGTTAATGGGAGAGGAATGAAGAAATAAATAGTTTACATAAATTTGCTTTCATCTTTTGGTCCTTTCTCTAATCTTTGCTCTTTTTTGTGAAATATTGGATAAATTGAATAATTAATAATTGAAATCTCAGGTTCCATCTGAGAAGTTCAGAGGGGAAATCCCTCTTTAGTGGAACTGCTAACAACTCAGAGAACTAAAACATGACAAGGTGCCTCAACCAGAAGCTGTTGAGGCACCTTCAGCTGTAAACATGTTCTAGTAGAAACCCCAAATACAAGTATGCACCTGATACCGCTTTAAGTAGCTGCAGTGCTTAAATAAATGTCCTTAGTTACTTTCCAACACTGTTTGTGTGTCAAAATAAATTCACAAAGACGACATAAAGTAGAGGACAATAATTCCAATAATTTATTAAAGCATAATTTTGTAAAGCCAGTTACAAATAAAAAAAGAACAATACATACATATCTCTCTCTTTCTCTTTTCTTTTTTATAACAAGCACAATGTTTTACTATGTTAATGATGATAATTAATAAGCATAACATAAGATAAGAATGGGCCCCACTCTGGCCGCCTGCGGCTGATAACAGGACCCGTTGTGATGAAGTTGCCCTTGGAAACAGATTTGCGATCAGAAATCTAATATCAATTCATGGATTCTCTTCAGCAGACACACTGATCACATTTCAGCAACTACGGGGCAACTTCCTCTTACTCAGTGTAATATCAGTGACAGACAGAACCACATAGATGTAGAATAACTAGAACAGACAGCTCCAGGTTCCTTCTAAATTATGGCTTATTATGGGTTCTCTGGTTCTCTTCTCATTTTAGCCAAAACTAAAAGAACCAAAAGTTCAAACAGGAACCTGTGAGTGAGTTCTGCTTATTCTAACTCTATAGGAAGGATCCCAGTGGGCTGTGTGTATGCAGTCAGGGCCGTACCATTGAGGACACTGAGGTCATGACCTTGGTGTTTTTTCTAGGACTTTTGGGCATTTTAGCAAAGGTGGTAAAGGGAGTTTAAATCCTACAATGGAAAAGGTATATTAGGTTGGCTGAGTCAAGTATTTTTAGACTAACTATTTGTTTTAAATTTGAATATCTGCAGGCCAAATAAATAAATTGGCATTTCCTCAACAAAATATTATTCCAGGTAGCGTGGGGGAGGTTTTGAAACAGCAAAATCCTTAACTCTTAACCTTAAGAGGATAAAATCTGAAAAATCCCAAATTATAATATCATTTGTGGTGTCTGATCTAATTTCCTAGAGGGTTGGGTTGGCGGCTGCAGGTGTTGGACTCATGACCTCAGTGTTTCTAAAATCCTACGGCCCTGAACGTGGCACTCCAGATAGACACAATAAGAAGTTCAACTTCACTTAATTATCTGGTAAACCATAACTGTTTTTAGAGCAAACATTGACAAAAATTAGTTTAGAAACTTCCGCTAATCCAAATGAGATAATTAATTGGGCCGTGTTTGGATATTAGACAGCATTTGTTCCGTGTTATGTAAGTATTCCCCCCTGGATATTTGGACACACAAAGATGTGTTATACATGAGGGACGCTGCCGTCTACCTGCAGTGCCACAGAGTCAGATGACAGAACAGTGACTTCACTTTCAGTCCAAACACACACACACACACACACACACACACACACACGCATACATGCACACACGCACACACGCGCACACACGCACACAAAGCAGTGATGACTGTCAGCATTCCCAGTGCACAATTAAAACCATCTCCGAGCCCATATCCTCACAGTGTCTTATCTGCTCCTCTTACACTGAGATTAAAAAAATCCAATATATTTTTTTTATACATTATCCTCCCAAACACACCTTGCAATACACACAGTACAATAAGAATTAAATAACCCCTAATAATCCCATGCCGTGTTTTGATCATCATGGTCTGTGTTTTTACTATTAATCTCTCTGTGAGTCACATTAATGGCACAGCCAGTGGATGATGTACAGTGTTGGCATCGTATTCGGACATACAGTGGTAATTATTAACACCATTCACTTGCATGTATTTTACACGAGAGGTGTCACATTGCATTTAGTATGGCGTCTGTATACTGTACAGTGCGGCAGTGGCCACCGAAATATTCCATAATAACTCTTATAATGTGTGATATACAGTACAAAACAATACAGTTTATGTGTACATGTATGTGAATATACAGTAGATATATGTAGACATAGATAGGGGAATGTTTTGTCTATTCTGGTTGATATTGTTCTCCTTGTAAAGCCGAGTGAGGCTGTTAACCAAGCACCGACCCTCCGTGTCAAGTTAAACGCGACCAGAGAGCCGCCTCCGCTCTTTCTTCTCGAGAATATCTATTTGATATTGTTCAGAAATATTTATAGCCACTTCCTTTGGCTGTGTTTTCTTCTTGTGGCCACACGGTGGCACTGACGAGTGAGCGAATGAACACTATATGTCGGGCAGGGGAGCTCATTTTCCCCCTTTAGTATCGCCCTGAAGAAGAATCATCATCGAATCCTTTTTCTCAGTCACAAACAGATGTGATACAGCTGATGTTACAGATAAACGACAGAGAGAGAACAACAGAGAGAAAGCAAGCGAGAATTTAGCATAATAACTTAATACCAACAGCAAACAAAGGTGCAACAGGAGCGAGGACACGTGAAGAGAAAGAGAGAGAAATTGGAGGAGTGAGAAAGAAACAGAATAAACTGAGAAAGTGTGGCTTTCTTCTGTCTGGCAGTGCACGGGGGGGGGGTAGGATTGGTGGGGTAGGGGGGTGGGGGGGGGCACCGCTGGGACAGACTGGGACTGGGCGGCTGAGTTGTGCTTGTTATTACTGAGTTTTGTCCGGAAAGGGAAGCGGAGAGAAGTGTGGAGTGTGCTTGAACATCTACATGCAGGGCTAGAACTGGCGGGTTATGTATTTGAAAGGACCGTCCCAAAAGCTTGTTTTCTTTGTCATGCACATTATTAAATACCCCCCCCCCCCCATCCCAAGTGAGACCCAGGCCAGTAGAGTGTGCGTTTGGCTTCTGCGTCCACTTCTATCACGCTTCCCCACCCTCCCCCGTTGGATCATCCACCACTCTTCCTTGAGGAATAGCTGGTTGGTGCGACTGCCTCCGTAAAAAACAACCAACCAATGCAGGGGGGCCGAGGCATCTGTTGCCACTGGATGAACCGAGGGCTCTGATTGGTTGGTGGTTGATCACCTGGTCCAGGAACTGGTTATGCTGGTCACTGACATGGTGCTGCAACGTTTCTTCACCACCATGTTAATGTAGGCCCTCATGATCTTGGTGATCTCCCCAACCTAAAGAGAGAGAAGAAAGTGGTTATTATGGGTTCCTTTAAAAGAGATGAAGAAAATAAAAAATAAAAAATAAAGAAATAAAAGGTATATAATAAATAATGAGCTCTCACCAGTGGCGTCTCAAAGAACATCTCCCTCTCATCCACGATGATCTTGTAGGTGCAGGGCTGTGAAGCCCCAAAGAAGGTGATGTGTTCGTACTGGAAGGTCTCCAGTGGCTTCGGATCACCCCGTTTATACACCGACACGTTTTCAGCGCTCACACTCAGCCACAGGTCATGAGGGAAACCACCTTCTTTACACTACAGAGGCAGAGAAGAAAGAAGGGAAAAGAAGAGGTTACTCGTCAGGTTACTTTGTGGTTTTTGCACAAATCTCTGTAATCCATCATTTCCTCTATTGTTTTCTCACCTCCACATCAAACAGAGTAGATCCGTATCCAGGCCACTCCTTGCTGATGCTCATGTATTTCAGCATGGCCTGATGCTGAGGCATGCCCTGCAGACGGGTCCACTTCTCCAGAACGCTGGTCCGCGTGGCGGACGTCTCCTCCTTCACCCACATCTCCAGCATCTGCTCCTCCTCCACCTGCAACCACACAGGTCGGCCAATCAATGATGAACACTCAAACAAGGAAACATTAGTTTAATAATAGGAATGATTTAAAGTAATGAGCTCACAAAATTATATATTGCTGTTGTATAAATAAAATAAATTTAAGCAATTAAATAAAGTATTGGTCATTGATTTAACTTATTTAATTTAAAAAGTGTACTGAATGAAATAGTATTTTATGGACCACCTTTAACTAATGTTAAATCACAAAAATAAATACTAGTCATATTGTTAATGCATTCATATTTTAGCTGAGGGAGTACTTTTGAAGTATGGATTTTATTTTAATATTTAAAAGTTACATTGTTTTACTGCCTTAAAAGTTGCTAAAAAAAAAAAGTAAAAAATTTAATTTACCAAGTATCTTTGTGACATGTTGACATAGTTATCTTTTTCAAAGGACCATACCTGTGTGTTTGCAAGTTGTAGCTCTTTAACTAAAAGTTATTTGTACTCAACATTTTTGCCGACCGTTTTTTAAAACATGCTTTGCAGTTTAAATTGTTTGATGTATTTTTCATGCAGCTCAGATAAGAACCAGGTACCTCTCTTTTTGAATTCCACCTGAGGCTAAAGAAGTTCATTTTAAAATGGTGAACGAGATCTACCCGTGTAATGACTTCTTACATCAAAGGTTTAACTTGAGTTTAAATATTTGTACTTTTCGGAACTCAGACATTGAAACCATAGAACATCTTTTTTTCTCTTGCAGATTAATGAGGACCTTTTGGGATGTTTTTCAGCATTGGATAACTTATAATGATCAAAGTATTCCTAGTCTGACATTTAAAAATATAAAGTTTGGTCTCCAACTGGAGGACAAAAAAAGAGTTAATAAAGGAATACGAATTTTATTATTTTGGAAAAATATTTGATACACAAATGTTGTTTTTTAAAAATCTAAATGAGATAATACTACACAAATAATATGTAAAAAGTTGTAAAATTCAAAAATCCCTCTATCTTTATGAATATCTATGTACCTTAATTCCTAATCAACCACTTGTGTTTTTATTTCACTTCATTATTTATTTTGTCTCGTAATTTCCTTTCTGTTTGTTATTGTTGTCGCTTACTCGGGCATTAAAATAGTCAGTAAAAAAAAAACATTCCATGCAGCTCTTGGTGTTCCCGTTCATTTCATCTTTTGAACCTTGCTTGTGTAAGTCTGCACTTTATGGTTGCATTGTTAGGTTCAATATAAAGTACACATGACTTGCAGTAAATGGGCTAAAACGTTACTTCCACCACTGACCTTCTGCTTCTTCAGTGACCCGGTCTTGAAGCTTCTCCTCAGGGTGCCGTCCAGGAAGCTCGGGGTCCTTCGTTTCTCCACCCCGACCCCGACCCCTCCCTGTACTCCTACCGCTCCCTTCCCATCTCCTGCTCCTGCTCCTCCGGCTCCACCTCCCGCCCCCACGCCCGGCTTGGTGGAGTGGAGGATGCGATTGCGGAGACGTCCGATCGGATAAACGCTTCCCAGGTTCCACCCGGCCCGACCTGCCCCGTCGCCGTGGAGATACTGGAGGCGTAAAGCGGCAAGGTGCTGCAAAGTCTCCTCCGAGGCCGGGAAGTGACCGCTTATCAAAGACTCGTGAGCCTGAGAGAGAAAACAAGAAAGTGAGAGACAGAAAATCTGTCGTACAGGCTTTCATTTGTTCATTTTGAGTGAGTGTAGAGTAAGACAAGTTATACACTGATTTAATAACATAAAATTTTCCCACTATAGGAGCAAAACTTCATTTAATTTATCGCATGTGGTGTACATAAGTTACTGAATCTTTGGGTTTTTTGGGTGATTATTCCCTGAAACTTTCAAACTTCAAGGCTTTGATATAAATATAAGTAATGATGTAAGATGTTCCCTAGCAAGTGTTGACGTGAGGACAAATGTTGGAAATAATTTCAAAAAATAGTTTACTTAAAATGGCAGGGGAGACTGGGCGCTGAAAGAATGTTATACATTATTTTAAATTTAATTTACAGAAAGAATAATGATATTACTCTGTGATACAAGTCAGATTTGTGTCCCCTACAGTCAATAATCATCTGTTTTCTTGATAAAACCCCAATTTATTTGGTGTCAATCCCTACTTGTTTTACTTTATATACTTTATATACTTTTATACAAACCTCTGTGGTTTTTAAAATTAAATAATGAAATACTCGACAGTGTTATTAATGGTCAGAGAGAAAGAATTCATCTCATTGAAATTGGGAGAAAGTGATGAGCAATTAATAACTAATTCCTTGTTGTACAGACAGTGTTGTGCAGTTGTGCAAAGCTCACCTGCTCAAACATAAAAGCAAACTCCACTCCTTCTTTTGGCATGCTCTCTACGTCCAAGAAGCAGTAGAGCTTGAAGTAGAGCTTCCATTCTCCTTCCTCATCCTCTTCCTCACTGCCTGCCAACCTAGAAAAATACAGTAGAAGCAGCTTAAGTAACCATTTTAGATCAAAACAATCCAGGAGCCAGTTGGAAATCACTCTAAATCAGTATTTAGACTAGATGACAGACAACTGACAGCGGAGCACGTACCTTTCAAACTTGGCTAGAACGTCGGCCACAATCACTCTGCTCTCCAGAGCTCGGTCTGTGCAGATGTTGTGCTCAAACAGAGAAAACAGGTTCTTGCTCTCCTCCATGGCCAAACCTCTGATCAGCTTCTCCACAACCTGCAGCAGCAACATTAAAACACCGACCAGTTTGTAACAGCACGCTGCAGCTCAACCATTAGATCTTGTTTGACTTAGACGATGATGTGTGTTTTTGTTGACGTGCACCTCTCCAGCTGTGGTGTGTGAGTTGATGGAGATCTTGCAGGAGCCTCCTCCATGGCAGTACACGGTGGTGCTCATCTCCTGTCTCACCAGCAGGGCGGCGATCTCCTCCTGAGAGGGAACGAACTCACGAGACTTGGTCTTCTTCAGGGATTCCCCGATGAAACTGGCGTAACGCTCGATGTCCGTGCCGGGATAGCGCTCTCGTACCCTGAACCGGATCACATTTATTACACAGTTATTCCATGAATGATGTTTACATATATAAAAGAGCACAATCCATAATGCAGACACACACTCAAACACACACCTCTTGAGGTGGAAGCGGAGGTATCTGAGAATGACTCGACTGGGTAGGAAGGTGCAGCTCATGCAGGTGAGCAGATGCCAGTGTGCCCGATTGGCTGGGCTGTTAGGTTGAGGCACGTGATTGGTCTGCTTGATCACCTGACAATATACCTGAAAAAAACAGAAATATGAGGAAGAAAAGTCACACTTACTTCTAGTGATAAGGGTAGCAATAATTAAACAAATTAAAAGGAATTGGTTAAAAGTAAATAACTCCAAATGCAAGGATCTTGTGAATTAAAAAGGTGAAAAGGAAAAAAATAACCATGAGAATTAGAAATAATATCTTTGAAGAAAGATGGGAGAAAAGGGTGAGGTATACAACACACAACATCACAAAATGTCTCATAATTGCCCGGTTAGATTAGTGACAACTAAGACGATATTGTGTGTGTTTAGGCTACCTATGCCAGTTGGTTGTTTTTTCTTTCTTTATAGGTATAATGTATCCTCTGACATGAATTTATCAGCTATCTGTCAATTATATCCTATGAATTGTTATTTATGTAATCAGTTATTTATTTTTATTTATTTATTTATTTTTTTCTCCTCTGTTTCATGGATTATTATTGTATTTTCTGTTATTTTTTTTGCATTTTATCATATTTTTTCGTATGCTCTGTAACTATATAATTTCTTAAAATGCTAAAAAAAACAGAAATATCGAGGGGGTTTGAGAAATCTAAAGTTTTAATCAACATTTGACAGCAAACAGACATGTCAGACTTCTGAAAAAACATGTTTCTTATATGTTATGGTGGAAAAAGCACTGAGACACAATTTAATAGACTAAAGAAGTGCCTGAAGGTGGCAGGTAATACTACAGTGTTAGTTACTGCAGTGTCACTTTTAGTTCATGTCCTTTTATCATGGTTTCTAGCATGTGAATGTGTTGCTGGAATCTCCATTTTGCTTTTTTTTTTCTATGTTTATTCTAACAATTTAAGTTTCTATAAAGCTCACTGCACACCATTGTTCCTCTATTAAATCTTAACTCTGTTGTACCATTCTGCTGCACAATCGCCATTTTCCATTGAGATTAGAGAAGAAAGTAAATGAGGTACCTCATCCCTGAGAGGGCGCAGGTCCTGGCAGGTCTGCAGGATGCCCTGAATGATGGGCACCGTGTCCGCCAGCGTCTCCATCTCCTGCAGCGAGTTGAAAACTCGCACCGCCTCATCCTGCAGACTGGCATAGCCCTGCTGCCTTTGTACTGCACACAGACACAGATAAAAAAAAGGTGAACAAAGACAGAGAAGAAGAAGAAACAGCAACATGTAGCTTATAGATAATACCCAGTGGGCAACCTCCGGGTCTGAGAAGTGAAGCCAATGTGGAAGTGCCTTAAACTGGCATTCTTTCTAATAGCCAGCAGGGGGCGACTCCTCTGGTTGCAAAAAGAAGTCTGATTGTATAGAAGTCTATGAGAAAATGACCCTACTTCTCACTTGATTTATTACCTCAGTAAACATTGTAAACATGAGTTTATGGTCTCAATCATTAGTTTCAAGTCTTCTTCAATACAGCATGATGTTTATTTAGTAAATTATGGTCCAATTTAGAGTCAAATAGACCATAAAGCATAGCGTATGTATATGTATAAGGCATTTGAGTGCATAGACTACAGTTGTAATGTTTGGTTTTGAACTGCAGAGAGCCGTTTCATGTATGGAAGCTTTTAATACACAAAAACTGTGAACGCGGAAGGAGAAGACAGGGAAGAAACCGAAGAAGTAAAGTTGTTTTTCGGGGTTTTAGGTTGCTGAGTGTTACTTACGGCTGGTGACCTCTCCGTAAGGCAGCGGCAGCAGAGGGGAGTGCAGAGGATGCTGAGTGTATCTGAGGATGGGGTTCCTCCTGTACATCTGCTCCACGATGTCGGGGTTCACACTGTTCTCCTGAGAGGACACACAGAGGTCCAATTCAATTTAGGAGTGAGTGTGTGTTGATGCATTTTAAAATGCGTACTTAATAGGTGTGTGTGTATTTACCTTGATGTCTCTGATGAGCTGCAGAGTCGGGGTTTCTATGGGGGTCTTGCTGTCTATGACTCCCTGTACGGCAGCTGTCCACCTTATGGCCTCGTTCAGCATCTTAGTGTAGAGGCGGTAGGAATGCTTCCTCCCGTACACGATGATGTTCCAGTAACCTGTAAAAACAGGAAGAAAGAGTACATTACTACTTAAACATAAAACCAGAATTATCTCTTTACATGTAGTCTCAAACCTCCTACGTCTAATCCCGGATTAAGCCTGCCCTTTCTGCCTTTTCCCTTCACTTCTCTCTCCCCACCTGTCTCCCTGTGCACTCGCTCATCCGGCTGAATGACGGAGCAGAGGGAGTTAAGGACCAGAGTTCCCATCTTGGAGGAGTTTCGCTCCGAGCTCTTGTAGTAATCCAGGGAGTTGTGGGTCAAAACAAACCAGCGCTTCTTCAGCTTCAGGGAGGTGCTCTTAGCATTCGTCTTCATCTCCTTCTGGAGCCAGCCTGAAATGTGATGAGGCGGGAAGAGAGAGAAGGGAGGGAGAGATGTAATGAATCTGTGCAGGAACAGCAGGGCTGTGCAATTATTCAGTGTCATCATTTATCCCCAAGTCTATTTGTATTGTGACTAAATCTCATATTGAGATATTTAAGACCAAATCTGTCACAACAGGTTTTAAAGGAACAGTGTGTAACATTTCGGGGGATCTATCAGCAGAAATGGAACATAATATTCATAACTATGTTTTCATTAGTGTATAATCACCTGAAACTAAGAATCGTTGTGTTTTCGTTAGCTTAGAATGAACCCTTCATATCTACATAGGGAGTCCGCCATGTTTCTACAGAAGCCCAGAACGGACAAACCAAACACTGGCTCTAGAGAGACAGAGTTACCTGAAGGCCACCGTAGTTCTCCAACCCGCTTGTGAAACTGCAGTAACTTGAGCCGTAACACACACACACACACACACACACACACACACACACACACACACACACACACACACACACAAACAAACAAAACAAGTATCCTGCTTTGCTCACTGGGACTCAACCTCAACTCTGCACTGGGCTAGCTACATTTCGTATGGCCTTGCATCGCACCAGTACTGGTACGAGGCTTTGTAGTGGTTGTTCCTCGGCTACCTCTCAGCCGAATCATCACAAACTACACTACACAGGCTTTGACAGTAGTAGCCAGTAGTATATACACTGTATATACAGCTGCTTATACGCTGCTTATACGCGGATGTTGACTGCACCATGGCAGTCATATGAGGTGCTACCCAGCTCACAAGCTTTCAACTCAATAACACATGAAAGTCGAGCTGTATTTAAAGGGCTCCAGCTGGACCTCGTCTTCACTGAGGGTGGCCACTTGTCTTCTCTGGCCATTACCATGTCTGACACACTTTCCCTCTCTTAGTCACTAGCCAGATACAGTTTTCAGATTTTAAATTGCTTTAATTTTCAAATTATTGGCTTTTATATTGCTGAGGCTGCCCCTTGGAATTATGGGTAACTCCTGTTACCGCTGTGTAAAATGGATGTATTAAGAATTCTCGTGACATATCCATAAAATAGGAGCTTTTATCAGTTGTAAGCTGATTGGTGAGGTGAGCTGCAAGCTGAAATCACATTTATTCTAGCCACAGATTCCACTGTAGTAGTGTTTAATTGTTTTCTCTGCTGGAATCACGAGCCATCACATTGTTTTCTCGTTTTGTTGTTTTTTAATGTGGTCTCTGTGCGGGTGGAATAGAACCCTCATCAACACTGCGCCAGGAGCCAGAAGGGAAATGAGCTGCAGTACCATGTTCAGCCACATCACAGGGTCAATGGGCTGGTGGCGCTCTTTCAACATTGCATTTTTATATTTATTTTTAAATACATGTATTTATTTATGCATTCATCAATTTCTGCACGATTTTCCCTTTGCATTTCACCCATTACTTATTTCTGTATTCTTTTCTTTATACATTTCTTTCTGCATTCCTGCCTCATTATGTAAATAAGGGAGCTGTCACTCAGCATGTGTCATGGGGTCAGAGTGCATAGATTGACTATATGCTTGCCAGCTAGCTGCACTCCAGTCTGCTGCTCCCCCCGCTACTTTCTCGTATCGGTACAGGTGTGCAGATCAATGTTACATCATTGTAATCTGAAAAGTAACTAAAGCTGTCAGATAATGGAGTAAAAAGTACAATATTTGCCTCTCTATATATTACTCCTATTTAGGCTCACATTGCTGACCTTATTTTAAATGGTAAGTATGCTATATAAAGTACTTCCTATCTCTTCTAAGGCCCGACACACAATTTAAAACACCAATTATCACCATCTATACCTGTGTTACCCTCATGGCTTGTAATATATCCACATTTTTTAAAAAAGTGATGAAATTGATTCCTCACCCCTGACGAGGAACTCCTGGCCGTCTATCCTGGCGTCTCCTTTGGGTTTCTGCAGCAGACTGATCCAGTGATGCATCTCCTCCGGCGTGTCGCTGTTGCAGTGGATCACACGGTTGGCCGTAATGATGACAAAAGAGTTGGGCCTGCAAAGGAAAAAAAAAATCCACCTTAAGATACTTAAGGATACTTAAGGGTTGTTTAAATAAACTGGATAGTGATTGCATATCTGGGTTTTTCCAGTAAGAGGAACAAAGAGACGACATCAGAAATCCGCATAATTGTTTATAAAGAGCTTTTCTCTCAATCATTTGAAGGAACCGACACTAAAACCGAAGCTTATCATCTTCTACTGTAAAATTCAAACAATTTGAAAAACACAAACAAAGAATAAAATGGTCCTCGACATGCAAAGTGAATCAGCGTTTCCTTCCTTTTTGCTTATTGATCCAACTTACCGATCAGGGTTGTCTGAAGCACAAACAGAGTCAATCAGCCCAACGTCAAGAGTTCCCTGAAGGACGAAAGGAGAAGTGAAAACTATTTAAAAAATGAATTAATGGTTCACTATTGCTTCTAATCTAACTCAACACAAAGTGATCTCAACTTTAGAGAGACAATTTTTTAAGATCAAGCTACATTATGCAGTAAAAGGCACAAAATGCACTGAGTGTGACGGAGGAATCAGTTGTGTTGTTTTTAGAGACTGACCACAGCGTTCTTCGGGTTGGCCTGTTCATGGGACATCTCCAGCAGCTGCTCAGGAGTGCACACACGCACTTTACTGAGCACATTAAACCACCCACTGCACAGAAAGACGAGAGGCGTCATCACAAGTTCGACTACACAAATCTACTCAGTAACTTGTTGCTGTTATCTACAAAAAAATCCCTCAAGTCTCTGCCGCACCTTGCATCCTCGGGCGACTCGGCAAACACCTGGTAGGTCCTCTCATCCGTCACAATGTTCAGAGCGTTCTCCTTTTCATGATTGTTCACTATCTCCCTGTGAAAACACAAACAGTGCACGTCTGAAACACGCAGATGGTGTCTATAAAACCGAGAAACAGTGAAGGAGCTTCCTAGAAGTCTTACTTGGCAGCTCGGATGTCGATGGTTCCCTTCAGCTTCTCCTCGCTGTCGTTGTCGTAGTACATCAGTTTGTTGTCCCTCAGTACGAACCAGCGCATCTTCCAGTTTCTGACACAGAAGAGACACAATGAAAACATGGCCAAGACAATCTATTCTCGTCAGGTTTATGTGACTATAAATGATTCATACAAGTACTGGAATCAATTTCTATCTGGAATACAGAGTGAATTAGCTTCTTGTTAATTATAAAGAACATTAAGTGTAGTGTTAAAATAATTGCTCTTTGTAATTACCCGGAGAAACAGTCAATGTTTTTCCGTACTCTAATGAGATGAATTTGTATAAATGAAGTAGGATCAAGCTTTTCTTCTCTTTTTTCTCTCTTCACAAAATGTAATTTATTTATTTATTATTTATTCTTTTGTTTTATTATATCTGTAATGTTTTGTAATTTATTTAGGCTGTTATGCCTGCTGATATAATTTGTGTGTTTTGTGTTTATCACGATGCATCGGTTTGATTTTGTATACTGGTCTGTTTTAGTATGATTTGGTGTTGTATTTAATGTTTCGTCTGTTTTTGGTGTCATTAATAATTATTTTTAAAAAGTAAATTCTTTATATAACATACCTCTGTCACACTGTACATACATGTATACAAGGGTGGAAGTAACTATACACAAAATCTATATTAGTGCAATCTACAAGCTTTGTAATACGTACTTTAGGTTTCTGAATAATCACTTTGATTGTAAAGTGAGAGTTATCTGGTTACTAAATTTATTTATTTCATTTTCACACATTCGTTCGAGTCATGTTTCAATTTTATGCGTACCACCTTGTTTGTGTTATGTGCCATTTATATCTTATTTTATTTAAATTTTCTTTTCTTATTTACTTTGTTTTGTGAATATTTGGACCAGTGTGTTATGTGTAGGTTGTTTATGATAGAATGAAACAGCAAGGATCAAACAACGTCCTCTTTTCCGAAAAGTTACTCAGTAACTCTAAATATATCTCAAGTTTTCATCTTTTTACTTTTTTAGATTATGAACTAAATATTAAGTTATGATGTAGACTATGAAGTAAGACTTGAGAAGTAAAATCTCAAAGTAAAGTCAGAGTACACCATCTTGAGAGGGACACTGACGTCTTCCAGCACTGCAGAGGGCTCAAAGCATCGGGTTAGACATTCATATGATCCCAACACCTCAACAGGACACATTCATCCAACACATATTGATCATTCACATCTAAATTGTACTGGAGAGACACACACAACAGAGATTGTGGTTTAGTTAGCATGCAGGCTGCACTCAGTAACAACTACAACAACCTCCGTGAGAGGGTGGAGAGTCCTCCTCCCTTCTTGTGGAGCCAGCCAGACTTGAGAGACTCTTGTTTGGACCGGAACCACATGAAGGTTTCGTCCTTCAGCACACACCAACGCCTCCTCCATGGGATCATCAGACCAGCTGAGGGAGCAGAGCATACAAATGATTGTCAAGAAAAAAAAAATTCAAAAGGTGAGATGGTTTAACTTGACGCAGATACCTACCCTTCATGTAGAGGTAGCCGTGGAAATATGGTGGTCCATTTCCATTAAGCAAGGTCACTCTGCCGTTATGCACTTCTTCATCAGTGTCCATCATGCCGTCGTGTTCATCGTCACTGTCTGCATACTGCAACATCATACCATAAAAATCTTTTTTTTATTTTATATAATAACAATTGAAAAAAGTAAATTAAATCATCAGATTTTTTAAACAATGCTGAGTCATTTTTTTTTTTAATTTTTCACTGCATAGCTCCTCATACATATCTGCGTGCACGCGTGTGAGGATGCGTGTGAGTGTGTGTCCTCACAGAGTCGGAGCTGCCTCTGTAGGACTCGATGCTGGCGTTGGTGCATGTCGACTTCCTCGGGTGTTCCTCGTCCGTCACGGTGGCGCTGCCGCGGTTGCTCCCAGATACGGAGCTGTCGTCTCCGGCGGTGACGGACCCCTCCTCCTCCTCCTGGTCGTAATCTGACTCGGTGTCGGCAGGCATGCTGTAGATGGGCTCCTCCCCGTCCCCCAGGCTCTCCACCATGCTCACCTTCCTCTCCGAGTCTCCATCTTTTTTCTCCCCCTCTCCTGGGGGTGGAGGAGGAGGAGGGACAGTGGAGCCATCTCCAGGCGAAGGGAGAGGAGGAGGTGGAGGAATTCCAGCGACAGACGCACCATCTGCGTGGAGAGGAGGTGGAGGAGGTGGTGCAGGAGGCACTGTCCCCTCTGCGAAAGCAGGAGGGGGAGGAGGGAGGTGAGCAAATATGTCCTGATCGATGGGAGCGTCTGTCTCCGCGGGAGGAGGGAAGTCAGGGAGAGGGATGCACTCCTCCTCAGCATGAAACCCCTCGTCTACCTCCTCTTCTTTAGACGCACCTCTGCTGGCACTTGCAGCTTTTGGAGCTTTTGCCTCTGCGGCGGGCTTGGCTGCAGCTGCTCCAAGCGAAGGGTCCACACCTCCGAAGTTCAGGAGGTCGATGAGCTCCGTGGCCTTGCGGGACGCCTCCTTCTTCATCCGTTTGAGCTCAGCGTCGCGGCGCAGTTGCAGCTCCTGTTTGGAGGACTCGCACAGCTGGGACACCTCGTCCTCTCTCTTCTTCTGCAAACGCTCGATCTCTCGCTCCAAGTGCAGGATCTCCTCCATCTGCCGGGCCTCATCCTAGACGGGAGAGAAGAGAAGGATCAACATTTGCTTTATGCTGTAAATCAACGGGAGGAGAAGAAGATGCAACATCAAGTGTTTTAGAGGTAAAGAGAAAACGTACTGAAGAACCACTATCATCTGACGATTTCGCCTCTGATGATTTCGCCTCTGACGATTTCGCCTTCTTCTCTGCTCCTTCATTCACTCCCTCCTGCTCCCCTTCGCCCGCCGACTTCTTCTCCTCCTCCTGTTTCTTCTTCTCTTCTTCCTCCCTCTTCTTCTTCTCTTCTCTGATTTTTCGAACTCGCGTACGCGCCACCTGACCTCGCCTGTGTCTCTGCAGCACCCGCGCGGCCTTGCATTGCTTCACGAACCGCCTGCGTTGGATGTGCCTCCTCAAGTGTTTCTGGAGGGTGACGACGCTGGCTCGTGCACGCTTGAAGTGCTTCCTGTGGACAAAATGAAAAAACAAAACATAAACCACAGTGAATTAGAACTGGCACATATAAATGTCTGTTCCTCTTATCTGTAAGAAGGTCTTACTTGGCAGAGAAAGTGAGTAGGTGGGCTCGAATTATCATGGCAGCTTGGCGTCGGACTTCATCCCTGTCTTTCTCTAAACGATGCTCCATAGACTCTTTCATAAACACCTGCAGAACAAAGGTGAAAGGTTACCAGGAATATGTCTAATGCAATGTAGAAAACGTATTAAATGACGGATTAATCATGTATTGTTACAAGTGCTGGTGATTCAAAAACTGCTAAATCTCACCTTTGTCTTGCCCAACTGCCACTGTTTCTTGGTCTTGTCATATTTGGTTAGAAGGTCTGTACTTCTCTTCTTATCATCTCCTGCTGCTGCTGCTGATGATGATGATGATGATTTCTCTTTCTGAATGATTTTATACCTGGCAGGGACAAATTGTGAGAGACAAAGAAAAGAGAGATCTCAGCAAAAAGGGTAAAAATTCAGAGACACTTGCACAAACACACACACAGATAAATGAGATAAAAGATAAGATTAAAGTAGATTTCAAGATACTTACCGATTGAAGAAATCTTTGAAAGTTCTGCGGACGGGGAAGCCGGCCCGACGGATCTTCACAGTCTCCAACATCCCAGAATACCTCAGCTGGTTGAGGACGACCTCTGGGTCAAACACACTGGGATTCTACAAGTAAAATAAGAAAGATTATTTAACACTGAACTTCAGTAGGTGATTGCCCATCAGGCTCTAAGAGAGCTTTAAGGTGAATCTGAGAACTGAGACAGAAACCGACCTTTTTCATGTTGGGCTTAATGCAGCGAATGAAGAACGGGTTGGAAACACTCAGAGTGGCCATGAGAGCATGGAGGGAGTCCTGAGGAGAGACAGAGAAAGGAAAATAATAAAATATTTGTGCATTGCTTTCGTATAACAGTGAACAAAATTACCATAGTAACTCTTTCAATGATCATTATGTCTCAGAGAGGAAAACACTTAAAAAATAGTCTGTTAAAAAAGTTTGTCTTTAGCTCTCATGTCTCAGTAGGAATGAAACAACTAGTCTATATATCTATTAGTTGAACAACAGATAGATTAATTATTTAAGTTTTAGTTAGGCATCTAAAAAGCAAATATTATATATGTTTCCAGTTGCTCAAAATGTGAGGATTTGCTGCTTTTCTCTGTTTTACATCACTATAAAGTGAATATCTTTGAGTTTTGGACTGTGTGTCAGACAAAACAGGACATTTGAAGATGTCACCTCAGGCTCTGGGAAAATATGATGGGCATTTTACTAATTTCTGACATTTTTAAGTCAAATCACATTTAATCCACAACTATTCTTTAGACCAGGGGTTTTCGAAGTCTGAGACTGTGGGCCTCCCCTCATACAAAGCTTGGAAAGAGGCGCCCCCTCACCATCCCTTAGTTTACTTACTTAGTTTCGCTCAATTCTTGGATGCCCTTGGGATCATAATTATGTTATTTGATCCCATATACACTCAACAATTGAGCCAGGACAGCATAATATTGACTTCAGACTACACAAATACATAAAAAAAGGTCCTAAGACATTTATTAGTTTCTGAAAAATCAGTAAAATTCCCCCAAACTACTGTATATCTGAACTCTCTTTAACAAAATCACACACATTTAGGTTATTCTATGTGATCTTTTGATAACTAATGTAATATGTTTTTACTTCTATTCACTGAGCCTCCCTGAAAGTGTTTGGAGCCCCCCCGAAGAGGCCCGCCTCCCAAACCTCTGCTTTAGACTCTTTGTTATGAGTTGCTCGTTACGTTGGGTATCTAATCGTCTTAAACCGCTCGCATCACTCACCCTGAACTGGGAGCTCACGGTGGGTTTGCGTCTGGCCGTTCCCATCTTCTCCTCATTGTTCCTGCTGCCAACCTTCTCAAACAAGTCGTAGATGAAATCCAGTCTGAGAGGCAACAGAAACATGATGGATTACACACCTACATATGATAAATTATTTCAGTGGAAATACTGATGACGATAATAAAAAAAATCACGTACAGAAAACTATATCTGAAAAAACATTTTCAGGAAAGTATAAACTGTTTCCCTATACTATTTGTATAACTCACATTATATTGCTTGGAGGTGAAAACTTGACATTTCTTGATGAAATTTTAGATGATTTTTGGGGGTTTAAATGATCCTCAGACCTGTTTGCTTCTTGACACCTTTTCAAAGACATGGTCAGAAACACTTTCTATATCTTTTCAGTCCCTGGAAAGTTGACATTTCGATGATTTTGCAATATAGTTTTCTCCTAACAATGAACGTTTTTTTACTAGTCATTGTAGATGATTCATATCAGCTCAAAAACTCTTCTTTGAATGACTGAAATAAACCAGTTACTTAAAACAATCTCAGGACTTATTACAGTCCCAATAAACTCTTCATTGAATGTGTGTGAATGTCCTGCCTGCTGTCCTTGAGCATGTTGAGGATGTCGTCTCTGAAGGTGTCTCTGTTCTTCTCCAGGATCCCTCTAACATCATACAGGACCTGAACAACACAGACAGGTTCATCATAAATATCCCAGACTTATCTGCAATAACAAATGAAGTGGCTCAGTTGTACGTCACTCACCTCCCCGGCATAATGTTTGATACCGAACTGATGATCAGCAAGTCTGGGCTTGACGTAGTACGGGTTTGTCTGCAGAAAACAGGAAAATAGCACAAAAAAATCAAATATAATGCAACGTTTATAATACCAGCGCAGTAGCTCAACTTTTATTATTAATTATAATAATAATAACCCACAGAGTGTCTGCTGTGCAACTTCTCCAGCAGAGTGAAGTCAGTTCCTTTGGGGAATCGACTCTCTTCATTCACAAGCGCCAACAAGCCCAGTTTCTAAGAGAAAGAAGAAAAAAACATCCTGTTATCGCATCAGCTTTATGAAATCAGCACCACCTTCTAAAACATCAGTCCAATATGATCAGATCAGTTTCCAGAGAGCATCTGAGGCGTCCAACACAGCCTTTATTTCAACTCACTTCCACCCAACTCTGATTTATAAAAGTTTGTCTAGCTGATGCTGAAGTAAATCATTATGTTAATGTGAACACAATATTTAAACTTCCTGGCCAGGTGCACAGAAGATACAAAGATTTTGAAACATTTGATGAACCAAAACAGTGGTTCCCCACCGAATTTTCCATGAAGCCCCCCCTCCCCGACGCCATAAACCTAAAAAAAAAATTACAAATCCTCAAACAAAATCCTCAATTTTCCTTTTTTTTATTAAAATCAACTTTCTTTAATGAATAGAACTCGTCAGTTTCGTCAACATTAAAAAACATTTGTGTTAGAGCCCAGATCAATATTTTGTTATTGTGGTTAAAAAATGTAATCTATGGGGGATTCACTGCTAGACCGCCCTGTTAATACAGGTGCAAGCCTCCCTTTGTGTGCGGCGAGCAAACAGGTTTTTGACCACAGTGAAAATGTTGTTTTTGAAAGGCTAAACGCCAACAAGTATGGATTGAAACAGAATATTTTCTTAGATTTTGATATTAAGTAGTAAAAAAATATCTTTTAAAATTGTTTAATATACAGACTTTGGCATAAATTATTCAGTAAGTGTGTTACATTAGTACAGCTCTAAACACTGTTCATGTTACGAATTACGACAAATCATTTTCTTACCTTCTCTATAAGGTCGAGACACTCTGCATTGTCCATCCAGTCTATGGCGTCCCACTGGACACCTTCCCTGTGGAGAGAAACCCCAAACACTTATACATGGAAAATTAACTTCATATCAGTGCAAAACCTGTGCATGCTCAACAAAACACTGGTTAAACAAAAGATCCTCAGACAGACACACAACCTGAATACCTCTAGAAAGACTGCGTGTAGCGTCTTTTAAATTACTTCTTAAAACTCAGCCTTTCCTTGAATTTCAACTATGTTTTTAACCTATTTTGGTTTTATTTTTAAACACTCTTCAGTGTTTTACTGTTGGATTCTGTGTTATACTACAACTATAATATGTAATGTTATAAATTCTTCTTGTAATGTAATTACTTTGACATTTTCATGTCGATTCTGTTTGTTCTACAGTTAAACACTTTGTAATTCTGTTTAAACAGATAAATGAAGTTATTATTATTATTATTACTATTATACTGTCAAATTTGCATGATTTGTGTAAAATTTGAGCATAATTTAGATAATAATAATCACATTTTAAAACATGTAGGTCAACAATATGCTTTGAGGGATTAAAATGAAAGAGCACAGTAAGACTAAAACAATAAGGACAGAAAATCTATACATAAAAAGTGATTAAAATAGTAAATGAAAATAATAAACATATGTATATATATTTAAATATTGCCATATTATTATTATATTTTGATGTCATTCCCATTATTATTTGTTTTCATTGTATTAATTAATTATTAATTTATTTTTCTGTACTCAGGTCTCACTTGTAAAAGAGATCTCAATCTCAATGTGACATCCTGATTAAATAAAGTATATATATATAAAAAAAAACTTTTTGGTTAGTAATTTATTTGCATAGATATATAGATTGGACCTAATTTGATCCCTTAAAGTTGTATTTTATATTTTTCATATTGTTATATTGAAGTCAATAACAAACTGTTCCAGTAAGATGTGAGTATTTGTTTATGCAGGTGCGTAGATGGATATATACTGTATGTAGGAATGCACCTGTTGTACTCCAGCTGCTCCAGGGAGAAGATATGCTTGTTGAAGTACTCCTGAAGCTTCTCATTGGCGTAGTTGATGTTAAACTGCTCAAACCGATTCACCTGGAAGCAAAGAAACGTATCTGATATACAGATCTGTGTGTGTGAATGAACTACTATGGTGCTTCCAGCTAAACAGTTCAAAGTTCTGACCTCAAAGTTCTCAAAGCCAAAGATGTCGAGGATGCCGATGGATTTAAAGTTTTCCTTCCCTTTGATCTTCTGATTGATCTTGAGGATGATCCAGGAGAAACACTGGGAATATAACGCCATGGTAACAGAGTCCCGGGAATCCACGGCCTGTAAGGAAGAGAGGTGTGTCGGGAAGAGCCAGAGATGGATGCGGAGGGGGGGAATAAATGTGTGGATATACATGAGTGTGTGCTGACCTGCTCTATCGTGAGTGGCGAGCAGATTTCCTCTCCTCTGAGGATTATGGAGCGCTGAGTCAGCACTTCAGACAGCTGGAAGGCGTCCAGGCCCAGCAGCTCGCTGGCATTAGTAATCACTGGAAGATGTACAAAGATGTGTTACACTTCTGCAACACAGTTTTACTTTTCCCAACCCACTTTACACCGCTGACCTTGCTTGGTGGTGATCTGGGCTCCTCCTGCAGTCATGAACTCGATGTTTCCCAGCTGTAAGACTCCAGACAGCAGCTTAAACATGTCTCTGATCTCCTCCTCTGAGAACTCCAACACCTTCAGCGCCTCCTACACGCAGACAAAAAGCAAAGGAAAAGAGATCAGGTGCTACCAACAGAAAAGGTACTTTTAACACTTTTTATCTGAGAAGACAAAAGGAATATAGTATGGTCGCTGATTCTGCATCAGTGCGCTAACTAACAGAGGTTCGATAAATGGTGTTGCAAATTTCAACTGTAGGATTCCCTATTTTTCTTTACAAGAAAAAACTCCAAAGAAGACACGATTTCGGGGACATTTTAGGGACGTCATATCTATTAGTTGTATTTTATGTTTTGCTATTTGCGGGCTGCAAACATCCCCTTAGGGTTTGGAATTAGGTCTCTACATCTGTTGGTTTTGTAGATATGGTTAAACAATACCTAAATTCAGATCACAATTAAAAGTTTTGTCCTTGAGTATGCCTTCGTGTAATGAATTTAGATAAATAGACAAACAAAAGGAAAAACAACCGGGCAGAGGTGAAAACATAAAGGGCAACTTTACAGTCAGATAATAACCTTGGAAATGTTGGAAGGTCATCATCTAACTAGTTAACTAACATGTATAGACAGATATTGTCTAATGTTGTGTTGTGTAAACCCAGAAAGTCAGCTCAGATTGCAAAGATAATTGGGATCATTCCCTAGTGGAGGTCGACCGATAGTGGATTTTAGCCTAGTCAGCTACTTTTGCATACGGCGTTTTTTTAAAAATCTGTTTTTTTGTCACTCCGAATTTAATAATTCGTAAGAGAATGTCCTGAAATCAATCAAGACTACTTGACAAAGAAAGTCACACTGACCATAACACTGATATACAGCTCTTTGTCATTCAGACTCTTGTCCTTCAGACATCCTGATTGGCTGAGGTAGTGGAAAGATTCGGCAGGGTCCTCCAGGAAGCAGAGGTCTGATAGAGGAAATATAATAAAATGTCAGCAGGGAGAGATGCACATTGAGATACTTAACTGCACTTATATTTACACTATGTAGATGTAGTCTGATTATAACGTTATCTGCTGCTATATACTGTATCTCTTTGCAACACCAGTCTGTTGTAAATGTACTGTGAATGCCGTTTCAAACCGAGATACTGTTGATATTTGAACATTTGTATGCGTTTCCTTACTTTTATGCTCTTTGCTAGCTCCTGCCAGCAGAGCGTAGAAGATGTGGTAGTTTCGTTCTCCGGGGTTTTGTCGCACCACTCGGTTCTACAGCCAAAAATCAATGCAGCAAAGCCACCATTAACATTTCATCATAATTCACACAATGCAACACTGACAATGAATTTTAATAACTATATATGAGCAGGCTGCAGGCGTGGTTACCTTTTCCAGTAAATCTGAAAGGTAGAGAGTCAAGGAAACAACAAATATACTCCTTTAGCACACCTTTTTATTCAATAATAATAAAAGCACATACAAATTCTGCTACATTTTATAGAATTATACATATTTTTGAATATATACATATAAGGATACAGTCAATGACGCAGCCTCCCTGGATGTTGCCGCCCTCAGAGAAGTGAAGTTGGATGAATTTCCCAAAGCGACTGGAGTTGTTGTTGTAAACAGTCTTTGCGTTACCAAACGCTTCCATGATCGGACTGCACAGAGAGTAAAAAACCTGCAGTTAGTGCTTTTTGTTTTGTCTGTAATTTATCTGTTCATGCAGTATAGAACATAGTACACCGACCATGTGCTGCAGAGGCCATTCATTATGTTTCTCCAAAAGCGACATTATTTTACTGCTCTTTTTAAGCAATGCTCTGCTCCATATTAACATCATCATCCATTAGTGCCCCGTAGCCTACAAAGACTGATTACTTAGCTCTCCCACAGTATCTGGATTTACTCACTGGCTCCCTAAAGGATTGACATGACTTAAAACATGACAACAAAATCATTCAAGTCTTAGTTTCAAGTCAAGCGTCTTTGAGCTCCGGAAAAGCGCTATATAAGTCGAATTTATTATTATTAATTATTATTAATTTTTGACTTGCTGGAACAATAAAAGACATAAAACCGCCTTGCATGGGTGCACACCTGGAATATTTCATTATTACAGCTATGCATTGAATGGACTTGATCTCAGAGATGTAGAAACATTAATATTACATTTCAATAGCATTACAACTGCAAAAACGTGTCAATTAACTGACTTGTTGATCGACAGGAAATGAATTGGCAACTATTTTTGACCATCGATTAAACGTTTTAGTAATTTTTAAAGCAAAAATACCAATGATTTGATGCTACCAGCGTCAGCGTTTCTCTGTTTTATGTGAACTGAATGTCTTTGGGTTTCGGGATGTTAAACATAGAATTCTGAAGGTGTCTCCTTGGAAACCCTGACAGGCAGTTTTTGTACTATTTTACGAACCTAAAGATTGATCGAAAACAGATTGATCAGTAATGAAAATAATCGTTAGTTGCAGCCCTTGTCAGCATTCAGAGAGCTTAAAGATTTGCTTTGATGACTTTATTTAGACTTAAAGACTTGTGACATGGTCGGGAATGTCTTTAAGTCCTATTTTCTATAACACAACTATTTTTACATATTTCTTTTACTTTTTAAAGTGTATATTTCTTTTTACATATTTCTTATTTCTATTTTTACACATTTATTGCTGTTATTTATTGTTGTAATATATTGTAATAAAATTTACAAATTTTTCCATACTTATTTCTATTTTTCTTACAACTTCTCTATGTTTATATATATTTATTCTAAAATGGAACAACTATAACGTAACCCAATTTCCCCCAATGATCAAGGATCAATAAAGTATTTCTGACTCTGACACTTGACCGGGACGTCTTTCGAAGGACTTTAGACTTGAATCTGACATGTTGCAAAAGGCTTAAGAACACCTCTGGTAGTAATAGTAAAAGAAAAGTAAAGTGTGTCATCTTCATTTTGCTCATACCTGCTCTGTACGATGGCCTGCTCCACTCGTGTACTTTTCTCTGATGGAGACGTCCCGGCTGAGTTCTGGCTCATCACTGACAGGAACTGAAGCAACAGTTTAGTGCTCTCCGTTTTCCCTGCGCCTGATTCACCACTGGAGTACACACACACACACACACACACACACACACACACACACAATTTAATTAAACACACTGTGACCTTCTCTGACATTCCCATATCTCAACCTTGTCTGGTTGTTTAGTTGATACTGGGGTTTGATAGCTTCAGAGATATTGCATTAACTCCCAGTCTGTCTCAATCAGGATATCAAGAGAGACAAAGCCTGAGTGTAATTGAAAGCATGATCAGATGTCTGACTTTACTACCAGATTAGCCAAGCAGGCAAGGAGCAGTTTTTTTCCTTTTTTATTGGTGGAGGGATGCCGATTATTCATTTTCACCACCAAGGCAGATACAATCCCTGTTTCATCCTCTTGTCTTTCTTCATCTCTCTTTGAGCTTGATCTCAGCTCAGTCTCTCTCCCCAAACACCCACTGAAATCAATATGTCTGAGACGTTGAAATGCTAGTCTACTTCCTTCAGCCTTCAACTTGATTTTCATTGTCATTTTCTACCTAGCTCTGCACGGGCTCCAAGTACAAACGGGTGAAAAAGAACCGCCTACCAGCACTTCTGAAGCTCACTAATCAACCCATTATATCTGGTTTGTTTAAAACGTACAAAATCCAAAATGTAAATGTGTCTTTATGCTAAGCTAAGCTAACTGTCTCCTGGCCGTAGCTTCATATTTAGCAACAGACATAAGGGTGGTATCGATCCTCTCTATTAACTGCTGAAAAGAAAGCAAATAAGGCAGACATTCAGAGCCTCTGGGTAAGTAGGACAGTAGGAATTGTTGGATTTTCTAAAAACGGAATGACCCTCTCGCCTAATGCATGCTGGGATAGACTGCAGTCCCATGTGACACAGGATTTAAGAAATGGATGGATTGGGAGATAGAGGTAAAAATCTATCAAAATATCCTCCTCCGTGGTTGAAACTCACCTGATGAGGACACACTGACTGTCGTGGCGTTTCCAGATGCAGCGGTAGCATTCATTGGCCACGGCAAAGATGTGCGGAGGTAGCTCCCCTATATGGTGCTTGGAGTACAGGTCCACCCTCTCTGGGTCGTACATACCTGGGATCTGCTTGTAGGGGTTGACGGCCGCCAGGATGCTGCCGATATTGGTCTGAAAACAGCCAAGAAGTGACATTTCAGGTTCTGTCTCTGTATCATTTTTGAGCCATCGGTATACTTTGTTTATTTGCTTTTTTGTTTAAAATATACAGATATAACACACTTAGAGTAAAAGCACTAACACATATGCTAAAAACAAGCTGTCAGGAACACATACAGTACAAATATGTGAAATTGTCAAGCAGCCTTGTGTTTATATTAATCTGGATTGGAGGATACGGGAACACAGCAGGGTGGAGATCTGACTGTGGGAGTGACGAGTGACCAGATTTTTATTAGAAAGCTGTGGTCAAATCAGTGAGATGATGGAGGTTAGATTTACATTTTGAGCTGTTTGTGCTGTATCAGTCACCTTGCTTTTTGCACTAGAAACAAAAAAACCCTTGAGGTCAGCATGCTTCCCATCGTGTCATATTACCCTGCCTCTGCATTTTGTGTAATACACTTATATAAAACTGTGCTGAAGGACACATACACATATGAATGCATGACACACACTGTGACACAGAAAGCTGACCCACCCACGCAGGGTAAATTCGTATGATCAGATTAAGGGAAATCCATGTATGGACAATATTTCATCATCTAGATTAGGTCACACCCAGGGAGGCTGCTATTGGTCTGTTGTCTGGTAATCTGTCAGGTTTTCAGGCTTTCCAGATCCTGACTTTCAAATCACCGTGATCAAAATGTACGTGTTTTAATTGATCTCAATATCCATTTTATGACCACACACAGAGATTATAGTCTTTTCATGTCATCAGTGGTCGTGGGTGAGATGAAACCCCCAAGGTAAATTGGGTAACGGAGTTTTATGGTCATGAGCTAATGCTTCTCTTCATTACAGACATAAACAAATTATCTCAGCAATTAATTTCTGTTGTGTCATTGAGTCAAGTATGGGATCTGAGAAAGACAGGCAAGCATTTTGATGCTAGACTACAACAACCAATTTTTCATCATTTGAAAAAAAATGAAAAAGATTGCGGATGTACCCGCCCTTAAAAGAAGTAGAGCTTTGTTTGTCGTTTTAACCGCAACACTTTCACTTTATAAGCCTCTCTCTCTCTCCGTCTCTCCACCTATTCCACTCAGAGTAGATGTGCCTGATAAGATGATTTGTGTTTCCCACTAAAAGCCTCATGCATGTAAAGATTACTGGAATACATCAAGACATAAACATAATGTACACACACACACAGGCTTGGCCACATACATCCACCCTCTCACACATACTTACAGACACACATGCGTCTATGTGAATGCACTTACATAGATGTTATCCTTCTGGTAGCGCTGGTACAGGTTGTGCATGATGGCGGCCTCGTGCAGCTCAGCCAGTGCCGACATGTCCTCCACCCCGTCGATGCTGGACTGGTCCATAGCGTACACCCGCTCCCTGGTAACCTCAGCCTGCTGCAGGTACAACACCTGGAGGACAACAAGACGTACAGACTGTCACTTATCATCTCTAAATGTGTTGAGTTATATTCCTGTTTTTGTGCATACCCACTTTTGCTGAAATGTGATGGACTTTTGTTACCTTTGGACAGAGCCAGTCTAGCTGTTTCCCCCTGTTTCCAGTCTGTATGCTAAGCTAAGCTAACCAGCTGCTGGCTGTAGCTTAGGGCTGCACGTTACTTGGCATCGTGAGGGCTCAAGGTCAAATAAAAAAAATTAAATGTCACAATAATTCCTCTGAAGTAGATATAATACTTGAGTTTCAGTGGTCATGCTGGTAGTGATGGGTAATCATCTTGTTCAGAGTGAGGAGGAAGACAATGTGTTCACACACAGATTAAAAAAGATGCCAACATTGCAAGGTCTTTCCATTTTTAGCACGAATAGACTAATTGTGATGCAACATGACGGAAATACACGATGAGAATTCAGAGCTTCTTCTAACCAGACCCCCATCTCATCTATGTCATCCATCGCCATGGCAACTGGAGAGCAGGGGACGGGACGGGTGGGGAACCCGTCTGTGGGAGGGGAAGAAGAAGAAGAAGAAGAAGAAGAAGAAAAAGAAAAAGAAGCAGAGAAGAAGAGAAAGTAACAGATCTGATCTGGCAGGACGTGACAGGTGACGGTGTGTATTCATGTCAGGCACACACACACACACACACATGCTGCTACGACGATCTTTCTCTCCTGTATAGCCTACAGTCCAAACACAAACACACACACAGATAATTAATCAGCGAAAAGGTCGTTCATTCATTCCAGCAAAATCAACTTGTCTAAGAATAGAAACCACGGCCTTTCCAATACTGGGTTGTTAATATGTCAGCTCAGTCTCACAGCCATCCTCCACCCTTTGTGTGTGTGTGTGTGTGTGTGTGTGTGTGTGTTTGTGTTGCTGTAACAGATGTGTTGGGAGTCTGTTGAGGGTGGCAGAGGGGCTGCGCTGTAGGCGTTCAGACATCTTGTTCTTAAATAAATCTATTTCACTCCAGTAACAGCGTCTTCCTTTGCACAGAGCTGTTGCGTGCAGACTGTTCTCTCTCAAGGCGAACAAACTCACAGCGTATCATCGTTTGCAAACACGTCTGCACGTAAAATGTTGTTTGTGGCCCACAAATAGAAACCAGCGCTCTATGTGTTGTTTGTGCACTCCTAATCTTCTCTCTCATGTCTTGTAGAAGTATAAACGTCTTGTGGATACTGTTGGTAACTGTTGATGAGGGTCTAACGCATCAAGACACTAACCTTTCGTAGCTCACTCTGCTGTGATGAAATGACCCAATTATCCCTCGTCCTCCATCAGAGAGAGCATAACTTATGTAGCTCTCACCTTCACTACGACCCCGTCCACTTGACTCTTTCACTTCACCTTTTTACAACCGTGGTCCTCAATCAAGGCTCTGATGTGCTGCTAGCCGAGCACAATTACTTATATACATGAGTGTTAAAGCCGCAGGGTCAATGTCAGTGGCCAGTACAGGCAGCAAGCGTGCAAAAATGCAGCAACAATAAGACAAGGCTGCAATCTTTTTTGTTAATTCAAGTCTAATCTAAGCTAATTAATTGTAATAATTCAATTTTAAGCAAAGTTGATGATACAGAGCTCAACAGTGACCATTCATTTACTCCATTGACGTTTCAGAAAATCCTTATATAAAGAGTTTTAAGCATGGTACTTAGCCAACCAGCTACGAGACGAATCATGTGGCTTCTACAGGAGCATACCATCGTTTCACAATCTCGTAGCTTGTGGCAAGTCTACCTTGGATGGTTTTGGGTCATGTTATGGCTAATAATCAAATGTATGAATATCAAAATATGAATGTGATTTTCACTTCCATAACCTCACTGTTGAGCTCTTGTGTTCAAAGCTTGTTTCTGTTGCCCCCAAGTACTCAAAAATCAGTTAACGCAGGTTTATTAATTTATCTTTCTTGCTACTCTCAACCTTTAACGCTGAGTCTAGATCACTGGCAACTTTTACATCTGTGTGTGTGTGTGTCATGACTAACATGCCTGTTAGTCATGGCTTGGACAGCTGTACACATGCAGAGATGCTGTCATGTTGACTGTATTACATCTAGACCGCGGTGAATTCCTATATCTGCGAGAACAAAAAAGACTGAAAGTCCCTCAAATTACATCCAAGTCCATTAGTTTAAGATAAAGCTTTTCTCTTTATTTCCTCACCCTATTAAATCTCTCTCTGCCACTCTCGCTCCCTGTATGTCTCAAACATCACTTCTCTGTCTCTCTCATCTCGCTTTCCCTTTGTACGTCACTCCTCTTTTATCCCTTCCCCCTCTTTGTCATTTCTCTCTCTGTTCTCTCAGTCTCCCTCACATCATCCCACTCTTCATTAATTTACCCCTCTCTCTTCTGCCTGCCCACATTTCAACCTCCTACAACTTCCTTATTTCTTCCTCCAGTTCTCCTTTTTTTACTCCCTATTGCTGGTTCCTGTAACCTCCATGCTTATTTCTGATGGGCCCCTTCAGATGTTTTGTTTCTTTATCACTGCAAGTCTTTCTGATCTTCCTGTCTAATGTACATGGATCCCTGTGTGTTCACTCACACAGACTGTAATGCCTAAATGGCTCAATCTGAGACCCCTGCCTGTAATTGAAGGTTTACCGAGACCCTTGTCAATCAGACAGTCAAGCATGCCGTTGCAATCAAGGGTAAATTATAGTGCAACAGAAGATAAGGCAATGACAATTGACTCCCTTCACTGTGTTTAAGGAAGGAAGGACACTGGGAAAACTGAAATGGAGGAATGGGTAGTGGTTGGTTAAAATTCACCTCCGCTCGTCTCATTTCCTTCCATTTACTGTAAATCTTGTCATATTGCTCGGTGCCAGGGGACAATCATCATCAAGGTTATTTTCTCCGACTTTAGAGAGCTCCCTCCAGAGTCACAGATGACGTTAACCAACTGTTTTCACAGGCTGAGTACTCCTCATGACCATAGACTGTATATAAATAGTGGACGTAGTCACCGTGACGTCACCCATCGGTTTGTGCACTGCTGTTTTGAAGCCTCGAGTTCGGCATTCTGGCCTTCGCCATCTTGGTTTTTGGCCGTCGCCATTTGTTTTTTTGCAACCAGAAGCGAGACGAGAGGATGGAGCTAAGTACAACCGAACGCTGAATAAGATATTTTAGGCGACCAAAAAGGTTAGAATTAACTTTCATGAACTGAAAACACACTGTGAAAGGGTTAAAGTTTTAAGATGAAAATGCGGACAACTCCCAGACAAGACAACGCCGTGGTAGCGATGGTCCAATGGTGGTCTCTCTGGGAAAGAGAAACCCTGGACATTAAACTGTCAGATTAAATCAAATAAATGCCTGGGCTAAAGTTCTGGCTTTTACAATACTTTCTAATACCAAAGCTGCTTTCAAATATGAAAGGCCTTAAACAGCAGATTAAGCAGACATGCTCCATGAAAACCATTTGGGACAACCCAGATGCAGATGTTTCAGAGAGAGGAGGGATGCCATGAAGTGAGAAAGTATGTCAGTGACAGAAATAAAACGCAGCTGAAGTGGAAGAGAAAAAAAAAGTTTTTTGTAGACGTCTCCGTCTTCTTCTTCCATTGCCCTCTGGTGGGATTTAACACACATTCTGTGCTTCTTGGCCCACATTAACACAAATGACACATACACAGACAAACTGTACTGTATGTGTGAAGCACACACACACACACACACACACTAAGTTTGACTACCCAGAGAGTCTAAAATGGGATACCTCATATTCAATAATTCATTATTGGAGAGAGGAACAGAGGAAAGACATGGAATTAGTGAGAGAAAAACATTAAGAGAGACACTGTCATAGACTGAAAGGGAGAGAGAAAGTCACGTAGAAGTAGAGCATGGTTAACCAATTCTCATTTCTCTTCAGTGTTACATCTCTGCTGACATGAAGTGTGGGAGAGGAAACTTTTCGATAACGCTGGTGTTAACGCCGGAAATGGGGTGCATTTGACAACTATGCACATCCGGTCCGGTGCGAATTATCTGCGTTGCCTTGTTCCACTTTCTTCAATGAGGCCTAATGAGTTTCCTCCTGAATAGTGCCTGTGTCCACTCCACACAACAAAAACCTATCCAGACAGAAAATGTCTGGGGCTAACGTTAATATACTCTATAATGTTTCTGGCTAACGTTATCTACACAAATTAATCGGACCCCTAATGTGATGCTAACGCTAGCTGTTGTGGCTAGCCCCGTTCCGTGACCAACCGTTAACGTTAGCAAGTGCATATCAGCTACACTACCATCTCAATCTTCATCGTATCCCAGCTGCTGGGCGACCTCAAGCCATATATTGTCCTTCATTTGGTTGTTGAGGTAGTCGTGTTTGTCGTACATTTATTGGGTGTTGAGTAGGGGACAGCGCGTTGTTATTACGAAACACCAATAGTCCGAAAAATGTCCAGTTGAACCGGAAAAAAAGCCCATTTGTCCGACAGTCCGTTACCCCGAAAACAAATGGCCATTGTATGGAAATTACACACTCTCCGTGCAACAAACAGAAGCACATGGCTAATTATTATGCAGAATGACGGTGATATTTTTGATGACAACAGTTGGAAGAAAGGATTTCATTGGTCAAACATATATTTCCGGAAATCCGTCCGAATATTATATTATATTAATACACATTTGGTACACTAGCGAGTATTTACAGCAGTAACACGGCATATACTATAAGAGCTGTGTATTGGCAAGAATCTGGCGATACGATATGTATCATGAAATAAATAATTGGATGGATTGTCGTGAAATTTGGTAAAGACATTCATTGTCCCTTGACTTTTCCTCCGATGTCTGGTTTTGCGTGAAATGTCTCGACAACTATTGGAAAGATTGCAGTGAAATTTGGTACAGATATTCATGTCCCTCTCATGATTAATTGTAATAGCTTTGGTCATGAACACACTTTCACACACACATACATCCAGTGCATGGAGCGGCCTTCCTGTAAAGCCCTCTGATGTCTGAAGCTGCTTTGCATGATTCAGGAGGAGAGCCAGGGGAGACAAGCCTCTTCATCTGACTTCACATATTAGCAGCAGCCAGAGTGAGGAGGAGAGAGGACGAGAGAGATAAAGATAGAGTGTAGAGAGAGAAAGAGCTGTGGGCACAGTGACCTATATATTCTGCGGACCTCTATTCAGTGCAAGATACAGTATCACACGGTAGCCTACTGTGGCCACCTGCAGCTCTCCTCACTGACCTTGGATCAGATCTGGCAGACCTCCATGGGTCGGATTAGGATTGGGAAACACTGAGGAGGTATTTTGCATGATCTGACCCCTCAGATCAGAGTATATTAGAAGCAAAAGGAGTAACTTCAAACCAATCTTCAAACCAAAGTGTTATAGTGAGCTCTTTTGGAATTGCTACAGGAGCCAGGTTACTGAACTGAAACAGGTTCCTGCATTGGACCCTTTGCAATGGCAAATATTGAACATTTCTTCATGTGAAAGTTATGTTAAAGGTGCTAAATTTGATATCCAGAGCATTCATATAGCAGCAAACAGCTATTTGCTATGTAAAGCTATAGAGGAGTAATGTCTACTTGAACAGAAAATGAAGTCACTCTTCCTCTGTGTGTGTTGTAATCCAAGCTTCTCTGTGCTTTGTTTACGTAGCCGGTCCGGCCGCACGTGCATCTAGCGCTCATAGATACGCTCTGAATTTGAAATTTAGCACCTTTGAGTTAAGTTATCTGAAATCATTCACTTATCGATTTACATTGGCCAACAACACCAGTAGCCCTGGCATCACTGAGAAGAACTTTGAGTTGATGAGGATACACTAAAAATGCCAACATGAGAAGGAGAAAATGAAGCTAAAAGTAATTCAACATTTTGTTTCCTCTCAATTCCCTCAATGTGGCATACAGTATGTGCAGTGTGTAAAATGACCTCCAAACTTGTGCTGTACACCTCTAAAAGTGTATCCTATTGCTGTTTCTTTTGCCAGAAGAGGAGCTTAACAACAAGCTTAAACTCCGTTAATGCCTTCTCTGCCCCACAGCATCCATTCAGCACCGGGCTGTATAACACCTTCCATATGTCATCATCCTTTAAGATTTGGCAAACCCACATTCATCCCACCCCAAGGGGGATCTCTGCTTCATTTTCCACAGATAAGGGACACTGCAGAGAGACAGGGATGGTGGGAGACAGACAGAAGGCAAGATATTGCATATTAAGTTAATCTCATTAACTGATACTAAGCGAGTGAGTAACTACGGGGTCCTCAGAGGGTTAGAAATATGAAACTGTGAAGAGGAATGAGGGTCAGGAGATCACACAGCAACATCAGCTTGTTTATGTGCCAAATCAGACCAAACAAGTCATTTCTGCACTTTTCATTAGGCGCATTTCACAGAGTGTTTTCTGTATGTGTGTTTTTTGTGTGTGCGCACAAGGAGTAAGGCATCCCTGCAGCGTGTTCTGTGCTCGCGTGAGCTTTCGCTGCGGCTTTCACGCTAGCTACTGAAATCCAGGTCACGTAACACACACTGTCTATAACTCATCGCTAACGTAACCTGTGTGTGTATACATGCATGTTCGTGTGTGTGTGTGTGTGTGTGTGTGTGTGTGTGTGTGTGTGTGTGTGTGTGTGTGTGTTTGTGTACAGATTAAGTGTAGGGATGCGGGTGTGTGTTACTCTTGTGTTGACTTCCGTCTGTATATCTACATATTTTCCCATATGCAAGACATTCCTGTGTGGGTGTAAATGTTTCCTATATAAATACACAATTACAGCATATGTAAAGGACGAGCCTTATACTAACGAACTCTGTGGCCGTATCCATGGCAACCAGGCCAGGAAGATCTCTATCAGGAACAGAAATGCCTCAACATGTTAAATGCCAGATTAGAAATATACAAATAGAATATTAATATAAATAGAAATATAGAAATAGCCGACACACATCTAACCTTTCTGAAATGTCAATGGCAGAGGCTGACATTTTGCAGCTTGGCACTTTGCAATGTAGTGTTGTCAAAAATATCTAAGCAGCGATACATATCAATACTGAACATTTAAAACGGTTTCAATTCTCATTTTCTGCAGTATCAGTACACGGGTACCGGCTGCGCTTTCAGCTTTCTCTTCTCTCCGACAGCGAGTTAACACACACACACAAACACACACACACACACACACACACACAAATACACACACACACACACACACACACACACACACACACACACACACACACACACTCACTCACCGCTATTTATCTTTTAACAAAAATCGAAACAATGATGCCATAAATGTTGTGTCAATATTTCCCTGTGGTATCGAAAATGGTATCAAATATCGATATTTTTCAAGGTACTGTATCATAGTAAGAAATTCCAGTATCGCAGTCTAGGAAAGGTGCTCACATCTTTATATGCTAGAGAAGAGGGGCTAAAATGTGGATGATTGTGTACCATTACAATCAATGAGACAACTGTCTGCTATCACTGTTGTACCAAAAGATCAGTCAGCGTGTAGTCACAAATGACTGACGTGAGAGGACAGAAGAAAAAAGCCTGCCACTCCAAACATCTACAGTAAACTTAAATCAGTGGTGTTGTAGGATATTGTCTTTTTCATGAAACCTCCCTCAGAGTAAAGATGAATGATGTAAAGGCTTGCACATATACCACTGGTAGTTGTGCTGATTTGACATGAAGGCTTGTAGTTTTGCAGCCGCAGCATTTGTAACCCAGAATTGGTAATGTGGTGAACTGGGTCAGGGCCTGTTATAGATTACAGAACCACACTGACATGGCAGCTGGGAGCAGAGTACAGTACAAGAAAGAAAAGTAAAAGTAAAACAAACACCAAAAAAATGCTGTTAAATTGTGCATGTTTCTTGTTCTACCAGCCACCATTGCAGCCACTATTAAAATGCCTCGAGGGTTCACTCGGCTCTTTGGACATTGGATTCAAACATGTATTTATGATTATGGGAACCAGCTAGGGCAAAGAAACAGGGAGTGATGGGGATCCTGGGACGGTATGCATGGGTCAGATCCTGTCGTAACAGGGTAAAGCCCCCCCATCCTGCTGATTCTCTATCAAATATTCACCACCTCCTGTAGAGCTAACATTTAAACACCACCAGCTAGCAGAGAGGGAGGGCAGAGGGAGGAGGGGAGAGATGGATGGGGGTTGGGGAGGTTAAGGACATTCATAATCCAGAGCAAAGAGAATGCCTGCTCCAATAACCAATCCTCTATTTTGGGAAATGCCCGTCTGTTCCCCGCTGTGCGCCCGAACAAGAACATCGAAGCAGCTACATCAAAAGACGATGCTTTTAGAGCAGCGTTTGGCCACTTTTACGTCTTAAAGGCCAAACATGAATTCATTGTACATCTGTGAAAGAGAGCCTAGATGTGGATGCTCTTTGGGGTATAAAGGGAGGATTGAAACTCTTGAATTCGGGCCAAAGTCTATTATTAGCTCCATCTAAACGCTGCCAACTGGAGCGCACGTGTGTGTTTATGTGTGTGAGTGAGCCATCAAAAAAACATTAAATCCAACGTGTGCATGTCCTTGCTCTGATACAGATTAGATGAGTGCAGCATGCACACACTCACATTAACATTCAATTGCATTATTTTGGCAGGAGGTTTGGTGTTAAAGGGCTTGGCTTTGCCATTTAGAACAACTACAGGCTCCTGACATCTGACATCCTGAGATGTGCATTTGTGCTCCCATAATGCTCTCCATCTATTCTAGCTCTCCTCTGGAGGCTGAATGTGTGTCAGAGATGAATTTTGCATATGTATGAGGAGGAAGAGGAGGAGGAGGAGGAGGAGGAGGAAGAGGAGGAGGAGGAAGGAACTGGGGCAGGGAAGTGGAGCATCATGACCAGGAGTTTCTATCGATCCCCACAGGAGAGGATGAACCTGCACAGCTGCTTCACCTTCACTCTGACCTTTATCTGATGATGAGATAACACATTACAAGCAACTACTGCAGCTTTCGCTCAGCAGTAATCTAATGCTGACGCTGTTTCCTTCTCCTGTCTGGTTGAAACTAATTATTTTCAGTCCGTAGAGTGTTTGCAATTTACCTCCGTTTATACCAAATAAATGGTCCCCTTCACATGAAAAAAATCAAACATTTCTTCCAGATCATCACAGTTTTAATGGAAAAACCTGTGTAACTGAGGCCTCGTGGTGGCCTCTCCAAGGCGACAACCATGAACAGCAACACCCCCGGTAAACTGTTACAGAGTCCTATTTCGAAAACAGAGAGGGGTTACGCTGAATTCACACCAGAACAGCGGCGAAGTGCGGCCTGCCGAACAATTTTAAAAAGTTTAACTTTTAGCGGCGTGGTGCAGCCGCAAAGGACCTGCAGTCAATCAGTAAACAGATCCTGTGAATCCTGTTACAAGTTGACCTGTGTTACAAAGAATATTTTCCCACCTGAAACACATGAATCCGCAGAAAAATGTAACAATTGCGGCGAGCTGCACTTTGCCACTGCCTGGGGTGAATTCAACGTTATGAAATCTGTTCGCTGCTCCGACGCTCTCAGCTCCGGTGCCGAATGTTAGCGAAGTTAGCTAAACTACTTTTGAACCAGGCGCTGGTACAACCTCCTCTACTGTGGAGTGTGTGACAGCGCTGTCAGCAGCCATGCAGGAAAGGTGCTCTGTGGTGCGCTAGGATCATAAAACTCAACTATAACCAGGACGCTCACTTTTTATTTCTTTGACTTTGTGCAAATCTGATATTTTCACATCTAAGATGACGAACAAAGGCATTACAATGTCTTGCAGGTAAACCATAAGATTCATGTAGGCAGTTATAGGAGGTGAGTGTGGTGCAGCTGCTCTATGTGTGTGTGTGTACATTTCTTACCTCTCCATAGTCGGTTGAGACGACAAGCGTTCCATCTCCGCAGGAGTTGACTGTGGCGGGAACCAGCTGCTCCTTCTCTCTGACCCAAACACGGGCCCCCTGGATCACAGACACAAACACAAGGACTCAAGTTAAGCAACCAGTACGAAGAAAGGAGTATTTGGTTACGTAAAGTGATGAACCACCTGGTGACCAGAGTCTTCAGCTCTTAGCCAATGAAGCCAGCTAGGTTAGAACTTGTCTTTCTAGCTCTCAATTCAATTCAATTCAAATGGCTTTATTGGCATGACGTAACACTGTACATGTTGCCAAAGCATATTCAAATGATGAAAAATTTACATTAATTACATTTCATTAACATCAATAAAATAAATAAAATTTGTTGGAACAACGATATCAACAGCTCTCTATCTTTAACTACTAAACTATTAGTGCAACACTATGATGCTTTCAAGGAGAGACTGTCTGAAAATGTTCACTGTTATATCCCCATATTTAAACGATATCACGTCTCCCTCCTCTCTATCACTGCCGGCCATTTGGAACAACAATAAACACTTTAGATTTCCAGCGTGGTTGTACAACACACCGTACCAACTAGTTCTGTTCAAGCGTAACCCGACCTTTGACCTTGACATGTATGTATGTATGTATGTATGTATGTATGTATGTATGTATGTAAGATGAGTGTGCATGGGTGCACAGACAGATGTGTTAAATGAGACAAAGACTGTAACATCTGGACTTTCCACCAAGGTGAAGCAACAATGCTTGACATCTGTGTGTAAGTGTGGTAAGTGTGTGTGTGTGTGTGTGTGTGTGTGTGTGTGTGTGTGTGTGTGTGTGTGTGTGTGTGTGTGCGTGTGTGTGTGTGTGTGTGTGTGTGTGTGTGTGTGTGGTTGACTCAGGGTCAGAGGAAGTGTGCTCCACAAAGCCCTCTTTCACAAAGTACCTGACCTTTGACCTCCAACCCCAAAAAGGGGCACAGCATAACAGAGAGGAGGGGACAGAAAAGGAAACAAGAAGAAAGAAGAACAGTCAACAGAGCTACTGAAGCACTGTAAAGACAGGAAATGGACCACATGTCCTCCCCTAAACTTGTACAATTTAGTGTATTGCATCAATACTGAATTGCTCTGAAATGTACAATAGCATGAGCTCTAGAGGATATCAACAAATGGTGTAAATGACATCAAAATGAACAAAATAAACCAATTATTCAGAGCTGAAATTTATCAAATGAAAAATAATAAATAGATTAAGTGTTAAGACTGTTCAATGCCTTGCCCTATATCTGTCAGATGATTATGAGTCCAAAATCGTATACTAACGTACTGCAGACTACATACTCGATCTATATATATACTGCCTGCTGCCTGCTAAATTATAGATTAAGTATGCCACTACCAGCACACTAAAGTAAACTCAAGCAATGCATCTTTTCAGGCCGTTCTCATTCCCAGGGCGACACTTTGTTACGCCCCAAGGCGTCTGAAAACGATGCACAAGGCACCCTTTAGTGTCTGCATGAGACGCTTTCAAGTAACTACAATTGTAAACCCATCTGCGTCAATATTAAACGCTCAGAGAAAGTGCTTCGGGAGTGTGGTGACGTAGTTTAAAAAGTGAAAAAAACACACATAGGGCGGGTTGGAGGGGAGGTGGATGGGTCCAACAAATAAACACAAGGCTTTCATCCAGGAGGCCGCTGTCTGTGTCCCGTGTGAAACTTTGTGTTCACGTTAAGTTTCACTTTCACTTTGCATACGTAGTAATTTTAGGCCAAAGCATGATGTTTTTTCCTAAACCTAGCAAAGTGGTTTTGTTGCCTAAACCTAAGCATGTGTTGGAGAGGGTTAGACCCCTCTCTCTCTATCTCTCTCTCTCTCTGCAGTCAGTCAGCCCGTCTCATCCCTATAACTCCAGCTCCTCCGCCTGTCAGATTCCAGCACACAGAGCCACTATAATGATGGTGATGCCATCAATTGACCCGGTGACCCCCCCGCCCTAAGGCTCCACGCTCACAGTTCACAAGTACTTCACTACATCCTGTGAACTGATAAAATGACCTCTGACCCCACATAAACCTCTGATACTGGACTCTTCTTTCTCTCCTAAATTCTATATAATATTATTTTCTCTCCATGAATGAGAATATAATGCATGTTTTTTCCTCTCTGTCTCGCTCTCTATCTGTCTCCTCTTTAGGTAAATTGGTCCCCAGTCCCAGATCGATGTACTTTGCATGAGCCACGCGCTATCTCTGGGGAAAATGCAGCGAAGGGGACACAGAGGGTTATAAATGACCTGCCAGCATTACAACCTACACCCAACAACACCCTCATACTCCTCCTCCCCCCCACCCCCACCCCCCCCACCCCCCCCGTCTATTACTGGCCCAGACAGACAGGAATGGTCATGCATGAAAACAAACTCCAGTGCTGGAAACTGCATGTATGGTAAAAAAAAAAAACACTCCCTCTCCGTTTCTCACTATGAAATTCAAACCAAACCGGGGCCTCCAGCTTCGTCCATCACCTTTTCGTCAAGCTCCATTAAACCTCAGTTGTCCCTTTACCCTCAAACATGACCTCTGACCTCATAGCTCACACCATGCTCTCTGACCAACGGGGGTTGAAAGAGTACCAAAACATTCCGCCCAGGGAATGCTATTAAATTAATTTCTTTATGCAAGTTAGGAAAAAAATAATTGGTGCTTCGGTAACAGTGAGTGAAAGAAAAAAGCTAACAATCATCTTATGTAAAGCTCAGGGGTTCTCAACCTTTTGTAACTTGAGGCCCACGTCTGATTGTTCAAAGATTTCAGAGGACCACCTCCCCAAATAAATCACAAACTGGGCTATAAAAATGTGTCATGCCACCGTCAGGTGTAATGACCCACATATATATTCAGCTCACCCTCACCCATCACTGTCTGCCATTATGAATCCAAAGTATTCACGGTCATATTTCCTAGGCCTATTTTAAACTGTTGTTTGAAATAATCTACGGATTCTTATCGGATCATTGTCAAACCAAAATCTCAGCTGAGCTTGTGAGATGTATTCTGGTGTGCAGGATTGCCCAGCAGCAACATCTTAAATGGAATAAATAACCAAATTCACATGTTTGCTTATTGTTTGTCTTCTTTGTTTGATTCTCTGAGAACACAAATTATGAATGCAATGCCTGTTGTCTCTCAAATCTTGGCTGTTAGGACAACAAATCCACACAGTTTGAAGCTGCATTACCACCCTTTTACAAAGCAATGAAGGCGTATTCAGTGTGAAGGATCTCAGCAATTTTGTACTCATACCGTACAATCATTAACAGAACACCCTGGAAAATAGGAAATCTATACCTTAAGTCAAAAGTAATGTACAGAATATTGTAATTGATGGGTTAAAAAATGCAAAACCTTGACTGTTCCTCACACTGTTTCCTCCATGTATCAAAGCCTCTATGCAGAGCGAAGGTTGTAAGGATTGATGATGATTATACCAAGAAGAAAAACTATTAAGAAAATCCTGACCATCTAATAATCTTTCATTACTGAGCATACAAAAGAGAGCATCCCCAGAGCATTCGGCCCAGACGCCTCAACAGCTGTATGCGTGTGTGTGTGTGTGTCTGATAAAGGCCTTGTTTCTGCTCCGGCGACCACATGGACGCCCGTGCCATTTGATTGAGGCATCGCCCTGGAGACAACCTCTGATGAAGGGCCCCCCTGTCCCTCTGAGAGACACTCACGCCCCAACAAACCCAGACATAAGGTTAATGTCTGCAGGCATACACACATTTTTAACTTCAAACTGCACATTCAACAGTCACTCAACTGAGCATTAATACACCTTGTTACAGACAAACACAAGCAGCACATACAGATGCATACACAGGTCACTCTGAGTCAAGACGTGATCTACACAGTGATTAATACTATCTCAAATATTCACATAGGTGTTTCAGTTGTTAAAAAAGACAAGATGGCTACGGCCAAAATGCCGAACTCGTGGCTTCAAAATGGCAGTCCACAAACCAATCAGTGACGTCAGGGTGACTACGTCCACTTCTTATAAGTCTATGTGGCTGATGCGACATTTCGCCATTTTGGAATAAAGTTTAGAGGGAAAAAACACATACAAACAAAACAAATGGAGGTAAATCAAAAAAGGCATTTGTGGGACTCAAATCATCCCACAAATCATAAAAGTTTCACGTACATTTCACGTAAATTCATTCAATAACTGTCAAGTAGTTTTATTCGAAAGCACAAATGTTAACCTCATGGTGACGCTAGAGGAAAAGTCAGGGGATTGTCAGAAGGATACATCCTCTGGGGACAGTGAATGTCTGCACAAAATGCCATGTCAATCCATCTTATAAACCCTCACTAGAGCCACATGGCACTAGTAGTAAGAAATGAAGGTAAAAGAAGAAAGGGACATAAATGAATGACAGAGACAGAAAGAGAGAAAAAAAGTGACCCACAGGAACAGAAGCAAGGCTGACAACCTGGCTGTCATCGACTGAAAGGAGAACAGAGGACGACAGAGAAACGGGGGACAAGAGGGACAATGGTGATGATAGTAGAAGAAAATACACAAATACTAGAAAATGGGACCAAAATGTTAAAAGCAGAGGAGGCTGAGGAAGACGTAGAATGACAGACGGATGAATAAATGATGACAGAAACAGCTGACCGGTCACCCGCTAATGGAAGCAAACTAAAGACCAGCGTGGAGGTGGGAGGACAAAGTGGGATCTCTGGAGACTAAAGGTCAGGGGGGCATTTAGAGATGTCTTTGAATGTCTGTCTCTGTCTGGCTGAGCTCATTAACTACAGTTACTTCTACGACCACAATGTTAAAACAGCACCGGAGACACATCCCAGGCTCACAAAACACATCCAGCCATCAATAATTCATACATGATAACATCTTCAGTGCATTTCAGCTGCCTTTCTGTCTCCTTTCTTCTCTGGGTTTTGGCACTTTTTTAACGTTTAAGACAAAATGCAAAATGAGCCGCCAAGCTCTGATCTCCCCACAATGACGGATGTCTTACAGGAGAGGGGATGTGGGTGTGGTTTTAAGTGCTAATGTGAGTTAATCGGGCGAGGAGGGGAGGGTCCTCTGGCCAATATGGTTCCTGTCAGCTGGATGGAGGGCTGGTTTCTGTAATTGATGTTATATGGTGCCTTCAAGTGTTACTGTGATAACAAGATAAGTCCAGTTGATGTGATAGCTTAAAGTTATTGAGTTCTACTGTGATGTTCGTTGACGTTTTTAGAAAAGAAACCGATAAACGCTACTTTTCAAAAAAAATATTTCTATCTTTACTGGCTTTTAGTCTTCTTCTTGTTGTGAAAAATGTCAATCAGTGTTTCCCAAAGCCCAAGATGACGTCCTCAAATGTCTTGTTTTGTCCACAACTCAAAGATATTCAGTTTACTGTCATAGAGGAGTAAAGAAACCAGAAAATATTTACATTTAAGAAGCTGGAATCAGAGAATTTTTACTTTGATTATCAAAATAGTTGGAGATTAATTTAATAGTTGACAACTAATCGATTAATTGTTGCAGCTCTACGCAAAAATCAACTTTTCAATCATTCCTCTCAACAGTAAAATTGTTGTCGTCATAACTTCCGCCTCCCGTCATGGCAGAATCCCATTGGATGCATGTTGTGAAAATAATGGCAATTGTGGTGTGAAAGCCTTGTTAGAAGCATTGGCTGTCATGAAGCAGGTGATCTTGTCGTGAATTTTATACAACATCTCTGAGCTAAAGCTCACTGATCCGTCTCCTCTAGTGCAGCCCGGCCGTGTCAGGGACCTAAACTGTGTCAGTAATATTCCATTACAGGTGATAATACAATCAGGACAGCGAGGCTTTCAGCAGATTATGGCGGCTGGTTGGAGAGCAACAACATGTGTTTATGTGCGCACGGTGGGTGAGTGTGGGTGTCACCCGTTCTGTATGAGTCACATCTGTCAGTGAAAGAGATTACAGTTGAAATTCAAGGTATCAACAAACATGTGGGGGAATGAAGAATCATGCAGTCAAAAATGAAATGTTTCTATTTATATTCCTCTTTCTGGACAAAATACTTCTATTTATCAAGTAACGGATAATGTACAGCGAGCCGGTCATTGTTGTGAAATAAACCCCGACAGAGGAGGGGTCTTGCATCGCCCTGAAGGGGTTTATTTCACAACAATGACCCGCTACCTGTAAATTATCCTGCTTATTACATGAATACTTACTTAAGAAATCAGTAAATCAGTAGATTAATCGATAATTAAATGATCCCTGGCTGTATATGTGGAATATTTTAACATAATTTAATATCTTTATTTTACCCCTAATAATTCCATGATCTAAACTATTAACTTTAAAATGGCTCCGTTGCAAACAAAGCCTTTCAAAACAACATAAAAAAGCTCTTTCACACAGCTGCTGCTGAAGTACCACAGAGTTTAAAGTGCTACGAGTTCCCGGTTTGGCTGCTTTACTGTTATTCTGGAATATCTGAAGCTTTAGACGGATGACCTTTTGACCCGTCCTGAATCCTAAAACAAACACATGACTGATTCATCCAAAGTAAACCAGATCAGAGTATACTGCTAAATTACAAACAGGGATAAAGGCGGCGGATAGAAGCAGCTGTTAACGTGTGTGTGTGCATGTGCGTGTGTGTGTGTGTGTGTGTGTGTGTGTGTGTGTGTGTGTGTGTGTGTGTGTGTGTGTGTGTGTGTGTGTGTGTGTACAGTGCAAATCCTCTTTGCGTGGCCAGTTTTGAGCAGTCTGCTAATTATCACATTCTCTCTGATCTTGGATTAAACTACAGTCACACACCCCCCCACCCCCACCGACACCCTGGCAACAAGACTCCACGGCAACAGTGTGGAAACAGGGCACCATGGAAACAGCCTCTCTCCTCTAAGCATTGGTGGATGCTGGGAGATGGTGTTCAGGTGGAGAGGATTGTGGGATATGCTGTCCTGTATCATTTAATTCAATTTCAATTCATCATCATTATTTTATTTTATTTTATCTCAAATTTGATAAGCGATTTAAGGTCATATACATAAAATTTACTTGACTTTACTGCATACAAGGTGGAAAAAGGTGCATGTTTTTAGAGGTAGTTTTTAAAACTGAAGCAATCTGGGGGGTGGGAAACATGAATATTCCATGATATGAATCTCTTACCAATCCAAGTTTACTCATATTGCAATTTAATTTTCAATAAATAACTAATTAATCTCAGAATACCTAGACTAAAACTGAAAAAAAATTAATTATTTAGGTTATTTTTTTTTTCTAACAAAAAGGCCAAAACTTTATTGGCTCTAGCTTTGCAATTGTCAGGATCTTCCGCTTTTTTTCTTTATATCATTCATCATTCATGAACTGAATATTTTGGGGGTTTTGACTGTTGGTTAGAATAAAAAAGACATTTTGAAGTCGTCATCTTGGGCTTTAGGAAATTGTATTTGGCATTTTTTACAATTTTCTAACATTCTATAGACCAAACGATTAACTGATTAATTGAGAAAATAATCAGCAGATTAATCAATAATCAAAATAATCGTTAGTTGCAGCCCAAATATAACCAATAGTTTAACCAATCAAACAGGTCACAGTCCAGTGCATAAGTCTAAAAATGATAAGAAATCATCCTTTAACTCAGAGGTGTGAACCTATGCAAGAAATTCAATATAATGCAATGCGCTAAAAAAAAAAAATACTCATTGTTACTCGGGTTGTAAGAAAATATTGAAAATATCGAGTATCGCGATATTATGTTTTGTGACACAGTATCGATTCTCAAAAACACTGTATCGATTCTTAATGCATTTTCTGTCATATTGCCCAATTCCATCACAGCCCTTTTAAAGAAGAGTAGGATTCTGGGAGATGTTGTTTTATCCACATATAGCCTTAATGCAGTTTGACTGAAGCGGCGCTGTAGTCTCACACCTACAAGTGCAGAACAAGCAGGAGAGTGAAATGGGGGGGGGGAGGAAGGAGGAAGGAGAGGAGCTGGAAAAAAGCCAGAAGTAGGAGGGAGACTGGCAGAGTAGCACTGACAGTGGTTGGTTGACTGAGATGGAGAAGCACCAAGTGAGTGGCCGCAGGGAGAGAGCGAGCATCAGAGGGAAGGGTAAAGAAGAGAGAGAGAGAGAGAGAAGCGAAGCTGATGCAGCTCCTGAGCAGAACAAATGTGTTTGGAGCTGCTGAATATAGGTCACACATCTCCAGTGACTGTTCCCTTCCTTCCACTGAACCAGCTTCCTACAGCATGCACTTCATACCAAATCCTGCATAATGTTGTACCACAATCTATGGACTGATAAATTTACCCCTATATGCTTTTTTTTCTTACATCAAAATGCACTGCACAAAAGAAAGGACTGCTGCAATTAGAAGAGACACCGTCCATAGTTTAAGGTCAAACGTGGCTTTGAGATTTAGTTTGTGTTTCACAGCTTATATGTAAGCAGCAGCCATACAGAATGCATGCAGATGATTAATATTTTACTGTTCTTTGCATGACAAATCAACCGCGGTGTGAGAAAGCTTTTATTGCTCTCTCAGTGGGGTATGCAGTGGCCACTCAACAAATTGCAATTGAGTAGTAAATGATTATTTACAGCCTGTTCGGATATACAGAGTGAGGGAAACGACAGAGCAAAGAGGAGGAAGAGGAGAGGACAGAAAGCGAGGCTATAAACAGGTAGATATGATACAGCAACAGTGACAGTGAGCTTGAGATAATGTGTCAAAGCTGTTCTTCCCACATTCACACCTGTCTGTCTCCTGGTTATCGGTCCGTGGTGGCTGTGCACCTGTAATACAGACCTATCACACCTACACTAACACAAAATGTCACCCATCTTACTCAGACACACACATACAGACGTCCAGGCCCTCCTGTTAATGAGACACAACATTACACTGTACCGCTGTCATCTGAACACAGAGTCAGAGGTTAGGTTCAGTGTAAAAGCAGCTTCAGGATCACATTCAAACAATCCATAAGATTTTTTCCCATCACCTGATTCAACTTTATACCTTCTTTCGGTGATCTATCATGTAAGTAGATGTTAAGACCTACTAGTAGGTGTAGTAGGCCCCTATTGATCCACATGTATGTGGCTTATAGCCACCGATAACAGTCTAATCGGCTGCCCCAGTAGTATCCTCTAACTTTCACATGTAAAAACGCTAAATCTTACCAAGTATATTTTTCTAATTACTAGTCAAAATATCTCATAATACTTAATATAGGACGCAATCACCTAACAACTAACCTTTCAGTGAGATATACGGTCTTGTTTTTAGACAATGCATCTTGAATATCTTGTTAAAAAAATGCTACTTTTGAGCATTTTAGGCTTATTCATAATGAAATATAGCTCAAAATTAGTTTTCTCAGCTAATTTCAAGATCTCTTTTTATCTTGAAAGACCTAAATATTACTTCTTATTTCAAGAAATCTTACCAAGCACTTGTTTTTCGTAAACTTATTTTGCCTTTTTCTTGTTTTTCAGCTAACGTAACCCAAAAAATACTTATTTTTGTTTGTATTTAGAGCACATAATGTCCCTGCAACCACCATATTCCCATCCAGTTTGAATGTGAGGGGATTATACAGTAGACTACTGCCACCTGACATTTCATGCTTGGCTGGTCGGCCAGCTATCATGTTTTCTGCCTGGGTTGAGAGAGAGAGAGAGAGAGAGAGAGAGGTCAGCTGTTCACTCTCTCTGGTTTTAAGGGATACAGACAAGTGGAGGAACGCATGCAGGGATATACAGTAAGATTGAGGGATGTAGTGATGGAGAGGAATGAAACTAAGTGGGCAGACACCTCCCGGGAGGATTGATTACTCAGCGCCCCACGAATGCATGAAGTCATCTTTCTGGGTATCAGATATATGCAGTTCATGCAGGACTGCACGCCTGAACATCATAACTCAATAAGTCACTCCATTTTCAGGCTTTCAGAGTCTGTGCTGCGTGGGGCTGCAGGGTTGGTTATGGGGTGGTCTGTGAATCAATGCTATGATGATCAATATATTACAAACAGACTGATGGGAAATGGAGCAGGAGAGATGGTCGTAGCTGTTGCTGTATGATCAAGTTGATATGACAAATTGTTATCAGGATTCACTAGCTCATATACGTCTGTTTTTCCCAGCAACAGCAAGAAAATGAAGGACACCAGTGGCCCACATATACCCACACCACCACTCACACACACCAATAAATGGCATGACATCACCGCCAATGTGGGAGACATTTAAACCCATATCAGATTAACTTAAGAGGGGGGACGATAAGTAGCTTGGAGAGGACGGATATTGGCATCTAAGTCAGCGGACGAGACGGCGTTTCGTGAGATTGTGTGGGAGATTGTGTGGCCGTGGATGCCACTGAATGGCGTGTCTGGACCAAAACACAAATGAAATGCAGGGATGGGGGAAGAGAGGCTTGCATCTCCTGAGGAGGGTGACAGTGTACAACGAATGGAGGGAAGAAGGAATGGAAATATATAGAAACATGAGAGGCAAATTGCTCGAACACCACTCTTGATCTGAATGGAAAAGACATCAGGCTTGGTTTTACAAGCATGAGGATGGTTTGTCAGATAAATCCCAGGATGCTGGAGGTGCAAGAGGTTTTTTTTCCCAGCAGGCAGTAGAGGAATGAATGAATGAATAGGTTTATATTCAATACTAGTTGTTATAACCATTTGTTTCACCTTGCCTGTTCCATCCACACACAAATATCCCTCCTCCTCCTCCTCCTCCTCCTCCTTCTTCTTCACCCCCTCCTCAATCACCGCAGCCGTGTACCGACCCATACCCACCCATGGATCCAGCTGCTCCATCCCATTCACAGAGCACTAACATGGTGTGGGAGGGCTGTTGCTGTGGGTCAACACGGTGTACCCTCGGTTAACAGATTGGCTTTAATCCGAGAGGAAGCCTTATGGATGCAAAAGCCCGTGTCAGCTCTCGTTTGGCCAATTTATCTGCGGCTCTGCTCTGAATGAATTCACCGAGCCGGCCGGCAGCCAGGCCCTGATGCTCCACAGAGATAATAAAACTAACAATGTGTTTAGTTCATTTTAATCGACATGCATGCAGTTAATGCACAGGCCCATTCCTTGTGTTGGGAACGGTGAGTTCCAGTCGACGGAAGCAAACACCTGCCGTAACCAAACCCGAAGGAAATCCAAACCATGAAATCATCTCACACCACAGGCCGTGCATCGGTGCAAATGTAGTCTGTATCCCACCGTGGAAGGCTTTAACATGACACCAATGTTTAGCTCGATAACAGTGACACACATTCTCCATGTCTTACCTCTGTGAAAAACGCCTCCATCCTCCCTACTCCTCGCAGACGACGCGCGCCCGGCCCCGCACCGCGCAGACACCGGCTCCGGTCTCCTCGGCTGCGCAAACGTCGCCAACAGACGGGTGAGCGTGTTCGTCAGGATGGGGGAAAGGTAGCAGTGCCTCCGTGTTGGTGTTTCCCATTCACCGAGCGTTTGTCTTCATCTCCGAAATAGCCCCAATTGCTTCAAACACACCTCAGCAGCGTCCGGGCTCTATGCGCAAAACAGCCACATGAGACGAATCCAGTGAAACATTAAACATGTCCACGCCGGGGATCCGTCGCAGGAGCGCTAATTGAAGCGCCCCGGTTTTCTCCAGGCCTGCCTCGTTTCTGTGTTCCAGTGCATGCGCGTGTATGTGCGTGTACGTGTGTGTGGATGAATGCATGTGTGTGTGTGTGAGGCTGTGAGTACAGTGCGCGGGGTTGAGAGAGAGAGAGAGAGAGCACCAGTCCGGGCTCAGAGTGAGCTTGACGCTGCCCACCTCACACACCGACGGGGCGGTGCAGACACAGCCTCCTCCAATACAACACACACACACACACACACACACACACACACACAGGGCAGATATAGAGTGGTATAGGTTTTGAAGTTTTGTAGCTGTGGTCAACATCTGGATTTTTTCCTTCTCCAATCAGAAAAAGGAGCCAGTTTTTCAGTTGTTGTGTTGTCTAGACCACCATACTGGGGATGAAAGAGCCTCTGTCTGTCCCACTTGGCCCAATTACAGGTGTTGATCCTGAAACGAACCAGATTGTCCATCAGCAGCACCAGCATGTTGGATTACAGCAGTAATTCTTTCCGGATAAAAAGGGAAGGAGGTGGGGGGGGGATTGATGCAAAAAGAAAATTAGGAAAGTAGCTCTCGACTTTCTAAAATGTTGCAACAAATGGATTCATTATTTAGCTACTGTTGCATTTTGTGCCATTTATTGGTGCCTAATTTGTCTTTTTTAGCTCTTAAAATCCATCAGGAAGACTCCTCCAATGGATTGTTTGACCTCTGACCTTCTGTAAATGAGCTGCAGAGCACCTGGACCAAACTACATTAACAAATTATTAACTCCTACAACTGCAGACCTGCATTATTCTGAACCGTTCATTGACAATAAAGTCATTAGCCTACAACTTACAAACCCTTAGGGGTGACTTGTCATAAAGCGGTACAGCAATTATGTCCCATATGTGCCTACTTTTGCATGTCGAAATTATTGTTGAAGGATAAAATAACGAATTTTGACAAGCTGTCTTGAGTGGATATGAATATGAAACAACACAGAAGAAGAAATCCTCCTATAACTGACTGAAATGATGTCTAAATTAGCCATGAAGCAAGAGCTGTCAGCTGTATTCACTCTAATGTGTATCAAAAATCACACAAAGAGAGAAAGAGTGAATATTTCTGTATGATCTTTCCTGAAAAGCCTTCGTTGCATAGGAGGAGGAGGAGGCTTGGTTACAGGGTTAGTCAGAGCCCCTGTAGGGTGAAAAATGATATCTCACACACACACACACACATATGCACACAGGACCAGAACAGCGGGGGAAAAACACCACAAAATCTAGTATGATAACACACAATGTCCCCAAAGACACCAGTGTGTATGAATGAGGTAGAAATGGATAGACAGCTGGTTTATGGGATGTGGACCGTGTGTGCTTTTTATTCTCCTCTTCAGAAGACCGAGCTACGGGGGCCAGGTGCAGCCATCAGGAGCCCAGCAGGGTGAGGCCCCTCTGGGGTAAAGTATTGTGAGGCTCAGTCTGTTCCCTCTTAAGCCCTGGAGGTATAGAGGAGGGCCTCCTGTATGCATGTGCCTGGAAGTATTATTTAACTGTGCCCTCCATCTTCATCAGGGAGACAGTTCAAAAGCTATAGCCCCAACAACAGGACCCCCCTTTATGTTAGAAGTGTGTCTGTTGGGGTACAAAAACATATGCAAACACACACAATCACTCAGGAAATGAGACCTGAGCTTTATAATCCTTAATATAAAGTGGCTTTAAGGGAGAACTTGTGTGGTGAAACTGCAGCAGCACAGACCATGAACACGTCATCACACACTCACGCTCATCTAAACTGTAAGAAAGATTGTTAAACTGGAGGAGTAGTGTGTAAACTTAGTAAAATGCTCCACCACAAGATCTCCACATAACTTAGTCATCATTGTCACAGTGACCCAATAAACAAACTAGTTTGGGTCATACAGCCCTTTAAGGATGCAGACATGCAAAAACTGTAAATACTCATTACACATGCACTAAAAACTGTACAAAAAAATGTTATATTGTAGTGGTGGATTCAGGTACCAGAAGCCGTTTGTTGACACAGGACTAACAGAGGTTACAGCATCGTCAGCCCGATTAGTCGGCCTGCAGCGGTGCTTACGAATCCTAATGGACTCTCAGATCGTCTCTATTGTTTTCTCAGAAGTGTTTCTTTTAAATTTTAATGAAGCCCCGCTCTGAAGGTCACTGACATCATTGGCCATTTTGTGAGAAAAGTGGAGATTCATATTCTGCCTGTATTGGGACATTTTGAATAGACATTTACTTTTTATATTGAACTACAACAAGGACCACAATGGAAATGTGACTTTTTTGTGTTATCCTTGATTTTCTCTTAACTGTGCATGTACATCGGTGCAAGTAAGTGTCTTCTTAAAATGAATTGTCAAATAAAATAAATAAATAACAAATACTGTATAAACCATTCATGATATATAACACACAAAATCACAAAATGCACCAAAATCTGGAAGCAGATGCACTCTTAGCTGTGTTTATTTTAAGCATTTGTTTTAAAGTAATGAGGGCTGTTTACCACACCGGAACAATTCAGACAGCGTTAAGTAGAGCTGAAACGATTAGTTGATTCATCAATTAGTTGATTATTTTAATAATCGTTTAATCAATTAAGTAATTTACCAAGCAAAAAGTATCTGGTTCCAGCTTCTGAAATACAGTATAAGGATTTGTTTCTTGCAGCCTTCACTGTGTTTTTCGCTGAAGAACAGAGAAAACGATAAAATAAAACTTCAAAACAAATCTGTATGATGCGTGGCCATTTTTTCATCGGACCAGTGTAGCTACATGAAACAAAACAAACGCTCTGAACATATTTTTGATCTAAATGGAAGTCAATAGCTTCCAAATGCAATAGACACAAATTTTCACAGAAAAATCCCTGGAGTGGAAATGCAGAGGGGGGTGTTGCTGCTGCCTGTGATTACATGCCTAAAAGCCATCGACCCAACTCATCTAACATTCACATGTAGGAACACACACTCACACATGCATTGAAACACACACTGAAAAACACAGACATAAGAAAGTCTAGGCTATTAAATTCTCATTACCATGACAACACCAGGACTGAGTGACCCTCAGCGGTAAATTGTGGGATAGAATTTGTTCCCTGCGAGTCAGGAGCAGAACTCTGCTTACTCATCTGACCACAGCTCTCTGTCTTTCTCCTTGATGTCTCCTTCTCCTCTTACTGTTACACTGAATGTGTGTGTGTGTGGGGGGTGTAAATCAGAGAGAAGTGTGTGTTGTGGACAGATCATCAATAGGTCCTCTGGTTCTCTGAGTGAAAACGCAGACAGATTACTGAAGAGCTCAAAGCTGACCCTCCCATCGCACGGTGCTGAGTCGTCATCTGTATGTAGGAACTGACAAACAGCACTTGCATACAGTTAAACACAAGCATATCATTTAACACATGTATCTGGTAACCGGTGTGTGCATGTCATATGTTGCATGCATCACTCACAGTGTCACAGCCAATCAGCTTTACGACCGCAGCATCCATAAATCTCTCGTCATTTATTAACCTCTTTCTCTCTCAGCCGCCCCTCCTCTGTGACCCGACGCTCTCCCTGCAGACACATCTGTTTATGGCCGTCTGAGAGGACACGCGGAGTCAAAGGGATGCACAGAAACTCAGTGTGAAATGGCCTGATTGATCACCAACCTTACTTTGTACTGGTTAACTGGTAAAATGGGACAATCCAAAACGAGGCCTGGAGGCTAAATTTGATCCTCAACAAGCTCTCTTTTGTTTTTTTCCAATGGTCCCAGAGAGACAAAGATGCATTGTTTGGTCTAATTTAATGCAATTTCTGGAGTGAAATTCATTAAAACTTTCATAAATCAATGTATAAATAAACCCCATCAAAAATACATTAAAAGATCCCCCCTTGTTATATGTTTAAAATAATCAAATATTGAATGCTCTTCTTCCTTCTTATATTGCAATCTGCAATACATCAACAAAGTCACTCTTCTGGTAGTGCAAGACATAAGATGTTATTACAATAACTGCAGCAGCTTTATTAAACCTTGTTTTCATCAATCTACATTATGTGGTTCACAATGACACGCAAAGACATAAACTCTCACACACACTCTCCAGGAAATGTAATATCGAGCAGATGTGGTTACTTAGTCCCTCTAATTTCATTTACTTTGAATTACTCAATATTAAACTTCTGCCGACGGAGGGCAAACACTCCTGTCCACGCCAGTAATGTTTCTACATTAGTCACTCAGATACTCATCAAGACACACAAAATTAAAACAAAACATTAAAACCCTTTTATATCCGCTTTAAGGAGAGCTTTTCCAATAGACCAATTATGGACACAGTATCCTACCAGCTGAATGTCTCAGGTGGTTGTCAGGGAACTGAAATTATGTTTGATGAAATTAAGTTATTACTTAAAGTAATAGTTTGTCAGTTTGGGAAATACGCTTGTTTGCTTTCTTGCCGAGAGTTAGACGAGAAGATTGATACCACTCTCGGTAATGAAGAGAGTCAATCTTCTCATCTATCTCTCTGCAAGAAAGCAAATAAGCATATTTCCCAAAATGTCAAACTATTCCTTTAAAGGGAGCTACTCTACTGTTAAGTGCTTCTATTATTTGTACCTCCAGACAGTTTCTATCTGTCCTCCCGTGCCACCATTTTTCCATATCTCTTTACCGCTGTATTGATTCATAACTACACTGCTGATCTTGACCTTTAACCTTTCTGTCTGAAGGACATTTGCGTGTCTGGACGCCCAACATTAATTCACTTACAATACATGGACAACAGGGATAAGTATAAAGAGAGTAAGGACAAAGAGGACAAAGCGAACATGGAGAGACAACGGCTGTACAAAGACGCAATCTGAATCGCAGATTTTTTGGTTTAAAGTAGTAAATCATATCAATATATTTTTTACCACTGGAGGTAAAATTGCCTTTCCATATTACAAAGGTGGAAAAAGCGTTAAGTGGGGAAAAAAAATGAATACAAAGATGTTGACCTACTGTAGTGCTTGTGAGGGACAATCCATGCAGTCTGGTGTCAGAGTTCACTCCCTGGGGACGAGTATACTGAACGATTCAATGATTCATGCATTCATGTCTGATGCACAACTCCCCACGCACACACAAACATACACACTCTCAGAGAGTGACATATATGATGTCACCCGATCTGTATGACTCATGCGACACACGTTTGTGGCTCTGGATTCAAAATGAAATCATAAAGGAGGACTAAAGAAGGTCATTTTGGAAGAAAGTTCCTGACCACATCTCTTTTTGTATGGAACAAAATGTTGATGTCCAAGTTATAATTACTATCAGCAGACCGTGGAGTGTGTTATTCCTCCTATCCAGAGACAGCTGTGGACTATTTTTAAAAACTCATCAGGCCAACAGTGCCATATCAGCGAATTATGAATGAAAGCTTGACCTCCTCTCCTCTTCTCTCCTTCACACAGGTTTATTCAACATCTGAAGAAGATTTTTCTTTTACTTTGGGTGTGATTAGGCTTTTCATCACTCTTGGTGTCATATACCAGATGAAAACACACAGTGATTTAGATCCCTTTCTCATCTCCTATACATGGCAAAATGTAAGCAGAGATCAGTAATCCCTTTGTTCAGGTTGCCTTCTATTTCCTTCACAAACATAACACACAAATACAATCTGACCTTGTCAACATCTCCACTTAAATCAAACACGGACAGGGAATTGATATCAAACTGATCCATTCTGTGCTTGAGTGTTATTGTCCACAAGTGTTCATCTGTCTGGGGAAATAAGGGACCACAAAGCTGTGCAATATGCGGACAAATATATATTGCAATAAACAGAAGACTTTCTTCCACATCACACCGGACAGAATGACAACATTTTCAGATGGCATATTTTAGAGATCATTCAGGGACCACCATTGAGGACATCGGGGGATTTGACAGTTTAACACTTACAAATGGTCTGTATTTTACAGGCTGGTTGATATAAGTGCCTATCCAATATTTTGATTTGGGGGATATAAATAGGTTTTGACTCTTTTCTTTCATTTAAAGAGGAACTATTATGCTTTTGTGCCTTTTCCCTTTCCTTTAGTGTGTTATATAATGTTTTGTGCAACATTACAAAGCCAAAAGTCCACGCCAAGGGGAGTTACTCTCCCCCACAGAAACACTGCTCCTGAGCTGCCTGAAACGCCTTGCTTTTTAATAAAAAAAAAACCAAACTTCTCAAGGTATGAGTATTAAATAAAAGGTTTATTTAGGTTTACAGTAATTCCCTGCCAGCCCTTTTAAAAGACTCAGTCTTTCTCGAACAGAATTTCTTTCCTGGCAATTTAGAGAAGGCTTTGAAACAGTGTTTAAACTGTCATGCTGAGAAACATAATTGAGAGTAAATATAACAGTTGATTGAATAAATGGCATGAAAAATGAAAAGATTTCATTAAAAAATTAGGGGTTGGGGAGACTCAGTTGGACTCAGTATTCCTAAAATTCTGGCTGCAGTAGATATAAGTTGTCATAATTTAGACAACAACTGAATCATGATTCACAATATTTATAAAAAATAATTCCTCAGTATGATAACAGCGATAGATGAAAACAGTAATCCATCGTATATTTGCCAAGCCCTACAGGAAGTGGGACAATTAGGGCTGTTGGGAAAACTGCCCCAGGGGTACCAGCAGGGAGAGGAAGAGGAGCAATGATTACATTTTATTTTAAGGAGTCTAATGTTGCACCCTGTGTAAATCGTATATGTGTATAGATCTCATACCTGCTGTGTTGGGTTCACATGGGTGCACGTACAGGAAGGAGCTCGATCTAATTAAATTGCTCCAGAGAGATGACTTCATCCTGATTCCCCTTTTCCCTGCCTCCACCCCCCCCACTCCCCAGCACCCCCACCTGCCACACCCCACCCCCACCCCTGCTATCCCAGCACCACCAATGGCAGCATGACAACACGTCTTTGGACCAAATTAGCCGTCAATGCAACCCCCTAATTCCCGACAGACAGTGGGGTAATTTAATCAGCCAGCTATAGCCTGCAGCAGAGCACAATCATGCTTACACACACACACAGGCACAATAGTCCAGCATCATATCATACAACACAAGGAATATTAATTATTCACAATGAGTGTGGCAACGAAGAACTTAACAGTAAATTGTCATTTAACATAAAAAAAACGAATTTAGTGGAGAAAAACGCAGATGAACTCTAACTTAAAGGTGCTATTGATAACATTCAGCTACTAGATGTCACATTCTCCCTCCCCCGTTCCATGCATTCACTTCACAACAAGTCGTTGCCAGGCACTTACTGTCAATCTCAGCCATTTATCTTTTTATTTAGTGTTTTTCCACACTAACCGATGACCCAGAGACACCATGTGATACTAACGTTGTTTTACTATTGGCTCACAAGCCTTGTTAGAAGTTGGAACCAAACGTCAGATATCTTCCACAGAGATAAACTAAACATTCATTTTGGACCCATTACTATTTTTAAAATGATTAATTCACAATCATAATAATTTTTTTTCAGGAAAAGCCATACTTTTATTCAGCACCTTTCTAAAGGCTCTGTGGATGTATAATTTTAAAAAAAACATTCGTCTACATGAAAATGTTATTACTTTATTATATAGCTTCAGCTTTCATTTTTGTTTTGAAAAACTCAAACTAGCCTCTTTTAGCTTAAATACTCTATGTTAATGTTTTTTTGTTTGTATTTTGTCCACTGTGATGTGGGGAAAAGGGGCAAAAGTGTTTTCACTCAGTCAGGTCACAAAAGTTACCCTAACTTCTTTAGATCATCTGTAACATCTGCAATTTTACCCTTAATTTTTCCTGTACAAACGTCAATGAATTAAGTGAAATAACATAAAAAGAAACAGTTCACAGTCAGGTGGAGATTCATCAGAGAGACACTGGTTTATGGTGAGAAACTTTGAATTATACATTACATTACTTTTATATCTCAGTTTAGTGTTTGGTGTTTATCAGCTCTAGTGAGCTCCGTTGTGACAGACTTTTTCAACTGGATTAAACTGAATGAAGCCTAATCCTGATCAGAACAGATTAAATTACCCAGATCACTATAATAACTGGATTACACAGACTCCCCCCTGACTAAAGACACCCCTGCCCTTTTTTTAAAATGTGTGCCCACACAAACACACACACACACACACACACACACACACACACACACACACACACACACACAAACACACACACTGTCAGAAATGGTTACATAACGGGAAAAAGGAAAATGAGGGAGAAGGAGAGAAAGAGACCGAAAGCTTTATTGTGGAGGTGTATGAGAAAGAGAGAGAGAGAGAACACAGAGAACTGCCGACCTGTCAGATTGCTAACATTAATGACTTTGTGTGGGTGCATATTTGTGTGTGTGTGTGTCTGTCTTTCTGTTGTGTGTCCGTGTGGTCCGATTATACAGGTGTATGTGTGTGAAAACCTCACTTATTAATTCACTTCTGTCAGGGGAGACTGGTTAATGAAATCGTCATTACTAAATTCAATACACAAAGGTACACACACACACACACACACACACACACACACACACACACACACACAGTGATTGGTGTTAACAGTGTAACTAACGCAGTGACACAGTGAACAAAAGCCCAGCTGTCACTCCAGAGTCTTAACAGTCAAATATGAATATTCATCACAGCAGAGAGCGACAGAAGGTGAACTTGGCTTTGCAAAGCATCATCTTGATGCTGCGGAGTCAGCTCCTGCACCCCATCTACTGCATGCTCATCGGAATATGATAGCTTTAGGAGACTATTATTATTCATTTAGCATTATATAGTTTTATTAATAAAACATATAGAGAACTTACTGCCCATTTCAGTCTCCATATCTGTCCTAACTTCTCAGTCTGAGTCAGAATCTTAATGTTTGGCCAAGAAAGTTATAAGGATATTGCCTGTGCTCAGCATTTTGACATAGAAACAATAATAGTATTTTTATGTAAAAAATAATTAAGCAGGGAAATGGAAACTAGCAGACACATTATCCATGCCTGAATGGCTGCTTTCATTTTGGACATCTTTTGAGGCCCCTAGACTAAAACACTCTCTAAATTAATCTGGGAATTAATTGAAATTAATTAATTGGAAGTGTATCGATTGACCACTGTCTCTCTATTTTCCTAGTTTGCACCATTACATAGCTCTTTCCAGGAAATAAATAATTCTAATAAATTAAAGAGTTACCCTTATTTTGATTTCTTTTCCTGTATACTGATCAAAAGTAGTATTCTAATGATTCATGTACCAATATAATTGAAGATATATAACAACAAATAATTGATGACAAATTAAAAGCTTTGTCTTACCAGGAATTATTACACTTACTATTAGTTTATAGCAGCATCACCTAGAGTAGCCTACACTTGCAGTATAACCAGAGTATATGACAGTATCTCTGACTACAGTAGTGTTACTAAAAACGACCAGGCGGTGGTAGCAAATACCCATTTAATTTTAGACAAACCACAGTAAATGAGGACACCGTCATGGTAGTGTCTAGAGGGTAACCCGCAAATTGTGAAATCTGCAAAAACTTGCAAGAATTCTCGCGAGACTCGCTGCCCGACGACCTATCTTAACCTTAACTCTTCCATTTCAATGCCTAACCTTAACTATTCAAGGTCAATGCCTAACCTTAACCATTTGAGGTCAATGCCTAACCTTAAATATTCGAGATCATTGCCTAACCTCAACTAATCTCGCGAGAGTTTCGCAATTTGCTGGTTCCCTTCTAGACACGACCTCCCGTCATGGAGGTTCATGCAGGGCGTGTCCTCCCCATATCTACACAACACATTCTCAGAGCCCGCCTCTTACCGCAATCTGATTGGCTGTTCAACCCTACATTTGGGGAACTCTCTCTCTGATTGGATAACGTCTCCTGTTCGTCAGCTGTGACAGACGCCACACTGCTAGCTGTTTCGAAAATGAAACTGGCTCGTGTTTGACTCCGAGAGGGAGCAAAAAGGAAACGAAAACAAGATTAGTACGAGATACAAATCCCGGGTGTTGACTGTTGTAACCTGGCACGACGAGGTGCGGAAGAACCCAAAGGTAAGGTCTCCATGCGGCGACACATTTTTCTTGTGAAGGAGGCAGGCCTGTGCTGTCAAACCACCACAACAACAACACCTGAATCTGTTCTCCTGGGTTAACTAGCTGCTGATTACCTGTTTCAAACAATCACTCACCTTGTGAGGGTTCAGCCGTGAGCTGTACTGTATGTTGCCTCTGATTAGACATATAAGCCCCGTCTTGCAGTCTGTTATGGTCCAAGATAAGACTAAGAAAATGTCTCTTCCTTTTTTTCTTTTTTTTTTTACAGCTGGTAATGTTGAGTAAACACCAGAGCTGGATGGGAAGCACTGTACTGCAATGGAGGTAAGCTAATTTCTGTAGCTGACTTAAGCCACACCATTAGCTTCGCTTTGAGTCAGTATGTGTAGGTTAGAGGTGTCCCCAGTAAATAGATCATTAGGGTTAATTTCACCATTTCTTATTCAAGGATCTGAAGTATCTCTTTCCACTTACAGTATAAACTACATGTATAAGGAATAATGATTTTTGGTGTAATCACTGGGGTTTAAGGACAGTCATTATAACACCATAAAATGTTATTACAAGCCAAAATAATATGCATTCTTGAGAAATATTTAGTCTAATTTTAAGTCATTTTTATTGTACTTCATTCCTGCTGGGTGCCGTTGTTTTGTCACCATTGTTTTATATATGTTGTTTGTACTCCAAACCATGTTGTCATGGTCTTGAGTCAATACAATCTTAATCTGTAGAATTTCTTTGGGAATTCTGGTGGTATTATTATCTACCTGGAGGCTTTTAGGTTTTGCTGTGACACAAATATAAGAGATCCTGAGGCAGAGACCCTTGTCAATGACCTATTTGGTTGATTTTAGTTTCACTTAGTTAGTTTCAGTCTAACTGACAAGGGCGGATGCAACGCAAAGGCGCCATACCACAAGTTTTATATAGGCCTAGACAATAGATAACTCATTTCATTTCACAAATTTACTGTGCTTTTGGGGCACATTTTCAATGTCTACTCTCTCTCAAAATGTAGTCATGTGTGAAGATAGTTCAGTAGTCCAGTCTAGGTTGCATTTTTATGAAGGATACTGCCCTTTAATCAGGTTTTGAACCCCTTTGTCAGCAAGAATCCAGCTCAAGGGTTGCTGCTCCCTCACTGATCCTGACCTCTGACCTCCCCTCAAAATGATCAGGCAAAATGTTTCCTACACGGATTAATATTCAATAATGAATAAAACAATCCAAAATCAAGGCTAATGTTGATGTTAAGGCATCAATGGATGCTGTGGTCTGTACTAAATGTTTTCCATAATATATGGTGTGTCGAAATCAGTTGATTTTAACCAACATATGATGTGTGAACCTTTCTCCTAAGGCCGATATCACCCTTTTTTTCCCCTTGTCCTCCTCATCATGTTTACCACTCGACTCGTCTGTATATCTTCTACCCTCTTGCCTTCCCCTCATCTCTCCCTGCCGCTCTCTGTGCTCCAGTCTGTAGCAGTGGGCTCAGCTACTTGGTGAGACTGAAGCTGCTGTCACTATGGCGCACTTTGACACAGAGTACCAGCGCCTGGAGGCGTCCTACAGCGACTCTCCCCCCGGAGAGGAGAACCTGCTGATGCATGTGCCTGAAGGAGCCAAATGTATGACATACATACACAAATCACAAACAAATCATGAACTTGTCAGACACAGAAAGAAACACACCCTACTCTTTTACACTGACAGTGATGCCCAACAAAAACACCATTACTAATATGTAATACATTTTTTGCAGCCCAATGGCACCATATAGAAAACCTGGACCTGTTTTTCCAGAGAATATCCTTTTACATGGCTTTGGCATGTATTCCTATTGTGTTGTGTCCCAACTGAATTGTGCTTCTTTGATTTTGCACTGCGAAGGTTTACACAAATAGGATTGCTGACCTCAGAAACATTTACAATATTCCTTAACATCTTTTACGTCTATAATCTGCACCAGAAGAATGGATTCACCTGTATGCTGCTGGGAGAGATCTTTGAGCTGGTGTATGTATCCTATCCATAATGTTTTCTATTTGTTTTCTGTAAGAGGTTTGCTTATGGCAGAGCTTGATGTAGTGTGTTTTCTCCTCCTTCTGTCTTTCTCCATGCAGTCAGTTGCTGTTTGTGGTTGGCTTCACCGTGTTCTTAGCTAACTGTGTGGACTATGACATACTCTTTGCCAACAAGTTTGTAAATCACACTGATTCATCTAAAGTCACGTTGCCCGATGCCTTCCTCCCAGTGGATGTCTGCAGTGCCCGGTAAGTGTGTATTTAGTTAATGATTATTTTTTTGCAAAGAAGCTGCAATTGTAATATCATTGCGAGTGTGTAGCTGAAGATAGATGATTGTGTTTGTGAGATTCAGAACGACCAACACATAAATATTCAAGCAGACTTTCTTTGTATGTGATGTAAATTATCACATGGAACTTCAATGCTACCCCAAAAACCTTCCTCAATGTCAATGCCCTTTTTCATGTGGCATTTTCTTCCATAGTCAGAACAGTGAAATAAAGTTTCTGTTGTCCTTGATAAAGCTGAAATGCGCCATGAGTTAACTCTAGTGTGTTTATTTTTGCTATATGGAAATATTAAATGTGCCAAAGCAATGAGACATATCTTAAGACCTTCTTTGAATAATAGAAGTAAATATTTTCTCTCGCAGTATCCGAGACAATGCGTTTGTGATCTTTGTGCTGATAATCTCTGGGGTGTTTTGGCTACATCGCCTGATCAAATTCATCTACAACGTCTGCTGCTACTGGGAGATCCGATCCTTCTACATCAACGCACTCAAGATGACCATGGTGAGACAGACAACCTTATGACATTATTTAGGGCTCTTTCACAAGCCATGGTCCGTTTGGCTAGTCTGACCTTCACTGTGCTTTTTCTCTTCAGTCAGAACTCCCCTATGCAACATGGCAGGAGGTTCAGGCCAGGATAGTGGAGATCCAGAAGGAGCATCAGATCTGCATCCATAAAAAAGAACTGTCAGAGCTCGACATTTACCACCGCATCCTCCGCTTTAAAAACTACATGGTGTGTCCATTTGTGATGAAATGTTAATGGTTGCTGAACCGTTTATGTCTGACACAGCTACTTGAAAACATAACAAAACGCTGTGACCTCAAACCAACGTTCTTCCTGTACTTCTCAAGGTTGCCATGGTGAATAAATCACTCCTTCCTGTGCGATTTCGACTTCCAACGCTTGGGGAGTCTGTGTTTTACACCCGGGGTCTCAAATACAACTTTGAGCTCATCTTCTTTTGGGGACCAGGTGCGTCCATGCTTGATGTGATTCATTATATATGTATATTCTGCATTTCTATGGTGTCCTATTCAGGTGAAATGACCCATTTGCATCATATATTTGTCAAGCTTTAGAATTACAAAAGAGTCCCTTTTTACCTCCCTTGTTTTTTTCTTGGTTGCTCTGTAGGCTCTCTGTTTGAGAACGAGTGGAGCCTGAAACCAGAGTACAAGAGAGGAGGTAACAGGCTGGAGCTGGCAGACAGGCTAGCTTCCCGTATCCTGTGGATTGGGATTGCCAATCTGCTGCTGTGTCCAGTCATTCTGGTGTGGCAGATTCTCTACGCCTTCTTTAGTTATACAGAGGTAAGTGGTTCACACGCGTATACAAACTTTATACATTTTCCTTTCTCATTTAGTGCTCTAGACAATAGCTTGTTGTGTGTGTGTGCCTAGGTGATCAAGCGAGAGCCTGGTTCTCTGGGAGCGAGATGCTGGTCTCTGTATGGTCGATGTTACCTGCGTCACTTCAACGAGTTGGACCATGAGCTCATGTCACGCCTCAGCAAAGGCTACAAGGTCAGTTCACCAGCTTATCTCCTGCCATCAGCTGATGCCCTTAAGTTGCTAGTGTTATAATATTTTTCTTAAAATAAATGCAAAAAACATGTCTTTACATGGCAGTACAGAACATCACTTAACATTATGGTTTTGTATTTGCCTCTCATTCACTGCCTGTAGGGTTAATAATAAAGTCAGTTTCCTCCTTTTTGTCTTCCTCTTCCTTTGTTCCTGTTTCTTTCAGGCTGCATCCAAGTATATGAACTGTTTCCTCTCACCACTGCTGACGGTGGTTGCCAAAAATGTAGCGTTTTTTGCCGGGTCTCTTCTGGCCGTCCTCATCGCCCTGACTATCTACGACGAGGATGTCCTCGCAGTGGAACATGTTCTCTCATCAATCACACTGCTCGGAGTGTGTATCACAGTCTGCAGGTGGGGGATTATTGTCACCCAGACTTAAATACGCGTGTGCAGAATTGATTTACTGATTTTATTTAACCGAGGCATTTTATAAACACACAGATGAATCATTTAATGGTTAGTTGTGGTAACACAACAACAGTTCAATGGGGAGCTAAAGTAGGGGGTCGGGAGAAGGCAGTACAGCCTGAAAATCACCAGATCACATCTTTGTCACTACTCAAAAATACATGTTTAAGACACAGATCTTCAACTAAATGGGATGTTAGGGCTGTTAACCACAAGCCATTTCTTTATTGCCCTTTTAAAGCTACCCAGAGTCGTAATCCCTTTAATGCTCTTCGGCAGCTTATTCTGCTGTATAACCGATGAGTATAAGAGGGTTTCCTTCCTTAAGTAGCTCTCGACTATTTGAAGTCTATTAGCTCTAAATTGAAATAATTAGATATTTTGGATCATTCCCATGAATTGAACTGTGTGGAAAAAATCCAGTTCCATCTATATAATTTAATCTTGTACAATAAACCATTCAAAACATTCAAGAATCCATCAGAAATGTCACCGGTAGATTCTGAACTATAGGATTTAATTTGGGATTTATATTGAGAGATCCTCACTAAGAAGTTTTTTATATTACTTGATACGTTTTTAGTTAATGTTTTTAGTCTTGTAGTTATTAAGCACATTTCCACAGAGTAGTTACATTTTTTCCTTTAGTTTTGAACTTCTTAAGTTAAGACTAAGTTCTTTTTTCTCTCTTCAGATCATTTATCCCAGATAAGCACATGGTGTTTTGTCCTGAGCAGCTGTTGAGGGTTATCCTGGCTCATATCCACTACATGCCTGACCACTGGCAGGGCAATGCACATAGATATGAGACTCGTGACCAGTTCTCCCAGCTCTTCCAGTACAAAGCAGTGAGTATGAATACTGAACTGGGAATAAATGTCAAGACTCTAGAGTAATTAAAAGGGATATAACTTGTCAAAAAATCTGAGGTGTAATTAATTAACATTAAGGATGGCTGTATTCCATTTATATATGCCAGTTTCAGGGCTAGTGTGAACTGGCTCATGGACATGGCTTTCTGGGACAGTTATAAATGCATTCAAGCCATCATTATTGTTATTACTTACATCTGTGCTGCTTCTACTATGACAACTCAAAGGACCTGCTGAACATCTATATCTATTTATTACACGGCTGTGTTGAATACTAGATTCTGATTGGTCAATCACGGCGTTCTGCGGTCTGTAATTTCTCTATAACAAACCGTTGCTATGTATAACAGACCGGTGCTATGGGCGCAGCTCTGATGTCGGACTCTGGCGGACCGTTTTTGTGTCAAAATATTGATTTCTTCAGTAAGTAGCCGTGTAATAAGTGGGATAATGTACAGCCAGCGGGTCATTGTTGTGAAAGAATCCCCTTCAGGGCGATGCTGCATCGGTCTCTCATCTGATTCTTTCACAACAATGACCGGCTCGCTGTACATTATCCCTTACATAATATATATTCTGTTATTTTTCTAGAGAATCTCATCTGAATACATGCAGCTTCTTTTCTCTAATGCTGAGCATTACCCTCATTCCGTTATTTGCATTCAGATCTCAGAGAGACACACCTTGTTGGTATATTTAAAGGGAAGAGATTCACACTACACAGAAATTATCCCAGCTGGTGGCATTTTTAATCTTTAATCATTAAGTCACAAATGTTCCTCAAGATTTCAATCAAAATGAATGTGCCATTTTAAATAATACGTTTCAACTTCAGAGGTTCAGCATACCTTTGATGCGTTTGCTGAACCCTACCCGAGTGTGCAGTGTCAACCTTCCCCCTCTGTTTTCCTCCAGGTGTTTATTCTAGAGGAGTTGATAAGTCCAGTGGTGACTCCCATCATCCTGATCTTCTGTCTGAGGAGGAAGTCTCTGGAGATCATTGATTTCTTCAGGAACTTCACTGTGGAGGTGATCGGGGTAGGAGACACTTGCTCCTTTGCCCAGATGGATATCAGGCAGCATGGACACCCTGCGGTGAGGGACTGACATGTACACACTTACATACAGATATCTATAGACTGTGTGAAATGCGTTGGATTGAAATATGAGTGAATAAGAGAGTCTGTGTGTATATCTGTGGGTTTGATCGTCTCCCCTCCCCCCCCTCTGTAGTGGATGTCAGAGGGGAAGACAGAGGCGTCTATCTACCAACAGGCAGAGGATGGGAAGACAGAGTTGTCTCTGATGCACTTTGCCATCACTAACCCCCAGTGGCAGCCTCCTCAGGAGACCACACACTTCATCAGCCAGCTGAAAGAGCGAGTTCACAGAGAGGCCACAGGAGGTCCTTCAGACACACATCCACTCTCGCTGTCTGAGTCTGAGGTACAGTCATAAACCAACGGTCAAGTATCACAGTGGTCATGAGTTAAATGACGTCGTCGGAGGCAAAAACTGATTTACTCTCTTGCCCTTTGTCTCTCTTTTGCAGCCAAGGAGCCTGATTGCAAACCTCTTGGTGGGTCCCTCTACACTGGCTTCTATTCATTTCGGCAGAGACGGCTCTTTGACTAATCATGCAGCAGCTGGGTTAAGCGATGGGGCGTCTGCCTTACGCTCCCTTTCCCCACTCAGCAGCAGTCTTCACCTGAGAGGCAGCTTGAGTGCAGCTCACAGGGCTTCTGGCCACACTTCAACCATGAGCAAAGCAATGGCAGAATCTGGGTAGGAAAATTGTCCTTCTGAATTATGCCTCAGCAACATCTTTCTGTACAATACTAAATATTCACTGAGTGGCTGGATGAAATCTCACAGTCCAGAGTGCATCTAAAGGGGCTTTGTCATGGATAACCTAGACCTTAAAGCTACTATGAGGAACTTTCATTCTGTGTTGGTTGTGTTTGTCCCCGTGGACAAAAGCAGTAGTGTTTTCGAGCACCAGAGTCCCTTTAAAAAACCTCTCGTTTTGCTGCAGCAGGGTCTGACAGTCTGCCCCATGCAGACCTCGTGCCTCGCTTCCCTCCAGCAGGCCCAGCAATGCGGCCCGGGCCTCCAGCAACGTGGTGTCGGTGTTGGCTCACAGCGAGGACCGGCGGAGCAGCGTGGCGAAGCTCTGCCCCTGGCCGGACCCGCTGCTGCCGGGAGCAAAGCTTTCCACCTCCCGATGGAGCTCCCGAATGCAGCGAAGCCGAATCTGGGTCTGTCCGTGATGGGCTGGTCACTGCTGGAGGCCCTGCGTCTGAGTCTGAGCTGAAGGAGTCTCTGGTGAAGCTACATGATTTCGTCTGATCTTGCTTATATCGGACCCGGTGGCACCAATGACAAGCACTATAATAACTATATATAAATAGCCAATCTTCTCGCCGATGGTCTCGTTTACTTATGTAGGTAAAGAGGCATCAGTATTACATTGAGACTGTTTCATAACCAGTTAAAAGTTCCTCATAGTAACTTTAATTTTTATTCACTATTCATCTTCTCATCCCTATCACCTCCTCTTCATGCCCTCATTTTCTCTACATTTTTGTATTTTCTTTCTCTAGGACTGATGCCCGGACTGTGAGCTCAGGCAGCAGTGCCTGGGAGGGTCAACTCACCAGTTTGGTCCTGTCAGAGTATGCCTCCACTGAGATGAGCATCCATGCACTTTACATGCATGAGGTAATTGTGTGTGAGCATGTGTGGGAAGAGCGTAGAGGACATCTGTAGGAGGCACAAACTGAATAAAGCGCAGTGTGTGTTGCCACATTTGTCTTCTTACCCTGAATATTTCACAGATCTTCTCCGTCTTGGGTCCCACCCATTCTTCATCCTCCTATCTATTTTTTCCCTGTAGCTACACAAGCAGCAGTCCCGTGGCGAGCTATCCCGTCACACGTGGCACAGGCAGGAGAGTGACGAAAGCAGCGACAGCGTCCCCGATGAAGTGAGGAGCGAACCCAACCCTCACTCCAGACATTTCCCTCGCTCACACACTTTCCCCACCACAGTTCCCAGTCCCAGTGCCATTCCCACTTCAGCTTCAGCCATCAGCGGTACCACCATGGGCCAGGAGGGGGCTCCATCACACAGCAGCAACCAGCGGCGCTATAGTGGGCCTAACACAGGTACCTATCTTTTTGATTATCTCTCCAGGTTCCATACAGATCGGTGTTAATTGCCAGCACTTTTCAACTCTACTGTCTATGTCTTTGTGTTTTCCAGACTCTTTTGGTGCAGGGGGGAAAGTAGTGAGGTCAGCCCGTGGTGTGCCCATGGGAGGGTGGGCAGAGGAGGGTCAGGCGGCGCCACGCCACCACGGGACACTACCAGAGGAGAGCTCAGAGGATGATCTGCCTCCTCAGATACACAAGGTGAATGCTGTTTGTGTGTGATTGGAATGGCAATGTTAATTTGCCTGTGTGCACTGCAAGTAAATTGACATTTTTGTTCTCTTTCTCTCACTTCAGATTACATAACCAAGCCATGTGAGTAAGTATCAGCGTCCCACCCTCCGTAGACATCCAAACACACATTCTCGTCCTCGACCGAACCTTTTCTCCAGGACTGACCATCTGATCCGACACAGATGAAGATGGACATGTGCCAGAGCGGTTTACCATGATCCCTAAAAACACTTAACTAGTGAAAACATCTGGACAAGTTACGACCGATGCCACCATCAATCATTCAAAGATACTATATGACTTACTACATGCCTAAACAGGCAAACAGGGTAAATATCTGAATTTCAGAAGAGGACCTACTGGATCAAATTATTTCTAACAGCCATTGATACCATCAGATTACGCTACGCTCTTTTATAACGTCAAAAGATAACATAATGAAAATAATGCATGTGTTGCTGGGATGTAAACAAAAATTGTGAACACTTCTTCATCCTTTGCACTATGCCGCTGTAGAAAAATGCATAACAATTTGCCCAAAATGTGATCACTTTTACAGATCAGATGGCATGAGAGGTGAAATTTGAAGAATGTATGGTGTCTCTCTTAACAATAACAGCATTCACCAAACTGTGCTCAGAATGATGCTGGTAACACAATGACTTTCATTGTGTGTATCTGCTCTTGTACCAATAGCAGGAGGCTATGCGTCCTACCCTGTGCTCTGTATTTCAGCTTGCATTCTGCCTCTTCACAAAACAAATGAAGGCCTCAAATAGCACCAAAATCACATTTTACCCCTTAAGGATTTTTTAAAATTTGTTTCTGCATGTACAGTATTGCATAACAAAGTTCATGTGAATTTTCTCAAATGTTCAGAAACTTCTCCCAGAGTCTGGCTCAGTTTGCACACATAGATTCTTGTTAAAAAGATAATTGCACAGCGTAGACCTGTATTCACGCACACATGCAATGTGTAAATAAATGTTATCAGGTTATTTCACACAGCAGAATATTTAATTATTAATCAAATTTACACAATTATAAGGCCAATATGTTGTGATGTGTGACCAGAATGCTGTATGCAAGCACATTTTAATCTGATTTAACCCACATTTTTATTGTTAATCATTCGTTATTTTTCAACAGATTTGCGCAAGGGCGAAGCAAACAAACAACGCTGTTTTAAGCATGTAATATTGACTTATGTGCCATACAAGAAAACCCTCAAGCACAAGTGCATGACCATCATCCACATATTCTTCTAAAGAGTTGAAACTCATCCCACAAGAAGAAATCCGTACCATGACCATCCTCCACATCCTGCTAAATCATGGCATGACTTCACCCTGTTCTCCTGTCATTAGCCGCAATTCTTTAAAAGAAGAATAATGCACTTTAATAAGTTAATGCAGAGGGTGTCACTTAACTTGGATTGTTTGTATGTGTATGTTTTCTTGTATATATATATTTGTAATTATTTTATTTATCAAAGGGATGGGATGTGCCATGATGATTGACCGTTGTGAATAAAGGTTTGGTTTACTGTTGTGCACTTGGATGGGGATAAAGAAACACTGTCACTGCTAAACTGATAATAAGGTCATGGATGCAGTGCTTCAGTGCCGTAATGTTAGATTAAAAATGATGTGTTGGGTCTTTTTGTTTTATAGATCCTGTAAAAAAAAAACTTTTGTACAGCTGTAAATTCATCCATTAAAGACAAGGCAATGATACAATGATTATGTGTGTAGACTGAAAAAGCAACTTTTTTTTGTTAGCATAAGGAAAATTATACAAAACAAGACAAGGAATTAGTATACAAAGATGAAGGATGGAGTTCAATAAACAATGGTGGAAATGATGCTGCACCACAAGACTGAAACAAACAACAACTACTACGACAAAATGGCACGGATAGTGGTGACTGTTAGCTACAATTTACATGTGCGTTAGCATAACGTTAGCCTAAGTTAGCATACGGCGGCTAACTAGCTTACTACTTTTGTGTAGCTAGGTAACGTTAGCTTCTAACATTACTCCAACGTTATGGGGACGGAAAGACAAGAGTAACGTTAACACAGTAAGTAAAGTAGTTGAGATTTATACTGTATCATAGTATTATTCAACCCAATAAATCCGCACTGTAGAGCCCGGATAGCTCAGTCGGTAGAGCATCAGACTTTTAATCTGAGGGTCCAGGGTTCAAGTCCCTGTTCGGGCGAAGATTCCTTTTCTCTCGTCCTAGTTACAACTGTTACTATGAAGGACTCGCCATCTTTCATGTGAGAGTCCCGGGTTCAAGTCCCTGTTGGGGCGTCGATTCTTTATCCTTTCTGTCGTCCCATCTCTAACTACTGTTATGATTAATTAATTCAACAACTATTGCGCTATGTGTTCACTTTGACGTAAATGTTACTTGACATTAGAAGTGGTTTATTGTATTATGTTAGAATACAGCGTTGATCTAACCTAGTTAGTTTAACCCTCATCCTCCCGACTGGGGTCCCCGCAGACCCAAAAGGTACTTTTTGTCATATCGTCATACAGGTGCTTTATTCTATCGTTCCAGTTTTTCATGACTTTCTCAATCAATTTGTTCCTAATGACTTCATATCATTGTTTTCTGTTTTAATTCAGCTTTTTTTGCTTTTCTTTTTTTTTAAAAGATCAATGTATTGGCAGTCAAAAGCACCCAATTGCAGCCTATGTAGTTAAAATAGATCATAGAATAGATAGATAACATGTTTGCCATGGGTCCTAATTTAAAGTATCACACACTATCAGGGGGTAGGGACACTCTGACAGACATTTTGAAGGAGACAGACACAGATTTCCTCATATACTCTGTCTATTTTCCTTTTACACAATATGCAACATGTTGGTAGTCCTTGTATGTTAAATAGGTTGGTAGGATGACGATAAATGTTCAGGTCAGGTTATTATGTTGCATGTCTTGGATGGAAGGCATTGGACAAGGACTCCCGTTTGTCATGGAACATTGAAATTATAGGCTACGTACAAATGCCCCCAAAATATAACATAAATAGCGAGTAAACATACATTTTAATGTCATTCAGATATTGCAAAATGAAATTACTATTTGGGGGCTTCGCTTGTAGGCTATCACGTGTTTCACAAGGACTTCCCACATGGTCAGAGTATCGCATAAAATTTTCAAAGAAAAGCAACCTTTCCATTAGATGTAATTATATTAGTGCACGTGCAATGTGTGCTCCTGTCGTTTTTAGTTCTTTTTAGGTTTGACCAGTCTTATGCAGTCAGGGCTTCACTTCTAACAAGTTTTCTGTGTGCCACACAGAGACAACAGGGGACTCTCAAAGTAAAATCTGAGTCCTGTAAAGACACACAAACAAATGTGTTTGTCAGTAAAAAATTAATTGGTTGAAATAGACACAAAGTAAACGTGCTGTTAGTGAACCTTACGCATTGAGTGGTGGGAGTGTGAAAGGGGCTGTTACATGGTGTATTGATGGCAGATGTCCCCCTGGTTGTCCTGCTGGGACAGGTGACACCGTCGGTAGCCATGTAGGGTGGCTGATGGGAGGCAGCTGTGGTGCTGCAGGGGTAGGACCATAGTGATGATGATGATGCACAGCACTTCCTCTTGGTTTGACATCTGGCCTTACAAAAATGGGGTTTCCCTGGTAACTGTCCTGAAAATACAGATGTGGGACTTTGACAATTTGGCAAAGGGTCCGAGTTGTTTTTGCTTTGACTCTATCTGTCAGAGTGTGTGTTTGTGTGTATATACCTGCCCCAGATATGTAGTTAGAGGGGCACAGTGACTGGGCCCTCCAGGCGGTGGCATAGGAGGCATGGCTTTAAGCATCATATTGTGCATTATGATCTGGTGCATCTGAGCATTTTGCATCAGCATCAATTCCACCATGTCTAACACACAAAATACACATACAGATACAAACATGTGAATACAGGGAGACTCAAATAAGATAGTTCTGTATTTGCTGTTGCGTACCCTCTTTGATGCTGCCTGAGCGTGGTGCGGGGTAGTGCTGAGGCACGGGGATCTGAGTAATCAGAGGCTGCTGTTGTGGCAGCTGTTGTATAATGGTGGCAGGATGCTGGGGTAGCTGCAGAGACAGAGAGAAAGACAGGGGGAAATAATTGCGTTTTTGTTGTTTATTTAATTTCACACTATACTTGAACTCATTGCAAGTCAGTCTGGGTACCAGCGTCATTATATACCTATCATGTGAAATAGATGGGCAAAAATAGAAGAGAAGAAGGGGATCAGGAGGAGGAAAAGAGGATTAAATACACTTAACAGACCACATAGAAACAGAGTAACAGATCTGGGGGGTGTTTTTGAGATTAACGCAGAGTGTCTCACAGTCTGTTGGATGATGCGTGGAGGCTGAGGCGGGGCAGGTGGTGGCGGAGGGGTCAGAAAGGTCAGAGCAGGGGCTGGCTGCTGGAGTGGGAGTGGTGGAGGCGGCTGAGGGGCAGTGAAGAAATGTGACTTGTACTTTCTGTGTGCCCCTCCCCAGGTGTGAGGTCTGTCGAGGTCCTCTAATATGTGCTGCTCCTACACAAAAGACACCAAATACCAACAAAACACACACAATTATACACTTCTCACAATAACAGGTGAAAGACTAAGACATTGGTTAAATGCTCTAAGTGATTGGGAATATATTTCTCTAGTTTTGTAGTCTTCATCTTAATGTCTGAATGTAGGTACATAAGAAATTATATTAATACGTTAATAAATAAATGTGTGTAGTCTTGGAATAAAAAGATTTTGTACAAACTCTGAGTCTTTGCAGTAGGTCCTGCTTTCGCCTCAGTGCACGGTGCAGTTGATCCAACTGTCCATCATCATAACTCCCTGAACAGACAAAATCAAGTTCTCAGAAACTACTCCCATAACTTTTATCTTTCCCCATGTCTGCCTCCTCTAATATCTTGTTTTGAAGTAAATACAATTCCTTCTTAGTGCTCAACTTTTATTACCAGGTTCATTTTACCACTAAGCATATTTAAGTATACGTTCACTATATTTTTCACTTGCCATCCTGGGAAGTCATTCTAGGTATCAGCTAAATGTCTATAATGGAGAATGTAAATGTTTCTGTCAGGGCAGGTTACGCTGATACTTTCCACAGCTCAAAATTCTTCATCACAAAGAAGTCTTTGTTATCTTACTTGCAGACTGGGCAGACGCCGCTCTGTCATCCATATTGTGCTTTTCGTTTTCTAGTCTCTAGAAACACAAGTAAAGAATATTTCTTAAAAAATGTTGATGTAAAATTCACAAGAAAAGCAGAACAAAAAGAACGTTGAACTATTTCACTTGAGAACAATTACTAAAAAAAATGAAATTCGAGCAATATCTTTCCCCAATTGTAGACTAGCGTCTCATCTACCTTCTCCAGCAGTTTGAGTTTGAGTCTTGTCATCTGATCAACCATAGAGCTGCCATGCTAAAAGATTACACAAAGTGTTATTGTAACATTTTCTGTGTGCTGGAATGAACATAATTGGTTGAAATACTAGACAAATATACAAACAGACATGCAAATATATGCGTTTTAATATCTCATTTACCTGAAATCTTGGCATTTGTAGTCACACAGAGTTTTGAGTACACCTGTGTGTTTGAGTCGAGACTAAAGCCAGACAGTGGTTACCATGGGACACGCCTGTTTACCACTGGCACTTGACCATGACCTGCATAACTACGTGGCTTCTATGCTGAGAAAGAGAAAAGGGGAGTTAGACTTTCAACATCAAATAACCTAAACAAATTAGTTCAAATCCCTTTTGCTATTGATTGTAGTTTTATTAATTAGACTAAGAACCTGCAGCCCAGGCTACAGTACCCAATGGGGCACTCTCACACACACACTGTAAGTAAACAGAAATGTCCTGCTTGGATAGGCCTATATTCTAAGCTAATTTAATTTAGAAAAAAGGTAATAGCACACAAGATTACACTCATGGTATGAATAAATGTAATCTGAATGGTGGTAACCTTTCAACACAATTTTGTAAGACATACTATAGTAACCACACCTGAATTGGGCCTCACCTCATAAATTAGGCTGTTCTATCGCCATAGAAACCCATCAGCAAGTGGAAGACTCCACTTTTAAAACAGAAGTGAGCGGAGGTATGTTTTGCATTAGCCTATCCTGATTGGCTACAAGAGCTGTCAATCCAAGATTGGCGACTTGACCCAGCCATTTCATTGGTCAACTAGATTCTGGTTTTTGAATGTTGTTCAAGACAGGAGGTGGTTCTATTTAAGGAAGGCAAACCCCCATTGGCTGAAGATGTGGAACGTAGCGATTTGATTGGTCCGTTCATTCAGGGTGAACACGATAAGGGGTGGAGTTGAGAAGACTTGGCGGCCATATTGAATATTATCTGTTGACAGTTGTGTCTAAAGGGAAGCTCAAAGATTTTGTTTTAGCGAACTTATGCTAGAAGTGAAGATCTGTTGCTGCTTTTTAAGTTGAATCAGGACGTGTGTCCTAAACTTGTAATGGTTTGATTTAACCCCAAGAGATGGATGACGATGAACGGCAGAGGAAACTAGAAGCTGGAAGAGCAAAGGTTTGTTGCTAATACTGAATGCTAGCAGTTAACGCCAACTCTTTTGTCACAGCAATGCGTTTGTCCCACTACTCACTACATCCACCATTGTACTTTTGGTTTTGTCGTTGCTTAGAGACCATTTGCCAGTTAAATTACTGGCACTCGTAAATTCATCTTTACTCATTTGCCGCGCAGACACCGCGGGCTGATCATTAGCTGAGGTTGCTAATGGTAACAATAACCTTTCTGGAGTAATAGGGTGATCGGCTAAGGAGTTGAATCACTGAATCACTCATTGAATTGCCTTTGAGCTGTATCAAGACAGAGCAGGTGCATCTGATGTCTATTTTAATGTTTGTGCACATGGTTAGATGAAATGATGAGAAGATAAAAAAAAGTGCAATACTCAATACATACCTCTGTGCAATATAAAAAACAAAAATGCCCTGTGCAATACTTGTATATATTTACCATACACCATATTTCCTTTATTATTATTATACTGTATATTATTGTAAATACACTATTATTTTATTTTATTTTTACTTTATTTTATTGTGTTATTCTTTGATACTTAACTTACTGTTTCTTTCTTAATGGAGCTTCCCAGCAAAAAGTATTTCACACGATTGTACCTGTATAACCGGCGTGACAATAAACATCTTGAATCTTGAATCTTAGATTAACTTCCATGTAACGTTTACGTTAGTTATTGCATAGTGTTGCGTTTGGGGAAAATACATTTTTGCAAGCACAATTTTCAACAGACATTAACAACTTTACAACAATACAGAAAAACAAATCTGCAGCTATAAAACGTGTCGAATAAAAGGGGGTCTATTAGTGTAATAAAGGGATCATAGTACAGTCTCACAGCCTTGTAATGTAACAATAAAATGTGGTTGTCTAGTTTTTAGACAACCAGGCCACGTTGTCTAAAAACTAGATTTAAAACTAGGTCACCTGTTCAGAGTACCTTGTAGTTCACTTTCAGCTCATGGTAGAACTCATTCAAAAATATGATGCATAATACTTAGGAAATAACTCAACTGAACCACTGATATTCCTTATGACAGAAATCCTCGAACATGCCCCGAAGCCAGTCGGTAAGTATAGAAACTGGTGACTGGCAGAGACATTTGACTTTGTCCTGGGTTTGAGCTGTATCAAGACACAGTACAAGTGCATCCGATGTCTACTTTAATGTTTGTGCACATGGTTAGATTAACTTCCATGTAACGTTCACGTCAGTTATTGCGTAGTGTTGCGTTGGGGGAAAATACATTTTTGCAAGCACAATTTCAACAGACACCACAACTTTACAACAATACAGAAAAACAATTCTGCAGCTATAAAACGTGTCGAATAAAAGGGGTCTATTAGTATAATAAAGGGATTATAGCACAGTCTCACAGCCTTGTAAACAATAAAATGACTTATTCACAATCCCAATGTTAGTTGTTAGATGTTGGCCGTTCTTATTATGTTGTTTTTAGCTTCCCACAGCTCTAAACAGATGGTATGAAGTTGTATCTAAGTGACATTAATGATAATAAAATATAGCCTATAGTGTCTCCTATGGCATTTTTTCACCAGTCTGTGTAAAATGCTACTGTGGTGGTGCTGCCAGGATAGAAGCAAGCATCTGTTTTTACTTCAATGGGAGGCCATATTAATAATGGGCCAATAATCAAGAATGGCCTACCCTGTATTGACAACCAGGCCACGTTGTCTAAAAACTAGATTTAAAACTAGGTCACCTGTTCGGAGTACCTCATTGAATTGCATTTCTTAGATGTTGTAGTTCACTTTCAGCTCATGGTAGAGCTCATTCAAAAGTATGATGCATAATACTTAGGAAATAACTCAACTGAACCACTGATATTCCTTATGACAGAAATCCTCCAACATGCCCCGAAGCCAGTCGGTGAGTATAGAAACTGGTGACTGGCGGAGACATTTGACTTTGTCCTGGGTTTGTGGGTTTGTGGACGTTACGTCTTTGTGATTTTCTGTCTTCTTGCCTTTCGTTTTGTCTCTCTTGGGTGGGCAATTTTCTTCTGCTTTTCTGCACCACGATTTGATTGCCGTGAGCTCACTGCTCTTAAAAGAATGACTCGCAGTACAGATTATCAAGTCTGTCACCCTGAAAGGAAATCTGTTTTGCATTTTCAATTTCAATGTCTAATGCAGTCACGCACCTTGCATACACTGTCTGTCATGATGGTTGCAGGCCATCAGGTGGTGCAGTGAGCCCGTGAGATTTGGCAAGGTTCAACATGTTGCACTTACATCTCACATGAATGGTGTTGCTATGGTAATGCAGTGCTGTCAGTTGCCTTTACTGTATTTGGTGCATCAAAAAGCTGTGATTTATTTGCCAGCCTGAAAGCATGGCACGTATTTATACAAATTACACACAGACAGACAAACATTCATGAAAAAATCTAATCCTGTGAGGTGTGTTGGTGTTGACATTGAGAGTACAATAGCAGCGTTCAGCAGTGCAGTAACATCCGATGTGGCCATAATAAGCTCCATCCAGACGGTTAGTCAGACTCTCAGTAGTGAGGAAGCGGCCTTGGGCTAAACACCGCTCATCTGGCTAATATGCCTTTCTGAGATGTGATGTGCGTCTGTAGCAGGCGGAGGCGGTGAGAAGGGTGATGGAAGTACACAAAGGGTGGGGTTTTAAGTGATAATGAGTACGACAGCAGATGGACAATGTGAGGTGGGAAGAGATTTAAGTGTGGTTTTATAACCATGCATGCAACATGTCATCAGAATAAACATTGTCGCACATGGATACACAGTGTTGTCATACACATACATGTGACTCACCATCACACAGAGCAACAAGTAGCTCTCCCGGTGCCATGCAAGCTCAAATTGAATTGAGCATGCACACTCTGATGCTGCTCGCCACACACGGAGCTCTGTCTCCTCCTCTCCATGTGAATGCATCTCCCAGTCTCCACCCTCTTTCCTTAGCCTAGACACATGCCATCCCCTATCCAGAGTTTGTGGATCCCTCTGTACGACTGTACAACAGTACGTTGGCTGTGGCAGGGAGTTTTAGGATGAAAGGTTTGGCACAGCGTGCTGTTGCCTCCAGACTGCAACATCTACGTACATGTGGACAGTAGAGCAACTGCCCCGATGAGGAAGAATTGACAGGTCTGACCACCAGCAAGAAAGGAAGTCGATGATTGACCGTCAGTTATTGATGGAGTGGATTCATGAGGGTCTCTGTCACAATGTGGACCGCTGTAATCTGATTTAAGCTGCTTAAAGAAGAGAGACCGACAGAGAGAGAGAGACAACGATTAAAAAGAGGAGTGTGTTGCAAAGAGAAGTGGTCTGAGATGGATTTGTACCAAATGAGTCCCTCTGGAATTCCAGCTGAATATCGTGACTTGAATGGCGAAGATGCTTTTCACTGTGAATGAACTTCTCGGGTTCAAATTCTTGATTTTTCTTTTTCGTCCTCTCATGAGTTCAGAGAGGACATTGTGATGCTTCAAAAAGCTCCTGTCAACCAGTTTCCCGGTCTCTGACTTTCCTACATGTCAGAAAATGCAAAGACTGAGATGTGTACTTTAAAAAATCTTTTAACTTTGTGCTGTTTCTGGTCTGCAGAGAGGCTGTCCAATGTGTGTCACTAAAATCTGCACTTCTCATGGGTTTGATACAGCTCTCTGGAGATTTGAGAATATTTAGCATCGTCACCTCAGTTTAAACTTGGACACTTTGTCAGGCTGTGGTGTAGCCTATTTTGGGTGTGAGTTTGGGATTTCTTCTGGGTTCATTGGGTCCTTTTTTTCTGCGCAACTCTGACTCATCAAAGTAAGAGCTCCCAGATCTATTTTCTTTTCTACAGCGGGGACTATCAACAACTTATACTTTGCGTAATGATTTCAGAGTGATGCTTTGATAACTTTTTTCAACTGAGGAGATAAATCTGGACTCCAGTTCTCTCTCACCTTTGACCCCTGAGCATCACCATGCTGATAGTGTGGTGGTGCTCAGTGGTCCTGACCTATGTGTCCATCTACCTCTCGCTGTCCTTCCTGCGCAGCTTGCTAGCTTCCGACAGAAGCGGGCGAAAGGCGACGGTGCGGGGGCGCCGAAAAAGACGCAGAAGAGGAAGGGCCAGGCTGTCTCGCAGAATGACGGAGCGTCGCAAGGCCGCCGAGTAGAACCAGCACTTTCTACAGCCAAGGACACAGAGCTGAACAAGAAGACCAACCATGAGGTACGCCACTGATGGCATAGAGATTATCAGTCATGCATCATTAATAAGAGTTACAGAGGAGATGCCATAAAACTATCGGTTTAATTAAAACAGCTGGTCTTTTTCATCACACAAATTGCTTTATCGCATGACATCACTCAGGACTGTTCACGGTTCACACAGCCTGACCTCCAGCATTTGTCTAATTTTGTCTGCTCACTGTATGTTTTAACAAGTGGTCCGTGCCCCCCGGCTCAGTAAACATACATTATAAAAATGGGTCACTAACCATTACGTTGCCTGTAGGGCATGTTGTCATAGCAACCTGGTCAGGATTAACTGTGGCACTATTTACTGCCATTTTAAAGGGAAAGCTCACACACGACATTAGATTGCACATGGATTGCAATGACAATGACTTACTTTTAATCCTTTAGGTACCCCAGAAGCCGGAGAAAGCGGAGGTTCAGAAGAACCAACGACAGAAGGATCAGCCCCCCCCCGCCCTGGAGCAAAGCCCGTCCCCTGTGGAAGATTTGAAAGAAGAGGAGCTAGTCGCACTCACTGGCAAAGAGCAGCTCAAGGTATACTGTGATTAAACACATACAGAGGATATCTTGCTTTTATTAGGGTATAGCATGTTGAAGCATCGGACTACTTTTATGTCTTCTACGTAGTAGTTCCTTTTGGCTTTATCTGGCGGTTGCTGCTAAAGACTCAACTGGGCTTAGCTATGACTAGCAAAAGGGAAAATGGGTTTAATGTCATGAATGCATACTTAGCATTATAATCTTAGGCTCTGAATTCACACATTGGAAACCGCGCTCTGAAACTATTCTATGAATCAGTGTTCCTGTTTACATGCCGTGTTGCAGTGTATTTAGAATTGTTTGATCAGAGTAATTTCTCTTCCCGCTTTGTTTACCCATTTGAGAATGGGAGTCTTGCTGTGTGTATGATTAAGAGGGTGTGTATGTATTTGTGTTCTGTGTCATCAGAAACCCATGGGGAATGTAACTGTGTGCTCTTCTGCATGGCTGCTTGGCTGCACTGATCTGAAAACACAGCATATTATGTGTAGAGGAATGAGTTTAAACTGGGTTTCTCAAGTTGTGCAAAATATTGTAAACTGTTATGTTACGTGAATTCAAGGCCTCAAATTGTCTTCACTATAGAGTGCTACAGGGATGAGTCCTAAAACCCGGAAATGAGTCAACATTTTAGCACTTCCGGTTCCCTCGTCTGGAAGTCAATGGGTTTTAAGTTAGATGGCTGAAATAAGGTCTGTGGTTAACACAAGCTTAAGAGATTTTAACAAAACGTTAAAATCTCTTAAGCTTGTGTTAACCACAGACCTTATTCTATGATATAAAATACGTCAGTAAATATCCCACTCGCTAGCTTTTATGTGTCTTAAAAAAGGTGGTTGCCAACAAGTGGCAAAATGAGACTACTAAACGCCATCACGCCGACTCGTCTGCCGTTACAGCCTCGTTGTGTATACTCGCACTCTCATGCGACCGTGGTGTAGTTTGATTATAGCCGTTAACGTTAGCTTTTTACTTCTGGCGATTGCATTCACGCTTCAAAAATCATACAAGTGGTGTTCATTTGTGAAGATTATCTTGCTGAACATGCTTGCTGTGTTTGCCACAGAGCTTATTTTCTGCAATAATCCAAAACCCAATGGAAAAATCCCACTGGCTTGTAGTCGAGGAAACCCAGGGCGATGCTAACTTCCTGGTTGGCCTACAAAAATACATCATCCCTGGAGCACTCTATAGTGTCACATAGCGTTTTACATGTTACATTGAATGTTGGTCTTTTTGATACAGTGCCTTCTGATACTGTTGGCAAATAGTGTTCTGTCTTTTTTTTTTTTTTTTTTCAACAAGGAACTTAGTTATATTTCCTATTCTGTGTATGTATGATTGTGTGTACGTCTGTGCTTATAAATAATCAACCCCTACATTTATTACACTTGCAGCAGCTACAGCAGGCTGTGGAGAAGCGTAATGAAATAATTGCTCGGCTCAGCTCCAACCTGCAGGAGGCCCTAGCCAGCAGAGACCAGGTACAACTGGAGGCGCAGTCGCTTGCTGGACAGATTCAGGCGCTACAGAGACAGCTCCAGCAGGTGAGTGGCACTCAAAGCTAGATCTGTGGCACTTCACTATTAGTATGCACAGCAACTGAACTTGCATATTCTCTGAATTGTCTCTCACACAGACCAGTGTTGAGTTTCTGCGCATCAAAAGTCAGTCAGGGGCTGAAGTCCTCAACACTCAACAACCGCAACAGCATGGCCATTGCTCCCAAGATGCAGACATCAATCATAAAGAGGCACCATCAGGGGAATCGGGGAGTGCAGATCCTGGCTCCCAGTCAAGTGTTGAAGGCTTCGGCACTGGCACAGACACTGTTCTGCACAAACTGAGGGCTGAGCTGGAAGAAGAAAGGGAGAAGAGCCAACGCATATGTGCTGAACTAGCGGAGGAGATGGAGAAACACCAACATGTGCTTTCTTTACTGGAGACGGAGAAGAAAGGCAGGGAAGAGGAGCGAAAAGAAAGGGAGGCCCAGCTGCAAGACCTCCATACCCAGTTGAGTTTAGTCCAAACCCAGTGCCTTGAGATGCAGCGGTACAAAGAGGAGAAGGAGAAGCTGAACAGAGAAGTGCTGGAGCTGAGGAAAAGGCTCCAGGAGGAAGACGTTGCAGAGAGGAGATTTAGCGAGGAGGTGGCCAGCTCTGCTCTTCGTCTCCAGAGACAGGAGGAGGAGATGCAGAGGCTCAGAGAGGAGGTGGAAGGAGTCAGGCAGCTGTTGGAGGAGAGGGAGAAAGAGCTGAAGTTTAGAGAGGAAGAGGTCATAGGACTCAAAGCTTCTAAGAATCGACAGAACCAAGCAAAAGCTGGTTTTAGTCGTGATGAAAAGATTAGTGTAGATGAGGCCAATCTGGAAAGCGGATCGCATGAGGACAGCATGAATGTATCAATACCTGCTGGGCATATTCTGATGGAGCGCTACTTGGCTTCAGCTCCTCTTGCACACTCACCATCTTCAGTGGTCAATGAAAGCTTTGAACACTGCAGTCAGCTGGACATCTCCGCAGACTGCAGGTGAGAGAAATTCCAATTGTTGTCTCTGTGTGTTTCTGTTTTATAGGCTAGTTTAATCCCCTGATTTGTCTCTGTGCCTCTCTTCACAGTTTTGAGCTGAACAGCGAAGTGTTGGGAGATGAGCCTCTGTTGTCAATTTCAAACCGTTTTCCCGAAGAGAACGACAACCTCCACAACACCTCTACCCCACAGTGCTCCCTTGGCATCTTCGAGGGTGATAATTCCCTCCCTCAGTCTCCATCTCAGTGGTTTCACAACTCCTCTTCCAGCGAGCTGGAGACGAGTAAACTGTCCGAGCAGCAGTTTGAGGAGACAGACCTGGAAAAAGAGCTGCTGAATCAGCAGTGTGGGGAGCTCCGCGAGGAGCTGCTTCTAAAGGACCGGGACTTGAATGTGTTAAGGGAGGAAGTCATCAACAGTGCTGAAGAGCTGGAGGAGGCCAGGAGCAGGTAATGAAGTTGACTAGGATATGTGGTTAATTTGTTTTTTTCCCCCGATAAATGTCTTTGTATTCATTTTTCAACTTAAGTTTTTTTTTTTTTTTTTTTTTTTTTTTAAGTTTACTTTCTTGGGACCTTAAAACAAGCAGAGTGCCTTCTTTTGAAAGTAAATTGTTACTGCTTTTCACAAACTAGCCCCTGAATTTTATTGTGAAAGTTATCTTCATATCTATCTGAAAGCTTTTGGATAGAAGTGAATTTACTTAAACTTACTGGTTCTTAAACATATCTTTTGCAAAGTGACCCTATGTTTTAATTGTCTGCTCAAAGCTGTTCCACGATTTGAATCAACTTAATAACTCTTTTAAACTATCATTGTATGTTCAGGTGGGCCCAAGTAACAGAAGAGCTCAGACAGGCTGTCTGGGAGCTCGAAGAGGAGAAGGAGAAGTGGAGACATGTTGAGGAGGAGATGAACTTGAAAGCCCATGAACAAGACAACCTGAAGAACAAACTCAGTGCCTTAATGGAAGAAAGAGAAAAAGAGAAAGCTGTAATGCTGACGGGAAAGGAAGCTGCTGAAACCTCCCTGCTGGTCCCTGCTACTTCTCCATCAGAGGGGGAAGATAAGCTGGTAGGGGAGCTAAAAAATGAACAGGAGAAGGAGGCTGCACTCCCGTCTCATCAAAACCAGCAGGAGCTGCTGTTGTTGTCTCTGCAGGAGATAAAGCAGCCTGCAGTCTCTGCCAAACAGAGCCCAGAGCCCAGAGATGACAGCCAGCTGCAAACACTGCAGGTACACCAGTATGATAAGTGGGTTTGTCTTGACAGCTTAATAAGAATGTAAACATGCTACAGTAGTCTCTGTGTCTGCACGCAGCTACCCAACTCCATTTAAATGGATGGAAATAATATTATACAGCAGCAGTAATATGTTTGTGAGTATAATGTACAAAAAGCAATTTCCCTTTCTCCCTTTTCCCCAAGGCTCAGTGTGAACTTCTCATGTCGGAGCTAAAGGAGACAAAAACAACGCACAAAACCACAGCAGACCTACTAGGTCAAAGGACTACGGAGCTGGACGAAGCACTAAAGGAGCTCGAAACTACTCGTGCACAGGTCGTAAATGTTCGAGCAGAAGTGGAAAGACTGCTGGACGAGCTGGAGAAGAGCCAGGGCAATCTGGACTGTTTTGAAAATGAGAAGAACGACCTGGAGTCTCAGGTCTTGTGTTTGAGACAAAACCTGGCCAACCTGGAGGAGGCCCAACTCCAGGCAGCGCAGGAGAAGGAGGAGCACAGGAGGAAAGTGGAGGAGATGGACGACAGGATTAAGAAAATGGAACAAGTCTTGGAGGAGGAACTGGAACAGTTTGAGAACCTGCTAAAAGCCAAAGATGTTGAGGTGAGATATGCGAAGTAATGATTTATTTTGCTCTGTTTGAATGACGACTGTCAAGAGATTAACATGATGTACAAATGATGTGTACAGTTGGCAGAAGAGAAGGAGAAATGGGAGGAAGAGAGACAGGAGAAGCAGAAAGAGCTCTTTGATGTGAGGCAACACCTGGAGGAGCAGAGGAGGGAGAGGGAGGAGGAGATGAAGGCTCTCCTGGAGAAGCAGCTCATGGCTGAAGAGGAGGTTACAAAAAGGCTGAAGACATCTCACCAACAGGAGATAAAAGACCTGATGGAGAAACATCAGCAAGAGGTGGGATCAATTTTACAGATTTATGATGGCATTCATTAGAGAGTTAATGTAAATGTTTTATTTAAAACTCTCAGGAACCAGTATTTGCTCCTCGCGCCACGCCACAATTGCTTCCCTTAATTTTGTATTATGTATTATATATTTAAATAAACAGTATATTATATGCTGTATAACATCATATATTATATTATATTGTGTGGTGCTGAAACCCACATTGACAATATTTTTTGTTTGTTAGTTTGCAGAATATTTCAAAAACCTGATCAGTTTTTGGTATATATTTTATTTTTTATTTTTTTCAGTATTGTAAGAAAGGGCATTTTTTTGCTATTTTCATATGAGCTACCACACCAACCTGGGAGAAATAATTCACATTTTTACGTGTTTTCTGAGTAATTTGATGCAGATTCAGATTAAATATTTGTCAACATTTTGTATCATTGAAATCAAATTAAAAAAGAATATTGGGCATTATTAGTGGCGCTAATCTTTGTGCGAGTGCCTTCTAGTCTCGTAATTTCCTTGATATGTTTATCTCCATAATTTCTTAGATTTCTGAGTCAAACGCTCATCTGGAGTCAGAACTGCTGAAGCGAAAGGTCTTGATGGAGGAAGAACAGAAGAGACAGATCAGCCTAATCAAACAGGTATCAGAATTAATAAGTGTTAATACTCCCGAGCAAACACTCTACTCTCAGTAAGACACACTACAGTGGAATCTCCCGTCTCCAAGTTATTTAACTTTTTTAAGTTTAAGCATTTTGTTGCAATTTTGTATAATGTTTTTCAGCTCCTCACGTCTCCCATTCTCTGTCTTCCCCCAGGTGACTGAACGTGAGCACGAGAGGATGGTTTCAGAGCTGACCGCCAAACACAATGAGGAGCTTAGTCGACTGAGGACGGAGGTGTCCTTGGAGCTGAGGGAGAGCATGGAGGCTGCTCACCAGGCTGAGCTGCAGCAGGCACAGGTATATTACTATACTATATACTGTATATGCACACAGGCACAGTTTAACATCTTCAGTCATCACTTCTATCTGTCTACTTTTTCTTCCTTACATAACCATGTCATAGTCAAAGGGATTTTGTCACTTACAATGTTTTTAGGAGTTTAATTCTGCTTTTCATAAATTGCTATGGAGGACAAGAGAGTCAGCGAAATGTGAATATAACACACAACTATCTTTTCCCCCGAACATGCAGTCACTACTAGACTCAGAAAAAGCTCTCACACAAAGCCGTACCTCATGCTTTCATTTCCTTTAGGTCCAAAAAAACAGGGAGCTTGAAGCCTTGCGTCTGAGCCTGACCGACGTCCACATGTCCCAGCAGGAGCAGGAGTCCGCTCTCACCAAGGTCCAGACCTCCCTGAGGGAGACATTTTCCCAGGAATGTGCAGTCCTGCAGGCCCGGCATCAGCTGGAACTGGACCAGATCAGACGGCAGAACCAGGAGCAGCAGGAGAGACTGCGCGAGCAGCACCAACAGGACATGAGTGAGTGCAGACTGGAGTGCTTTTTTTCAGTCCGGGCTCTTTTTCATGTTTGCCCGTAGGTGCACTCAACATGCGTGCCATTATGGATGTGGGTGAGTCACCCTCATCCTTTAGAAGCATGTTAGAGGGCAAAGCAGAGCACAATGACAGATGTAACCTCCAGACTCTCTGACGTGGGTGAATCTTTTCTTTTGTTTTGTGTGTTTATTTTCAGATGAGTTGAAGCAGCAGTGGGAAACTCGTGTTGCTCAGGAGAGAGCTGCCATGGAGGAAGAGCAGACCAAAGAGATGCAGGTCAGGTTTAATAAAAAATGTTATACAAATGTTGCATTTGATTACTGTGATTTGAAAGCTATTTAAACATCTGTACTGCTATTTCATTATTTTCTCAGGCTCTAAGGTCACAGTGGAATAAGGACGCAGAGAGCACCCAGTCGAACCTCCAGACATCTCTGTCAGAGACCCAGAACAGCCTTACTGCCACCCAGACAGAACTCTCCAGCACCCGGGCCTCCCTCACCCAGACCAACAAGGCTCTAACCGAAGCCCAGGCAGCTCTGTCCCAGACCCAGTCAGAGCTGCGGGAGTCACGAGCCAGGCTCCAGGAACTCCAGGCCTCCAGTGAGCAGCAGAACCGGAAACTGGAGGAGGAGCTGAACCAAGCCTGGGCTGACAGAGATGCTGCTGCCCGTGAGTTGCCTCCCCTCCCCTCCTCACTCAGAGTGCATACTTCCACTAAGGCTGCACAATCTTTATGAATTATTTTAACAATAAACTTTTACCATTTTAATCTGTATCTTCTGCATCAAAATACAAATGGTGATAGATAATCCTGTTGACTGGCTGATGGCAGTTTATTAAGATTACCTCATTTCAGTTTACAAATATTAGAGCTTTGTACAAGCATGAATTCTGCTAATCTCAGACTCCTGATCACTGTGTTACACTGCGCATGCTATTCCATGTATTTTGCATCCTATTTTATATAAATTGTTATTGCTTTGCTCACTCTGCTTTTTTGTACTCTTCAGGTGCTCTGGAGGAGTTGGTTTCTAGTCATAAGGCAGTGCTGCAGGAGAGAGAGCAGCAAATACTCCACCTACAGGAGAAGGAGCAGCAACTGCACCAAGAGGTGAGTTCACTCAAACACATTAACGTGTAGGTCAATTTCCATTTATTTCTCATTTCAGTCCACAGTCCCTATCATTCATTAATGGAATTACATGTATGTATGCATTGATCTATACAATGATAGGAAACTCACAAAACTTTAAATTTAAAACTAAGAAATTACGCAGCCTAGTTTATTCGCTCCAAACCAGTTGATGGAAACGCACTTAATTCGCTTTTTTTTTGCGACATTTCAAAAATTTGCTAAAAATGTTCTTGATAATTGAATGGAAACACGGCCGGTAACAATGATTCCGCTCCATGAACCAGGTTTTGCGCCTTCAGGAGGAGAAGACCTCGCTAAAGCAGAGCTCAGAGCTAGAAGTAGGTCAGATGTGGACCCAGCTGGAGAACATGAGGACCAGTCGGCAAGAGTTAGGAGGTGAGATTGATACACCGGCCTGACATCTGCTGGACAATGCTGTATTTTCATATGCTGCATTTATTTAAATACTCACAGTTAAGATATTCAAAATGTCCCAAGTGCTTTATAAACAATGGCTCTTGTCTGTGATGTGATATGACACCGAGAGCGAAATAGATCTCGACTGCATGCAGATAATTCCAGTTACTGTGCTCTTACCTCTTTCTGCCGTCGTTGTTTCTACCTTATTTTCTCACAGAGCTGAAGGAGCAGCTGCTCGCTCGCTCATCTCGTGTCGATGACATTGAGCGCCTGAAGACAGAGTTTAATGAACAGAAACGGGAAATCAAAGAGCAAAATGAGGCTGAGCTGGAAAGCCTGAGGAGGTATGAGAGCACAAACAGGCACATAGGCACACACCGTCCGGATGCATTTATCCTCACAAAAGTCATTGCCTGTCTTGTTTGTCCAGCTTTGAAATGTGATGTATGGAATAAAAAATAATATTAAACCTTTGGTTGTTTTTCACTGATGTGATTTGCACATATTTTGTCCACAGTCTACAAAATTGTCAATTATCCATCAGTTGTCCTCTGCTGCCCTTTCACTGACACCATGCAAATTATACCTGCTTCACCTTCATCCTCCTTTAGGTACTTTGAGCAGCGATTGCGAGCAACAGAGGAGAGCTACAGAGAGGAAATTGCTCTGCTCCAGCTGAGGCTGGTGGAAAGTGCCTTGGAGGAATCTGTGCTTAAAACAGCAGATGACAGGTAGGCCAGTAGATCAGTATATAAGACCAGATACATGTTCTACAAACTTGGATAAAGTCATTTAATATCAGTGCCTTTTGTTTTCTGTTTTAGTTCCATATCTCAAGGCCAAGCTGAAGTGGAAAAAGATCATGTGCTCTCTGATACTGACCTCAAACTGGAGAAACACAAGGTGCATACACACATATATATTTATATGTAGATCTGAGTGAGGAAATTAATTGTATACAGCGTTTTGAAGACCTTCTGCTGCTAGATAAATGTTTGCTATTGAGCGCTTTAAAATGTCTTCATAGAATTTCAGGTTTTACGAGGTAGAGCAGTTAATTTTTCTGCACATTTCGGCTGCGTTTGTTTTGCGATCTTGGTCACAAGGTATCTTAAGCGTCGTGTTATTTCTCATCCAGGAAGCGTTTGACAGTTTGCGCCTTCAGCTGGAGGAGAAACACACAGTGGAGCTTACCAACCTACAATCCTCTATGGCTCTTTCCTTTAAGGAAGAGCTGCGACAGGTCAGACACAAACTCAGTCCTTCGATCTTTAATGCCTCTATTTAAAAGGTTAAAAGGTGGCCGTTATAGAGTTATTGATATTGTTTGAATATGGGATAATGGCGCACATTCTCTCCTAGAAGGCATTCACAGTGTTGCATTTGGTTGTTCACATAAAAAGTGACACAGCGCCCCCTAATCCACTGTTGGAAAGATGTGGATGGAGGGAGTTTCCAAAGCTATTTGACTGTCCGACATGCAATTCTGTTGGAGTCTTCTGGCCCTTTTACTCTCTCATTTACTTGTTTTTACATCATGACTTGTGCATCAGGTGCGCTCAGACCTCACTGACCACTACTATGAAGAGCTGCAGGAGAAGAAGACTCGTCATGCCCTGGAGCTAGAGCAACTCCGAGCCAAACTTTCTGACCGTCACTTACAAGGTACTTCACACACACACACACACACAAAATACAAACACAGTATCGAGAAGTTGCTAAAGTTAGATATTACAACGACTCCTCAAATATCTTTGTCGCAGAGCTTACCAGAGTTCGTTTGGAGACAGCACGGCAGGTTGAGGTGAGAGCTGAGAAAAGATAAATCTGATAATCTATACAACAAATTACATTGTGTGGGCCATATAATGCAAGGTTATGGTGATTTTTAATTAGGTGGAGGTTGAACAGAGGATGTGGTGTCACACTGAGGAGCTGCAGACAAGGATGACCATCATCCACACTCTGGAGAACAGACTTTCTGCCCTGAGTAAACAACATGATGCAGAACTGCAAAGGAACACACAAAAGGTACACACTCCTTTACAAGCCTGCATACTAGAAAGGTAAAAATATACTGATAGATTTAAAAAATAAACTTCAAACTATGTTACTTATGTATATGTTCCTGCCAACTCCTAAAGCTGAAACAGGAGTTTGCTGCGGAGCTCGTTCATCTCGAGGAAGCTCTGAAACAGGAGAGGGAGGATGTGCGGGAGGAGATGAAGAGGCTGAGAGAAGAGCTCCAAGAGAAGCATGAAGCTGAGCTCTCTGCCCTGAGGTCAGAGCTTCACAGAGAGACGGAGAAGGAGAGGACACGCCTTGAAAAAGCACTTCACGAGGAGAAGGAGAAGTTAGAGTCTCTACAGGCTGCACTGGACAACGATGAGAGTAAGATCATCTTTGAATGACTCCAGTGTTTTCAGTAGACTGTCAGATTAGAAATGGTGGTTATCCATCAGCTTGTGTTTTGTCTTTTAGGCCCTCAGGTCCTGATGGTGCGGCAGAGACTGGAGGCCCAGTATGACGCTGAGCTGCAAATGGCAAAGAGCTGCATGGCATCAGAAATCAAAGAGCTCACTGCTCTCCTCCAGGAGGAGGGTGAGGAGCGGCTACGCCAAGCCCAAGAGAGGTGAGCTCCATCTAGGCTCAAGATCCTTAAATCCCAGCATCATTGTAGCTGGAGGTCAATGGTTTGTCAGTGGTTAGACCCTGACATGAGTCATGTTTGTATTGCTGTATTAAACAAGTTTTGTTTTTGTTTTATAGATGATTATCACATAGTGTGTGTGGATTTTTCTTTTTCATTTAAAAAAAAAAAAAAAAACACCTAAAGAGGTGCAGATAGGTAATTGACTGTAGTGTTTTTCCATAAATTGTAATAAAATCCCCTCCAGTTTCATGTTGAAGACCCTTGAAATTTCTTTGTTTTGAACAATTTGTGGTATTTTGTGTGTGTTCAGGTTCCGAGATGAAAAAGCGGCGCTGGAGCAAAGTTTGGCCCAAAAATCTGAAATGTCTCTGGCAGAGCTAAAGAACAAACATCAAACTGAGTGGGAACATGAGAGAGCAACACTACTGAACAAACACTCCCAAGAGAAGGACACTCTCAATGCCAAACACAAAGCACAACAAGATTCACTCGGTGCCAGTCACAGAGATCAGCTCGCAGCTACGGCCGCTGAGCTCGAATCCAAACACAACGCTGAGCTCGTTGCCTTGGAGGCAGCCCTCGATTCCAAACGAAAGGCAGACCTTGAAAGTCTGGAGGCCGTTTTTCAGGAGACCAATCAGGCTCAGCTGGAGGCTCTAGAAGCCGAGTTGACTCGCAGACACCAGGAAGAGAGGGATGAACTGGAAATAAGGATGCTGGGTAATATGGACACTTTGGAGGCCACATACCTGAAGGAAATACAAGTAAGGACATAATTTGTTATGTCAAGCCTCTTGTTAGCAGTGTTTAGAAGTACACAATACTGCCGTTGTTTCGTTTCTCAGTTTAAATGTCTTTTTAATCTCAGACACTGCGTGATGAAATGGTGCAACTTGAGGAGAGACATCGTAAAGACCTGAATCTCAAGAAGTCCCAACATAAGCAGATAACGGAGCGACATGCCGCAGAGCAGCTGTCCGTCAGGGAGGAGCTGAGGAAAGAGCTCGCTCAGGTGCACATAGAGAAGTTTAGTGCCATGGCAGCAGAGCTCAGCCACGTTCACAAGGTGAGACATAAAGATGGGTTGGTTAACATCTGAGATACAGTCAATCAGTCAAATTATCATTCAATCAATAAGCAGAAATACAGATAATTGACTACATCTACTGCAGACTTTAATCAAAAGAGTGTTCTTTTTTTTCTCAATTTGTTGTTACAGACGGAGCTAGCTGCTCAAAAAGAGGCCTTAGATACTGAACACTGTAAAGCCCTGGAGACCCTTAAGAAGCAGGTACTTACCCAGTCATCCCTGCATTGCTTTATTTTTCTAATCTCTTAAAAAGCCCAAATTTAAGTGTTTTAAGATATGAAATTACCTATATCGGGATAGAAGATTTTGATCATATGATATCGCCCATCCCTAGAGTGAAGTGTTTTGCACAAAAAAACTCAAAACTAATTTTGACTTTTCTATCCCGCTCTCTCCAGTTTGATGTTGTTTTAATGATCATCTTGTGCTCTTTCTCAGGTTTTAGAACTCGAGCAACAGCACAGCGCTGCTCTCCAGGAGCTCTCACATACCTACACTGCTGAGGAAGAGCAACTCATCGCACAGCACCAGCTCCAGCTACAGGTGTGTGTGTGTGTGTGTGTCAAGCATGAGTGAGCATCACACTACCTCTTCGTGTGTTTGTCTATTACATCCAGTGCTCTGGCTGGTGAGTCGTTTTTAATGGTTGTCAGTAGAGTTCTTGTTTTTGTGGCTCTTAGCAGCCCATAAAGAGAGGGAGAAGGGATTACACAGAATTATTGTTCATCCTTCATAATGGTGTATTTGTGTGCAGAGACACAGAGTATTTATTTGGATTCTGTTTTCTGAGAAGCACTGTGAATCTGAGCATTTGTCCCAACTGCTTTTTGTGGTATTAAACAAACACACGACACGTGTCTGCTGTAGGAGTTGAGGGGCGTCTCTGCGCGGGAATTGAAGGCCTGTCGCCGGGAGCTTGAAGAGGAGTCGTCACGGCAACGTCAGAACTTCCTAGAAGAGGTGGAGCTCCTCAAAGTCCAATCAGAGGAGAAGCTGCAGGACAGGATTAATCAACTGAAGGTAAAAGAGGAGATGCCTCGGAGCGATGAGCTAGAGATGATAGCGTGGGTAGCCTCGAAGCCGCCTTATGCTAAATATCTTTAATATTTGAACACCTTTTAGACAGCCTGCATTTAATCATCCATTACATGGGAAAATATGATCTTTCCCATTTTATTTTAAATTGTGTCTTTATTTGATCCAGAGTGCCCGTTTGAAACATCATTATGTAATATCTCTGGATTATTGAGAGCTGTAGCGTGTGTGTGTGTGTATGTATGTGTGTATGTGTGTGTGTTGTGGCATTGCCCTCTCTAAGCTCAAGCTGCACCAGTTCATTCCTAGGGATAGCTCTTCCTGTTGGACTCTGTCCCACTGGAGCTTTATTCAAACCCAGTTTCCACATAATCCCACCATCATCATATATGTAGAAGTATTCTTGTCCGTCTGTCTCTCTGTTCTCTGAATCTGTGTGCTGGACTGTCGGTTTGTTTGTGTTGTTGCCATCTGAACAGTGGCTAAATGGGATGGATCTAAGCTTTTTATCCTATGATGCAGAAGGTTTTAAGGCTGAAGGTACTTTTTTTTCCAGAACTTTTACCATCTGAAATGTGCGAGCCAGTAGTCAGCCATAAGCCAGCGAGACATGGCCGGTGATCTCTTTAGCTGAGGAACACTCACGAACAACGAACACTATGCTGCAGCCTTTTAGGATGGTGATCTGCATCTTTTAATTGATGTACCAACATCGCTGCTTTGTTTGAAGACGGAGTTTGAGGAGCAGAAGGAGGCGGAGCTCGATGACCTGAAGCGGCGCTTCACATCTGAACAGGAGGAGAAGGAGCAGAGCTACACAGGCAAAATGAGCCAGCTCACTGTTCAACTTCAGCAGCTAGACGCTGTGGTGGCCCAGGTACTAGACACACACATACATAACATAAAATCCTTACCTAGTCTGGTGTTTTGACAAGTTTTACATTATGTTCTTGGTGCAAATGAAGAGCTTGAATAAGGTGAGACCTGCAGCTTCACTTGGCTGGGGGCAAGACCAGACAGGCCTGAGATAAATGTGTTGTATCATGGGTGTCGAGGCTCAAAGGACAAAATCAATGAAATGAATAAGAAGTTATAGTGACTTAGAAACTGTAAATCGAAAATAATACAGTCCGGGAATTAACAGTGAAGAGAGAACATCGCTGCTAACGCATGGCATCCATAGGCTAGAGTTTCCTCGCATGAGATTACATCTTGTTAAAGAGATTATCATATCAATGAATCACCACACTAATCTGGTGTGTTTGTGTGTGTGTTGTGTGCTCATGCTCTCTTGGTTGAAGCACGCAGTACAACTGAAATGACTAGTTGGGTAATCTGTTAGTCGATCGGCAGAAAAATAATCAGCAACTATTTTGATAATCGGTTGATCGTTGCTTAATTGTGGAGATTTCCTGCTTTTCATTGTTTTATGTGATAGTAAACTGAATATTTTAGGGTTTTGGATTGTTGGTCGGACAAAACAAGACATCTGAAGGCAGTAATTATTCATTTAAATAATTTATTTAAAGTAATTAGTAGGCAATAATTGGCAGATTAATGTAAGAAATTGTTCATTGCAGCTTTGGCAGGTAGGAACCTATCGACTTCAGGTGTCAGAATAATCTGTAGCAACAGGCATTCATACACATTTCTGTCTCTTTCTATTCATTTTTATTTGACTATTTTCTGCCTGTCATGGGAGCAATGTTTCATTTTGTTGCTTGGTTGTTGTGGAGATGTGAAGCCTTTTGAAACTTTTATGTTAATTGTTTGCTATCACCTTGGTTACTAACAAGGTCGTCTCTATACCCCCTAAAACCTAAATTTCTAAGTTTTTGGCTGCATAGAACTCACTTCATTAATCCATGTGATTTCTGCAGTCCCATACCTTTCTTCTACTTCTAATTCTGTAAATCCATGATGAATCTTGTTGTTTCAATCAGCATAAATGTATGTATACATTTGTTTCCATGGCACCGTTCCGGCTTGGCTCTTTATAGTGAGATATTAACGCGCACACACACACATTCACCCCCCCGTGAGGTTAGCAAAGAGAAGCTTAAGAGAGGTTGGGAGGGTGCTGTTGTCAGGGGCAACAACATTGTTTTGTTGAGGCAGGTGGCTGCACGAGGCGTGTTTGATGGGAGGGAGAGGGAAAAAGAGAGGGAAGACGTGGTGAAAGGAGACGGGGAGAATGAAGGGGTCGAGGAACGAAAGGTAAGAAAAATTGACTTCAGACCTCCTGGAAGAAAACGCTGATAAAGACTCCTCTGAGAGAAAGTGCAGCAGTGAATCCAGAAGTTGTGCTTGCCTCAATCCCACACTTACTTGGCACTTAACCGGAGTACCTCTGTGTGTGTATATGTAAGCTTTAGGCTGGTTTTAATGGAACAGCAATGTGTTTTTAGCGGATGTATTTAATGTATTTTTGGTGCTGGTTGTTGTTTCTGGATAAGGTGAATTTCTCTGACAATCAACATCTGGTTTTGATTTCCCATGCCTTCTGCTTTTGTCATGCTTTTTGCACGGATAGGATGTTGGTGGCCATTCGTTGATTTTTCTCTTGTGACTATGTGATACTTTGAGCAAACAGAACAAGCTGGCAGTGAGCCATTCTTTGAGGTCTTCATTTGATTTGAACTTCTTGCCACAATTGGGGGTCAATCTGTTGTTTCTCCCCTCTCTGGCACTCAGTTGCTCACATGGATATTTTTTAAACAAATCACAGGTGGGAGTGGGGAAGTTGATAGGTGTCTGTGTGTTAAGTGTTGGTAGCATTAACAAGCTATCTCTGTGTCTGATTTTTCCAGCTGCGAGCAGAGGTTGGCTGTCTGCAGGGAGAGCTAAAGGGGAAGCGTTCAGAGATGGAGACTTTGGACACTCTCCTCCAACGAAGGGAGCGGGAGAGTCAGGAGGGAGGCAACCTTCTGAAGATGCTCACTGATGACTTGCAGGCTGCTAAAGAGGAAAGGTAAGTGATGTTTCATATGTGTAGCGGTTACAGCTAGGTGAATTTTATACTTTGAAATGTGTCTTTATGGTGAGAACAGCAGCCATCAGTTAATATTACCTACTGGCTTGTAGGTGGACTTTGTGGCATAAAATGTTGATTTTTATTTTATTTTTACTGTTTTTTTAACCTTGAAATTGTATAATTGTTTCTGAACATTGGTTTTGACTTTATTGGAAAAATCCAGACACCAGTGTGTTAAATGTAGTAAATAATTAGTCTGCCAATCTAGTCATGTACTTTGCTTGGCGTATGTGTGTCTTTCCCCAGACGTAAACTGCACCAGGCCAATGAAAAGCTGAGGAAGGTGCTGATTGAGATGATTCGCAGCACTATTGCAACAGAAGACCTGATTGGAAAAAAGATCAGTGCCAGAGCCAAAACATCTGAGCAGGAGACCCGTCAGAGGAGCTCAACAGGGAACAAAGATGCACAAGAATCAGGTCTGTTCATCTCATTCATTCTGAAGATGCAGCGAACCGTCTTTCTTTTTGCTCAGTTTAGTTTTTGTTGGAGATACAGATATACACAGACATTCGGTTCTTCAGAGACCTTGTCTAGGTGCAATTTAAAAATGTTCTAAATGCAATTTAAATATTTGCATCAATGCAACGATTCATTTTGACTTATTTTTTTCGCAGGTATTTCAGTTGCAGACTGGTCTTCAGAAGACATGGAGCTGACCCAGCTGCTCTGTGAGAGCCTGCTGGTTTCAGATACTCAGATCAATCCTGGTGGAGAAGAAGCAGCTCTGAATGCCTGCATCAGACTCCGTCACACTGTTGAAACACTACTGGAGCTGCTCAACCAGGCCAACACGCAGGTACAGGATGCATAGAGCTACTGATATCTCAACAATCCACACAAAAAGCTTCTTTCTTCTATTGTTTGCTGTCTAATAATCATGGGTTTCTCACGTTTTCACCAGCTGGAGCAGACTCATGATGTCCACCTTTCTTTGGAGGAAAAGTTCTCTCAGGGCAGAGAGGACTCCGCCCAACTCATTGAGCAGCACAAGCTCCTATTACAGCAGCTCGATCAAGAGGCGAAGCTGAAGAGTCGACTCCAGCTGGAACTCCACAAGGCAGAGGGTGAGCACTGTATCCTGGTTCTGGCTCTGCTTCACTTGACTCATCTTATGCTGCCAAGTTACAGTAATTAATCCACTGACTGTTGCCACACCTTGCTCCTCTGCCTATGCTCAAATCTCACCACTTATACTGAAGTTTAAACATAACTTTTAAGGTCGATCATCTGCATTTTGTAGAAAATAAATTACTGTTTTTATCAATGGAGTCTGGTATATAATGGCTTCAGTTCCCCATCGGAAAGGGCCTTCTGATGGCGATGTAAAGTGGGTGTGGACGGGAGCAGCAGAAAAACGTATTTTAGCAACCTAAAAAAGGCCCACGTAACAAAGTCAATATCACTTTAAGTGTACGCTATATTTAGAATATTTTCACTCCTTTACCTTGACATCAGACCGTCCTTTCCGACGGGGAACTGAAGCTCTCATATCGCTCTCTTCAAAGCCACCAGACTCCATTGATAAAAAACAGTGATTTTACCTCTCAGGAAAGGGGAGTAGCTGGTCTACCGCTGCATCAATCGGTTAGTTTGTTTGTGTTATTGTGTGACTTTCAGATCCGAACTAACGTGGCGTCCATACAGCAGTACATTGCTTGGTTTCCGTGCCGGTACTCCTGTCTGCTTCTCCAAACAGGGTGCAAAAAAATAATAATGGGCCCACCCTTTAAACAAAACCTTTTGACTTTGCATGACGTGTTCAGGGCTTCTGGATGGCTATGTGGCAGAGAAAGCAGTCCTAGAGGAGTCTCTGCAGCTGAAGGAGGCACAAGAGGAGAGACTAGTGGAGGAGCTGGAGGACCTGAAGGTGAAAGTGCACCAGATTCAGGCCCTCCGCACAGAGCTGGATAACCTCAGACTGAAGCATCAGGAGCTCAGTGAGGAGCACGCACTTCTCCTGCGCCACAAGGAGCATCTCTCCGCTGATCTCGGGGAGAGGGAGAAAGGTAAAAATCATGAAATCATGCGTCTCTGTCTGCATAAAATGACCTCTTTAGTGAGCTTGACCACTCACTTATGATAATGTCTGTGCTCAGATGTGCCTTCTCTCCGTAGGCCATTGGCTCAATTTAGATCCTGACGCAGGTTTGTGGGTCAGAGTGGAGTTATGAGTGTGTGATGAGGGGGTGGGGATGAATATGCAGTATATTTGCAGTGCTGTGTGAGGTTGCTGTTTGCATCGCTGCCAGTAGCTTGTAGCAAATGAGTGCTGTGTCATTTTTGCCTCTTAAACCATGTTCTAGGTCAGAGCTGTCAAAGCGAATGCATTCAGTGCCTTTTCAGGAGGAAAGACACAATATGTGTAATAGCTGTATGTATTTAACTCCTCTAATGTCTTGCCTGCTTTTAAAATTCCTCTGTGTGTTTGTATTTGCATCGAAACAATTGCCCTAACCGTACTTTTTTATTTTTCAAGCTCTTCTGGCAGAGACGGAACGTTTAACTCAGGATAGGCTGGACCTGCAGCGGCAGGCGGCGAAAGACCACAGCTCTCTGTCCCTGCGCCTCCGGGCCCTGGAGAGAGAGCTGGAAGAGCAGGAAACCCAGGGCCTGGAGACGGAGCAGCACCACAAGACCCACACCGAAGACCTCAACCAGCGCGTCCAAGCACTCGAGAAACAGCTGAAACACGACAGGCAGTTTATAGAGGTGAGAATTTGCAAATAAAATAATCAGAAATCGAATGTAAAGCGTAACTCTTCATAAATCTGCCCTTTCATTTGCATTCTCGCTTCACTTTTTCTTTCTAGTGTTATTTGAGAGTGTCGCAGGCAATTTCTCATGTTGCTGCTAAATGTAGCGGACACAGTCTTTCACATCACTTGTTCCCGTGCGTATAGGAGCAGGCTGTGGAGCGTGAACACGAGAGAGACGAGTTCCAGCAGGAGATCAGAAGCCTGGAGGCCCAACTCAGACAGACAGCCAGCGTGGATAACAAAGGACACAGGGTGAGGCCAATTCATTTTATAGCAAGTATATACAGTAACGTCTAATAATATAATATTTCTCAACTGGACATTATCTCACAAAATTCTCTCTTTTCTAGATAAAGAGTGCATTGCCTTTGCAGTGTGTGTGTGTGTTTTTTTTGTGATGAGTGTCTAATGCATTGCTGATGGGATTATGAACCTAAGTATACGTAGTAGTAGTAGTAGTAGTACTCACAGAGGTTGAAGTGATGAATGCATTGTTTTTTTCCAATGAGCCTGACCTTTACTGTGTGTTTATCCCTGTGCTGAACGGATTGCTGTAGTTTGAGGACTTGGTTCTGCAGGTATGAAATCTAACTGTAGCATACTTCTCTTAGCTCCTCTGACTCTTGTGCATGGTGTGTATTGTACATCATTTTTTCCGTGAAATCATCCATAGATTAATTCTTACTACTTATATGTGCTTGTCGTACGTTCTACAATCATTCCCATTTCATCCTCCGTTTGCTAATAATATTAATTTGCACGTCATTTGTCTTTCACCTTCACGTCGCTGCTCTCTGGAATGGCTTAACTTTCATATTCGCTACCAGCGGCTGCAGATCCGGAATGGCTTATTTATCTACAAATCATGTAGTTTTTCACTCTACTCTACTCTAGAAACTTCTCATCCAACATGCTGCCCCCTCTATGTCTCTACAGGTGGAGAGTCTACAAGCTCTCATCAAAGACAAGACAGAGGACCATGCCTCCTTGCTCGCAGCCAATCAGCAAGACCAGCGCGATCTTGCAGAGCGCAACGAGGAGATCGACAAGCTAGCCGGGCGAATCAGAGAGCTGGAGCAAGTGCTGCTCAACAGCGCTGAGAGTAATAGATCTACCAGTCAACTGGAGCAAGAGCTCCACAGAGCAAAGCTGAGAGAACAGGAGCTCACACAAGTAAGAAAATTTAACACTTGAATCTCTCTCAGTTCCGTCCTTCTTTTCTCACAAGTGTACTCAATTCTGTCAGGATAAGCAGGCACTGGAGCAACAGCAGCTGTCTAACAGGCTTCAGATCTCCGCCCTGCAGTCCAAAGTGGATGAGACGAGACACTGTTACCATGACAACACGCGTGACCCCACCCAGGAGCTTAGCGATGCCCTGGACACTGCTCAGCAGAGCCTACAGAGCAAAGAGCAAGAGGTCTGTAAGATTTTACCCAAATCTGGTGTTTGGTAGCTAAGATGATTTGGCCTGTTATGTGGTGGCTGTTGTTGCAGTGCCACCTTTTGGACAAATGTGTGCAGACTGTTTCCATCTTTTAAAAACCATCACCAGGACTAGAAACTTTCTCTGAAAGCTCAACTGTTTTTTAACCCGCTACCAAAAACTATGTTGCATCTTTTTTCTTTATTTAATAAGTAATGTTATGTCTTTTTAGGTTGAGGTCGTGCTTGGCCAACTGGAGACTGTGCAGAGGGACTTGAGCATCAAAGAGGTTGAACTAAAACACCTCGCACTACAGCTGGAGCTACTGACCAATCAGAATGCAGCTCATGTTAATGAGCTCCAAGAACAGATTGCTGCCCTAAAGGTGAATGCTATTTCGCCGTCATACCATGTTGTTATCTATTTTATTTAGCTGCTTTATAAGTGAAACTTACAAGCTTCATCCATTCCATTTATGTAAAGGAGAGAATTGCTTACAACTTGAACAAAATGGATTATTTACATTTAATCCCACAGACCATTTAAGTATGCATCATAAACACTAAACACACAATACGGTTTAAGTTTTAGCCTCCCGTGGTGCATGTACAGTATGTCATTTTATTTATCTATTTATAATTCCCCCAGGATATTTTTTTGTTTTTCCCTCCTCTTTAAAGGTCTTCATGATTTTTTTTGTTATATCCATTCTCTCGTTAAAAGTTAATAAAACAAGGAAGAACCAAAAAAGAAACCTATAACTTTAGACCTGCAACAATTAATCGATTAGTTGTCAACTAATAAATCAATCACCAATTATTTTAATGATTGGTTTGAGTAATTTTTTAAGAAAAGAAAGTCAAAATTCTCTAATTCCAGATTCTTAAATGTGAATATTTTCTGGTTTCTTTACTCCTCTGTGACAGTAAATTGAATATCTTTGAGTTGTGGCATAACAAGAAGTCAAGAGGACGTCATCCTGGGCTTTGGGAAACACTGATCCACATTTTTTACGATTTTCTGACATTTTGTAGACCAAACAACTAATTGATTAATCGAGAAAATAATCGACAATGAAAATAATCGTTAGTTGTAGCCCTAGATGACTTATAATTGAACTGGTATGTACAACTCTGCTTGCAGGAGAATGTGTCTGCTCTCACCATACTCAAGGAGGACAAAGAGGAACATAGTGAGGTGGAGGACACAGAGGAAGAGAGCCTCTCCTCAGCATTAATCCAGGAGAAAAATCAGGAGATCGACCACCTCAACACTGAGATTCAAAGACTGGAGCAGGAGTTGGAGAACACCAGAGACAACAAGGTTGGAATGAGTACACAGAATACATGCAGACAGTGTGGAAGTGCCCATAGTTGATGAGAAAAATGTAATTGTCTGATTAACTGTTCTGATCTTTCTGACAAACAGGCTTTGGAGGCTGAGCTTGAGGATCTGCGCTCACAGGTGGAACACCTTCAGTCTGAAATCATGAGAGTGCGTCAGGACAAGCAGGAAGAGGAGGAGCGCCTCCATGAGGTCATCAGCACACTGCAGGCAGAACTCGCCACATTAGGCCCCAACCTGCATGAAGTCAGTGACTCTCAGGATGGCGACAGCATCAATCCCTCGCCGGCTCCCAGCCCCGAACCTCACCTCGACACCATCCAGGGACAAGCGAGGAGGGGAGGTCCGAACAGCCTGAAGCAGGAGCTCAGTCTGAGTCACTCTGGCTCATCTCGTCCCCTTCGATCTCGTCTCAAAGCCCTCCAGAGTCAGCTGGAGACTGCGGCGGCAGAGAAAGAGGGACTAGAGCGATTACTGTTCACCCAGGAGGACGAGTACAGACGGCACGGGGAGGAGTTCGGAAAGAGGCTGACAGCTGAGAGGGAGAGGGCAGACGAACTCCAAGGTGTCCTCACCGTCAAAGAAGCTGAGCTGGAGGAAGTCAGAGCCCAGAAAGAAGAGGAGACGGAGAAGAGAAAACTATCTGAAGAGGAGAGGGACACTTTCACAATTCAAGCACAAGAGATGAGCGGCCTGCAGGAGAAGAACGCCCACCTCAGCTCTCAGATTATGGAGCTCCAAAAGAAAGAAAAAGAGAGCGTGAACGAGATCGAGACTCTAAAAACAAAAGAGCAGGAGATGAAAATGGAAATGGAAGGTCTCGGAGAAACCAGTCTCACTCTTGAGAGACAAGTCCAGGAGGTGAGAGCCGAGGTGGTGGACATGGAGGAGCTGGTCGCTGAGGAAAGGACGAAGATTAAAACCCTCAAGACTGTGGAGGGAGAGCTGTCTGCTGAACGCGAGGCACTGAGGAGGAGGGAGGGGCAACTCCAGGAAGAAATTGAAAGGCTCAGACAGGAAGTGACTTCAATGAGAGCCTGTATCCGGGACCTGACAGCTCGGCTCAATCAGAAGGAAAGCAGTCAAGAGGAGGCTCAAAAGGAAGTGCTGGTGAGTGTCAACTGTGTTGTTGTTTTTTCATTACAAGCACAATCCAAGATGCAAATGTAAACTACAATTTCAAACACCCGAGTTCAACCGCCTCGTCACTTCCCAAATGAATTACAGGCCTTTTAAGAAAAGGAATAACAATCTAGAAATAACCAAATCTAAGGAATTAATTACAGACAAACAGTTTTTTATGGAGTAAATTGGAGTTGGAGTTATTGGGAATGTTTGGATCACGAGTCAGAAACAATCCTACGCAGCCACCACCAGAATCATATTCTACAAATAGTATAACATTAGTTTAATCTAATATTTATCTGTTACTGTGCAGAAATACCGGGTTCAAACACAATGAATAGACATGCAAAAAAAAAAAGCCGTGCAGCATTCAAATGTTGATTTAGAATTCGAATGTCAACGTTATGAATGATGCTTATAACTATCCAGGAACTATTCGGTACAGCCCTACACAGCAGTAAAACAGACCTTTTATTTTCAGTTATTGTAATTATGCCCTGAATAGACAGTACTTAAAATGTATATGGCCAAAAAAGTACAGACTGGACCTTTAATCTGGTCATAAGAACCAGAACAAGCCTTTTTCCTCAGCCTATGCTCCAGGTTTGAACCCAGAAAAGTATTTCAGATTACTTAGTAACCCTGCTTCAACAGGCCCCACGTCCAGACAGGAAATATCTTGCTGCCACTTTAATTGCTAGCGTAAAGCTGTGCTAGGCGGGACCACATCTGGATATAGTTAACTGCCGTAACACGTCACATCACAGCGTCGCTCCTATGACTGCAGACTCTTACTAACACAGAGGAAGTGACATTAAAATGAGGAAGCAGGAGGGACATCATTGTTAGCTGTTGTCTTTTAAAGCTCTGATGCACACTTTATTCTTCATTTCTTTACGTTTCTCACTTGGCGGGTTGTGGTAAGGAGGAGTTGTGGTCTTTAAAAAGAATGCATGGAGGCTGCAAAGCATTTGTTGGGCTGCTGCATGTCTGATCTGTTTTCGATGAGTTTATAGTTGTTTGTAGCAAATGTAGCCATTGTTGTAAAGAAGTATCTAAGAATGAATCGGATAGAAAACACAGCATGTACATGTGGTATTCGTTAAATGGCTTTTTACATTGCAAAGCAGGTTATCGGTTGTTGCTCTTAATGTAAACAGACGTTTTTTCCAGGAAAAACTGAAAGCTATGAGCAAAATAAAGTTAAAATATGGTATGTGGATGCAGGGTTTCATGAACAAGAGTCTAAGAAAAGGCTGCTAATATGAACGTTTTCCTTTGTGTCAGACTCATGCTGAGGTGACCCTGGCTAAAGCAGATGCTGCCTTGAGACAGAGGGAGACTGAGTTCGCGGGACTGAGGGCAGAGCATCAGGCTCTGAGAGCGGAGCTGACTGCGGTGAAACAGGGTCTGAGTACCAGCACAGAGAGGGCTGAGAAGCTACACGAGGAAGGACAGGTGAGTTCAGAACATCAGCTATAAGCTGTATAGCTGGAGTTAAATCTTTCTGTACGGATCCACTGTTTTTGAGATCATTGCAGCACTGGATTGAGTATAATAAGCTGTATTGACAGTCATTTATTTGTGTGTGTCAGACCAAAGACCGTGCCCTTGTCGACCTGGAGACTGATAACCAGCGGCTGAAGGTGGAGCTTCGAGGCCTACAAGAAGACCTGGCTGTACAGGAAGAGGAACTAGCCTACCAGCAAAGAGAACTACAGCAACTCCAACAACACTGTCAACAGCAGGACACACTTCCTCACCAACAAGGATACCCACAGAAGGGTGAGTACTTAAAGATACTTCAAACATATACTCTGCTGTTATATTGTCAGATTCTGTGCAGTCCCATGACGTTCACACCAATGACATAGTATTATTAGGTTTATTTGAGATTGAGCTATGTAATGATCTGCCGTAATTTTTTTTGTACTAGGAAATGAGTGGTGTCTGTCTAGTAGTCGATTTCCGGATTAAAATAACAAATATTGAGCTTAAAATCAAGTACTTTTCCGTTTTGGAACCTTTTACGACGATGGCATCTCAACAGTAATATGTTCTCATAATGACAACTTTTATTTTCTTCTCATCATCTGTCAGATATTTCTCACAGAGCTTTCGAGGACGTTGTGAGCGTCTCTCGTGATGAAGCCTCTCTGAGCTCTCCGGAGGTTTTAAGGAGACTCGAATGCCCCGAAGACAGAATCCCAGACCGGTTCCACGCCTCTGCTCTCTGCTCTCGTCTGTCCGAGTTCAGCGCTCTGAACAGCACAGGCCTGGATCTCCACCAGAACAAGACCTCTCCCAGGGTTCAGATGGAGCCTCCACACTCCAGGACCATCACACCAGATCCAGCCACGCAGAATACCCACTCCCCAGGCTCCGTGTCGGTGTCTGACAACTTCTCCATGCTCGACTCACTGGACACTGACAAAGTATGTGGTCCACACATGCTACCTTTTGTTGGACATTGTGGACTTTTCTTTGGTTTCAAATATGGCTAAATCAGTGGGGCAATCTCCGGGTCTGAAACGTGAAGCCAATGCGGAAGTGCCTTAAACTAGCATTCTTTCTAATAGCCAGCAGGGGGCGACTCCTCTGGTTGCAAAAAGAAGTCTGATTGTATAGAAGTCTATGAGAAAATGAGCCTACTTCTCACTTGATTTATTACCTCAGTAAATATTGTAAACATGAGTTTATGGTCTCAATTGCTAGTTCCAACTCTTCTTCAGTACAGCATGATGTTCATTTAGTAAATTAAAGCATAAAAATGAAAGATAAATCAGGGTATGCTTTAGGGCGTGGCTATCTTGTGATCTTAGAACGTTAACACTTTCACAGTGTGTTTTCAGTTCATGAAAGTTAACTATAACCTTTTTGGTCACCTGAAATTGTCTTATTCAGCGCTCGGTTGTACTTAGCTCCGTCCTCTCCTGTCACGTCTAGTTGCAAAAACACAAACTCGAAGCTTCAAACAGCAGTCCACAAACCAACGGGTGACGTCACAGTGACTACGTCCACTTCTTATATACAGTCTATGGGCTAAATATTTGTTTAATATTTGGTAATTATTTTTTTCTTAGGTTCGTGAGTTGGAAGAACTTGACCTAACAGCGCCTCCATCTTCTCTTGGCTCCACCTCCTCCTTGTCGGCACCAGAATGGGCCAGTGATGGATACGGCAGCAGTGAGTATTAACATTATTTTAAAATAGTTTTTAGGCACTGAGGAATAAGTTGCATGAGGCTTTGGCTACACAGACAATACATATTAGTAGCATCAAGTAATTGTTGGTTTTGGTCTTTTTATGGAGTTTGTTGACAGTAGGAAAAATAAATAATATCACCAGACGTATCTACTTAACTCTTCTGTTCTCCTGTTGTGCTTCAGATGTGAGTTCAGAATTGGGTGCGAGGCTGAGAGTGGAGCTGGAACAGACTGAAAGGCTGGATGCTCAGTTTCTTGAGTATCTCCGCTGCCGAGGAATGAACCCCACAGTGAACACAGACAGTGCTGCAGGCAGTATGAGCTACAGCGATGACCTGTTGTCTCCTGAGCTTCAGGTAGGCTTCATTCATACTCGACGGGGATTCTGTGGATTTGACAGTAAGCTTGGATTTTACTCAGTTTCTCCGTCTTTCTGCAGGCTCTGTTGAAGAAAGTGTATCAAGAAAGCTGCCGAATTCTCACTTTGTCCCAACGTCGTGCCACTTCCTCAACGCAACAACCTCATGTCTCGGACATAAGAGCCTTCTCACTGAGTCAGAGAGAGTATCATTGTGGAGATGGCCCCGTCATGCTGGACCGCGGGGACAATTCATCCTCCAACGCTCCCATGAGCTGGCAGCAGGAGAAGAGGGCACTGCAGGAGACTGTGATTGCTCTCCGGGAGCTGCTCTGCCGAATGGCCCAGAGACACACACAAGTGAGTTTCTGTGGTTTTAAAGATACTTTACAATCATCTAGTGCAAGGAAATTTTAAATCTTAACTAAGTGGCATGACACTATAAAAAGACTTTGTATGTATCATTTTAATTTAGGTATACGACGAGAGAGATTCAACTTAATATCTGATCTTGGTTCTGTTGATTTTCTGTGCTGACCATGTTCTTCGTTCTTCCTCAGACTGACCACAGAGATGAAGATGACAGACAGGATGATTCTCAACTGAGGGCCGAGCTGGAGGAGAGTCAGAAACAACTGAAATGTGCTCATGACACTCAGCAAGAGCAAAAGAACAAAATACACTCAGCCAGGTATATTACAAACACAGAATAACGGCATTCAAGCACACCTTCTCCGCAAGTTGTCGGAGAAGCCAAAAACAGAAACCACTGTGTATTATCAATCATACTGGGTAAAATCAGCAATTTGTTACAAGCGGGAATTAACCTACTAGTGTTTTGTATGCTTGAATACACGCATACAGTGTACTGAAGCGGTATATTTGATCTTTTTAAATTGAGATGTAATAACTTTGAACATTAGTCAATTAAATGAAATCCAAATAAATAAAATACATTTTTTTAGCTCATGTCAACCAGTGAGTGCCTGGCAAGACGTGTAACGTGTATGTAACATACCTTCATGTAATACGACCAAAAGTGGTGAAAAGTAAGGTTTGAATTGTGCTTATTTTTCCCTTTCAGGGTGGCTGTAGAAGAGGGTGAGGAAGCTTTGAGAGAGGAGCAGACCAAAGTCCAGGAGATTCAACAACAACTGGAGCAGGAGAGAGCTCTGAGTCACCGCAAAGACAGAGAGGAGGAGGAGAGGAGAGAGGTAAGACGAGGACCAAAAACATTCATACTGAATGTACTGTAAATTCTCCTATAAAAGCTGATATTCTCTATAAATTAAGGAGTACGGTCTAGACCTGCTCTCTATGAAAAGTGTCTCAAGATAACTTCTCTTATGATTTGACACTATATAAATAAATTGAATAGAAATTGAATTGTATTCAAATGATAAAATAATAGCTGGGAGCAGCTAGTACAATTACTACATTTCCACAGTACTAATTCCATCAGTACAACAACAGTCATGTAATACTCACCACTCTTGGTGCTCAGAGTGTCTCTTTTTTAACAGAAATAATATTGTCAAACTCAAATTATTCCCAGTTGTTTCTTTTACTGGTTGATTTTAAGTTACCGTCAACAAAACTCGCCACTTCCTGATGTTTTTTTTTTTCTTCACATTAAAAGCCCACATCTTATGGGTATGCTGCAAGATTTTTAATGTGAAAATTCTGGAGGTAGTGTTGAGTTGGCTGCTTAACATTGTTCGGGGAAAAAGGCAAAGTGGAACACCTGACAGTATATACACAGAAAACAAATCTACTTGATGCCTCCACAGTTTTAAAGATCAAACAAATAAATAAAATGTACCCAAATTCACATTCCTGTAAACGTATGTTGCAACGTCTGCTGTATTAGTGATGTGTTTACTACGTGTTCATTTGCATACAGAGCGGGAAAGTGAGATCCGATCACAAGTGGTCACTCGAGCTGTCCACTTGTGATCGGATCACCCAAGGTGCATGTTAACGTCAGGTCTGAACGGGGCCGTAGTGAAGAATCCACAGTGTACTTGTTCCCTTTTTAAACTCTGACAGATGAAACTCCTCTTCCCTCTCCAGGGTGTGCACGCATCCTGTGAGCAGCAGAGGTCAGAGGTCATGGCTCTGAAGGGTCAGGTGGAACAGGAGAAGGTGGCCTGCAGCAACCTCAGACGGGAGCTTCAGATTGAACAGTCCCGCAGTGTGCTGCTGGAGAAACGCCTAGACGACACCCAGAAGGAGCTAAAAGAGGAACTCCAACTTTCTGCTCGCCAACAAGAGCTCAGCTCTCAAGACAAGACTCATCTCGAGCGCCTCCTGACCGAAGCAGAATCTCGCCTATCAGAACTTCACTCCAAGCTCGCAGATGCTCACAGGAAGCTGGATGAAGAGAGAGACCGTTGCTCCAGACAGGTGGACGAACTCAGCCGCAGACACGAGGCGGATGCCGCCAGAGACAGGAAGTTCATCTCCGACATGCGCGCCCAGCTAGGGCAGGAGCGAAGGCAGGGGGAGGAGCTGGTAGGTGTGATGGACAAACTGAGGGCTGAGCTGCTGCAGAGCAGGAGGACATGGGAAGAGGAGGACAGAACGAGGAGGGTGGAGCTGCAGAAGGAGCAGGAGGCCGCCACCCGACATCGTGTAGCTATGGAGGCCTTGAAGGGGCAGAAAGAGGAAACCAGCCGTGCTTTAGAAGTGGAGCGAGAGCGCTCCAGACACCACGGGGGGGAACTGGCCGAGCTGAAGGAGAGGCTGCGTCTGCTGAAGGACAAAGAGCGGGAGAGGGAGGAGCAGTGGGAGAGAGAGAAGAGGAAGGGGAGGCAAGAGGACATGGAGAGGGAGAGACGACAGGAGAGGACCAACAGCAAACTGGTAAAATATCAACCAACGTCTTTATATACTCCCTACTTTCACAAATATAATGCTCTTGTTTTACATTGTTTTGTACATACACAAACACGCTGCCTTGTAAATGTTTCTGACTTTAGGGTGAGTTGGAGTTGTTGAGGCAACAGGACCAGCAGCGCATGCAGGAGCTGCAGCGTACTCTGGCAGAGTTGGAAAGAGAGGAGAGAGAGATGGCTGCTCAGAGGCTGTCGGGACGAACCACCGGGCAGCAACACAAGGCTGCATCTTCACAGCGTCTCCACGGTGACCTCCAGGCCGGCAGCGCACAACAAAACCAGCAGGTACACAAGTGGTTATCGCACAAACACTACAGTAAAACCAGCCGCAGACTCTGGACTTTATTACTGTTGGATGCATGTAATGCTTGATATTATTATAGGAATGTAAACTTACTGGACAGCGACTGTACTTTTCTCACCGTAGATGCCGTCCGTGCCGTCGTCACCCAGTCTGCTGGAACGGTTGCTGAAGGAGAACTCGGAGCTGACGGAGCGCGTGACATCACTGAGTCAGGAGAGAGCCACCCACAAACATAGACTCACCTGCCTGGAGCGACAGCTGCAGCGCTCGGAGAACGAGCTCGCCAAGGTCACCGCCGAAACTGAAAACAGACCCGTCCACGAGGTGACCAGCAACAGCAAGGTCAGTACGAAACACACATGCACATACACACATTTGTTATGATATAAAGAATGGCGTGATAAATATGTTTTGGATCAGCTGTCCAAGAACAGATTGTACAAGATGAATCACTGCAGTGTTTTCTATACTGTTGATAGGATTTATCGTGGCTCCCCCTCCCTAATAGATTTGCCCTCATCCTAAATGGTGTCTTTTTTTATTTTTTATACTCATTTTTACATTCTTTGTTTTTATTCATATATTTTTTCAACTGCAAAAGTGTTGCATTTAAAAGCGTTGAACTTCAGAGCTTAGACCACCTCAAAGAAATGGTGCTATATGTCTAAACTTGGCCTGATGGGTGTAATGATTTTTCTAAAGCTGAGCTCAGACTAAAGGAGTTTTGGGCCGATTTATCTCCGACAATCGGAGGGGAAATCCGCTCCGGGACCTTTCGGTACCGATTTTAGGCACGATAATCTTAATAATATCCTGTAGTATGTGATGCGCCATTATTTTCAAATCTTTTAGTGTGTGCATGTTTGAGATTAGAGAGAAGAACATCTGTGAAGATTCTCTTTGTGCGTGTGATGCAACCTGATATCAAAATCGGTTGGATTTTAAACCTCCTGTAGTCTGAGCCCAGCTTCAGTGGCTCTAATATTTAATTCTGGTTTCTAGTCTAGTTTACACTTTTCCTGCACTGAGTCCCAATGTATATTTGATGTTGCGTATAAAACCTGTCATTACATTTTTTTATTTTGAGTAGTTGCTTGGCTTCTACTAGTAATGTAAAGGGGAGGGGCCTACTTTGGTGAATCCAAATTGTTTAATTACTATGTTGGCTTAACTGTAAAAATTTTTAAATGCAATGTCAACTTGAACAACTTACTGTTGAGCTGACATAACACAGTGATGGAACAATTACAACCTGTGTTTATTGGTTTGCAGGTGCAGCGTTTGTATGAGCGCTACCTGCGTGCTGAGAGCTTCAGGAAAGCTTTGGTGTACCAGAAACGTTACCTGCTGCTGCTGTTGGGAAACTTCCAGGAGTGTGAGCAGGCCACACTGTGTCTCATCGCCCATATGGGGGCACGGCCGTCACCCCCACTCTCCCAAAACAGACCCCTCGGACGATTCAGGGCTGCTGTGCGAGTTGTCATTGCTGTCTCAAGGTAGGGAGCGTACCAGGATGTAAAGATGTAAGAGTTACCTCAGCCTTGTGTGTGGATAAAACTCATCACACACTTTCTGTTTTTTTTCAGAATGAGGTTCCTGACCAGGAAATGGCAGAGAGCGATCAGAAGATTATCCGTATCGGGGACCGTCAACGGGCATGCTCCAGGTCAGCTCAGTGAACGCATTTTATGATAATACGCATCACTTGAACGTGTGTATGTATGAGTGGGTGGATTGTTAATCTTAATGTCTCTCACAGGGCCTAAAGCTGAAGTTTTAAGGCAACAACAGCCGAGATTAAAGTTTGACTCGCCACCAAACAGAGACATCAGTGCCGTCCACAGAGACACAGTGTTGGCTCTCGTTCCACCCACAAAATCACCCTTCAGGTTGCACAACAGGTTTTGGCTCCTCTTCAAGCTTTAGATGTGGGAAGTGGAAGAATATTTGAATGGAATTAAAGTCATATTTCATCACTGAGCGTTCATCTTTCCTCAGGTCGTACTCCAGCACCACTCTGGCCTCGGAGAGTTCAAGAGGAACGTCTCAGGATCCAGAGCAATCTCTGACAGAATATATCCACCATCTAGAGAAAGTCCAGCAACGGTTGGTGGGAGCAAGACAAGGTGAGCAGCATTAAGTATGAGTAAGGTGAAACGGGTGGATTCCAGCACAAACGATGGAGTTGAACGCACTAAGGTGGATGAATTTTTAAAAAAAAGCTTTCACAATTTGGATGCACACTAGGTGTAAGGTCAACACTGGGTCCATTCATTGGTTACAGGATTGGGGCACTGTCACTTCTGTCTCTCATTCATTGCACTCTGCTCCATGTTTAGAATTTATCAGTGATTGGTTGTACAAGGCTCTGAGCAGCGTGCAGTTAGGATAGAAATTACACTGGTGATGGATCCCACTCAAAAACAATTTGTTAAGCACAACTTCTCGGGTTCTGAGCGCCTAATTAGAGTAGTAGCGACTGATATCACACTGGGAGATGTTGCAGGGCACTGGGTTTATGTTTTATAGCTCTTATGCCGAGATCAGACCACACAATATCAGCCTAAACTGTCTAAACTCTAAACATAAATAAATAATAGAAATATTTCTTTCACCCAAAGGTCATAAGCATTATACCAAATGAACCAAACCTATGGGTGTGACATCACCCTCTGCACAATCATCGTCTTTCTATTGAAGGAAAAAGACAGAGCCCACCTTCACCGCCAAGTGACTGTTTCCAGGTTCACGTCACTCATGTAGGAGCTGTCAGGTGGAACAGTAATGTTGTTTCCTGTCACCTTACCGACCACCTCTGTACGTCATGCAAGTGAGAAAGACTTATAGGTTGAGGTCCAACATGTAATGTGCCATGTCACTCAGCCCAGTCATGACTGAGATTGCCTAATCTGACACTATATCAGAAGACATACCTATTGTGTGGTTTGATCCCAGCATTAGATGCATGTCTCCTAATTTGGTCACTCGTTTTCCAGGAAGTGTTTTTCCCGTTCATCAGAGAAATATACACAAGAAATGCGCTACTGGTTACGAAGTTCAGGAAAAATTCTGATCTTGTGATGGGCAGCCTAACACTTCCTGCAAAACGGCATGTTATTAAATCCCCAAAAAACCTGTGTGCTCTGTCATCTCCCAACCTAGTAAGCAAGACTCATTTAGCGCTGCCCCCTAAAGAGGAAAGGAGGATACAGTCAGCCTGTTCCCCTGATATGATTGGTTATCGGCAGCGCTGGCTGCAGGAGAATAGGACGTGGCTGTACCTGAGCTGCTTGTCGCCCCTTTACCTGAACGGTCCAGGTGAGTGTGAGTGTAACGTGCTCACTCCACCAAATCATGAAGCAGCACAATGCACCTCTCAGGATGGGTGCTGACTTTTCATCATTCACTGAGGAGTGCACTATTAGAGGTGGTAACACTCTGGTCTGAAATGTACATGTCCTGCAGGTTTATGATCCTCCTACATTTATGTTTAATGCCCATTTTCTGCAGTTCGCATAACTGCTTTTTGAATGTATTATGTAGAGTCTACATAATATAAGTTACTTTGGTGGGTACAATGCTATTAGAACCAATAGAACTACGAAAAGCTTAAACTACGAGCTTTCGAGCTACGGAAATAACACCCAAGTCGCAATAAGTTTCCTTTAAAAACGATGCTCTTGGCTGGCTGGATAGTCTACATTGTAGACTATCCAGCCAGCCATTTGTTTCAGTTCATGACAGAATGATTTAAACAATCAACTACCATGGATTTAAATTTAGCTTGATATTGAAAAAAATCCTTCACAGTGAGCAGGAAGTTTGTTATTAATGTAGAAAACCAATTGAAAACATGTTATTGGTGTGATGGTTAGGTAATTCTGACAATGTGACATGATAATAAATAATTCCAGGCCATATCACCCTACTTGTTTTCCATCATATTTTCATACTTTGAATGTTATGATTTTGAAACTGGTATCATTCTATGTGGTATTAAAAAGCTCTTTTAATACAGTAGTATTCGATTTAACTTGGTGAACCATGCAGAAACCCTGAGTAGTGAATGACTGATATTGGGACACAGCCCAAACCTCAACGAACCAGTGCACCCTTTTAACAGGAGTAACATGCGATGCTTGCATAGCTCTGAAATAGCTCTACCTTAGCTGATTCACTGTGATGGATTACCTATAAAGCTTGTTTCATACATACAGACATGAACTGAAACAGGGTAGAAAAAAGGCGTTCGGAATAAATGGTATACTCAGAACAGAACTGTAAAATTAAATAGAATTCATAGTAAATGGACTGGCGCATACAAACACACATCTTATAACAAGCCACGCCAGTCGGAGTAGATACAAAACGTGGCTCGTCAACTGTCACGGCAACAAAAACCTGCAAGATATTTACCCTGAAAGACCAGAGGCCTGTACTACGAAGCAGGATTTGGCGTTATCGAGGTAACTTAAGGGTTAACCCTGTGTTTTCCGTCCTACGAAGGTGGATCACTTCTTACCGGGGTAGATCTCCATGGTAACTTACGCTGAACGGCTAACCTGCTCCGGAGCAGGTTATGTTCCAGATAAGAGATCAACTCGAAGAAAAACACCGTCTACTGACCAATCAGAGCTCAGTGCGCTGATCGTATGGTAATATTACACAAATACGAAGAAGTTTAAGTCATAATCCAGGCTAAAAACAACACAGTTTAAACTGACAAATGCAGGAAGGACAGATTGATTTATGCTGCGGGTGTTTACTGCTTTGAATTATATTTGTATATTTATTTTTTTACTTGCTCTTGAGTCCGTTTCACACCGCAGGAGACGGGGACGCACCTGACAGAAGGTTTAAATAGTTATACACGCCGTTTGTTTAATAATGGGTATAATAACGTGTAACCGTCCATCCAGCCATCAATATAATTTCTTATTGCTATTTATAACCCGACGACTTTATCCGACTTTTGAGTGTTCCGTTAAATTAATAAGTCTGTTAATTTACGCATTCACACATCGGGAGTTTTTTCTTCTGCCAGCTGTCCTTCCTGCATTTAGCAGCTTCAACTGTGTTACTTTTAGTCTGGATTAAGTGTTTAACTTCTTCGTATTTGTCTAATATAGTTTACTCTTCCTTTGTAATATGTGCTGCTCTGTCTGTCTGTCTGCTGACAGTAGACTTGTCCATGTCTGTGATTGGTCAGATGCTGCAAACACCGCCCCGTTCACGTGAACGCGCTCATAACCAGACTCAGAAACCCTGGGTTGACTTACCGAGTTGATAACCACCTTCGTAGGACAGTTTAGCTGGAACTCGTTTGTTAGGGTTGGTTAAGCCAGATAACGAGAAGATACCCTGGGTATGTTGAACTCGCTTCGTAGTACGGGCCTCAGAGTGAGACAGCCCTGCTAACAATGGACTCTTTGTCATGTGGGATTCTTTCTTTGTTTTCATTGCAGGAGCATTTTCTTATGTATCGTCGTACAGAACTGAATATTTCATCTGATGATGATATAGGAGGTTCTGCTAACATGCCTTTGCGATTTTTACTGATGTGTTTATATTACTTTAGCAATGTTCAGGCTTTTGGCAGCAGAGCGGTAGAGGCAAATATTCAAAAATATTAAAAACTTGAACCTTAAACTTAACTTAAAAAAAAAGATGTAAAGGCTAATACTCATGTTGTTTCATCAGTGCTGTTTTCTAATGGGTGCTTTGCTCTTGGCAATATCTGTGATTGCTTATACATTAATTTGGGACATATGTATATGTTTTAAAAAATTAGATTTTTAAACAAATGCACAGTTGTCTTTGCTCAAAGAAATACAAGTCCGACACCCCCAGTTTTTTTTTCTTTAACTTTACAATAGCTTATGTGTGGATTTTATGTTGCCAAACTCTGGATGCTAATCACCTTGTCTGATATTTTGTTATTTCTGTGTCCTATCAGGTTCGTCTGCTCTCCAGCCCGATCCGAAGTTATCCGACCACTGAATGAATGAATGTCTGCATATCATACAAATCTGTCCATGCCTTGTGTAGAAATATGTAGAAAGGATTATCACGTGTCGAAGTTATTAATGACGTGATTTTATAAGTACATAAATTATTTTTCAATATTTTCTATTGTAATTTTTATACTATCTGTACAATAGTATTTTGAAGGTCACTCTTGAGATTTTGAAAGAACAAATGTTTCATTTTAAATAGTGCTGTTTGTTATTTTTCTACTAGTGTTTTTATACGCTTTTGTGCTTGTAAATAGGACTGATGTTCATTGTGTCCAAGTTTGCACTGATTTTTACTGGAAATCCACGATCAACATAGCTAGTGAGCACATTATTGCATAAAGGTGAACCATATTTGTTTTTTGTGTTATCTATGTTTCTACCATAAAGTTGATAAATATTTTAAACGTGCGTTTACAAACTAAACAGACTGGGTTTATTTTATGGCAGCTCATAACTGAAGTATATCCTGAGGTATCTGTCACTTTTGCATGATGAAAATTCTTCAAGAAAAAATCCATATTAGATGTTTGATTGTCATGTGGTATTTATTTATTTAACCTTAATACAGGATAGACTGTTTGAATATACATGCTCTTTCAATACAATACCCTGACAGTTGCAATAAAATAAACAGGAGCACAGTGCAGATATTTGCTCTGCAGTAACGGATAAACAATGTACAGGCTCATTTAAAGTGATCGCAGGCAGGTAGAGAATGATTATTGAGAACAGACTTTAAAATATTACTACAGTATATACAGGCTAAATATCAGTGGGAATATGAACATTGTGTCTTGCATTCATGACATTTCACTTTCTCAGTCCAAGTTTATATAGTTTCAATTAATACGTTTTTGTCTCCATTTTCACCTTTTAATGGAACAGTTTTGTCCTTGGCCTCTTTACACAGGTTGTTTAAATGATTGTTATTCTACTAGCGTAAAGTGACTCCTGATTAGTTAGACCTTTGCTTATTTTACCTTTTAATGAGATTTATGATTACTGCGTATGCCAGTTCCACCAAGAAAAGACAAAAAAATGCACAAGAAGAGGCATGATAAAAGTAAAAATACTCATGGTAAGTCAGATGTATGAGATAGTAAGTCAGAATTTTGACTTTATATCATAATTTCCATTGCTAAAATTATGAGATAATTTCAAATAATCGACATATTTTACAATTAACATGAAATTATGAAGGCACTTGCAAAATACAAAATAATAATACAAAATTTAAACCATACTTTGGTGTCTCATTTTTACCTCTTCATTTAACTATTTTCTTTTTACAAAATGAACCAAAACACTGACAAAGAGGAAGATCTGGAGTAGATAATGGGAATAAATATGACACCAAATTTAAATCATACTCCAAACCTCTAAACTAAAAAATAAATCAGATTTGGATTTGAATCGAACACTTGTAGATTATTTACTATATATATATTATTATTTTTAATCACCATTTTTACAGATCATAATTTTGATTTAACATGAGCTTTTTGTTTAATAATTTCATATTTTCATTTTTTTTTTCCTGAAATGACCCTTGACTTTTATTCTAATTGATTACACTCTTGTTTGTCAGCGAAACAACTTTCCTTAATTTAAATATAATCAACTCCTAGACAATAAATACCTTTCCCCATTATTTGTTTGTCTTCTTGGGAGTCACTGAGATGTAGTAACTGGGATATTGACCATTATTATGTAACAAATAATCGACATGTGAGCGGCTCAGCAGCAGCCAGCAGGCTGATCTGCCACTGGCGCTCTTTGCCCTCCCGGTCAGGGGTTCGCTTGTTTATAAAGTCCGCAGAAGCCGCTTGTGGTCGTTCCTCCATTTCTTGTCTTCTTTCCTAATTTACTTTATAACTAAACCTAGGTTTAATGTGTTTCATTCTGAGTTTCTTTGTTACATAAAAGCCCTTAAAGTCATGAAAAACAAAAATGCATTGAAACTTCTTAGCATAATTGAAGAATATGAATTACAGGTCACTTAATTTAATTTATTATTATTTTCATGTATAATTTTACATATTTTTCTCTGTTTTTATTCTATATGCACCTTGTCCTTCTGCTCTAATGCAATGATCTATGAGCCATGTTGTTTGTAAATTTGAATTTGTTCAATAAAATTTATATATAAAAAAAAACAAAAAAAACTTTATAACTCCGCCCACTCGTTTTCCGTAGGCGTGTAAAACGTGCGCACCACGTCAGACATCAACACTGAATGACGCACATCCTTTTGCCTCTCAGCACAGTGTTGCTAAAGCTAAGCTAAGCTAAACGCCAGGCTGCGTGTGTCGTAGATCGTTTGTTTGACATCTTATATCTGTGGTGAAACAGTCCTGGACCGCGCAGAAGACCACGCTACACTCTTCTCGTATTTGTCTGGGATGTATGGATGGATAGTTGACGGAATCTCGTCGCTGTTTGAGCCCGTTACGGGGCAGAAGCCCACCGAGTGGCCCGGGAGAGGAGCTGGAGCCCGGCAGCAGGAGAACCACAGCAGACCGGCCAAAAGGAACTACCAGAGGTCGGTTAATGAACATTAAACACTGTTTATGTACTCTGTCTATGTGTTCACTAATAATACTTGAATTGTCGGTACACCACTACATCCCTTTTGGTTATTTAACGATGTAATTAACGTCATCTAAAGCTAGTAATCGAATCTATAAGTCATCTAACCAGCTAACGTCAAGGTAACGGTCGCTATGACGACCTATGGGATCAATCAGCAACATTAATTAGAGGTGTGACATTCAGTTAATTGATGAACTCTCCTTGGCATCATATAAAACATCTTAAGTAGTTTACATTAGTTTGTTTACATTTGAGGCTGTTGGTGCCTTCAAACATCCTGTAATGTTTGGGCTAGATAGATAGATAGATAGACAGATAGATAGATAGATAGCTAGATAAGTTAGATAGATATATAGTAACTTTATTGATCCCGAGGGAAATTCAAGTTTCCAGCATCACAGTTCCATAGTGCAAACATATTAGTAAAAACGTCACAGGTAAGTAGTACACGTTAGTAAAAACGACACAAGTAGTACAAGACACGTGTAAGTAATACAGAGTATAAAACAAAAAATGCTATGTGCAGAAGAACTGTTAAAAATGAATATAGTGCAGGGTAAACAACTGAGATACAGGACTATTTAAAAAAGTGAATGTAGTGCAGAAAGTGATGTAGTGCTGGGTGATAAAAAAAAAGGAGATATAGGTATTAGGAAATGTCAGATATGGAATATAATCCAGGATAAGAACTGAGGTAGAGAAGTTTTTTTTTTTTTTTAGCTAACCCAATGTACACTTCTACACCTAGCTAATACTAATGCAGTCTAATATAACAGCACTGCATAACCTTCATTAAAATAGGATTTATAACAGTATGGCTGTATTAAACTGAACACATTTTAGGCAGGTGTACCTAAAGAACTTGTCAACTCAATCAAAATATATGAGAGGCACAAATTGAAGCTAACCCAAATGTGTCATCACATTGTTGTTATTTATGTTTTGAGTCTGTAATATTTTGATATTGTTAGAATAACTTATCTCAACCTTTGTTTTCTCTGTTGCAGTGTTGATGTTGCAGACGGTGTTTGCCAGAGTGACCCGGTAGAGGTGAAAAGACGGAGGCGAGGTTTGTTTAAGAAACAGAAAAATCTTGATGTTAATTCCAAAAGTCTCCCACAAATAAAGCCCGTTGTTGACTTGTGGTGTCCTGTGTGTCAGATGTAGTGATTAGCTTTGTGAAGAAGACGGTGGCCGGGGTAGCGGGTCTGCTCAGGCTGCGGAACCCGCTGAAGACCAGGTTTGAGAAGACCAGACATTATGAAGATACACAGGTTTGTGCTCCAACTTTCTCCATCACACATGTGCATTTGAAGTTTGATACATTGAAATTACAGTCTGATCCACACAGAGCAGATTCCTAAAAGTAATATAAAGTGTGAATGGGGAAGAAAAATCTGATCATACGTGGTTAATTAAGTTGCGTTTGAGTCAATGTTACAGTTACACTGCATTGGATGCTTAAAACGTTTTTTATCTTGTAGAGTTTGGACAAGTAGATCAGGAACAGGAAATAACCTCCGCTTAAGTTTGATTCTCTGGCGCTACATTTGTGATTTCCATCCTGAATTACCTTGTATTTCCTGTTTTGATCCAGCCTGTTACACTGATGGGGATAGATGAGCTCCACACCTCATGGCTGAACAGTACTGAGTGGAGAATGAGTAAGTTAGGACAGCTGTTACTGCAGGAGAAAAATGATCTGTTGACTGTGTTTATGTCACTTTATTTCATCCGCACTCTTATCCCCATTGTCATTTGGTTGCTTTTGTTGTTTCTCCACAGATAAACCAGTAGGTGGAGCGAATGACAGGAGTGGGAAGAATCCCTTTCAGAGCTCCTCACCTCCTTTAATGAGGAAATACAGGCAAGTCACGGTCCAGCTCCCTTCACTCACCCAGTTTGCTGTAAATATATACCTACAGGGCTGTATCACCTTTTGAAAATGCTCCTTTGCTAATGTGCATAACGTTTTTGAATCCAGCGGGGCAGGTCTGTCTGCAGGGCTCCCCGACAGGGGGAAGGACCGGGAGAGGAGAGGCTCCCTCCAGCTGCTGCCCTCCAGACCTGCTCTGAGAGTCGGAACCACTAACCCTGATCTAACATGCAATGGCTTTGGACACAACCGCTGCTACAAGCCCAGTCTTACTGTGGAAGAGGTAAAATAGTCAATTATTGTTATTAGTTATTTGCAGGGCTGTCAATCAATTAAAATATTTAATCGCGATTAATTGTATGATTGTCCATGATTAATCACGATTAATCACACATTTTTTATCTGTTCAAAATGTACCTTAACGGGAGATTTGCTAAGTATTTAATACTCTTGTCAATGGGCAAATATGCTGCTTTATGCAAATGTATGTATATATTTATTATTGGAAATCAATTAACAACACAAAACAATGACAAATATTGTGCAGAAACCTTCAACCAGTTACTCCCATTTACCGCTTTCAGCATTCAGAGTAACTAATGTAGTTTTAAATTGTATTCACCACTAATCCTGCTTTCTGTACCACTTGGCTGTGTCAGTTATCATGTATTTGGGTTCTCCCTTTAGGCCATAAAGCAGAACAATAAGGAGCACTACAGGCGCTTGCTGGAGATGGTAACCGAGAAATACAGCAAAAGCCAACCACTACCTTTCAACCAAACTAAACCGCAAGAGTGAGTATAAACCCATTATTCATGTGGAGTATTTAGAGTATTTCATCGAGGTCCATTTAACAACATATCGTAGGACATGAGCTACTCTCGTATCCTTTTCTCCTTTTCCTCCCAGTGAGTCGCTTTCACAGGCTGATCACAAAACTGCTGCTTCAGGAAAAGCTTTTGAATCATTGCCCAGGAAGATGGGATACACGGGTAAGACACCTGTTCACCTCACTGATAACTGATCTGAATCTGTAAATGTATTTGTTTGTGATGGGTAGTTTTAAGGGATGCTTTATTTCACAGTTGTAGTTAAGTTGTAATTATCTCCTACTTGTTTGTTTTTTAATGGATTTAAACAATTCCTTGAATAAACAGACCAGTTTTCACATTACAAACAGTCAGTTGATTCAAACTAGATTGAAATATGTCCACGTCACATGTGAACATATGTTCTAATGGATCTACCCTGCTCAACTGTCGCTTGTCCTTTTTTGCACAGCTGCCCCTAGTGTGTTTACATGGAGAAATACATCTGCAACCAAGGACAGGTCAGTGTAGTATATCTGTGTATACTGTATATACACTACTGTTCAAAAGTTTTGAATCACCTGTTATATTGATGTACCTGTTTTATTGATGTTTTTCTTCTGTCCTTCAACAATTTAACAGAGATAAAACAGTATAATTCAGACTCAACATATATTATATACATTGGAAATAGTTTGGGCCCCAAAAGAAGAAGAATTAAATGAATAAAACTTCCATTTAGTCGACGATGTCCCCACAGTGTTGCATGACGGGAGAATACTGTTGGAACCATTTTTCCCCCAAAATACCCTTCGATTTTGAATTTGTTTTCTAGTCCAGAAAAGTGCAAGTGACCCTCGATCATTATTGAACCACAACGGTGCAATTGGGCTCTGAATATTTTGGGAAGCTGTTTTCTTTTGGCCCTCTACAGTCTACTCAGTGGTTAGATTGAATAGGTTCATACTGTGATTTGTCAGTCTATAGTATGTTCAGCTGATATTCCCTGATCCAGCTCCAATAGTGCTAACCTTCATAGACTAACCTATTTCTATTGTGAAGTTTGAAGAATAGCTCAGCTTCTATTAAAAACTGAACACAATTTGATGCTAAGCTTCCTAAGCTGACTGGTGATTTTTTCTATTCTTATTTAACTGTTGCTCAGAGGGATCTTTGTCTCTTTCTGCCCTTTCAACTGTGGCAGGAGATTCCAAACTTTTGAACGGCAGTGTATGCGTGTGTTTTGATTCATTCTGCTTATCTTACTAACCTCTATATGATTCATCTCCAGGTGGAGTAGCAGCTTGACTTTTAGTAAGACGTTCAGTGGAGCCTTTGAGGACACACAGTCTGTTAGATATACAAAGGTATTTGTCATTTCTCTCGCTCTTTCGCGACAGGTCAAAGCACCCATTAAGTTATAATTCTGGGCGGAAACGGAAATGTATTATTTCTGTCTGTGTGTTGTGTTGCAGCAGAAACAGGCAACAGATTTGGACCTTTCTACAGAAGTCGCCACTCGCCTCAATCTGGTGGACAGAGAGACTCCTGTGGTCAGTCTCCCCGACACACATTCTGCACATACAAGGCACAGCGATGAGGACATACCCAGGCTGACCAAGGTGAGATGGCCAGGAGTGAGTTGTGTGTTGAAGAAAGCATGCATGCAATATCTTTTGTTTCATGTGTTTGTTGTCTTTGTGTGTAGGAAATGGCAGCGGAGGTGAGTTGTGCTCTGGCTCAGAGTGATCCCAACCTTGTTCTCAGCGCGGCTTTTAAACTACGCATCACACAGAGAGACCTGGCCACACTGCAGGAAGGCGGCTGGCTCAACGATGAGGTATGTACTAAGAGTGTGGAGACAGTTTTGATTAAGTTAATTATATTTATACCACAGATTTAATTTATATGAAATACACACAACTTTGGCGACCCACAGTCCAGTGGGCAACTCCGGGGTCTGAAAAGTGAAGCCAATGCGGACATCCCTGAACTTGCATTCCATTAATAGCCAGCAGGGGGCGACTCCTCTGGTTGCAAAAAGAAGTCTGATTGTATAGAAGTCTATGAGAAAATGAGCCTACTTCTCACTTGATTTATTACCACAGTAAACATTGTAAACATGAGTTTATGGTCTCAATCGCTAGTTTCAAGTCTTCTTCAATACAGCATGATGTTCATTTAGTGAATTATGGTCCCATTTAGAGTCAAATAGACCATAAAGCAGGGGATGCTTTAGGGAGTGGCTACCTTGTGATTGACAGGATGGATTCAATGGATATACCAAACCCTGTTTTCTGTGTCACTGGCAGCACACTGTATCAAAACTAAGAGATAATAGTATATTTTCACATTAATATCATATTTAAGAACTATTTTTTAACATGCATTATATTGTGCCTCCTCTGTTTCGTCTACCAAGGTGATGAACTTCTACCTGTCCCTGATCATGGAGCGGTGCTCTGGTGAAGCAGCAGGATTACAAATCTACTCGTTCAGCACCTTCTTTTTCCCGAAGCTGCGGAGCGGAGGAGGCGGTCAGGCTGGAGGACACGCTGCTGTGAAGCGCTGGACCAAGGCTGTCGACCTCTTCCTCTACGACCTCATCCTGGTCCCTCTGCACCTGGGCGTCCACTGGGCAATGGCTGTGAGTCACAACCACAATGGCTACAGATGTGTTTGTTCCCAATGTCACATTCCTCCTTTTTAATTGGCGATTCTTGACAGACAGTGCCTTGAGTGCTTGAGCAGTTTTTGATAAACCTTAATTACACGGTCACTTAGATTCTAAGTATTTCTTTTATGTCAATCAGTGCAAAAAAATCCTAATTACATCCACTGTGGTTCAGTGAAAATCCAGGAGGGGTGATTATACTGTATATCTAAACTTTTTTGCTTCCCTCCCTCTCATTCCAGGTGATTGATTTCAAGTCAAAGACCGTGAAGTCATATGACTCGATGGGCCAGAGGCATGATGACATCTGTAGTCATTTACTGTGAGTCCTCATTGTGTTCTTATGCTTTGGTTATCTGGCCATTTTAACTGTGTTTTCCATATATCTCCCTGTATTCTTGAACAATTAATGGCATCAATATGCTCATCTTCCAGACTCTACCTTAAAGAGGAGCACAAAGCAAAGAAAGGCAGAGAGCTTGACAGCCCCAAATGGACTATTGGAAGCTTGAAGGCCACTGTAAGTCAAAGTGATTCATCACTAAATTGAATATTTTTATTTTTACTGTGAGATTTAATGTTTTTGATTAATGCACATGCCTCTATAGGAGATTCCCCAGCAGAAAAATGGCAGTGACTGTGGCGTTTTTGCCTGTAAATATGCTGACTACGTCGCAAAAGGAAGGCCACTCACCTTTAGACAGGTATACACTTTCTATTCCCCTACTATGGCGACACTTTTTTTATTTTCATTTTATTTTCTACAACATTTTTTTTAATATAAACACTGGAAGTAACATTTGCCTCTTTGTCTACAGTGCCACATGCCTCTCTTCAGGAAATTAATGATTTGGGAAATCCTCAATCAGAAGCTGCTATAGAGGATTGCAACAATCTCAATCAACTACCTAACAGTGACTTTCTCAATGGGAGCGACATCTGTGTACAGTAACTACATGGTGAAGAAAAATAAATGAATGGGCCAAAGAAGTGGACTCAACTGACTGAAATCTAACCCAGTGTAGCTGTTCTGGTCTGGAGAAATTATAACATTAGTCTTAAAAGTCCCTTTTTCTGTCGGGGACGTATTGTCACTTTGTAATCTCTGAGTTGGAATTGGAGACGGATGGAAGAAGTGTACGTCTTACACAAGTTTTGGCACTACTGACTGAACGGCTTTTTTTATTGACTTTGGATTGTTGGTTCTTCTGTTTGAAGTTCTGCCTGAAGTGCCTTCAGCCCTCTGGCACTGAGCTCAACGTAGAGCATGCTTTTGTATATTTTGGGAAATGACTTGGTGTCACACAACTCAGAATTTGTTGAAGTAGATTGTTGCAGTGACATTTTAGGGTAATCTGGCTGTTCCCCTCCCGGTTATGATCAACAGAGTGGATGGCAACCAACTACAATGCTATTTAATCATGAAACTCAATATCTCTGTGAAATAGACAATGAAAATCAAAATACCTCCTTTCCATTCCCCTTTTCAGACAAAATATGCATGGTTGAGCGCTTGTAGTATGTTTGTTTTGTTATAATTTATGACTTGACTGGATGAGAAAGTGTTTTTGGAGTGTGTATAGTTCGTTTTTCCTCCATGAGTGGAGCATTAATAGTTGTTTCCCCATATGTAACATAAGGCGCTGTTTGGTATGTGACTCTTTTACATGAGCATATTGCAAGAGGCTAGTTAGGGCTATTACATTGACTTACAGTATAGTATACTGCATAGCAAACTACTGTACACACATGCATGCTTGAGTTCATGCTTTAAAAATGTGATTTTTTTTTTTTTCTCCCTGTAATAAAGTATTTCATTTTTTTAAAATTGGAGTTTGATATTTAATGACTCTCAGATTCTGACAATCAGACAAGAACAGGAGACGATATGTGCAGAACGTTTACATCTTGCTTTATGATCATTTTTATTTAGCCTACCCTTATTGATATAAATCCAGATTTTGATTTTTCTAAGTCAAAATGATAAGATATTAAATCCAAACTATGCAATAGTAACTCAATAAATAATAGTTTTGATTTCGATCATGTGCATTTTGTATACTTTTGTCATTCCTGTTATAACGACATTATATTGTATACATGTTTTTTGTTTATATTTTATAATACTATGTAAAAAAAATTGCATTATTTAGCTAAATATCTAACATGTAAAAAGGTCATGGAGGATTTTCTTTAGCAGTAAAACTAGTGAGTAGTTAGAATCCTGATCCACACTCCACACCTGTTGGTGGCGGTAATACACTATTATACTCCAACGAAGAAGAACAAGAAAAACAGGAAGAACAAGAAGAAGAAGTGGGATGTGGTCATCATGACGTATTGCCGGTCCATGGTCTAATCTCGAATACATTAAAACTCCGAAGAGAAGAAGAAAGTTTAGGTCTTTGGTTTGGTTTTGTGCAGCCAGTTTATCATGTCGAAGTTCAAAACAGTGATTTGGCCTAAAGTGATTTTATTTGGGGACTCCATCACACAGGTGAGCTCGTGCAAAATCACCTTTAAAGACTGTCATATTGTGCAGGCTAGCAGCCAATGCATTAGTTAGCATGCTGGTGGCTAACAGCTGTGTTCATTCTTGCAGTTTTCATTTCAAGCCAATGGTTGGGGTGCAGAAATAGCAGACAAACTAGCAAGGTAAGAAGTTCCCATATAAATCTTCTTCATTTGTTCTCATGCAGAGTTCAGAGTTATGAATGAAAATGACAGATGTTTTTTTTTTGTTTTGTTTTTTTTAATTCAAGTCATGTAAGCAACCAAACTAAATAGGATAGGATAGGATAGGATTTTATTTATCCCCGTGGGGAAATTGCAGTTTCACAGCAGCACAGATTCTAACAAAAGACAGTTCATAAAATAAGACTAGGACAGGGCATACAATAAATAAGAATAAAAAATATCCAAGGTAAGCAAGATAAGAACACTAGTAAAATTATGTTATAAGGGTAAATAAAAGGTAAATAAATATGTGCATTATAAATAAATTATAAATAAATTATGTGCGATAACAGTAGTGTAAATAAATATTATATACATGTGAACAACGTGAATAGGACTAAAGGGGCAGTGAAAAAACAAATAGTGTGCTTTCGACTAATACCTGAATCTGACATATTTTCCTTGTAGAAAGTGTGATGTTGTAAACAGAGGATTCTCCGGCTACAACTCCAGATGGGCTAAGATAGTTCTTCCTCGCCTCATCAACAGCACAAACTCAGCAGACAACAACATAACTGCTGTCACTGTCTTCTTTGGAGCCAACGACTGCTCACTGGAAGGTACAGTGTCACACACATAACCTCTAATGACAATTTAAGAAGTTTAGTAGTGATAAATATTTTGCTGCAAACTCTCTGTATCTGATTTCAGACGTATAGATCTCGATAATTATTTTCTTGCTTAAAGGGGCCCTCCACATATTTTGCACGTGAATATGTGTTTACTCATTGGGAGTATGATACAGTGTGATTAAACAATTGTGCCCTCTGTGCCTCAGGAGGAGCTTTCCTCCTAAGTTTGAGAAAATAATGATCGTGTTGTGATCACTGTAACCTTGTAGACTACACTTTTATAAAGATTCTTTGGTGGGCATGATTCTTTGGTGGGCATCTTTGCCTGTGTTTCTATCTGCCTCTGTACAGTAGAGACTTCTTTTATGATTTCTTTGACATACTATGCTATGACTTTTTTCGACATACTATACAATTACTTTTTTTTCATGAAAAGTTTCGACATACTATACTATGACTTTATGACTTTTTTCGACATACTATATAATGACTTTTTATGATTTCTTTCACATACTATACTATGACTTTTTATGACTTTTTTTCAACATACTGTACTATGACTTTTTTTTTTTCTTTTTCGACATGCTATACTATGACTTTTTTTAATGATTTTTCGACAAACTGTGCTATGACTTTTTGTGAATTTTTTCAACACATTATATGACTTTTTATGACTTTTCCGACATGCTATACTATGGCTTATGACTTTTTACTGCATATTATGCTATGACTTTCTATGATTTTTTTTCGATATGCTTTACTTTGACTTTTTGATGACTTTTTTGACATATACTATGACTTTTTATGGCTCTTTTGTGCTAATTATGCTATGACTTTTTATGACTTTTTTTTTTTACATATTATACTATGATTTTTTTTTATTACATATCACATACTATTACATATTACATATTACATATGACTATGACTTTTTATGACTTTTTTCTACATACTATATTATGACTTTTTTTGGACATACTATACTATGACCTTTTTTCACTTTTTTCGACATATGCTATGACCTTTTTTTTCCGACATACTATACTATGACTTTCTTTCCATGAAAATTTTCCACATACTATACTATGACTTTTTTTTCATAACATTTTTGGACATGCTATACTATGACTTTTATTTCATGAAATTTTTGGACATGCTATACTATGACTTTTTTTCGTGAAAATTTGACATACTATACTATGACTTTTTTTACGAATATTTTCGACATGAAAAATGTTCATGAAAAAAGTCATACTATAGTATGACTTTTTCATGAAAATTTTCGAAATTTTAAACTGAGTTTTTTCCCCACCAAATTAATCAACAGACTATATTATGCCTTTTTTCATGAAATTTTTCGACATTCTATACTATGACATTTTTCTACGAATATTTTCGACATGAAACATTTTCATGAAAAAAGTCATACTATAGTATGACTTTTTCATGAAAATTTTCGAAATTTTAAACTGAGTTTTTTTTCCACCAAATTAATCGACAGACTATACTATGCCTTTTTTCATGAAATTTTTCGACATTCTATACTATGACATTTTTTTACGAATATTTTCGACATGAAAAATTTTCATGAAAAAAGTCATACTATAGTATGACTTTTTTCATGAAAATTTTCGAAATTTTAAACTGAGTTTTTTTTCCACCAAATTAATCAAGACTATACTATGCCTTTTTTCATGAAATTTTTCGCCATTCTATACTATGACATTTTTTTAAATATTTTCACATAAAATTTCATATACTATAGTATGACTTTTTCATGAAAATTTTCGAAATTAAATGATTTTTTTCACCAAATTAATGACCTTTTCCTTTTTTCATGAAATTTTTCGACATTCTATACTATGACTTTTTTCGAATATTTTCACATGACTATACTATGACTTTTTTCATGAAAATTTTCGAAATTTTAAATGATTTTTTTCACAAATTATAAGCTATACTATGCCTTTTTTCTGAAATTTGCATTCTATACTATGACTTTTTTTACGAATATTTCGACATGAAAATTTCATGAAAAAAGTCATACTATAGTATGACTTTTTCATGAAAATTTTCGAAATTTTAAACTGAGTTTTTTCCACCAAATTAATCAACAGACTATATATGCCTTTTTTCATGAAATTTTTCGACATTCTATACTATGACATTTTTTACGAATATTTTCAACATGAAAAATTTTCATGAAAAAACATACTATAGTATGACTTTTTTCATGAAAATTTTCGAAATTTTAAACTGAGTTTTTTTTCCACCAAATTAATCGACAGACTATACTATGCCTTTTTTCATGAAATTTTTCGACATTCTATACTATGACATTTTTTTACGAATATTTTCGACATGAAAAATTTTCATGAAAAAAGTCATACTATAGTATGACTTTTTTCATGAAAATTTTCGAAATTTTAAACTGAGTTTTTTTTCCACCAAATTAATCACAGACTATACTATGCCTTTTTTCATGAAATTTTTCGACATTCTATACTATGACATTTTTTTACGAATATTTTCGACATGAAAAATTTTCATGAAAAAAGTCATACTATAGTATGACTTTTTTCATGAAAATTTTCGAAATTTTAAACTGAGTTTTTTTTCCACCAAATTAATCAACAGACTATACTATGCCTTTTTTCATGAAATTTTTCGACATTCTATACTATGACATTTTTTTACGAATATTTTCAACATGAAAAATTTTCATGAAAAAAATACTATAGTATGACTTTTTTCATGAAAATTTTCGAAATTTTAAACTGAGTTTTTTTTCCACCAAATTAATCAACAGACTATACTATGCCTTTTTTCATGAAATTTTTCGACATTCTATACTATGACATTTTTTTACGAATATTTTCGACATGAACATTTTTCATGAAAAAAGTCATACTATAGTATGACTTTTTTCATGAAAATTTTCGAAATTTTAAATTGAGTTTTTTTTCCACCAAATTAATCGACAGACTATACTATGCCTTTTTTCATGAAATTTTTCGACATTCTATACTATGACATTTTTTTAAGAATATTTTCGACATGCTATAGTATGACTTTCTTCATGAAAATTTTCGAAATTTTAAACTGAGTTTTTTTTCCACCAAATCAATCGACAGACTATACTATGCCTTTTTTCATGAAATTTTTCGACATTCTATACTATGACATTTTTTTACGAATATTTGACATGCAATAGTATGACTTTTTTCATGAAAATTTTCGAAATTTAAAACTGAGTTTTTTTTCCACCAAATTAATCAACAGACTATACTATGCCTTTTTTCATGAAATTTTTCGACATTCTATACTATGACATTTTTTTACGAATATTTTCGACATGAAAAATTTTCATGAAAAAAGTCATACTATAGTATATATTTGACATGCAATAGTATGACTTTTTTCATGAAAATTTTCGAAATTTAAAACTGAGTTTTTTTTCCACCAAATTAATCGACAGACTATACTATGCCTTTTTTCATGAAATTTTTCGACATTCTATACTATGACATTTTTTTAAGAATATTTTCGACATGCTATAGTATGACTTTTTTCATGAAATTTTTCGAAATTTTAAACTGAGTTTTTTTTCCACCACATTTTTTTACGAATATTTGACATGTAATAGTATGACTTTTTTCATGAAAATTTTCGAAATTTAAACTGAGTTTTTATTCCACCAAATTAATTGACAGACTATACTATGCCTTTTTTCATGAAATTTTTCGACATTCTATACTATGACATTTTATACGAATTTTTTCGAAAATTTTCATGAAAAAAGTCATGTCGAAAATATTCGTAAAAAAATGTCATAGTATAGAATGTCGAAAATTTTAATGAAAAAAGGCATAGTATAGTCTGTCGATTAATTTCGTGGAAAAAAAACTCAGTTTAAAATTTCGAAAATGTTCATGAAAATTGACGAAAATTTAAACTGAGTTTTTTTTCCACCAAATTAATCGACAGACTATACTATGCCTGTTTTCATGAAAATTTTCGACAGTCTATACTATGACATTTTTTTACGAATATTTTCGAAAATTTTCATGAAAAAAGTCATGTCAAAAATATTCGTAAAAAAAATGTCATAGTATAGAATGTCGAAAAATTTCATAAAAAAAGGCATAGTATAGTCTGTCGATTAATTTGGTGGGAAAAAAACTCAGTTTAAAATTTCGACATTTTCATGAAAAAAGTCATAGTATAGTATGACTTTTCATGAAAATTGACGAAAATTTAAACTGAGTTTCTTTTCCACCAAATTAATCGACAGACTATACTATGCCTGTTTTCATGAAAATTTTCGACATTCTATACTATGACATTTTTTTACGAATATTTTCGAAAATTTCATGAAAAAGTCATGTCAAAATATTCGTAAAAAAATGTCATAGTATAGAATGTCGAAAATTTTAATGAAAAAAGGCATAGTATAGTCTGTCGATTCATTTGGTGGAAAAAAAACTCAGTTTAAAATTTCGACATTTTCATGAAAAAAGTCATAGTATAGTATGACTTTTCATGAAAATTGACGAAAATTTAAACTGAGTTTTTTTTCCACCAAATGAATCGACAGACTATACTATGCCTGTTTTCATGAAAATTTTCGACATTCTATACTATGACATTTTTTTACGAATATTTTCGAAAATTTTCATGAAAAAAGTCTGTCGAAAATATTCGTAAAAAAATGTCATAGTATAGAATGTCGAAAATTTTAATGAAAAAAGGCATAGTATAGTCTGTCGATTCATTTGGTGGAAAAAAAACTCAGTTTAAAATTTCGACATTTTCATGAAAAAGTCATAGTATAGTATGACTTTTCATGAAAATTGACGAAATTTTAAACTGAGTTTTTTTTCCACCAAATTAATCGACAGACTATACTATGCCTTTTTTCATTAAAATTTTCGACATTCTATACTATGACAATTTTTTACGAATATTTTCGAAGACTTTTTTCATGAAAATTTTCGAAAATATTCGTAAAAAAATGTCATAGTATAGAATGTCGAAAATTTTCATGAAAACAGGCATAGTATAGTCTGTCGATTAATTTGGTGGAAAAAAAACTCAGTTTAAATTTTCGTCAATTTTCATGAAAAAGTCATACTATACTATGACTTTTTTCATGAAAATGTCGAAATTTTAAACTGAGTTTTTTTTCCACCAAATGAATCGACAGACTATACTATGCCTTTTTCATTAAAATTTTCGACATTCTATACTATGACATTTTTTTACGAATATTTTCGAAGACTTTTTCATGAAAATTTTCGAAAATATTCGTAAAAAAATGTCATAGTATAGAATGTCGAAAATTTTCATGAAAACAGGCATAGTATAGTCTGTCGATTAATTTGGTGGAAAAAAAACTCAGTTTAAAATTTCGTCATTTTCATGAAAAGTCATACTATACTATGACTTTTTTCATGAAAATGTCGAAATTTTAAACTGAGTTTTTTTTCCACCAAATTAATCGACAGACTATACTATGCCTTTTTTCATGAAAATTTTCGACATTCTATACTATGACATTTTTTTACGAATATTTTCGAAGACTTTTTCATGAAAAAAGTCATGTCGAAAAATATTCGTAAAAAAATGTCATAGTATAGAATGTCGAAAATTTTAATGAAAAAAGGCATAGTATAGTCTGTCGATTCAGTTGGTGGAAAAAAAACTCAGTTTAAAATTTCGACATTTTCATGAAAAAGTCATACTATAGTATGACTTTTTTCATGAAAATTTTCGAAATTTTAAACTGAGTTTTTTTTCCACCAAATCAATCGACAGACTATACTATGCCTTTTTTCATGAAATTTTTCGACATTCTATACTATGACATTTTTTTACGAATATTTGACATGCAATAGTATGACTTTTTTCATGAAAATTTTCGAAATTTAAAACTGAGTTTTTTTTCCACCAAATTAATCAACAGACTATACTATGCCTTTTTTCATGAAATTTTTCGACATTCTATACTATGACATTTTTTTACGAATATTTTCGACATGAAAAATTTTCATGAAAAAAGTCATACTATAGTATGACTTTTTTCATGAAAATTTTCGAAATTTTAAACTGAGTTTTTTTTCCACCAAATTAATCAACAGACTATACTATGCCTTTTTTCATGAAATTTTTCGACATTCTATACTATGATATTTTTTTACGAATATTTTCAACATGAAAAATTTTCATGAAAAAAATACTATAGTATGACTTTTTTCATGAAAATTTTCGAAATTTTAAACTGAGTTTTTTTTCCACCAAATTAATCAACAGACTATACTATGCCTTTTTTCATGAAATTTTTCGACATTCTATACTATGACATTTTTTTACGAATATTTGACATGCAATAGTATGACTTTTTTCATGAAAATTTTCGAAATTTAAAACTGAGTTTTTTTTCCACCAAATTAATCAACAGACTATACTATGCCTTTTTTCATGAAATTTTTCGACATTCTATACTATGACATTTTTTTACGAATATTTTCAACATGAAAAATTTTCATGAAAAAAGTCATACTATAGTATGACTTTTTTCATGAAAATTTTCGAAATTTTAAACTGAGTTTTTTTTCCACCAAATTAATCGACAGACTATACTATGCCTTTTTTCATGAAATTTTTCGACATTCTATACTATGACATTTTTTTAAGAATATTTTCGACATGCTATAGTATGACTTTTTTCATGAAAATTTTCGAAATTTTAAACTGAGTTTTTTTTCCACCAAATTAATCAACAGACTATACTATGCCTTTTTTCATGAAATTTTTCGACATTCTATACTATGACATTTTTTTACGAATATTTTCGACATGAAAAATTTTCATGAAAAAAGTCATAGTATAGTCTGTCGATTAATTTGGTGGAAAAAAAACTCAGTTTAAAATTTCGACATTTTCATGAAAAAAGTCATAGTATAGTATGACTTTTCATGAAAATTGACGAAAATTTAAACTGAGTTTCTTTTCCACCAAATTAATCGACAGACTATACTATGCCTGTTTTCATGAACATTTTCGACATTCTATACTATGACATTATTTTAGGAATATTTTCGAAAATTTCATGAAAAAAGTCATGTCAAAAATATTCGTAAAAAAATGTCATAGTATAGAATGTCGAAAATTGTAATGAAAAAAGGCATAGTATAGTTTGTCGATTAATTTGGTGGAAAAAAAACTCAGTTTAAAATTTCGACATTTTCATGAAAAAAGTCATAGTATAGTATGACTTTTCATGAAAATTGACGAAAATTTAAACTGAGTTTTTTTTCCACCAAATGAATCGACAGACTATACTATGCCTGTTTTCATGAAAATTTTCGACATTCTATACTATGACATTTTTTTACGAATATTTTCGAAAATTTTCATGAAAAAAGTCGTCGAAAATATTCGTAAAAAAATGTCATAGTATAGAATGTCGAAAATTTTAATGAAAAAGGGCATAGTATAGTCTGTCAATTCATTTGGTGGAAAAAAAACTCAGTTTAAAATTTCGACATTTTCATGAAAAAAGTCATAGTATAGTATGACTTTTCATGAAAATTGACGAAAATTTAAACTGAGTTTTTTTTCCACCAAATTAATCGACAGACTATACTATGCCTTTTTTCATGAAATTTTTCGACATTCTATACTATGACATTTTTTTACGAATATTTGACATGCAATAGTATGACTTTTTTCATGAAAATTTTCGAAATTTAAAACTGAGTTTTTATTCCACCAAATTAATTTACAGACTATACTATGCCTTTTTTCATGAAATTTTTCGACATTCTATACTATGACATTTTTTTACGAATTTTTTCGAAAATTTTAATGTAAAAAGTCATGTCAAAAATATTCGTAAAAAAATATCATAGTATAGAATGTCGAAAATTTTCATGAAAAAAGGCATAGTATAGTCTGTCGATTAATTTCGTGGAAAAAAAACTCAGTTTAAAATTTCGAAAATTTCCATGTCGAAAATATTCGTAAAAAAATGTCATAGTATAGAATGTCGAAAAATTTCATGAAAAAAGGCATAGTATAGTCTGTCGATTAATTTGGTGGAAAAAAAACTCAGTTTAAAATTTCGACATTTTCATGAAAAAAGTCATAGTATAGTATGACTTTTCATGAAAATTGACGAAAATTTAAACTGAGTTTTTTTTCCACCAAATTAATCGACAGACTATACTATGCCTGTTTTCATGAACATTTTCGACATTCTATACTATGACATTTTTTTACGAATATTTTCGAAAATTTTCATGTAAAAAGTCATGTCGAAAATATTCGTAAAAAAATGTCATAGTATAGAATGTCGAAAATTTTAATGAAAAAAGGCATAGTATAGTCTGTCGATTCATTTGGTTGAAAAAAAACTCAGTTTAAAATTTCGACATTTTCATGAAAAAAGTCATAGTATAGTATGACTTTTCATGAAAATTGACGAAAATTTAAACTGAGTTTTTTTTCCACCAAATTAATCGACAGACTATACTATGCCTTTTTTCATGAAAATTTTGACATTCTATACTATGACATTTTTTTATGAATATTTTCGAAAATTTTCATGAAAAAAGTCATGTCAAAAATATTCGTAAAATAATGTCATAGTATAGAATGTCGAAATTTTTTAATGAAAAAAGGCATAGTATAGTCTGTCGATTCATTTGGTGGAAAAAAAACTCAGTTTAAAATTTCGACATTTTCATGAAAAAAGTCATAGTATAGTATGACTTTTCATGAAAATTGACGAAAATTTAAACTGAGTTTCTTTTCCACCAAATTAATCGACAGACTATACTATGCCTGTTTTCATGAAAATTTTCGACATTCTATACTATGACATTATTTTATGAATATTTTCGAAAATTTTCATGAAAAAAGTCATGTCAAAAATATTCGTAAAAAAATGTCATAGTATAGAATGTTGAAAATTTTCATGAAAAAAGGCATAGTATAGTCTGTCGATTCATTTGGTGGAAAAAAACTCAGTTTAAAATTTCGAAATTTTTCATGTCGAAAATATTCGTAAAAAAATGTCATAGTATAAAATGTCGAAAAATTTAATGAAAAAAGGCATAGTATAGTCTGTCGATTAATTTGGTGGAAAAAAAACTCAGTTTAAAATTTCGACATTTTCATGAAAAAAGCCATAGTATAGTATGACTTTTCATGAAAATTGACGAAAATTTGAACTGAGTTTCTTTTCCACCAAATTAATCGACAGACTATACTATGCCTGTTTTCATGAACATTTTCGACATTCTATACTATGACATTATTTTAGGAATATTTTCGAAAATTTCATGAAAAAAGTCATGTCAAAAATATTCGTAAAAAAATGTCATAGTATAGAATGTCGAAAATTGTAATGAAAAAAGGCATAGTATAGTTTGTCGATTAATTTGGTGGAAAAAAAACTCAGTTTAAAATTTCGACATTTTCATGAAAAAAGTCATAGTATAGTATGACTTTTCATGAAAATTGACGAAAATTTAAACTGAGTTTTTTTTCCACCAAATTAATCGACAGACTATACTATGCCTTTTTTCATGAAATTTTTCGACATTCTATACTATGACATTTTTTTACGAATATTTGACATGCAATAGTATGACTTTTTTCATGAAAATTTTCGAAATTTAAAACTGAGTTTTTATTCCACCAAATTAATATACAGACTATACTATGCCTTTTTTCATGAAATTTTTCGACATTCTATACTATGACATTTTTTTACGAATTTTTTCGAAAATTTTAATGTAAAAAGTCATGTCAAAAATATTCGTAAAAAAATATCATAGTATAGAATGTCGAAAATTTTCATGAAAAAAGGCATAGTATAGTCTGTCGATTAATTTCGTGGAAAAAAAACTCAGTTTAAAATTTCGAAAATTTCCATGTCGAAAATATTCGTAAAAAAATGTCATAGTATAGAATGTCGAAAAATTTCATGAAAAAAGGCATAGTATAGTCTGTCGATTAATTTGGTGGGAAAAAAACTCAGTTTAAAATTTCGACATTTTCATGAAAAAAGTCATAGTATAGTATGACTTTTCATGAAAATTGACGAAAATTTAAACTGAGTTTTTTTTCCACCAAATTAATCGACAGACTATACTATGCCTGTTTTCATGAACATTTTCGACATTCTATACTATGACATTTTTTTACGAATTTTTTCGAAAATTTTCATGTAAAAAGTCATGTCAAAAATATTCGTAAAAAAATGTCATAGTATAGAATGTCGAAAATTTTAATGAAAAAAGGCATAGTATAGTCTGTCGATTCATTTGGTTGAAAAAAAACTCAGTTTAAAATTTCGACATTTTCATGAAAAAAGTCATAGTATAGTATGACTTTTCATGAAAATTGACGAAAATTTAAACTGAGTTTTTTTTCCACCAAATTAATCGACAGACTATACTATGCCTTTTTTCATGAAAATTTTGACATTCTATACTATGACATTTTTTTATGAATATTTTCGAAAATTTTCATGAAAAAAGTCATGTCAAAAATATTCGTAAAATAATGTCATAGTATAGAATGTCGAAATTTTTTAATGAAAAAAGGCATAGTATAGTCTGTCGATTCATTTGGTGGAAAAAAAACTCAGTTTAAAATTTCGACATTTTCATGAAAAAAGTCATAGTATAGTATGACTTTTCATGAAAATTGACGAAAATTTAAACTGAGTTTCTTTTCCACCAAATTAATCGACAGACTATACTATGCCTTTTTTCATGAAAATTTTCGACATTCTATACTATGACATTATTTTATGAATATTTTCGAAAATTTTCATGAAAAAAGTCATGTCAAAAATATTCGTAAAAAAATGTCATAGTATAGAATGTTGAAAATTTTAATGAAAAAAGGCATAGTATAGTCTGTCGATTCATTTGGTGGAAAAAAAACTCAGTTTAAAATTTCGAAATTTTTCATGTCGAAAATATTCGTAAAAAAATGTCATAGTATAAAATGTCGAAAAATTTAATGAAAAAAGGCATAGTATAGTCTGTCGATTAATTTGGTGGAAAAAAAACTCAGTTTAAAATTTCGACATTTTCATGAAAAAAGCCATAGTATAGTATGACTTTTCATGAAAATTGACGAAAATTTGAACTGAGTTTCTTTTCCACCAAATTAATCGACAGACTATACTATGCCTGTTTTCATGAACATTTTCGACATTCTATACTATGACATTATTTTAGGAATATTTTCGAAAATTTCATGAAAAAAGTCATGTCAAAAATATTCGTAAAAAAATGTCATAGTATAGAATGTCGAAAATTGTAATGAAAAAAGGCATAGTATAGTTTGTCGATTAATTTGGTGGAAAAAAAACTCAGTTTAAAATTTCGACATTTTCATGAAAAAAGTCATAGTATAGTATGACTTTTCATGAAAATTGACGAAAATTTAAACTGAGTTTTTTTTCCACCAAATTAATCGACAGACTATACTATGCCTGTTTTCATGAAAATTTTCGACATTCTATACTATGACATTTTTTTACGAATATTTGCGAAAATTTTCATGAAAAAGTCATGTCAAAAATATTCGTAAAAAAAATGTCATAGTATAGAATGTCGAAAATTTTAATGAAAAAAGGCATAGTATAGTCTGTCGATTCAGTTGGTGGAAAAAAAACTCGGTTTAAAATTTCGACATTTTCATGAAAAAAGTCATAGTATAGTATGACTTTTCATGAAAATTGACGAAAATTTAAACTGAGTTTTTTTTCCACCAAATTAATCGACAGACTATACTATGCCTTTTTTCATGAAATTTTTCGACATTCTATACTATGACATTTTTTTACGAATATTTGACATGCAATAGTATGACTTTTTTCATGAAAATTTTCGAAATTTAAAACTGAGTTTTTATTCCACCAAATTAATTGACAGACTATACTATGCCTTTTTTCATGAAATTTTTCGACATTCTATACTATGACATTTTTTTACGAATTTTTTCGAAAATTTTAATGTAAAAAGTCATGTCAAAAATATTCGTAAAAAAATATCATAGTATAGAATGTCGAAAATTTTCATGAAAAAAGGCATAGTATAGTCTGTCGATTAATTTCGTGGAAAAAAAACTCAGTTTAAAATTTCGAAAATTTCCATGTCGAAAATATTCGTAAAAAAATGTCATAGTATAGAATGTCGAAATTTTTTAATGAAAAAAGGCATAGTATAGTCTGTCGATTCAGTTGGTCGAAAAAAAAAACTCAGTTTAAAATTTCGACATCTTCATGAAAAAAGTCATACTATAGTATGACTTTTCATGAAAATTTTCGACATTCTATACTATGACATTTTTTTACGAATTTTTTCGAAAATTTTCATGAAAAAAGGCATAATATACTCTGTCGATTAATTTGGTGGAAAAAAAACTCAGTTTAAAATTTCGACATTTTCATGAAAAAAGTCATAGTATAGTATGACTTTTCATGAAAATTGACGAAAATTTAAACTGAGTTTTTTTTCCACCAAATTAATCGACAGACTATACTATGCCTTTTTTCATGAAAATTTTCGACATTCTATACTATGACATTTTTTTATGAATATTTTCGAAAATTTTCATGAAAAAAGTCATGTCAAAAATATTCGTAAAATAATGTCATAGTATAGAATGTCGAAAATTTTAATGAAAAAAGGCATAGTATAGTCTGTCGATTAATTTGGTGGAAAAAAAACTCAGTTTAAAATTTCGACATTTTCATGAAAAAAGTCATAGTATAGTATGACTTTTCATGAAAATTGACGAAAATTTAAACTGAGTTTCTTTTCCACCAAATTAATCGACAGACTATACTATGCCTGTTTTCATGAAAATTTTCGACATTCTATACTATGACATTTTTTTACGAATATTTTCGAAAATTTTCATGAAAAAAGTCATGTCGAAAATATTCGTAAAAAAATGTCATAGTATAGAATAATGAAAATGTTAATGAAAAAAGGCATAGTATAGTCTGTCGATTAATTTCGTGGAAAAAAAACTCAGTTTAAAATTTCGAAAATTTTCATGTCGAAAATATTCGTAAAAAAATGTCATAGTATATAGAATGACGAAAAATTTCATGAAAAAAGGCATAGTATAGTCTGTCGATTAATTTGGTGGAAAAAAAACTCAGTTTAAAATTTCGACATTTTCATGAAAAAAGTCATAGTATAGTATGACTTTTCATGAAAATTGACGAAAATTTAAGCTGAGTTTTTTTTCCACCAAATTAATCGACAGACTATACTATGCCTTTTTTCATGAAAATTTTCGACATTCTATACTATGACATTTTTTTATGAATATTTTCGAAAATTTTCATGAAAAAAGTCATGTCAAAAATATTCGTAAAATAATGTCATAGTATAGAATGTCGAAAATTTTAATGAAAAAAGGCATAGTATAGTCTGTCGATTCATTTGGTGGAAAAAAAACTCAGTTTAAAATTTCGACATTTTCATGAAAAAAGTCATACTATACTATGCCTGTTTTCATGAAAATTTTCGACATTCTATACTATGACATTTTTTTACGAATATTTTCGAAAATTTTCATGAAAAAAGTCATGTCGAAAATATTCGTAAAAAAATGTCATAGTATAGAATAATGAAAATGTTAATGAAAAAAGGCATAGTATAGTCTGTCGATTAATTTCGTGGAAAAAAAACTCAGTTTAAAATTTCGAAAATTTTCATGTCGAAAATATTTGTAAAAAAATGTCATAGTATAGAATGACGAAAAATTTCATGAAAAAAGGCATAGTATAGTCTGTCGATTAATTTGGTGGGAAAAAAACTCAGTTTAAAATTTCGACATTTTCATGAAAAAAGTCATAGTATAGTATGACTTTTCATGAAAATTGACGAATATTTAAACTGAGTTTTTTTTCCACCAAATTAATCGACAGACTATACTATGCCTTTTTTCATGAAAATTTTCGACATTCTATACTATGACATTTTTTTATGAATATTTTCGAAAATTTTCATGAAAAAAGTCATGTCAAAAATATTCGTAAAATAATGTCATAGTATAGAATGTCGAAAATTTTCATGAAAAAAGGCATAGTATAGTCTGTCGATTCATTTGGTGGAAAAAAAACTCAGTTTAAAATTTCGAAATTTTTCATGTCGAAAATATTCGTAAAAAAATGTCATAGTATAAAATGTCGAAAAATTTAATGAAAAAAGGCATAGTATAGTCTGTCGATTAATTTGGTGGAAAAAAAACTCAGTTTAAAATTTCGACATTTTCATGAAAAAAGCCATAGTATAGTATGACTTTTCATGAAAATTGACGAAAATTTGAACTGAGTTTCTTTTCCACCAAATTAATCGACAGACTATACTATGCCTGTTTTCATGAACATTTTCGACATTCTATACTATGACATTATTTTAGGAATATTTTCGAAAATTTCATGAAAAAAGTCATGTCAAAAATATTCGTAAAAAAATGTCATAGTATAGAATGCCGAAAATTGTAATGAAAAAAGGCATAGTATAGTTTGTCGATTAATTTGGTGGAAAAAAAACTCAGTTTAAAATTTCGACATTTTCATGAAAAAAGTCATAGTATAGTATGACTTTTCATGAAAATTGACGAAAATTTAAACTGAGTTTTTTTTCCACCAAATTAATCGACAGACTATACTATGCCTGTTTTCATGAAAATTTTCGACATTCTATACTATGACATTTTTTTACGAATATTTTCGAAAATTTTCATGAAAAAGTCATGTCAAAAATATTCGTAAAAAAAATGTCATAGTATAGAATGTCGAAAATTTTAATGAAAAAAGGCATAGTATAGTCTGTCGATTCAGTTGGTGGAAAAAAAACTCGGTTTAAAATTTCGACATTTTCATGAAAAAAGTCATAGTATAGTATGACTTTTCATGAAAATTGACGAAAATTTAAACTGAGTTTTTTTTCCAACAAATTAATCGACAGACTATACAATGCCTTTTTTCATGAAATTTTTCGACATTCTATACTATGACATTTTTTTACGAATATTTGACATGCAATAGTATGACTTTTTTCATGAAAATTTTCGAAATTTTAAACTGAGTTTTTTTTCCACCAAATTAATCGACAGACTATACTATGCCTTTTTTCATGAAAATTTTCGACATTCTATACTATGACATTTTTTTACGAATATTTTCGTATATTTTCATGAAAAAAGTCATGTCGAAAATATTCGTAAAAAAATATCATAGTATAGAATGTCGAAAATTTTCATGAAAACAGGCATAGTATAGTCTGTCGATTCATTTGGTGGAAAAAAAACTCAGTTTAAAATTTCGAAAATTTCCATGTCGAAAATATTCGTAAAAAAATGTCATAGTATAGAATGTCGAAAAATTTCATGAAAAAAGGCATAGTATAGTCTGTCGATTCATTTGGTGGAAAAAAAACTCAGTTTAAAATTTCGACATTTTCATGAAAAAAGTCATACTATAGTATGACTTTTCATGAAAGTTGACGAAAATTTAAACTGAGTTTTTTTTCCACCAAATTAATCGACAGACTATACTATGCCTTTTTTCATGAAAATTTTCGACATTCTATACTATGACATTTTTTTATGAATATTTTCGAAAATTTTCATGAAAAAAGTCATGTCAAAAATATTCGTAAAATAATGTCATAGTATAGAATGTCGAAATTTTTTAATGAAAAAAGGCATAGTATAGTCTGTCGATTCAGTTGGTCGAAAAAAAAAACTCAGTTTAAAATTTCGACATCTTCATGAAAAAAGTCATACTATAGTATGACTTTTCATGAAAATTTTCGACATTCTATATTATGACATTTTTTTACGAATTTTTTCGAAAATTTTCATGAAAAAAGGCATAATATACTCTGTCGATTAATTTCGTGGAAAAAAAACTCAGTTTAAAATTTCGACATTTTCATGAAAAAAGTCATAGTATAGTATGACTTTTCATGAAAATTGACGAAAATTTAAACTGAGTTTTTTTTCCACCAAATGAATCGACAGACTATACTATGCCTTTTTTCATTAAAATTTTCGACATTCTATACTATGACATTTTTTTACGAATATTTTCGAAAATTTTCATGAAAAAAGTCATGTCAAAAATATTCGTAAAATAATGTCATAGTATAGAATGTCGAAAATTTTAATGAAAAAAGGCATAGTATAGTCTGTCGATTAATTTGGTGGAAAAAAAACTCAGTTTAAAATTTCGACATTTTCATGAAAAAAGTCATAGTATAGTATGACTTTTCATGAAAATTGACGAAAATTTAAACTGAGTTTCTTTTCCACCAAATTAATCGACAGACTATACTATGCCTGTTTTCATGAAAATGTTCAACATTCTATACTATGACATTTTTTTACGAATATTTTCGAAAATTTTCATGAAAAAGTCATGTCGAAAATATTCGTAAAAAAATGTCATAGTATAGAATAATGAAAATTTTAATGAAAAAAGGCATAGTATAGTCTGTCGATTAATTTGGTGGAAAAAAAACTCAGTTTAAAATTTCGAAAATTTTCATGTCGAAAATATTCGTAAAAAAATGTCATAGTATAGAATGACGAAAAATTTCATGAAAAAAGGCATAGTATAGTCTGTCGATTCATTTGGTGGAAAAAAAACTCAGTTTAAAATTTCGACATTTTCATGAAAAAAGTCATAGTATAGTATGACTTTTCATGAAAATTGACGAAAATTTAAACTGAGTTTTTTTTCCACCAAATTAATCGACAGACTATACTATGCCTTTTTTCATGAAAATTTTCGACATTCTATACTATGACATTTTTTTATGAATATTTTCGAAAATTTTCATGAAAAAAGTCATGTCAAAAATATTCGTAAAATAATGTCATAGTATAGAATGTCGAAAATTTTAATGAAAAAAGGCATAGTATAGTCTGTCGATTAATTTGGTGGAAAAAAAACTCAGTTTAAAATTTCGACATTTTCATGAAAAAAGTCATAGTATAGTATGACTTTTCATGAAAATTGACGAAAATTTAAACTGAGTTTCTTTTCCACCAAATGAATCGACAGACTATACTATGCCTGTTTTCATGAAAATTTTCGACATTCTATACTATGACATTTTTTTACGAATATTTTCGAAAATTTTCATGAAAAAAGTCATGTCGAAAATATTCGTAAAAAAATGTCATAGTATAGAATGTCGAAAATGTTAATGAAAAAAGGCATAGTATAGTCTGTCGATTAATTTCGTGGAAAAAAAACTCAGTTTAAAATTTCGAAAATTTTCATGTCGAAAATATTCGTAAAAAAATGTCATAGTATAGAATGACGAAAAATGTCATGAAAAAAGGCATAGTATAGTCTGTCGATTAATTTGGTGGAAAAAAAACTCAGTTTAAAATTTCGACATTTTCATGAAAAAAGTCATAGTATAGTATGACTTTTCATGAAAATTGACGAAAATTTAAACTGAGTTTTTTTTCCACCAAATTAATCGACAGACTATACTATGCCTTTTTTCATGAAAATTTTCGACATTCTATACTATGACATTTTTTTATGAATATTTTCGAAAATTTTCATGAAAAAAGTCATGTCAAAAATATTCGTAAAATAATGTCATAGTATAGAATGTCGAAAATTTTAATGAAAAAAGGCATAGTATAGTCTGTCGATTCATTTGGTGGAAAAAAAACTCAGTTTAAAATTTCGACATTTTCATGAAAAAAGTCATACTATACTATGCCTGTTTTCATGAAAATTTTCGACATTCTATACTATGACATTTATTTACGAATATTTTCGAAAATTTTCATGAAAAAAGTCATGTCGAAAATATTCGTAAAAAAATGTCATAGTATAGAATAATGAAAATTTTAATGAAAAAAGGCATAGTATAGTCTGTCGATTAATTTCGTGGAAAAAAAACTCAGTTTAAAATTTCGAAAATTTTCATGTCGAAACTATTTGTAAAAAAATGTCATAGTATAGAATGACGAAAAATTTCATGAAAAAAGGCATAGTATAGTCTGTCGATTAATTTGGTGGGAAAAAAACTCAGTTTAAAATTTCGACATTTTCATGAAAAGTCATACTATAGTATGACTTTTTTCATGAAAATGTCGAAATTGTAAACTGAGTTTTTTTTCCACCAAATTAATCGACAGACTATACTATGCCTTTTTTCATGAAATATTTCGACATTCTATACTATGACATTTTTTTACAAATATTTTCAACATGAAAAATTTTCATGAAAAAAGTCATACTATAGTATGACTTTTTCATGAAAATTTTCGAAATTTTAAACTGAGTTTTTTTTCCACCAAATTAATCGACAGACTATACTATGCCTTTTTTCATGAACATTTTCGACATTCTATACTATGACATTTTTTTATGAATATTTTCGAAAATTTTCATGAAAAAAGGCATGTCAAAAATATTCGTAAAAAAATGTCATAGTATAGAATGTCGAAACTGTTAATGAAAAAAGGCATAGTATAGTCTGTCGATTAATTTGGTGGAAAAAAAAACTCAGTTTAAAATTTCGACATTTTCATGAAAAAAGTCATACTATACTATGACTTTTTTCATGAAAATTTTCGAAATTGTAAACTGAGTTTTTTTTCCACCAAATTAATCTACATAACATACTATGCCTTTTTTCATGAAAATTTTCGACATTCTATACTATGACATTTTTTTACGAATATTTTCGACGAAAAATTTTCATGAAAAAAGTCATGCTATAGTATGACTTTTTTCATGAAAATTTTCAACATACTATACTGTGACTTTTTTTTCAAGAAATTTTTCGACATACTATACTACGACTTTTTTCATGAAAATTTTCGACATACTATACTATGACTTTTTTCATGAACATTTTCAACATACTATACTACAACTTTTTTCATGAAATTTTCGACATACTATAGTTTGACTTTTATTTCATAAAAATTTTCGACATACTATACTATTTTTTTTTTTCATTAAAATTTTCGACATACTATACTATGACTATTTTTTCAGGAAAATGTTCGACATACTATACTATGACTTTTTTCTATGAAAATTTTCGACATACTATACTATGACTTTTTTTTCATGAAAATTTTCGACATACTATACTGACTTTTTTCATGAAAATTTTCGCAGACGATACTATGACAAGTTTTAACATACTATACTATGACTAAAAGTCTGGATGTGTCTGCTTCTGCCCCTTTAAATATTTTCAGATGTCATACAGTGACCGTATGACTGGCTTAGGCCTTTTTGGGATTGTCCAAAATTGAAAACAACATATTAAAATATTTTCAGTAATAATTAATCATCCTTTCCTAATATGTCTGTATGATTTTGCCTCCTTTCAACGGTTCATGTCATGCAGAGAAAAACCCCCAACAGCACGTCCCTCTTCAGGAGTATTCAGAGAACCTGAAGGAGATCACCAGCTATCTGGCTTCAGCTGGAGTGTCAGCAGACAGAGTTATCTTCATCACCCCTCCACCTGTTAATGAGCCAGCCTGGGAGAAGGAGTGCATTCTGAAAGGTAACGCTCATTCACAATTTTTCCTCTCTTGTTCTTGTATCGTCACACAGGCCACTTTTATGCTCCGTGCCTACAAAGATCACGAGTGCTTCTTTGTGCCTTTTTACAGGATGTCCTCTCAATCGTCACAACTCTTCAGCGGGGCAGTATGCGCAGGCGTGTGTCCAGGCTGCCAGTCAATGTGGGACAGACGTCCTGGACCTGTGGACACTGATGCAGAAAGATGGACAGGTGGGTACTTGTTGGGGTCGCTGCTGCGTGTTGTCAGAGGCCGCTGATAAATTTAATGGGCAGGAAATATGTAAGCTTCTTTTGTTTGATGGACATTTACGATTTTAGATAAATGCAGTTAATATTGGTGTTTGTAAATGTTTCAAATCTTACAAATGTCCCAATATGAGAAACTGAAAACACTGACGTTAATGTGACCAAACGCAGTATTGAGATTTTTCATAACGCCCCATCATTTTCCTCTAAATTAATAATTTAATGAAAGCCTTCCTGTTTTGTCCTCTGCTCCACAGGACTACTCAGTCTATCTGTCTGACGGGCTGCATCTCTCACAGAAGGGAAACCAGTTTGTGGCTCAGCACCTGTGGGCGCTGCTGGAGAGTCGTGTGGCCGACCTGCCCTTCATCCTTCCTTACTGGGGAGACGTGGATGCCAAGAGTCCCGAGAGCAGTCTACTCTGTGAGCAGTGAAGGAGAGGGCTTTGGAAAACATCTTCAAGATCTTACAGAGCTGGATATTCTGGGGAGATCAACAGTCACCAGCACTCCTTTGTTTTGCACTTGTTGGAAATTCCCAGGTAAACTGAGAGCCCGACACTGGACTGCATTCCTGCTATGAAACGATGGAGAAGCTGTGATTTGGTTTTGCCAGTATGTCAAATGCGAGACCATGTATTCACGTTTAAAATGCACAATAACGATTTTTATTTTGAGATGGTAATGCAAGCAAGAAACTTAAGGAGCTCAAGGGGTGACTTTTATAAACATAGAAACATTACGAATATACACATCATCAGAATATATGACACAAGACATCAGCTCGTTGGGTAACAGTTCACATCAATCCAGTAGAGTTCAATTTAGCTACACAGTCTAGTTTTTTTCCCCCTTTACCTAAATTAAATACATATTTTACAATTTTAACATATGACACAGCAGGTAACAGTAGTGAGACGGTATTAAATGACAGAGAGAGGTGCGTAACTCACATTGGCATACGGACAGAAAAAAAAATTTGAGCACCTCAGAGTTTCTTTTCAAATTAAATTCAGGATTGTCCAGATTCATGTTCATGAATGGTTAGGCACAATATCAGAAAAGGCACCATGTTGTTTCATATAGACGATATAACCTTCTCTTACTTAAAGGTGCTTAAATATGGGAACACTGCGAACAACGGCAGAAGTGCTGAGAGATAACAACGTTTACCTGGGGGTTGGGGGGGGTGGACCAGAGTGTGGGTGCTACTTCCACGACGACGCCTTCGACAGCTGTAACCGCCGTACGAGAATATTATACAAGCCTGCACATTTTTTTTAAAGAAACCATTAATGACACACAGCACAGTAAGAACATGTATAAAACTTATTTAAATTCTCCAGTGATATGAAAATACTTCCATTGCAGCTATGACACAGAGATTCTGAATTAAACTGATTTTAAAGTCAAAGTTTGTTGCTTAATATATCACACTGAAATGCTTCTTTTTATGGTAAAATAGCCACAACTTCATAATCAATATTATGTTACATCATTCACCTGTTAATCTGTTAGTGGAACAAGAGACAGTACTTTAGGGGAGAAAAGGGGAAGGCTGAGGCTGTGTTTTTTAAGTTATAATCTACAATCAAAGCTCAGTTTTCTTTTTAACAGGAGGACACAATGGCAAAATTGGATAGAGCCTTGGGATCTATATAATTGTGCTTAAATCTTTTTTTTTTCTTAAAAAAAAATTGCAAATTCAGAAACCATTTAGCCGCTGGGTTAAGACAATAATAATTTAACTCTAATGTGTTTGGGCAAGTGGCCCGCGGTATATTTAGTCCCACAGACCTACTCGGTTCTCCCAGGCTTCATCTGGCCAAGGACCCGTTACCTAACTGAGAAAAGGCACGACATTATTTCACCATAGGCACACAAAAACATGAATTCACTCTATTTCTTTGTCACAGGGATTTGGGATTTGACTACTCGTGTATGAATCTAGTGTTGCCCGAAAGGTTTGCCAAACCTACAAAACATGGATATTATTACCTTTAAAAAGTTGCTGTCTGTGATTTGTGATAAGAAAAATGCATACTATGCTGAATGTATTTGATTGTTCCCTAAAACACATATCAGGTTGCATGTATGTGTCGGTGCTTTTAAACTTTTAAACTACAGGCGATTTTACTCTCAGCACTCTGTCTCTTTTGTGTCAACGCATTCCTGCCTCTTGAGGCGCCGCCGGTCCTTGGCTGACGGGTTCTGCTCTGTCAGATCCTCGTAGGAGGATTTCGTAGCCGACGAGGAGGCTCCTGCGGTTGTGAAATCGTCCGACAGGCCCTCCTCTCCCAGGTGAGAGTCGCTGCTGGTATCCTCCTGGATGGTGGCCATCCGGGGCCCCCCAGCGCTGTCCGGGGTGGGGTCGTAGCTCGGGTCGGGGGCCTGGGTACTGGTGCTGGCCGCGGCGACCTGGCTCTGCTGCGGAGGCTGCGGGGGCAGGGAAGAGGGCGCGGTCCGGCCGGCGGAGGAGGAGGGAGGCTGAGGAGGCTTGACGATGCGCACGGACGCCGACTCGAGGTTGCTCAGCATTTCTTGACTCTGAAGAGCAAGAAAAACATGTGAGACTGAAGCACATCAAAGCTGACCGTCTGACTGAGGAGGGATCCATTCCCTTTTTTACTCCATTCTGCTCAAATCTTCATAGTTTAACATCATGAAATAGTTAATAAGCCTTAAAGATAAATTTAGTAATAGCTATCTGCTATCTCCATCCCATTATCATCCATAATGCCCACTTTAAAATTGGGAATGAGTAAAACAAACATTTCTCATAGGGGACATTTTGTGTTGTCAAACAGAGGTGTAACTAATATTAATAATGTCTGCAGTCCATTTAGGAGCACATGGGCCCTGACATTGTGCATGCTGGCTCACTTGCAGGACTTACTGTCACACCTAAATGAAATTAAGCCATCATTAATGTTATTAGTTGCTCCTGTGCTTTTTCCTGCTACTATAAGTCAAAATGTCTGCCATGAAAAAGGTCCATAGAGGAATGTACCCTCAGTCTCCACATGTTCTCATCAAACCTAAAAAAATAAATTAAAAAAAAACACAGTGCAGGCAGCGATTACGAAAAGAAAAGGTAAATTAAAAATAACAACCACCTAAAGAACCCTCGTCTTGTCGTGGCTTTGAGCAGCAGCAGATGCAAACTTAAAATGCTGACACACACCGCATCCGATTTCACAAAAGACAACAAGGTGCAACCTGTTCAGTCCTCTCTCTGTTTGAATACTCCTAAAATGCAATCTTGCTTTCTTGAGGTAATTTCTGATCAGATAAGACTCTGAACGAGGAGCACACTCATAGCTATTCAGTCACATTAAAACTAGCTTTAGTTTGAGCCTCTCTCGCTTCGTCTCTCCCGGTAAAAGACAGTTTGAGGGCTGGAAATGTGCAACCAGATCAGTGATTACATCAAGGAGTAAGTGACTGCAGGAGTATCCCAAACGTGGGCCACTGACCATGCATCATCATGGACTCAATGGCAACGCAACACCAAGCCATGGCACACGCACTCACCTATGGCGGGAGCTCTACTACAAACTTCCACCATCTGCTGCAGTTCCAATGAGAATGGAAAGGGCCAAGGCAAAGAGTGATGGACAGGTCATTCAGAGCTTGAACCTGGCAGCGACAGTTCACTGACGGATTCTGAATCCATTTGTGTTCTGCTCTCACCCTTGTATTTTCAAGACTGTACGCCAATTTAACACCAGATTTCTCATGACTGTCTTTAGGTTTAAGAGTATGATTGTTTTGTATACTGAATGTCAAAGAGATAATAAATACTGTCAAATTAAAAAGTAAGGCATTACGCTCTTGTGATGCCACAAACTGCATTTCTTTAAGCCCCTGATAACTTGGTTTTAAAGTTTACCTTTTTTTTCCAATAACATCAAATATTCATGACTAAATACAAGCAACAATCAAAGCTTTTGAAAGAGACATCCTGAGATATTATCAAGTGTATAACACTGAAACGCTCAGCTAATCTGCATTATCAGGACTGTGTGCATGAGGTTTGATCAGGTTTAGTTGCCCCACAGCACAAGCAAACAGCCCCACAACTGTCATCAGATTTTAATTAAAATATTGCAAAAGCCTGATTGGTGCACAAAAAATCTGTAACATCTTTTACCAATGGAGCTCTGGCACTTCAAACCAGTGGAAAGATAACTGACAAATACAAAGATTTCTCCTGTAAACTGTACCCCCCTCCCCTCACAGTGAAACGCTCAGGGCCTTTTAAATAACAAATACATAAACACATTTTTTGATCTTCAAAAAAGATCACAAAAGCCAGTTATATAGCTCATAGCAAATATTCTTGAGCTTTTTTTTTTAACCTCCAAATGTTTGGTACTAAAACTCAGGAGGTAAATTCTTAATTTATTGTTGGTAATTTAATCGTATTTATTTTCCTCCCACCAGGGGTTTTGCCGAACGTACTGTACATGTTGTAGCACCTAATTTAATGGTGACAGATGATGCAGGGATCTAGACATAGATTCACAGAAAGGGCAAATGCTTGAATCTGAACAATCAGCCTTCATACTCCCTCTCCCTACCATATTAAAGATGTCAGTGTTTTAAAAAATCAATGTGGAGTTGTGTTAGTTTGGTAAGTGTGGCAGCAAGGCTAGTGCACAGAATCATATATGGCCATTTGAGAGATGAGAGACTTACGCTTGGAGTGTAGTAGAAGGACTTTGTGTTATCCTCATACTGCTGGTCAAGTCGTTTGTCCTGCAGAAAGAAACACAAAAGGACAGGACTGTCAGCATTTGACGAAGTAAAACAACTAAGGTCATTACTGTAAAAAAGAAATCTACAACCAAAGAGCAACAGAAACAAAAAAGGAGCAATTAATGGTACACTAAAGCCACTTGGAACTAGTGTAGATTGATGTGCAGCAGATTCTTACCACACAGTGAACCAGGATACTAAGAGGAATCCAGAAGACGAGTGAAAACACCACGACAGAGCCCACTATGTTATCAGCCAGGAACTTCCCTGATGCAGAGGTGACGTTTAGGATGGTGGTAGAGACAACAAAACAGAAAGACCAAGGTAAGGAGACTGACAAGATCTTGACTCAGCTACGACATTAACAATAAAACAAAAGACCGGCTTTCCAAATACTCATATGTCTGCTTTGGGAACCTTTTCACACATTCTCATATGGTTGATTAGATTTCAAAGTGGCGCGTTTTAACCAACTTACCAAATGTGTTGATGTCCAGCTTGTCGATAAAATCCCACAACCTCTCAATTACGTCCTGCACCTGCTTCATGCACTTTCCCTGTTTCAACAAAAGAAAGTTTACGCTCTCTGAACAGCCAAATGGAGAAAAATCAATCAACTCATCGTAACATTTATAGAATTTTGCAAGATCCTTCAGAGCTGGACTGTCTTGGGAACAAAAAACAAAATACTAAACATGATGGAAACATGGTAGGATCACAGTGAACAGATATAAAAGATTTGATGACTCTTTGGTGGAATGTATGTTGTAAATAATAATGGTGGGATAGTGTTGTAAGAAAAAAGTCATATAAAAGTCATGGTATAGTATGTCGAAAAAAAGTGTCAAAGTCATAGTTAATATGTCGAAAAAAGTTATAAAAAAGTCACAGTATACTGTAGTATGTCGAACATTTTTTTTAAAAAGTCATAGTATAGTATGTTGAAAAAAGTCAAAAAAAGTCATAGTATAGTATGTCGAAAAAAGTGTCAAAGTCATAATATGGTATGTCAAAAAAAATCATAAAAAGTCAGTATAGTATGTCGAAAAAAGTCATAAAAGTCATAGTATAGTATGTCGAAAAAAATCGTAAAAAGTCATAGTATAGTATGTCGAAACAAATTGTCAGTCATAGTATAGTATGTCGAAAAAAGTGAAAAATGTCATAGTAAAGTATGTCGAAAAAAGTCATAGTATAGTATGTTGAAAATGTTATGAAAAAAAAAGTCATAGTATAGTATGCCGAAAAGGTATGAAAAAAAGTCACAGTATAGTGTTTCGAAAATTTTATGGAAAAAAAGTCATAGTATAGTATGTCGAAAATTTCATGAAAAAGTCACAGTAAAGTAGGTCGAAATTTTTATGAAAAAAAAATCATAGTATAGTATGTCAAAAATGTTATGAAAAAAAGTCATACTATAGTTTGTCGAAATTTTTATGAAAAAAAGTCAAAGTATAGTATGTCGAACTTTTTATGAAAAAAAGTCACAGTATAGTATGTCGAAAATTTCATGAAAAAAAGTCACAGTATAGTAGGTCGAAAAATTCATGAAAAAAAAAATCATAGTATAATATGTCGAAATTTTTATGAAAAAAGTCATAGTATAGTATGTCGAAAATTTCCGTCAAAAAAAAGTCATAGTATAGTATGTCGAAAATTTTTGTAAAAAAAGTCATAGTATAGTATGTCGCAAATATTATGAAAAAAAGTCATAGTATAGCATGTCGAAATTTTTATGAAAAAAGTCATAGTATAGTATGTCGCAAATATTATGAAAAAAAAGTCATAGTATAGTATGTTGGAAATTTTCGTAAAAAAAGTCATAGTATAGTATGTCGCAAATATTATGAAAAAATAGTCATAGTATAGTATGTCGAAATTTTTATGAAAAAAGTCATAGTATAGTATGTCGAAAATTTTCGGAAAAAAAGTCATAGTATAGTATGTCGCAAATATTATGAAAAAAAAGTCATAGTATAGTATGTCGAAATTTTTATAAAAAAAGTCATAGTATAGTATGTCGAAAATTTTCGTAAAAAAAGTCATAGTATAGTATGTCGCAAATATTATGAAAAAAAAGTCATAGTATAGTATGTTGAAAATTTTATGAAAAAAAAAGTCATAGTATAGTATGTCGAAAATTCATGAAATAAAGTCATAGTATAGTATGTCGAAAATTTTATGAGAAAAAAGTCATAGTATAGTATGTTGAAAATTCCATGAAAAAAAGTCATAGTATAGTATATCGAAAATAATATTTAAAGAAAAGCCAGTACAGTATATCGAAGATTTTATGAAAAAAAGTCATAGTAGTATAACGAAATTTTCAAGAAAAAAAAGTCATAGTATAGTATGTTGAAAATTCCATGAAAAAAAGTCATAGTATAGTATATCGAAAATAATATTTAAAGAAAAGCCAGTACAGTATATCGAAGATTTTATGAAAAAAAGTCATAGTATAGTATGTCGAAATTTTCAAGAAAAAAAAGTCATAGTATAGTATGTCGAACATTTTTATGAAAAAGTCATAGTATAGTATGTCGAGATTTTTATGAAAAAAAGTCATAGTATAGTATGTTGAAATTTTTATGAAAAAAAATTCATAGTATAGTATGTCGAAAGTTTTATGAAAAAAAGTCACAGTATAGTATGTCGAAAATTTCATGAAAAAAAGTCATAGTATAGTATGTCGATATTTTTATGAAAAAAAAGTCATAGTATAGTATGTCGAAATTTTTAGGAAAAAAAGTCATAGTATAGTATGTCGAAATTTTTGTGAAAAAAAGTCACAGTATAGTGTGTCGAAATTTCATGAAAAAAAAGTCACAGCATAGTATGTCGAAAATGTTATGAAAAAAAGTCATAGTATAGTATGTCGAAAATGTTATGAAAAAAAGTCATAGTATAGTATGTCGAAATTTCATGAAAAGAAAGTCACAGTATAGTATGTCGAAATTTCATGAAAAAAAAGTCACAGTATAGTATGTCGAAATTTCATGAAAAAAAAGTCATTGTATAGTATGTCGAAAAAAGTCATGAAAAAAAAGTGATTTGTTGACTCACGTCCTCAGCACAGAAGCCCACAGTGCAGGGTTTTCCTTTGCGAAGGAAAAGGAAACTGCCGTTGGTCTGGATGAAGGGAGAACATGCGCCATCTTGTCCCCTGCAGCACACTTTACAGGAGTCCTCCGTCTCTGCAAACAGAAGAGGCAATTAACTGTTTTATATGTTTGCAAAATTGTAAAAACTATACCCTCCATTAACTGTGGTAGTGCACATATTAACTTTATTTTTTCATAGCAGAGAACAAATTATTTATTCAGACTGGACTCATTCATTCAGATCTCTGAACAATCTCTTACAATCTTTTTATTAAGCCACTGCCATCTGGGAAAATCCTATATCTAATGTAAACTTTCCAGGAAGTAATTAAACAGTTGTGTTGTTAGTTCAGCGACAATATATTCGAGTTTCTTTAACTGTTCTTAAAGGGTTTCATAAGCCCGGGTGTCATAGATAACATATGACATACGATATCATAGTATAGTATGTCATAAAAATGCAATAAAGAATTTTATAGTATAGTTTGTCAAAACAAAATTAATAGTAATGTATGTCATAAAAATGCAATAAAAATGTCATAGTATAGTATGTCATAAAAATGCAATAAAAATGTCATAGTATAGTATGTCATACATGTGTAAAAAAAAAAAAAGTCATAATAATGTCACAAAAAAGTCATAAAAATGTAAAAAAAGTCATAGTATAGTATGTCTTATTTAATGCGATAAAAATGTCACAGTACAGTGTGTCATAAAAATCTAAAAAAAGATGTCATAGTATAGTATGTCATAAAAATGTCATAGTATAGTATGTCATAAAAATGCAAATTAAAAAATGTCATAGTATAGTTTGTAAAAAAAAAAATGTCATAGTATTGTATGTAAAAAAAATATATAAAAAAGTAATGTCACCAAAATGTCAAAAAATGCCATAGTATAGTATGTCATAAAATGTCATAGTATCGTCTGTCATAAAAATGCAATAAAAATGTCACCGCATAGTATGTCAAAAAATGTCTTAGTATAATAGTTCATAAAAAAGTGATAAAATGTCATAGTATAGTAAGTCATAAAAAAATGTCCTAGTGTAGTATGTCAAGAATATGTTATAGTATAGTATGCCATATAAATGTCATAAAAGTGTCAAGGTATATTATGTCATAAAAAATGTCATAGCATAGTATGTCATTAAAAAGTTATAGTCAAGTATGTCATAAAAAATGCAATAAAAATGTCATAGTATAGTACTATGCCATAACAATTTCATAAACAATGACAGAATAAATTAAATTAAAAAGATAAAAATGAAATAACAATGCCATTGTACAGTATGTCATAAATGTGTAAAAAAAAAAAAAAAAGTCAGGGAAAAAAGGAAAAGTATAGCTTGCGTTTCAACTGAAGTTCAAATATAAAAAGTGTCTAGTGTCCGAGTTTATGTCAACATATTCGTGAATACATCAATGAAAGGATTACATTCATTGCTCTTTACCATTGCAGGCACAGGACTGACGGCTGTGCATGGCCTCACAGAACGGGTTGCACTCTCCATTTCGACACCGGCCGCTGTCAACGCACACAGTGTCGTCATCAGCGTTTTCAGGAGGTGGACATTGACTGCTGTTGCCTAACATGTGAAGGAAAGGAAGAGAGAACTAGTTTTCCAAGGTTTTTCTAATTTATCAATTTAAAATGGGTACCCAACATCACAGCAAAGAGCCTTCCAGTGATCGCTGCAGTTCTTGTGTTAGACCAGCAGGAGGCACTCACCTGTGCAGGATGATATGCCTTTACAGGTCGCACTAATGGGTTCCTGGCACCTTGTTTCTGCAAGCTCAAACATGCAATTTCTACAGCAAGGGCTGTTTCTGTCGCTGTGGAGAGAACAGAGACATGTGAAGGTATGTGTGACTCAAACTAGTGCCACAAAGATCGTCTGCCATCTTAAATTCAATTAATCCAATGTTTGAGTGTGTTTTCAGACTTGACGAGTGTGTTTTGTACAATTTATTCAAGTTTAGGATCTCATACCTGCACTGTGCATCACGTTTGAATTTGCAGTCGGCTGCGCAGCAAGCGTCATCGTTGAGGTGGAGTAGCCCGGGGTCGCACTCCTCCCCCTCCTCCACTCTGGAGTTCCCACATACTTTACTGTTCCTCTCCTTGAAGCACACGGGAGCCTTGAAACGCAACGTCTTTCCTACGGAGATCTTGCTGCAGTTGGAGAAGCGCTTTAGGAAGTAAAAGAAGACGATAGATATTAACTAGGAGTGAATGCTTTATTGCTCAACTGTTAAAAGTTGATATAACAAAGGACTGCCATGAAGCTGAAATACTAGAATTACAGATCTAAATCTCTTTCTAATGCAAAAAAAGTAGTTTAAGTATTGCGATTCTACAAGAATTGCGATTCCATATTACGATTTATTGCGTATTTTTGTTAACTTTTTTAACACTAGACCATGGGAAAAGTTGAATTATACACTTATAGGGACTTTTACTTTGGAAAATATCTAAATTAATACATTAAAATGTTTGATTTTCATCATGTATGTTGTCAATTTCAAATTGCGATACATAGGATTAATTTTCCCACCCCTACAAACTCAGTGAAACAATTAGGATTCTTTTTTTTTTATAAAACTAAACATGAATTTACAGCCACACAAAACAGTTTCATGGCCTTCGTATGCATTTTTAGTTTCGGGCGTTGCAGATATCTTCAAGAGGGTCTAGCTTCACAACAGATTAACAGCAGCACTTTTCACCTTAAACTTCAGCAAAAAAAAACCCATATGCATATTAGCTGTTAAGGCCAATGGTGGAGGAGGTACAGTACATTTACTGTCTGTCATTATATTTCACAGGAACAACTGTGACTCACATTTATCCAACACAAGCAGATTCACACTTCATATCGCACTGCAGCATGAACTCAGAGTATCCTAGTTTCTTATATACCTAGCAGTTACTACATGGTAATGCTTCTGTCGTATCCTACTGTGTGTTGAAGTTTAAATACCACATTTGATCACTATTTGAGAAGGTACCTTGTTATTGACACGGTCTCCGCTCACAGCAATAGGGTACATGACAAACTTCCCGCCGTGGTCGTCAGTTGGAGCACAGTAAGGGATGTTGTCAGGGTCGTGCTCTGCTCCGAAGTTATGGCCCAGCTCGTGAGTGGTCACCAAATCTGCCTCCTGATGGGACACAAACACACCAGAGTTATGAACATATAGTTTACTACTGTATCAATCAAGAACAAATTGCAATAAAACTTAATTCTATCATGCAATAAATGCAGGACTGGCACTACGTCTTGTTGCACATTCTCCTACTCATAACACTGATTTCACTAACAAAAAAAACATGCATATCATCATAGAGGCTACAGATACAAATCCCCAAACCTCCCCCCGGCTCACATTTATGTTTTGAAACTTAACTGTAAACTGTGCTGAGGAGCAAGCAAGGTGTCAAAATGCAACAGCGTTAACATCATTACTCATAACACCCACACAAAAGGGTGTGTCTGCTCTACTTAGAGCCCACACTTGGCAGGATGACATGTTGCATAACATCCTGGCTGAAACCGAGTGCACTTAGTAATTAGTTTTGTCAAAGATAATGATTGACAAAGGAGGTAAAACAGACCTTTGTTAGGATGGTTTTGCCATAGTTCTTGGTGCTGGTCAGGCCAGTGTTGAGGTAACTGGGCTTCTTTACAGAGTGAGATGGGTAGTACGCTACAAAAGGACAAAATCAAAGAAAGATGTCAGTTTTTTGTTTTTTTTTTGCTTTACAAAAGGCCAACTAAACAGATTATAGTGTCCTTACGTTTTGGGCAGAGGCCGCCCAGGGCCTGAGGTTTGGAGGGGGCCACATAGGCCAGCCCGAGTGTGCCCTCATCAAAATCCTGGTAGGTGAACAGGTGGGCCAGACACACAATGGAGGCATTGCCAGCTATGTCTGAGCTGAATTGCTGAGGGACAAAAGGAGATCTATTATCTACCACATTAGTATATGTCAAAGTTATTCCCCGTTTCACACAAGGGCTCGCAACACATTTATCAAATCTAAACCAGACTTTTTAACTCGGACACCATGAGGATAAACTGCAGTGTTATGGCAAAATCATTTTCATTATGTTTTTTGAGCTAGAGGGGGGGGACATTTCACATGAACTCGTCAACTTGTTTTGCCAAATCACCTCAAACATATCTTTGATATTCTTACACTGGCATTTCTTGTTACTCATCCGGATTTATTTGTTTGTACATTTTACACATTAGTTTGAGCTCATTTCACATTCTATTGGTTGACAATTAAGTTTTTCATTTTTCCAAATCTTATCCAGTCCCAAGGTTTTGACTGAAAAAAAGACCCAAACCTCCCCTACCTTCATGTACATCTTTCTCTCTTTCTTACCTCCAGAAGTTTCTTCACGTCCCAGACCTCCTTTCCTTTCAAAGGGCTGTTCTTCATGTTATAGTGGACCCAGTTGGTGCCAGCACCAGGGGGAGGCTTTGTAGGCTCCTTGTTGATGATGATCTGAGAATTTTAACCAAAGACACCATTTATGAACAATTCATCAAATTTTAGTCAAAATATTTAAATAAATCTTAGTGTAATTAATGTTTCATTAAAACATTTCATAGTCCAGATTTTAAGATGCATAACGCACATTAGATTTATTTTGCCCCTCAAATCACAGATGAATTATTAATCCTTTTATATTGAACTGCAACAGTTTGTCAAAAGCGGCCCCGAACCTGTTATAGCTTTAACAAAAACCCTGTTTCCATCGCAGGAACTTTCCTCCAGGAAACTAGGAACCTTTTGAGGAACTCGTTGTGTTTCGACCGCAGGGACCAGGGTGTAAATTAAGTTCCGGGGACATTTTTCTGGGCCTTTTTTACCACCCCAAAAAGGCCCTGGCTGGAGGGCAATACTTTCTGAAAGTACTGGAACTTCACGCTGTTTAATTTTCCTCCGCGACATTTCAGTCCAACGTGCATCAGTAAATATATGCAGCAGTAAATGTCATTGCAGTGAGACAAAACCTTTCATATTGGGGTTATAATCGGCACATTACAAGTTCTTCTTGACATGTATGGGGAAGAAAATTGGAAAATAACTCTGAGCAGCTAAATGAATGCATATCTTTTCAGTGAGAAAACCCGGGACTCACAGTATGACCAAACAGTGTCTCCTTTCATTCCCAAAGCCTGTGGAACAAATTAAATTACCCCACAAGGCACACACAAAAGCTTTCAGTTCCTCCTATAAATGCTGTTCTCAACACCCTGAGGGACAGTGTTATTCTCAGCTTCACTTCCGGGAGTGACTCGATGTAAAACAAAGCTATCGTGCTGCTGGGAGCAGTGGTGTCTGATGCTAAAACGCCATAAATTGTTCCACAAGTCAGACTTGATCCATATTATAATGAAGAATCAACACACAGCCAGCCAAACACACCTGATGGATCTGGACCCCATAGCCTTTGAATTCATCATCCCAGGTTGTGTTCCTATAAATGTCATCAACTCGATCAATCAGCTCAATCTGGAGTGAGAGAAGCAAAAAAATGATATAGCAAGAACTATTGACGTACAGAAATATATAAACAAGAGCACAAAAAAAATAGTCTGACTTTTTTTTCACAGGTATAGTAGATATAATATATATAATATAATATATTTTCCATTTCAAAATTCCATACTTTTCCAAACTTCTCGGCAGATTTTTCAGACCATATTTGACTTTGTGACTTCGTAGCGCAGAGATGCTGGGACAAGACTACAGTGCCTCGGCTGCTCAAAACGCCATGAAAAACACTCTGCTTGTATAATCAATAGTTGTTTTTTTTAGAAATTCAGATTTGTATATTTTAGAAAACAGACTAGGGGCAATAGTCTGGAAACAGAAATATTTTTCCATACTCTCCTTTCTTTTTTTCCATACTTATCCAGACCTGTAAATTACTAAAATCAAATTCCACACTGTGTAGGAACCCTGTGTTATTGTTAAATCTTAACATGGTGAATTCTCTCTGCACTACTTTTTTACACAGCATCGTAAAGACTGACCAGATAGTTGAGAGTGACGCTCTCTTGTCCGCGGCCCATTTCATTAAAGAAGCGGTAATCTGCAACCAGCAACAGGGGGCAGGTATTCTTCTTGTGATCGTGGGCCTGTCTCTTCTCTCTGTGGTGATACCCTACGAGGAAGAGAGACAGGTACGGGGTAGAGAAAGAAAAGTGGTCACAGGCAGACAAACAGAGGAAAAAAAGAAGTTGCAGCCATCAGGTTTTTTAAGTATTGCCATATTAAAACATTCAAGGTTAAACTTGCATAAAGACAGATACGTCATCTAGTTAAACAATGAGGCCATGCTCTAGTATCCCATTGTTAATTGCCCTCATTTTCACATTTAGCAGCACGTCTTCTTTTTTGTTTGCCTGTGAACTGATTAATCGCTGCTTCTCTTCTTCGAGACAGAATTAAATAGCAGTTTATCTTTATAGTAGTAAGTATAAATTAATCGACAATGACGATTTCACACGTGAACCGCATAATGTTAGGTTTCAATAAAATATTATAAAAATTGATTGTGGTTGTCGAATCTATATAAAAAAAATATTAAAAAAAACATCACTTTTTATCCACGTATGTTTCTCAAGAGTTACATTTTTTTGAAAAATCAAAGTTTAACTTACAAAATACAAAAAGACACAAATTTCTCCCACTAAAATGACTGTAAACCTAAATACAAGGTCATTTCAGGTTCATTTAACGTTTGCAATGGCTCTACGCCTAGAGCTGCAACGATTAATCGATTAGTGTCAACTATTAAATTATTTGCAAACTATCTTAATAATCGATAAATCGGTTTGAGTAATTTTTTAAGACAAAAAAAGTCAAAAGCTTCTTAAATGTGAATATTTTCTGGTTTCTTTCCTCCTCTATGACAGTAAACTGAATGTCTTTGAGTTGTGGACAAAACAAGACATTTGAGGACGTCATCTTGGGCTTTGGGAAACACTGATAAGCATTTTTCAACACTTTCTGACATTTTATAAACACAACAACTAATCAATTAATCGACAGATAAATCGACAATGAAAATAATTGTTACAGTTGCAGCCCAATCTACGCCCCTCAGTTTGAGAACCACTGGACTATAAATAAGTAGAAAATAGTCAAAGATTCCCATCCACATTTTCTAGAGACCATGGTGAGTACTTAAAACTTATAATTTTGTAGTTTACAAATAAATTAAGCAGCATATTCTCACATTAGAAGCTGGAGGTAAAGATCTGTTTTATCTGACTGCCACAGAAAAGCATAGAGGAAATCAGGAGAGACGCCACATAACTTCATACAACCTAAAACACTTCAAACAATGAGTAGTTGAAGAATAACAGAAAAGGACAACAGGAAGACATCCCATTTGAGCATTACATCATACACTTGGCTGTACACTGTTTCAGAAGTGTGGGTGTGCGGTACACTGGCTTCCACAACAAGCAGTGGGAGACCAATGACGACTCAGAGTCATCTCATTGGGCAGCAGAGCCTCCATGAATTTTAATGCCTCCTCCATAAGAACCTTCACCTCAACTCATATCCCCCAATGAGTGCTTTCAACCAGCAGCCAGTGAGAGGTGTTTTAGATCTCTCTGGCACACCATCGCTGATATATGCTTTACATTTCCAAAGCAGCACAAAAGAATCAAAAGGCATTTGGTTGTTACATAATACCCACTTGTCAGCAGTGTGTATGTGCATAACTTAGGCTAGGTTTTACAGATAAAAAGGCTTTTATTAAAAGTGACTGTTACAGAATCTAACACCCACCTCGTTTGTCACACAACTACAGTAGGGATGCACCGATACCAGATCGGATATCTGGCCGATACTGAGTCAAATAGCTGGATCGGATATCGGTGAAAATGGGGCCGATCTATGCAGTCTAGCTATGTTTATATACCATATACATTATATATTGTAATTTCAATTGCTGTTTAAGTTTTGACTAATTTGTTGCTGCATTAAAAAGGTGTTCATTTCAATTGTAATTCCTGTTAATTCTGAAGGTTGTTACCAAGTTGGTGGTGTACGATTTATTATTTTAATAATAAAGAACAATTACATAAATTTATATATCGTGTATTTACTGGTCACATTTTGTTTTACAAAGTTGGGAAAGCAATGTTTAAATCAAGCCTGATGTTGCCTTAAAGGAATGAACCCAGTCACTTCCACACAGTGAGGCATACAGCTGATTAATTAAACACTGGTATCGGATGGTACTCGGTATCGCCCGATACCAAAAGCCCAGATATCGGTATCGGGACTGAAAAAGTCGGATCGGTGCATCCCTAAACTACGACCTCCTCCTTCCCTCTATCCACCTTAAACTTTTGTTATCCTCCTACTCTTTATCTACTCTTTACCAAGAGCACACAGTCTAGGCTCCATCAGATTATACTCCATTCTCATCCTACACATTTCCACTACAAATATGATCACACACATTTGCGAGACTCTCCACCCCTAGTGAGGGAAACAGACAGCAGAGCTCACCCTTTTCCTGGTCCGCCTCCTCCTGTCCGTCCCAATCCCCCCTGGCAGTCTGTGGCAGCAGGTCCTTAGCCTCTGCGTGGACGTAACCACACACTTTTGGAGAGAGGATGCGGCTCAGATTCTTAATGTCGTCTGAGCGATAAACCAGCAACCTGCCATCAGCTGGGGAATCTGTAAACCTCCACAGGGGCTGGATGGCCAGAGAAAGACAGGTGGCATTAGAGAACAAAACAGAGGAGTCAGAAAGGGTCACAAGGAGAAGAGAGTTTGGGAGAAAAATGTGCAACAAAAGAGAGAAAGGAAATATAAAGATATAGGTGATGAATGACAACAAGAAAAAAGACAGATAGAAAGCCCAAGTTATTATACCAATATGGATGAAAATCAATGGTACATCCAAGATTACAGAGTATGAGAGACAATTACACAGAATGTCACTCAAAAAAAGGGAAGAAAAATACAGAGAAAATGTGCTTGAGTAGTCTTTTTTTTTATGCTGAGAAGCAACATCAAGTAAAAGGCGCCCACACACTGAAAAGCTTCCCAGATTTACAGTACAGCAATGTAGCACTATATTCAATTCATGTTTTTGGGAGCATTCAGCGTATGATTCCCTTTTTTCTTGATTTCTTTGTGGCTTTAGTTATGCTGATAAAACCATCACAGTCTTCAACAGTGTGATCTCTACTTTCAAACTTAGGTCAAATAAAGCCTTGGACAAAATGGCCGGGGGTTAAAGGAACAGTGTGTAGGATTTGGTGTGGTTGCAGATTGCAACCAACTGAGTACCCCTCCGCTCACTCCTCCCTTTCCTAGACTGTGGTAACGTGAGCCGCCGAGTGCATAACCGTGGGAACGCTGTTCGCCTCACTCAGAGGCCATCCTTAACATAATAACCTATCTTCAGGAAACGTATCCGCTCCCTATGTAGATATGAAGGGCTCATTCTAAGGTAACGAAAACACAACGATTTGTAGTTCAAGGTGATTATACACTAATGAAAACATAGTTAGGAATATTATATTCCATTTCTGCTAATAGATCCCCCGAAATGTTACACACTGTTCCTTTAAGTGTCTAACAAAAAACTGGTAAACGGTCAATACCCTCTCAATTTGGATTCTACACAGACAAGATGATTTCACAGCCACTTCTTACCTCTACGTTGTACTCTGCTTCATCAGTTAGAATGTGAGCAGAAAACTCATCTCCTTCTATGTGTGCCTGCACACGTGAATTCTCCTCTCCTGCAAACAATACAAATAAAGTAACTTTTATTAAAAGATTCACATATGCAGTCTAAATCCAGTAATCTATCAAGAAAGAGGTGCACTGATAAATTGACATACTGTCGTGTCAGCCAGTTTCATCTTAACGAAGCAGTATCGGCATCAGCCCAACATTAGTTATTGCTCATATTTGGCAAATAGTGGCAATTATTTGATCATCGTTTCTCAGTTTAAGGTCTTAAAAATCAATCATTTGTCTGTTAAGCTAAGTAAAGCTTAACAGATGCACATGCAAATAAAGATTCCTGGGAAATGTAGGATCAGGGAAAAAATCTTATTTAAAAAAAAGCATTGCTGAATCCCTAAACCTAGATTAACACTCACCAACAACATGTCCAGTGAAATAGTTCTGAAGATGAACATCGTAGTTTTCCTCCATCCCATGTTTATCAACAAACACAGCTTTAAAGTTTTCAGTGAAAAGGCCCGTGTTGGTGGTCAAGTAAAGCTTGAAATGTCTGAAAAAGAGAAAACGATAGTGTTGGGCCTATTTAGCGCCACAAAAAAGAAAACGGTGAGAAAATACTTTGAGGATAATGTCTCTTCATTTGATCACATGTTGTAGTCTGATCAGTGATATTTAAAAGTTGACATTTTTTCAAGTCTGTCTCTCTGTTATTGGTCGCTGTAAATATAATTCTGTGTCCTGGCCATACTGGCTGTGAAGCGATCCCTTCACAGCCTTACTTCAATGTAAGTGAAGGGGGTCAAAACCCACAGTCCTTGTTCTGTGCAAAAATGCATCCCAAAGATCAGCGGAGGCTAATATGACTCTTCAGCAATTCGTCAAGCGGGTATCTTCCAAAGTTGCAGTTGTTTTAGTAAAAGATTTCCTCAAAGTTGCAGTGGACAGAGAGTAACACAGAGAGGGAATTTCTTACTAAAAAGACTGTAATTTTTGAAAATAGACTAACTGCTGAAGCATCATATAAGCATTGGCTGTCGTCTGAACTTTGGAGAGCATTTTTGCATCGTACAAGGACTGGGGATTTTGTGTATTTTTCTCTTTAGCAAGCTCTCAAAATGAAATACAGTCCAAGTAAAGATATTTAGGTCCTCGTTTAGTTTTGCTTTTTTGCTCTCTTCCCTCTCCCCAGTCTTTAATTTATTTCTCTGATTCCCTTACTAGTTGTGTTCTGTAAGGATAAATAGAGAGAGAGATTGCGCTAGAACCTAAACAAGCATGATTTGTGAACAGGCATTTGAACCCACTAACGGATTGCAACTTAAAACTTGCAAACCAGTGTATGAACTGCTCCTCTAGTGTGTGTACTCAGGGTTTGAAAAGATCAATTCAATTCGTCTAGTGTGCCACAGTTACTCTCAAATCAACGTGTAATGTGAGTTGGGCCTTACATTGGAGATCCACTAAGAAGGGATCTCTTCATGGCCAGTATGGACAACAGGAATGATTACAGCCACCAATAACTTTTTTTCAATATGTGCATGGGCATGTGAGTTTTTATTTTAATACAGACTTGAAAAGATGTGAACCTATCCTGCATAATTACTCCAAAGATCAAAAACAACTGTACTTTGAGGTAAGCTTATGTCAGAGGTGAGGGTGCTGCTGTACCTGTGCAGGGCTCTGAAGCTCACCAAGCGCTCCAGGTGGGACATGGTGTGAATGTCCCTCTTCCTTACAGAGTGCAACTGGAGGCCTGACACTGGCAGCACCTCATAATCTGACAGGATGGAGTTCAGAGCATCTGGAAGACATGGAGAGACAACAATGGTCACACACGACCGAGCAGAAACTGCGTTTGATGAGTAATACGGTCAAATAACAGTGCACTTTAATAGACTGAACCACTTTAATTCTGCACACTACAAAAAAAAAAAAAACTTCTCTACCTCAGTTCTTATCCTGCACTATATTCCATATCTGACATTTCTTAATATCTATATCTCCTTTTTTTTTTTTAAATCACCCAGCACTGTATCACTTTCTGCACTACATTCACTTTTTCTTTAAATAGTCCTGTATCTCAGTTGTTTACCCTGCACTATATTCATTTTTAACAGTTCCCTTGCACATAGCATTTTTTGTTTTATACTCTGTATTACTTACATGTGTCTTGTTACTACTTGTGTCGTTTTTACTAATGTGTACTACTCACCTGTGACGTTTTTACTAATATGTTTGCACTATGGAACTGTGATGCTGGAAACTTGAATTTCCCTCAGGATCAATAAAGTTACAATCTATCTATCTATCTATCTATCTATGTAACGTTACTGCAATCTGCTGTCTAGCCTATTGATGTGGTTTTATTCAGGCTAGCAGCTAACCAGGACTCAGTGCCTTAACGTTTAACACGTTTATAACACTTAACAGGACAAATGTCACAGTAAATACACATAACATAAACAGCAGTAAGTTACAATAATCACAGTTAACGCCCGTTGTTTATTAAAACAGTTAGCATTAACACATTAAAGCTAACGTTAGCCTGCGTTAGCTCGCTAAGTTTACTCACCAAACTCCGGGTTTTCTTCGTGATTCTCTTCCGTAATAACTCTGGACTTAACGGCACCGTTGACCCAACAAGGAGCCAGAAAGGCGATTAACAGTATGCTCCTCATTTTCAGTTGGTTATGATGGTGCAGTCATAGTCACGAGTTTAAGTCTGTAGGTTTGTAGCCAGCTAGCAGAGCTACTAAGGCCTGTTGAAAGAGGTGAGGACATGGGTCTTGAGCTGTGGGGCACGACGCATGCGCAGTGTGACTGGAGCTGCGGTCGAGCGTTGCTATTGCCTCAATCTCGGCTAGTGCAGCTCAGATTCTACTGCGCATGTGTTGAACCCCAAAGATATGACGCGTTGATGACGCGTGACATCTCCTCTTTCCACCCTTCTTGACAGCTACCCGGAAGTATTGGAGATATTAACATTCTGAATAAGCCATGCACTAACAGACACATTAGAGATGTTTTGAACTGTGTTACACCTCCTTTTGGTCGTCTATTATGGGTGATTTACAGTGGAAAAAGGCTTGTTGTATTCTAAACAAATATTGCATCAATAATAAAGTGAAAGAAGTATCCTTCAAAATTTTACATAGAATTTACCCTGTTAAAGAAGTATTAGAAAGATTTAAAATAAATATAGACTCTAAGTGTGTTTTCTGCGATTCAAGATCGAGAAACAATATTTCATTTGTTTTTTTCACTGTAATCGTTCGACTTTATTTTGGACAGATATGCAAAATTTCATAAATAGAAAAATGAGTACTAATGTACAGATTAATGTATTTGATGTGATGCTATATTTTGTGTTTTATGGGATGGATAGCAACATTACCTATATAATTCAGCTTCTGATTATACTTGGTAAATTCCACATCCACAAATGGAAATGGTCTGACTCCAAACAACCTGCTTTCGTCGGTTTCTTGTTGAACTCGAGCAGTATGGCACCTTACTGGAAAATGTCAAAAACCAAAAAGCTGTAAAGTCTCTCAATATTTTAAAGGAAGTACATTTTCTTGAACTCTGAAAAGTCTTGAAATTAATGGACATTGAACTCCTCTGGCATTAAAGGAACTATTTGTAACTTATCACGCGCATAAATCTTAACGGGTCGGTATCCAATGCGCGCTCGCGTGTGGGTACGCGCTGCTCCTGCAGCTCTGCTCCTGCCTGTTTGCACACCGTGCTCGTTCTCGCCCGCTCGGCTCGCTCCACCTCTCACGTGCACGCGCGCACACTACACACTGCAGAGAGTTAGTTTAGCTCTGAGAATATCTAGTGAATGTGCAGTGGACGTTTGTGCAGAAATAAATGCTGCCGCTCCTCCAGACCAACAGAGGTTTCCCGTGTCTTGTGAAGTGACGGGGCTCCGCAGCGAGTTACGTTATCCCAACCGGGTGTCGGTCTCTCCCCCCCGTTCCCTCCGCGGTCGGTATCGGCTGAAGCAGGAAAAGCCAGCACTAGGATCAGCATTGATTCATGGAGAGACCTTCCTCTGGTCAGCTAACATTACTGCCAAGCAGGTGAAATATAGAGTGATATTGTGTTTTAGCTGACGTGTGTCGCCTCACTGTTTAGACCGGTGCTCGTTCATGTCAATGCGCGAGCAACAGGACGCTGACTTTCGTTGACATTGCGGCCACAGGTGTCGCTGTGAACAAGCAATTTCTGATTCTTACATATAGCCCCTTTAAGGTTTTTTTTTTTTTTTTTTTTTTTTGTAATGTTTATTGTATTCCCTATACTTTTGTACTTGTCTTTTGTTGAAAATAAAGTTCTGAAAAAAAAAAAAAAGACAGCTACCCGGAAGTGCACCAAGTGGAAAACATCCGCTTTTAGCATACTTTAGAAGACGTGATAAAGGATTGACGCTTCACACCCATGCTACACATGTAGGCTAGTTCATTTATGACAGTGGTCCTGCCTTCAAAAGTAAATTAGCCATTATGTGGAAAGGCCTCTTTGAGTGTTAATATACAGAGGTTGAAGAAGTATTTAGATCCTTTACTTAAGTAAAATTAGCAATACTACTCCATTATGAGTAAAGTTTTAAAATATTAAAAGTAAAAGTAGGTAAGTATTATCAGCAAAGTGTACTAACAGTGTCATAAATAGAAGTAATTATGGGGGAGAATGGCCTTTGTCAGATTATTGGATTATTATTTCCAAAGCAATAACGTGTAAAATGTATTTTGATGTTTTAATTGGTGGAGGTGGGCAGGTTAATATTTGATATTACATCATATTTTAGAATTTATATTGTCTATAGATGTTACATAGAGTAAAAAGTACAATATTTTCCTCTGAAATATAATAGAGTAATGGTATAAAGTAGCATAAACTACAAATACTCAAGTAAAGAATCTCAAAATTGTACTATTACTTAAATAAATATACATTTCACCACTGCTAAGGCTTGATTAAAATTAAAACTACCCATTGATTCTCAATTTCTTTGATTTTGAGTATGAAAAATGGCCACTACAGGTAGTTAAATCTGTTAAATAAAACATTGTATTTGATAAAGTCAACATAAATCCTTTATAAAATATTTTAGTCCTAAAGAGTCATTTGTGTATTCAACTATAATTACTTAATTGACATATCAGATTTCCTCATAGCATTTTTCCCCTTTATTTTATAACAATCATTAAGCACAGCTGTTCTCAGTTGTCAACCTGCAATTTCAGTTCAGGTTAGGGAAAGCCAGTAGGAAATTTAGAAAATCTTAAATTTTTGTCTCTGAAATATAACAGAAAAAAAGACTTTAAAAAAAGAATAATACAAACATTAGCAGAATGACAAACAAAATTTCTAAATCAAGTTGAATTCCCTTACCTTACAATAATAGAGTTAAATTCCAAAATAAACAAGATCTCGCCCTGTCTAAGGTTGTCAAAGCCATTTAACTATCAAGTTAAAAAGCAAGAACAGATATAGGGAATTTACAAACATCCAAGTACATTATTGAACAAATAAAATAAACAGAAAGACCAACTTGGGCTTGGTTTATAAAATGTTTTATTCATGTTAACATAGCTGATACATAGGGATTCAAACAGTTCCACAAGGCTTTTGGGGACTACAATTGAATGAATAGCAAAACAATAGTGGTCCAAATCTCTAATGACAATCACTGGACAGACTAACATATCACCCACTTGTAGGATGTGTACAAACCTGCATTGAAAATTACTTAACTTGACACTTGGACTTGTGTGTGTTACAGCATTTGTTCCCATTCCAGTGTACTATCTCAAGAGACATGCATGACAGAATTGTCTTCTTCCCATTAAAAAGGTCCCTGCATTTGGTCAGACAAGCCCCACCATTTCCCCCTCCCCAAACAACAGGCATGCTTCAGTGAAAGAGTGGCATCAGAACCCGGGCAGAAAGTGAAGGTTTAACCAATTGGCACTACTTGGCTGTATTATACTATTTGTTGCCAGCATGTGTGTGCACTAGCTTGTGCACTAGCTTTCCCTGCAGTATGAAAATTCCATCTGTTGGAAGTTGGACTTCAGCTGCTGTAACCGTACCACGTAAATGTTTAGAGAGACATTTTAAAAAGCTATGGGGGGGGGAAACTAGTTTTTATATCCAACATTTCTTATTGGAAAAAAATCCAAACTGGCTCAATTGATGGGATTTATGCTTCCAGTTGTTCAACAATGGGACTTAAGTTTTATTGCCTCTAAATTGAGCTAGAAGTCTGATACCATGTCAAGCTATCAATCACTTTTCTACAGCTGAAACTGCACAAATGGGAAGGCCAGGACAAACACAAACCAAAGGAATGGAGGGTTTCTCTTTTCACCAGTTGTTGTCCAAATCTACATTGTGAAAAGAATGATTTTTTAATTATTTCCTTACATGACCCTTTTCAGCAATGGGTTTCATTGGTAGAATGTTTAAGTGGAGCAATAAGGAATGAAGGATGTGTAAAAAGTTTTTTTTTTTTTTTTTCTTCCTTTTGTTGTTTTTGGAGATGACCCGAACATCGAGGGCTTGCGTTTTTTTTTTATTGCTCACTGTCTTGGGCTTGGTCCAAATCGCCCTCTTCAGCAGCGGTGTCCGATGTCCATAACTTAGGAGAGAAACGCAGATATTCGTTAAAAATGCAGTGGAATACAGCCAAATATCCACACTCCTTCACCTTTTGTGAGTGAGTGAGGCCATTTCAATAAATGAGTTTGTTTGTAGCATACTGAGACCATAAGACAGACATTGAGGCACCATAACAATATTTATTATACAGTGAAGATCATTTTTGTGCCATGTGAGAACAGAACACTCACTGTCAGGTTGTCTCTGAGGAGTTGCATGATAAGAGTGCTGTCTTTGTAGGACTCCTCATTTAGCTGGTCGAGCTCTGCAATTGCCTCATCGAATGCCTGTAAGCGCAGAGGAAAATGTTAACACTCGCAACAAAGTACAACTGCAGACATGGGAAAGTGACAGATTTTTGTAAGAAAGTCTGCAGACCATTTTAGCCAACTCGCAGGCTTTTGTTGGATCGTTGAGGATCTCGTAATAGAAGACGGAGAAGTTAAGCGCCAAGCCCAAGCGGATGGGATGTGTGGAGTCCATGTCAGCCTTGCTGGTTTCAAACGCTTCCTGGTATGCTTTCTGCGAGAACTCAATGGTAGCTGGAGACAGAGGAAGAAAGAGAACAGAATATAATAGTCAATGTATGTATGTCAAGGTTGAGATTACAAGTCCACATCTTTTTAAAGTTCAATCTTACCAAAATGTGTCCAAACATGGCATCTTCGATACTAACATAGCATCATGATGTAAATCAATGACACCTCCTGTTAACGTTAGCCTGTAGCTCCATGCAGGATTGTGCTGCTTACTGGCTGCTAACAGCTAACGTTATCTAGCTCTCGTCCTGCCGATTTCAACACGGATTTTTTGTTCACAATGTAGTATTATCAGGGAAAAAACATGGTGTGTCCCCTGAACGCGTCGATAGTGAGTTTACTGCGTCCCAAACACACCTTCTATCGTCTCCTGGATGAAGTTGAATCGATTTCCGGTTTTGCCGGTCCGGTCTACAAGCTTACACCAGTTTGATTTTATGCCAAACGGTTGAACCGGCATTTGTCATTATGACACATTCTGGCAAATTAAAAAGTAGCCGACATCAGCAACAGGTGCCGACGGCATCACAACGCTAAATCCAGCTCGTCTTGCATTAGTAATAACCAATATGACAATGTGATAAAGATTATATTATGTTTGTTTATAAACGGACTAACGGATCCACTAGTGTCTGACAGGCCGTGCGCATCTGCTGAGCCGAGGCTGGTGACATAACACCGGCAACATGAAGGAGATCAAATTTCAGTAGAGGGGGGAAGGGGCGCACGTTGTGTTTGTTTACTAGAAAGTTCATGTGTTTTTTGGGGTTTTTCAATTCTTATTTTCAAACCGGTAGATTGATTTTGATTTATATATATATATATATATATATATATATATATATATATATATATATACATATATACATATATACATATATACATATATATATACATATATACATATATATTTTTTTTTAAGATTTACATCAGGAACCAATGGGCTTGGGCCTGAGAGCTACAGACGTGGTGGGGACACTCTTATAAAAATCTAAAATAACACGTTAGCCATTAGCCTTATTTTGTACACATTACGAAGTTGTTTTATCCATCCGCAAAGCTATTTAAAGGAACATTTAAGTGGAATATTGGGAATCACTGTGGCACAATGACAATCAGTCGAGACAGACCTTGGTGATAATTTGATGTTCATTCAGACATTAACTGAAGCAAAGAACTCGTGAATACCAGCTCACAGCCAATATTAGTAGAATACTGAAAGACATGCCCATGCAAAATGTCTGTATCAGCACACCATTTTTCATTATTGGATCTGAATTACACTATGCTAATACGAGAACAGTGGGGGGCAGGTGGGGAAGAAATTCTGTCACTATACATTTTTTCCATGTAGGAAAGCTGGAGGCCAATTTGCTGCCACACACTCCTGTTCCACCCTCCTATGAGGTGGGGCCGTGTGGTCACAAGGCCATGACGCATTGCCCTACTTGACGTCATTTCCAGCTCTTAGCTCTGAGACAAATCTGACACATTCCTATTTGGAGTGTAAAAAGGCCTAGATTTAAAAAAAAAAAAAGATAAGGGTGGGGGGTATTTTAGCTTTTACATGCAAATAAAAAAAAGACAACTGGATATCTCAAAGACTCCCAACGACAACATACAGTGCATATAAAGAGGAGTAAAGTAGTAAGAAACAATAGAAGCAATCACTCAAATTTAACATGAAGGCCTTTCTTCCAGGGAGAAATGCCTTTCTAAAATAAAATAAATAGTACAACTGTGAACTCACTTTTTTTATCATCTCCATCGGCAACTTCAGCAAGGTATCTATAGTAGTCCCCCTTCATCTTTAGATAGAAGACTTTGCTCTCGGGCTGTTTGGCGTTTTTAATTAAATACTCGTCCAGCAGTTTCTGTGAAGACAGAAGCAAATATTGAACAGTTGCACAGTAAGACTCTGCACACATTAAAGTGAGAAAACAAACACATCCACATTGCATGTAACAACATTAAAAATAGGTGGGGCTCCCCCACTGCAAGTGTCCCATTAGCCTCCATCCACCAGAGAGCACTACTCCCTCTGCAGTTCATAGCTGCACAGCTCAATGGTTAGTGAGTACAGTTCTGCTACATCTCATCCAGTGTCATTAAGAAGAAACATTTTGCTCTGTGTCAGTTTCAGCTTAACTCTAGTCTCTCCAAATCTGTCTACAACCAGGCCAGGCCTCAAGTGTGTCCCCAACTGTCTTCTGCCCTGGATTCCACTCTTTCTATAAGCACTCTCCTCCTGTCAGCACTGTAAAGTAAAGTTTGTCTTATTGCTGACACCAGTCTTATTGCTGATTTTAAAAGACGAGGCCAAGTGCTTTCATTCCCTACTGAAATGTACTCAAGATTCGGAAAGACTAGGGTAAGATACAAGTGCTGCCTGTGTTGCGTCATACTCCCAATTATTACTTAAAACCGCAAGAGTTAAAAAAAGGACCATGCTTACAGCACGTTCATGTAAAAACCAAAAGGTAGCTCCATGTCTGGCTGGTAAGCAGGATCTGCCTCCATCTAGTCCATATAGTGCAGAAATATGATTAAAGGTAACAGCTAGGAGAAAGTTTTAGCTTAGATGTTCAATGATGAGTTTACTACTGTAACTGCTGCTTCCTTTTACCATTACATCACCTACACACGTTTTGAACTTTACACGAAATATAGCAGAACAGTTGAATTAAATATTAATTTTAACAACCTTTAGATAGTTAACAAATGAATTTAGTCTGTGCTTTTCGGCTGAAAATGCATAGTTGCTTAATTTAACAACATAGTAATAAATAAGTGGTAATATAGCTAAAATATAAAACAAATCACATCCTGTGATTACACTCTAGGATAAGTCATCCGCCTCTGAATGGACATGGAAGATTACCAGGGCTAATCTTAGTCAGTGAAACCGTGGTTTATGCTCAAATTAAAAAATTTAGAGAATAGATTAACCGATCAAACGACAGTCCTGACTGCGAGGCAATATGGTGTTTAGAACAGATATAAATGTCCTCTTAGCCTTTAACTTTTTTTAAATCGAAGGAAAGAGCTTTCCCTTCCAAACCCTGGTGAGAAAGAAGCTGCCCTTGTCTGAGCCAAACCCACCCTAGCAGCCACTCCCAAGTCATTTACTGACACAAAGATTGGCTCAGCTGAAACACGTGCATGTCTCAAGTGCAAAGCATTCCTCTTTCACTGCATGCTCTGCACAATAGACAAGAAGAGGGGTAGCCTCCCTCTCAGTGCTTTCACACAAAGCTCTGATTTCAGTCACCAGTATTGACAAGAAAGCACAAACAGTGTTGCTGGATTAAAGCCTGACTGGTTATGCGTGCGAGTGCCTTTACATGTTAGGAACTTATATTTTTTTCCACGCATGGACTAAACCCTCATTATCAATTCAAATAGTAACACTACAATTAGCTGTGAGGTGGTTCTGGTTTTGTTTTTTTTAAGTAATAATCTTGAAGACTTTCATTTATATAAATGTCTGTTAAGTCACTATCACCGAATAAGGTAACACAATGGTGATTGAGCCTATGGCCCACTGATGAAAGCCCTTGCATTTGCAGTATTATGAAGTGGGTGTCTGTGGCGACATTCCCAGGAAAGGCAACACTGTTTGGATCTCTGGGAAGTGAGATCCAAAAACACACCTGCAATTCCCGCTTATCGCCATAGGTGCCGCCAAAGAGAATGAAACAGATCTTCGAGATCATAAATTTAAACTCAACAGCAAATATAATAAATCAGACACGATGATGACTGAACAAGAAAAACATGTGGTGGTCTCTATGACAACTTTGACAAGAGTTTAATTTTGAAATGTCCCACCACTAGAATACCAGATGAGCCTAGGGTGGAAATCCAGTTGGAGGAACCCGCTTCACATTTTTGTAATAGTTTATCTGTTCCGATGCTTCAGATGTCAAGGTGTAGTCTACAGTGTCATGTTCTGAAGAAGAATGAATAGAATTTTCTCAGCTGGCACCCAGTCTGGTCTACAAGCCCTACATTCACATCCTGTGAGGAAACTGGAGCCCAACCATCTCAAAGCCCCTGCTGCCTCCAAACGAGATCGTCTTGTTTCACAGTCTGCTGTGCAGGAAATCAAGACAGAGGGAACACAAGTAGCTCACTTGTCTATTGCGATCTCCTGCGCTTCTGCCGTTGTGGGTGCATAACTAACCTATCAGACCTCTGCAGACAAGTTAAGGCATGAGGACTGACACACCCTCCTCTGCTGACAAACCCTCAGTCAACACTCACTAGCAGAGATACTGAAAGCTGAGTCACAGCTGTGCAAGTGCATATTCTCATGTACACATATGGAAAGCTGGTTGAAAATGAATGGGTCCTGTAGCTTTGTAATGCATTTTTAAGACAGCATCTCAGGGAAATTATCTCAATTTTACAGATACGCTTCCATCCAGCTCTCCTCTAATCCATTATCAAGACAGGCCTGAAATAATGCAAAGCACCAATCTGTGCTGTTGCATTAGATTAAACCAAAGGTTAAAGTATTTAGATAAGCCTTTAAATCTGGACTAATGTCTGAGAATGCATTTAGCTCAACTGTAGAGCACAGCCTCATTGGTTTCAATGAGTGGCTCTGCAGGAGGGTGTTATTTTTGATGATCTGTACAAACTGGGCATTAGGGAGTGTACGACTCGTTTAGGCATGTAAATTCTTGCACTTGGCTAACCACATCAGGCTTCTATCTGCCAGATGGGACTACATGGATACTGAACATAGCACAGCTTTACAGAGCACAGAGCGTATCTGTCCTGTCAGTCCTGAGTTCTCTCTCTCCACCCACCCATTCAGACACACCTTGCTGGTGTAGTCACTATGACATTTTGTCAGTTCACACCCTCACAAGGTTTCAAGCCCATTGTTCTAAATCCAGATTCCCAAAAGGCAGGAACAGTGGGAGGACTACATAATACTTCCTTGTCCTCTCCGGCCACATTTATACAACAGAGGAGCTCACAGGAGGCAGGGCAGATGCCATTTGACACACAATATTGGACCAAATGTGTCTCTTTAAATTGTGTTACTACAGACGTGTCATGAAGACAGACAGCTGTGAACAACTCAATGTGGGCATATTATACTTCAAGTTGAGCAAATATAGTTTCTTGCACCAATTTCTAAGCTACATCAGACATTTATCTTAATACATTAAAAACACTTCAACCACTTTATATATACATATATAAAATATAGCTCTGCTTTGAGAGTACTTTTTTCCAGGAAGGTGGAGGTGGTCTCCATCTCACATACAGGAAACAAAGATCGATTCTGCAGACTTAAAAAAATCGGGATATTTACCAGAACCTTGTTGCAGATATCTTGCAGCTCCTTCTCCACAACCTTCTGATACTCCTTGACCTTCTCCGGGTCCCTCTCCTTCTCCCTCTCCTTATCCTTCTCCTTCTCCTCCTTCCCAACGAGCTTCTGATAGATACTGCAAATCACCCTCCATGCGGAGCGCCTCGCCCCGACCACGTTTTTGTAGGCGACGGACAGCAGGTTCCTCTCCTCGTTCGACAGCTCGCCTCCCAGCTCTGTTACCTGCTTCATAAACTCTGCCATGTCCTCGTAACGCTCGGCCTGCTCCGCCAGCTTGGCGCATTGGATAAGACACAATTTATCCATAGTTTATATTATTGGGGGGGACTGATAAATTGGAAATCCGGGGGGGGTGTAATGTGACAATCAAGGAGTGTTGAGTTGAAGAATAGGGTGTAGCAAAGGGATCGACGGATGTTATTCCACCACGGTGACGTTACAAGCTGCGGAAAGAGTAGATATAAATTAGCATAACCACTATAACTGGAGTGCAAATCATTATGACAGTATGAGCTGGAAAGTGGCACCAATCTAACGTTAGGTAACATTAAAATACTTTAAAGCGAGAAAAAAAACGTTTCCTTAAACTATCACCTTTAATTACACAAAACCCCGCTTTCACCACGATTACCACAGCGTTACATACTCATGAATTACAGTGTAAAACAAACAATAAGCTGTGTCTTTATAAAACGTTTTGCCCCGTTTCGCACGGCAACCCGCCACAAAGCTGTCTGCTGCAGCTAGGCTAACGAGTTAGCTCAAAGCTAGCTGCCGTTAGCTAGGCCACTCCTTTCAAAAAAAAAAAAAAATGTCACGGTAGCGTTACTCATATAAAACACTAAATAAACCACAATTTAACCAGTTTAGGAGATCAATCAACGATCGTATAGTTAAATGAAAGTGTAAAGAAAAGTACTCATCGTTTTCTGACCTGCGGAGGATCAAATCTGCTCCACAATATGAATCCGATTTGAGAGGTTGGTCAGAAAGGCAAAGAACGGCTAGAGCAGAAAATACAACTTCACTCGCTAAAAAAAAAAGGGCAGTTCCTCTAAATGCCCACTGGCCAATAAGAAAGCGTAATCCCGCTTGATGGACAGGAAGGTTTAAGCGGTGTTAACCAGTAGTTGTTTAGCGCAGGGGAAAAAGAGGCGGTGCTTCGGGGGGGATAGTTTGACAGACCGGAACGCTGCAGCGGACTGGGGCCACGGGGTTTCCTCCAATTAGAGCAAGGGATGAAGACGTCATCGCATTGCCATGGTGATGGCTCATCCAATCACTCCCTGCTTTTCACACGCTTTAGGCACTGTAGGCGGGGTGTGGCACTCACTAGATCTTTCTCAAATGTTTATTCAAGGGATTATCTGGTAATATTTTATATTTTTGTCCACAAATCACATGAAAACACCAAAACCAACATCAACAATGGATGTATGTGAAATTATGTTCAATTCTTCCTAGTCAAAATGAACATGTCAGATACCCACAATGACATTGTTCCAAGGTAAAATTACGTCACTTTTGCCATTGATGTGTATTGGGCTCTCGATTTTAGGTATCCACAATTGCATTTTTGATATCTAGAATGACCATTCTGGATATCTGCAATAGAAAAACTCCCATTTCAGATATCTACAATTCAATAATCAGCCTAATTCATTTCTACAACTCCTGTCTTCAACCTTCATTAGAAGTGTGGTTATCTCCAACTGTGCATCTATATGCATACTGAGGGCAAAACAGATAAGATGATGATTTCAAACTATTTTGAATTTGGCATGGCCATATCTGCTAGGTTGCCCAGGGGTCAAAGTTGAGTTACTGGGCCCCCACTAACCCCTGGTTCCTATCACTCTGTGCGTGTACAGTTTGTATATGCTATGCTGGAATATTACCTGGCCCAAGAATTGCTGTGTGGTAATTTTATTAAAAACATTAATTTAGGGCGTTTTCATATTAATGATTCATACCATGCCCGAGTACGATTGGCTTTCACACCTGATGCTAACTGTACCCGAGTACACATGAGCCATACTCCAGACCACCTTTTCAAGTGGACTCGAGCATGGATCGACGTGCCTGAGTAAGGTACTGGATTTTGGGGTCAAGTGGACTCGATACCGGGCCCGGGTCCCTGATGTGAAAGCACCCTCAGTAATAGCATATTCAACACAGAACCACAAAACTGAAAAAAAGGCCTTGAACTAGATTTTGACTCAAGTAGCCTCTTCAAGACAGGGCATTAAGATCATAAAGCAAATCGTTGCCTGCTTTGCACAGTTGGTAGTCCAGCCTTGTTTATTGAGAGATCTAAATTGGGCCTAAAATCGGCCTCTAATGTGTGGCAGGCATAAATACTTTATGGCAATCAATGAATTACTTCAACTAGCCAGAATCCAATGTCGTTATGCACCAAAAGATTGCTCTTGCTTGCTGTCGCTTGAGAATATATTACAATTTTGTGTGCCATTTCTCATCCTCTTTTCAGTCCACATTGTAGTTTAATAGTCAACAGGGTGTGTATACTTTACAAACTTGTAACGTTACATTTTTCTTGTTAACTAAACTTAAAAAAAGTTGAACATTTTATTTCATTTTTGTATTTCATTTTTAACTTGTAACTTTTGTTTGAAGTTGAACAATTGATTGAATTTTTTGCATTTTGTTTAATTTTTGCAAATCATTATCGGCATGATATGCTCCTATATCACAGTTACAAAAAATGGCAAACTGTCCTTGAATCGTCCCCCACTTGAGGGCGAATCCAATCTTTAAGTCCACCCTCTTTTTCCCAGTCTTTGTTGTACTTTTTGCCATATTTCGCTCACAAAGATTACGATGAGCACACTGCAGGTATCTCAGTGATGGGCGGTGCTGTCCCACTGTGTGTAGAGGATGAAAATGGCCTCCGTACATCCTGACAAGGATCAGTTTCCACTCTGGAATGTCACCCAACTGAAATTCGACCTGAAACTTTTTGACAATAGGTGAGCAGACAAGGATTGACTCACACATGCTGGTACGCCAGTCATTTTGCTTTTTTAGGATGAGGATGTCATTATTCTGTATTTTTCTTATTGTCAGCAAATCTCATGAAAAAACAACAATATGTAGATTTGTCTTTCAGTACTTTCCAACTTCCCTACCCTGGCTCTCTGCCCAAAACAAATATATAGTTCAGTCATTTTCTAAAACAGCTTGTCCCTGTAGCAAATGTTACTCAAACAGAAATAGGGCATTTGTTGGGGACTATTTTCAGCTGTGGATTTGGTGCTCTGGTGAGTATTTTTGGCAGCAGGAAGAACATGTCAATACCATGACAACTGAGCAAAGTCATGTGTCATGTGATTTGATCAAAAGCTCCAGAACAGTCACAAAATGGACCTTGAGATTGTTTAATCAACTGCTGTTTCTTCAGCTCAACCTTAAAGCCAACAGGGACAAAATCTCCTCAAAGGTCCCATATTGTAAAAAGTGCTTTATAATAAAGCAGGTTTAAGTGCTGTATAAATACTGTGAAAGTATCGTAACACTCAATACATGGAGAAATACACACAGCCCGTATTCAGAAACTGTTTGAAACAAGCAGGATTTCCTCAGGATTTCTGTAATTTAGTGATGCCACAAATATATGGGTTGCGTCCGAAATTCCACACTAACATGCTATTTAGTACGCTAAAACAGTATGTGAGATTTTTTAGTATGTCCGAAATCTTGGTATGAAACCAATAGTACGCGAATTGTATAATATTTCTGGTGAAATGTTACAGTATGCAACGCTGGACACTACGGCAGCATAAATATCCCACAATGCAATGCAGCATTAACGGTCATAACAGACGTTTTTCAGACAGCTTTGTAACGTCATTAACGCTTCAATTTAACTGTAAGTATAAGATTTCACTTCGCTAGGTTTAACATATATTCTAAATTAATTCAGACTTTGATTCTCACAAACTGTCGTTTTGGTCACATGAGGTTGGCACGGGTTACCATGGTTACATGTCTCTAACCGGCAAGGAAGAGACCACGTAAATTACTGCTCTGTGCGTCCGAAAAGATACATACTACTGTTTATTCACACAAGAGTATGTTGAACGTTAGTACACCTATTGGGTATGTAGTGCATGGTATGCGATTTCGGATGAAGCCTATGTGAAAGATCAGCTGACAGGAAGTAAACATGGACCAAAGCTGTTGCAGCAACGTGCGCTAAAACGGAGCGTTTCAGACAAAGGGTAAATACAGGCATATTAAGGCAGACAGTATGATGAAAATAAAATGCTTTTTGAATATTACAGCATGCAAACATGTTCTAGTAGAATAGAATACAGTTGTGAACCTGAAAATTAACATAATATGGGATCTTTAATTAAGGTGCCCAGAGAAAAATGGGAATTTTAACATGTATGACAATTTGCTGACAAAGATCATGTGGTATGATTGAAAGCGCCAGATCAGCTACTAAATGGATCTTGAGATGAGATTGTTTTGTCAGCTACATATTCATTGTAATAAAGCAACTTGTGTGTTTTTAACAGTTTTTTGGGACAATGGATCTCTATGTCACAGAGGACAAAGCTATATCAGGCTTTGGCTTCACAGATAATGCTTGTTAGTAGGAGCAATTCATTGTTGGTTTTGGTCTTTTCATGGGAGGTTTCAATACAGGACATCACCAGACATCCATTACCTGTAACCGCTTATCCTATTCAGGGTGGGGGCTGGAGCCGATCCCAGCTGACATTGGGCGAAGGCGGGGTACACCCTGGACAGGTCGCCAGACTATAACAGGGCTGACACATAGAGACAGACAACCATTCACGCTCACATTCACACCTACGGGCAATTTAGAGTCAACAATTAACCTAACCTGCATGTCTTTGGACCTGGGGAGGAACCCGGAGGATATCACCAGACATAACTTTTCATTTGTGTTGCTGCAAATACAACAGGTGTACCTTGTATGTGCATTAAAGGACTGACAATACATTATATGTCAATGTGTCAAACAGCCCTATTTGTGTACGGCCGTCCTCTCTAATAACTGACTCATTCAGTCCACAGCTTACAGTGGCTCAAACATCAGGTAGCATGATTGTATCTCTGGGCAGTTTCTATTCAAATCTTGTTTGCCATCAGCCGGCCTCTTCAAAAGTCTTTTGTATGCCTCTTCCTTCTCTTACACAATTCACCCCGCCTCACTCTGACCTTTGTGCTTGCTTTATCTCCACCTTTGCTTCATACCTCTCAGTCACAGAGGAAGGCAGAGTGACAAGCTGCTGAGGTCATGAAAAGGCGTCGGTTTAGGTAATGCTTGGTTTCAGCTGAAACCTTTCTACCTGGCAACAGCTCTCACTCAGTTGCTTTGGTCCATATGATGACAATATGCCAATATACATTATGTGATGATGATGATATTTCAGATAAATTAATGTATATGTTCCTGGGGGTTATCATGCCATATAAATAATAAAATACAGTCTCAGTTCTCCGATACTGGTAACTGCTTGTATCACTGTGTGCTTAGTCATACTGTACATCCCCACGGTAACAACCACAGATGCATTATTTACCATTCCTCACTGACACCAGTCAAACTAATAGGAGCGTTAACTTTTAGCCAGACAGGATTAAATCCTTATAAAACAAGTTGCCTCCTTATTCCCAGACTACAGGCTGAATGATTGTGAAGGAAAAAGTAATTTAAAAAAGCTGTTGTTCCATTTCGTTATTTACTTTTTGACTCCTTTCCTCTTCACGGTTGACTGCAGTCCTGCTCTTTCACTGACCGACTCCCCGATGGTGAAGCCAGCTGTCTGATGCGCTCTGGTGACTTGTTGGAAGTGAAGAGTCACAAGTGATTTAAGTAAACGTTCAAACTGAATCACAGTGTGATCTAGGTCACTTTTACAATTCATTATTTGTTTGCTCTCACCACAAACACAGAAAACTCTTCAGAGCTTCAATAAACTGTTCAAACCTGCCTGCTGGGTGTGAATGTTGAGGCAAGCCATATAGTTAGCCAACACAATTTCCATTTTGATTTCATTCATTCACTCCATAAAAATTTAATTAGTGGTTAAAAATGGGCATGACAGCAATTCAAGTCCAAGTCTGCAAAATATCAAGAATCTTCTCCCACAGATGATCTGAAGTCTTGTGTAGCGAATACTAATATTATATAATTTTATATGTGAATAAATGCTTTGCTCATATATGCCTTGTTATCATGGATCTGTTACCATAATCTTTGTTTATTAACTCCAGTCCAAACATGCTTTGAAAGTTGTGAATTAATGCGTTGCACTTTAGATTCAGGGTTGACTCTTTGTGTTTGTTGTGTAATTATCTGCAAAAGACAAAGCCAATGTTGTAAGTTTTCTGATATTTTTTTCAGTCATTTCACAGCAAATGCATCCGCTCCGGTTGGGACAAGACATGCAACTGTTTTCTGTAAAGAGCTGATCAAGAGTTAGATTCAGCATCTGATCATGTGCTGCATCATAAATAAACGGTGCACAAGGAGTCCTTGTCAAGGACCCTCCTTTACAGCCAGCAGGATACATTACGACAGCTTTTATTGCTCTCAACAGGAAACAACATAAAGGTTAACTTCCTGTTTATGGTCAAACCGCATTCTCTTGCCTTTACAGAGTCATTTACTGTATCCACTCATAGTTTAAAAGCACCTGCATCAAGGGAAACTATCTAAAACTAGATGTAATGTAACTATTCTGAATAAAGTGTCTTTCCAATTTCAATATCTTCAGTGAAAAATGCATTTTGACTTTCGGTCCTCTCCCTCAACTTTAAAGTCTATATTTGAATTACCACTTACACTCCATAGGCGAAGAACTAAGACATCTATTTCTGTCATCAGACATGGCGCTCTTACATGAAGAGTCTCTTGTCCACAGTAGGCCAGATGGCTATAAATAGTAATGGTTAATAGGTTGGGAAATCCCATGGCGTCAGCTCTAGTTTTGAGCAGCTTGTGTGAATATTAGCCAGCTGCGTGGCAGCTTCTACAGCTCAGGTTCACATTGTTTCATCTGAGATGTGGAGCAGCCAAAATATCAGGCAGTATCGGATTTTTGTATATTATTTTTTACATTAATGTGTGATGTAGCTTTTTGTCATTTATTACTGTCATATTTAAAGGCACAGTGTGTAAAATTTGGCGATATCTGGTGGTGTGGTTGCAGACTGCAACCAACTGAGTACCCCTTCGCTCACTCCTCCCTTTCCAACACTGCGGTAACGTGAGCCACTGAGTGCAAAACCGTGGTTTTACACTCTGCGGCTCACGTTATTGCAGTTTCACAAGCGTGTCAGAGAACTACTGTGGCCTGTGAATTAAAAACAAAAATCTGGTCCTCTCTCCAGGGTCCATGTGTGGAGAGGAGGTTGTGTTGCTCTGGCTCTATCTATTTGGCGTGGAGAGGAGGTCGTGTTGCTCTGGCTCTATCTACGTGGCGTGGAGAGGATGTCGTGTTGCTCTGGCTCTATCTACGTGGCGTGGAGAGGAGGTCATGTTGCTCTGGCTCTATCTACGTGGCGTGGAGAGGAGGTCGTGTTGCTCTGGCTCTATCTGTTTGGCGACGCCGGGAAGCTGCTTGACATGACATCCTTCTGGATCCACCTTCTCACATATGTTCACATTACATGTATTATTTTTTGTCATATGGATTGTTTATATTGTATTTTCATTATGTTGTTACTCTGTACACACGACATCTATTGCACATCTGTCCATCCCGGAAGGGGGATCCCTCCTCTGTTGCTCTTCCTGAGGTTTCTTCCACTTTTTCTTTTTTCCCTGTTAAAAGGGTATTTTTTTTGAGGGGGGGAGTTTTTCCTTATCCGATGAGAGGGTCGCACTGTAAAGGACAGAGGGTGTCGTATCCTGTACAGATTGTAAAGCCCCCTGAGGAAAAAATTGTGATTTTGGGCTATACAAATAAAATTGACTTGACTTGACTTAATGCAGAAACTGATTAGAATATGAAGTTTTGATGAATTCAGTGACAACTGTAGGTGTGATTGCTTGTTTGTGTTCATTGTGTTTATTTAGTGGCTTGTGACTGTCAAATGACTGACTGTGAGAGTCGAAGGTGGTCTCCACTCCACACTGCACAGTGGTGGGAGGTCGCCTCATGGCAATCAGGCCTCTGTGCTCCAGTTCACAGCCCATCTCTTGGCTCTAATTAGAGGTAATTAAAACACTCTTTCACTCTCTTACTCACACGCAGACACATACATGCACAGATGCAAGCCCACACCAGGATTTCAATAGGATCTAGGCTCTAATTAAATCCAACAGAGAATGTCACTGAATTATCAAATAGGATTCAGACTCTCCTCCTGCATTTCAGTAAAGTCAATGTGCTTTTCCCCCTCGTATCTTGTGCAGATTTCAGCGGCGCTGACGTGCTGAGCTTCCTCTCACTCTATCTGTCCTCACACTGGAAATCAGCTTCTGCACATTTGCATCAACTGCTCTTTAAATAGAGGTTATGTGCTAAAGCCTATGTGGAAAATGTACTGCATAAACTGCTGTGTGTGTGTGTGTGTGTGTGTGTGTGTGTGTGTGTGTGTGTGTGTGTGTATTAGTTAGCTTGGTATGCAGGTTACATTCTCTTTCTTTGACTGCTTATATGAATAATACATCACCTGTGCTCACTAAAGTGCACATCGCTGTAGAGATTCACCACATCGAAGTGCATATATAGAGTATATCCGGTATATATATTTCCCTCAGGTCTCATTCCGTTAGGTTTGTTAGTTGTAACTAGTAAACTAACAGTATACCTATATGTTCACTTGTGGTATAGTTCATATTACAGTTGCAGTACAAAATACAACTTGGATGTAAACTAGTTGTGTACTCAAAGTTTACCACTTTTACATTTAAAGAATACTTTTATAATCTAAAATGTGGGCCAATTTAGTCCCAAGAAGTATTCAAGTAATACACTTACAAGTATACTACTAGTACACTAGTATGGTTGTTCTGCACAATCTTGTGAAAGGTTTATTGAGGTGATGCAGAACCCTTCAGACAGCTTCCTCTGTGGTGTTTGTCTCCTTTCCCACCTCCTCTGCTTTCATAACGTATGGAGACTGCTCACTACCAGTTCTCCCTGCCATCTCTCTGTCTGTGTTTCTCCTGACTGACTCAGCCTTTCCGTGGACGCTCAACAGTCAAACATGTTCAGACACACATATGCACTGGCTTGTCACTGGCAGAAAATCATGCTGTTTGTTCAGAGCTGACTCTCCACGTCCAGGCAGCACTGCACCCTTCCACCTCGCTGCTGCAGAGCGGCAGTTGGCTGCAGAAAAGCCCCGAGCGAGGGACACTCTGGCTGGATATTGTGCCTCTCAGTCAAGCTGCTCCATATGAGCCAGAAAACGTGTTATACTAACTGAAGGGGGGGCTTGAAAGAAAGTGAAAGACAGATGAAAAATGTAGGATGTAATATGATAAAGGTTGACATTAAAACAAATACTTTTGAGTTTCCGCTGCAGTGGATGAAATGTCAGGAAAACAGTAAATTATTGAGGATTTATGTGGTGTAATCATACTGACTAAGTCAGCTGTGGTGTTATTGGCCTGGTCCAATACAGGTCAATCTTAAATAGAGTGAAGTTACAATTAGATGCTGATGTAGAGGCTGTTTCATCACTGTCTCCATTAATCTTGAAGGTAGACATGCGGGGAAGCCAATCTACAACTCAGCACTACAGAGAACTATTGTCGAGGTCAACGAAGAGCAGATCAGAACAGAAAAATCAATGAGGCTCCTCAGGAAGCATGATCGCCCTTTAGCAATATGGCAGCGTAAAGTCATTAGCCTTGTGTGCAGCAGCTTTATGTAACATTAATACGTATGTTTGGTCTTTCATGGAATACAAGTGTTATTGGGGAAAATGCCATCATGAAATAAAAAATTAAGTCCTATAAAACTATGCTATAACGTTATCATGAAAATAAAAAACATTTATGATAATGAACTGAGTTTTAATCATTTCTATTGGGGCTATTGTTATTTATTCTCATTTTCATACACTCAAGAAATCATAAACTTAAAAAAGTAGGGCAAGAGGGGTTAAAAATAATGAGTCCTTCTCCAGGATATGTATGCATACGCAAAATGTTATTCCAGTTTGCCAAAAAGATGAAAGTAGGGCCACAAATCTGTTACGGCAGTACAGGTTTCCTCAGAAAGGAGTTTTGTACATTGGGAAAGACAATCAGCTGAGGACATCTATTATGCTCTCTTGACACTTGTCCTAGTGCCAGATGAGTCATGTGTATTAAAGCTGAGCAACAGGTTTCTTCAAGCAACTAAATACATGTTGAAATCACTTCTTTGAGTTTGGAATAAATTGGGATCACTAACACACTTTAACAGGCTACTCTATCAAAAAGTAAGTACAACTACAAGTACGTATACCTTTCTGTAGGCCTATAAGGCAAGAATACTTAATTATAGTTTTCTCAAGTATATCTTGATCAAAAGATTAAGTACAAGTAGGCCTATAAGCCAAGTATACTTAGACCTTTCTGTATACTTGTCAGTATAAGCCAAGTATACTTATATTTTTCAGTATACTTGTCAGTATAAGCCAACTATACTTAGACTTTTCAGTATACTTGTCAGTATGAGCCAAGTATACTTAGACTTTTCTGTATACTTGTCAGTATGAGCCAAGTATACTTATCTCTGATAAGTACATAACAATTAAACTGAAAGTATACTCTCTTGTTTTAAGTTTAAAAGATGTATACTAATAGCACACTTGAATAAACTTCTTTTTGGTAAGACTGAGGTTGATCTGTCGGTCCAACTGATTGACTGCACAGTTTGTGGTCTGATTCACTGACTGACTGTTGATTTTTTCCAGTGAGTGGGGAAGTGGGGAGAGGGGGAAGCATGAAAACGACATTAAAAAAAAACTTGTAATATCCCACACTGGAAGATGAAAGCTGTTGTGATTCAACCTTGTTGTAGCACAGTTTGGTGATAGTGTGGAGGAGGGAAAAGGTGTTACACAACAAGTGGGCTTCCAATACTCCCACCAAGGGTGCTACAGTACCAGAGACTCAGCCAAATGAAGCAGTGATAGGAGTAGGCTGAAGTGCTCCTATCTCTCTCTCATTTGCCATCTGTCTCTATGGCATTGTTTCATTTTCATTCCCTCCTTTCCAGCTATATATTTTTGCTTTGCTTTGCCTTTCTCCATTAACACACATGCAATATCACCACTGGAAAGAACATCCCTTTATCTAGTAAGCACTGTTGCTCTGTGTTTTGCAAGGTACACACCCAAATACCATCAGTCACGTTGTAAGGTAGATCAGACATGAGGGCTGACGGGAGCCTGTGTCGACCTGCAGAGATGAGACGCTGCCAACTCTGCACAGGAATGCAGCCAAGAATGAAGGAAGGAGGCCGTAAAATGAGAGGGAAGGCTCGAGTGAACATGATAAGGACATGCGTCTCCTGAGGGGAGAGGCGTCGGTGTGCTGGTAGGAGTGCATTTTGTAATAGTGGTAGGAAGCAGAGCCTGTGCATAAAAGCATTTTATGTACACATTTAACATTACTGCTGCCGTGTTTTAGTGATTTGGATGCATTTCGTCTGCTGTTCCAGGCATCCATTGATTTCCATTAATTCCTGTACAATTAGATAAGGAAATCTATTAACAGATTCTTGAAACATTTCCGATAAGGCAACTTTGACTAAAAAATATTATTACTATAAAGCCAAATAAATAGAGATGCCTGGAATCGTAATGGACATACATTAATCTATCTCTTCCCTTTCAAGACAGCGGTCATGGTGCAAAACCGCGTTAAGGCCGTTCACCTCGCTCAGAGGCCATCCTTACCATAATAACACTACTTTGGGAGCAACGGAGGTCAGACAGCGGCTGGCGTTACCACAGTTTTGAACTCTGCAGCTCACGAAATGTCCCCCGAAATGTTACACACTGTTCCTTCAAGGAACAACAATTTGTCATGTTGGTGTTATTAAGGAGGTGTACGTGATTATGTTCAGAAAATAAAACTACCCATTGCTCAACCATGCAGTCTGGCAATCATATAAGCCTCTCCCTGCCTTCTCTGTGGTGAGGTGAATTGAAATGGAAAGTTACTAAAGCAGTTTTTTTTATGATACGTCGGCCACTCCCTGTGGTTTACTAAAAGGTGAGGTGAGTGGCATGCTGTTGTATCTCTCACAGTCCTGCTCTGCAACGTGTGACCGGGCGTGTCCGTTGTCTGGCTGCAGCACAGATTAGCAGTTTAAGACTAATAAATGCAGGAATTTGCTTGTGACAAACAAAATAGCAACAGTTTGACCAAGACATGGACATAATTGCAAAGTGCAGAAGCCTTTACGGATGTTCTCTTTTTTTTTTTTTTGATGCTGTTGTCTTTAGTGTTTTATGAGTCATCAGAGGGCAGGGCTCAACCACCGGGCCAGTTGACAAATAGACACTGCCCAGACTGTGCTTCAACATGCCCGAAGAGAAAGCTCCCACAGCTAAATCAAAGACAAGTAATGGAAATGTAAATTTATAGTTACATTTCTGTGCGACTTCTAGAAACCAGTGAATCGATGATCAGAATAAAATGTTTAGATTAGATTACATTCAATTAGATAACTTATTTTGCACAATAAACTGAAATAAACGTAATTGTTGAAACATTTCCAATAAGGCAACTTTGACAAAAAACATTATTACTATAAAACCAAATATTGGAGATGCCTGGAATAGTAATGGACATACATTAATCTATCTCCTTCCTTTCCAAGACTGCAGTGCAAAACCGTGTTAAGGCCGTTCACCTCGCTCAGAGGCCATCCTTAGCATAATAACAATTCTAAAAACAATACATATGAGATGAAACCTTATAAAAATTATGTTAAAAACACAAGCCCCTACCTCAGGAAACAAGCAAGTATCACACGTCATTCAAAAATTTCACTGCTGTGGGAACAAAAGACCTTTTAATTTAACTTTTAGACTGCTAAAAACACCAGAGGATAACCTTCAAACTAGTATGTTTTGAACTTGTGGTTCTTTTCCCCAAAACTGTAACGAAACAGGTAATGCTGCCCCAACATACAAGGCATTGACCACAAAACTGAACATTTTAAAGTGTCCTACTAAACTTGAAAGATTTCTTCACTTTCTTGAGGAAAGACAACCTGGTGCCTTTTTAAAGACAACATTAACAAGGTCAACTTTATATCAGTTTCCTCCTCCAGAAACAACTTCAACCTCGGTGATGATTTAAAAGACTTTGTTATGTAATAAGAAGGGACATGTTGCACAATCCCTTTTCAAAAGGTAAAAGAAAAGAAAAGAAAGAAAGAGCAACGCCCTGCTGCAGTGCAGTATTACCTCTAAAAGGCCTCAGCCAAAGGTCCTCTATCTACATCACACCACCAGCAGCGCTGAGAGCTCCCGGTCCTCCTGGCCAGAGGGGCTTTTCCAGTGCAGCGGGGCGTTTGGCTCCAGACCCAGAGTGATGATGTGATGTCAGCTCCCTGCACAGAGGTCACAAACTCAATTATTCACAAGCATGCCCCACATTGGATCAATATATTGACTAATAGGTTTGGGCCGGATGTGTCCTCAGGACCGGCCCTAGACTTTTGGGGGCCCGAAGCAGGATTTGGTTTGGGGGCCCCCCCTCATTGTAATTTGTTGCCACCTTCCTTACAAAAAAATAAGTTTATTCAAGTGTGCTATTAGTATACTTCTTTAAACTTAAAATAAGAGAGTATGCTTTCAGTTTACTTTTTATTTACTTATCAGAGATACACATAACAAATTTATACTTCAGTATACTTGGCTTATACCGACAAGTATACAGAAAAGTCCAAGTATACTTAGCTTGAAGTGAAAAGTTTAATTTGGGTAAGTACTATTAGTTACTAGTACTATTCACTTAAAGACTCACAAGGTTGCTAACAAGCAGCTAAATGAGACTACTAAACGTCATCATGCCGACTCGTCCGCCTTCGCAGCCTCATTGCGTATACTCGCGCTAATGCCACCGTGGTGTAGTTCGTTTATAGCCTAACGTTACATTTTTTTTTACTTCTGGTGATTGCATTTACACTTCAAATATCATAAAAGTGGTGTTCATTTGTGGAGATTATTTTACGGAATAAAACGTGTAAGTATCATTAACGTATGTTTGCCACAGAGCTTATTTTCTGCAATGATCCAAATTCCAGTGGAAAAATCCCATTGGCTTTTTGTCGAGGGAACCCAGGGCGATGCTAACTTCCTGGTTGGCCTACAAAAATACATCATCCTTGGAGCACTCTATAGAGAAAGCGAAAGATTGTAACCTGCTTTTGTAAATGTGCATAATATGTACCAAGCTGCAGCAAATCTAGTAAGCTGATCAACCCCACATTCACACAGTACAGTGCTTCTGTCACCATGGTATAATTAGCATGGACCACATGAAATGGTTTGGGGGGTTGGTGTTAATTATTAAGCGGCTGATTCAAGAGCTTTGCAGGCAAACAGCAGCAGAAAGGTCACCGGGAACAGCTAGGGCACCGAGCTCATTTCTAATGATTCAAAAGCACCCGTGCCGCTATCATTTGCAGCTAATATTTTGGAGATGGTTTCTCACGCTTTACCATCACACACACACCCACACGCTCACAAAACCACTCGCTTACATGCACATGCTCGCCCACCCTTGTTCTGCAGTAGATATCAGCTTGCGGGTCGTATAAAACAGAACAGGCCATCATGAGTTTTCATCCCCTCCTCCCTCCCCTGATTATTCTAACTGACAGTGCACTCTGTCTTTTCTGGGTTGCCTCTGCATGCCTCTGGGGCACAGATTGGCACAGAGATAAACTTAGCAACAGCTAGCCGGGTCAGACTGCAGCCCTAATAGAGATATATATAGAGAATGAGGAAGAGGAAGTGGTGTAACAGGAAGAGTGAGCGGGTGATGCAGTTCATGCCAGAATATACGAGACACAGCAGGTGAAACAGGTCAGCTTTAACACTGAAATTACAGAAAAGACATTTAGTTCTGTTGGCTTATTTTACTGAAAATAATGATGACTAAAAAGTAAAAGAGAAGATAAACAAGTATATTTCACACTTGAGTATGTACTGTACACGTATCATTGCCGAGAGTCAGATGAGAAGAGCAGCCAGTTAGCTTAGCTTAGCACAAACACTGAACGTAGGGGGAAACAGCTAGCCTGGCTCTGTCCAAAGTCCACCTTGTCTAAAGCTCACAAATTAACATATGTAATCTTGTTTGTTTATATCGTACAAAAACCAAAGAGTAAAAACAACACCTGGAAATAGTCAGGTACTTAACCAGCTGTAAACCATAACATGTTCAAATTAAACAGAGTGAGCTTTAGAGGTGCAGTTAGATGGATTTTGTTACCTTTAAACAGAGCAGGCTAGCTGTTTCCCCCTGTTTCCAGTGTTTGTGCTAAGCTAAGCTAACAAGCGCTGGCTGTAGCCGTGTATATATATATATATATATATATATATATATATGCCCTTTTCACAGCAGCCATTTTGACATGTCATTGCAGGGTAAACGGTAAACACAGGTGTAATTAATAACATTAATTATGGCCCTGTTCCATTGAGGTGGGCCAGGGCCCTGGTATTGTGCATGCTGGCTCAATGGCTGTGACATTAAATAGAAGAGAACCATAATTAATTTGATCAATTACACCTGTGTTCAGGGCCGGCTCAAGTCATAGGCCATAGAGGCGGTCGCCTAGGGCGTCACCTTCTGGGGGACACAGGTCGCCGTCTAAAAAATTATAATAACAAAATATATTTTTTAAGAATATGGCCGCCCTTCCTCATTTCTGCATTGAGGTAACAAACAAAATATGATTGTCCCTCCCAATGGCATTGGGTTAGAGCACCAGGCAATTCTAGGTGTTTTAATAACACCATTAGAGCACAGGGAAACGCACAAGAGCCTTTCTAAGCCAATTTTCAAAGAACTATTTATTTCTGATGACACCTCATTTTAAAAATCCTGGAATCGCCCCCTGATCTTCTAATCTAACTCTCAGCAAAAATGCAAATAAGCATATTCCCCAAAATGTCAAATTATTTCTTTGGGCTTTTGCATGTATGTGTGTGTTTGTACGGGGGTGTATTTGAATGCCACACAGGCAGGCCTCCATCATACTAAGGCCCTTCAGCTCAAGTGTTTGCTGTAGATACCATTGAGTTGCTGACATTTCCTCTTCAACATTGCACTTCCATTAGAGATGATAGCTTTGCCTGTGCCGTATCGTGAGCCCCTTTATCTCCATGTCTATGCTTTTATTTCCATCAATTGATCTGCTCTCTCTTCCCTATCATGTTACAGATTCCCACTCTCTTACCTCCTGCTGCGGTCTTGTCACCATAGCGATGTGAGCCGCATGCCCACGCTTTCTATTGTAATTTAAAAACAATGGCTTTGCAGAAGTGAATTGAAAACAGAGAAGATATCCTGTAAGTACACTTTCAAACACCACTGTGTTCGGATAAAACAACGATGAATTAGTGGCTGAGGTGGGCTAAAATGTTCTCATCATTCACTATTTCTATTCATTTACTATGCTTAATGCTATATTTGGAACAGGCATGGAGCCAGAACTGGTACAAATATCCTGCAGGCTATAAACACACAAAGGATATCCCTGGAGGAAGCACTGCCACACCGTCTTCCTGACACTATGCTTCAACAGGAAGCGATTTATGACCCAAATATGGAAAATCTGATGAGATGTTTGGTGCTTTGTTACTGTATGCGTTGCATCAGTTTCTACATATTTAGATATTTGAATCATTCTTATTTTTAAAAACATATATACAGCATTGTGGTGTATGACAGGCGTACCAGTTTTATTTTTTAAACTTTAGGCTATTGTCTGCTCCGAACTGATGAAACACTATCCGGCTCACGCAGATGGAGATCTGCATGGTCTTCAGCTTTTACACTTGTGATGAATTATTTTCTTCCACAGCCAAAAAAATGTGGACACGACGGCTTTGTTTCACTGAGGTGATCTGGCTAAAAGGCTGAGAAGCACAGACGGCAGAGGAGAGAGAGACGGAGGGAGGCTTCAATCTGTGTCCAGGCCTAAGGTCACGTTCTGCTCTGATGACGAGCACTCTGCTCTCCTTTCTATTTATTCCTCCTCTTCTCCTCCTCCTCCTCCTCCTCTCCTCCTCCTCTTCTCACCCAAGGTGACCCTGCTCTGTGATGATGCAGCAGAGAGCTTTGGAAAAAGGGCTAATTTGCACCAAATTCCTCTCCTCTGTCACATGTTGTGTGTCCTTTTCTGCTGTCCACTATATCTTTTTACTCTGTAGCCTACATACTAAACATCATTATTATAATATTTATTATTAGAATGTATTTAAAAAAAAAAAATGTTTATGCAGGAATCAAGTCACATTTACATTTTTTATCCCCTTTTTCTAATCTTTTTTCCTGAAAATATCCCCCTCAAAATATACTTTTGTTGAAACTGTTTTAGATTACACAGAGATGTGTTTTTAATATTTTGTTCAGTACATTTCAATTTAATTTTAATATTTTTAATTTTAATATTTTTGTAATTTATATTTATATTTTTATAATTTATATTAAATTTTAATATTTTTAATATTTTAATATTTTTTAATTTAAAAAGTATACTTTTGTTAAGTGTATCTCTGATAAGTACATAAAAAGTAAACTGAAAGCATACTCTCTTATTTTAAGTTTAAAAGAAGTATTCTAATAGCACACTTGAATAAACTTATTTTTTGGTATTGGTTGCTCTACACTAACTAGTTGAATCAACATTTCTCTAAAATGGTGTCAACAAAAGCTGACATTATATGAAGGTAGGATTTATTGCAGGTTTTTTTGTATTAGTTTTAGCTAGGTGTACCTAATAAACTGGTAACTAGATGTTACTTTAGAGTGAGTGTAGTAGCTGCATCCTCTCGTGATTTATCTCTACAAACCTGCCTCGCTCTCTTTTTCTCTCTCCCACTCCCCGACTCTGACTGTTGCCATGGAGACCGAGTGCAGTAAAAAAACAGATTGACATGCTCGCTGGCATCCCTGTGTGATCTCCTGGCAGTGAGGTCATGTGGTGCATACAACACAGAGAGAGACAGGCAGATGAAGAGAGTCAAACGCGCAGACGGAGACAGACAGGATTTGGGGGGGCAGACAGAGGGAGGATGCCAGCAGAGTGTGTCACCGAGCCGACTGGTCAGTAATCTGGCCGACACCTGCTACACACACACAAAGGAAGAATGACAGAATAAAGGCTGAGTCTGTGTCAGCACTGACGCTTCTGGTGTTAACAGCGAGTCTTCATGTGACTGTTTACATTCCACCATGACAGCTGTCCCAGGGCGTTAACTGGGCTGATAACTGAGCACCAGTAGACACAATGACAGAAACCAGACAGAAACCAAGATAGGAGGGTACCCTTATGGAAAAGTAGTATACTTCAAATTATTATTATGAAGAAAACTTGTACTGTACTGTATGTTATTTTGTGTATTGTACGCCTTTCTATGGAACCAATTGCCCTCCGAGTACAAAAATAAAGTTGAGTTGAGTTGATAGTACTTTAAGTGTAAGAATAGTAATCTTTGAGTGCACAGCTAGTTTACATCTTTGTATTTTGTAAAGCATGCTATACTATGAAGTGAACTACACCACAAGTGAACTTATAGGTATATTGTTAGTTTGGTAGTTATATACGTGTAGCCCACGTTTTAGTTTATGAAAGTACACTTTAAAGTATACTCTTAGTAAACTACTAGTTTAATAGATTTTACTGCAAGTATACTTGTAAGTTTTCTTTAACTTATAATACTTAGCCAATGATTTATGTATTACATAAAGATACTTGTTCCTTTTGCTGTTTGACTTGTGAAAATTTGTGAAAAAAAATGTTCTCGCATGACTCCACGGTGAACGGGGAATGGAAAAATGTAGAAAATTCCCGATGAATTGAAGTAAATTCATGTCAAAACATATGTTTACAAACTTTCCCACAATCTAATAGGCTACTCTATCAAAAAGTAAGCATAAGCCAAGTATACAGTAGGCAGTATATTTTGCATCATTGGGCAACAATTCCATAATAACCTTTCAGCATATTGTAATTCAAGTGTTCTGAGAGAAAACTAGACTTCTGCTCCTCATCATGTCTCTGTTTTCAGGCTTTAGAAAATCTAGCCCGTGACGGGAGACTTTGACCAATCACAGTTCATTTCAGAGAGAGAGAGCGTTCCTATTGGCTGTGCTCCGGTCATGTGACCAGAACTTGGCTTCCTTCAACAGATTTTACAATGGCTGCCGCGTCACAAACTTTCTCATTTTACAGCTAAACAGTAAATACAAGATGATTCTGAAAACATTTGAGGAGAGAAATAATTATTACAGTAACAGAATATTGATTCATATTTGATCAGCGCTGCCTAGTTTGACCGTTTGATCGGAGTTCTCCAGTGATTGACAGCTGCTCAGAGACGGCAGCTGGGCAGCGGACCTTGTTTACCTCCGGTAAGTGAAATCCTTCAGATGCCGTTAGGAGCACCGCAATCTCGCATACTGCAGCTGTAAGTATAATTTTGTTAAGCATATCTCTGATAAGTATATAAAAAGTAAACTGAAAGCAAAACTCTCTTATTTTAAGTTTAAAAGAAGTATACTGATAGCACACCTGAATAAACTTTTGTGTGAGTGGTGGGGTCTATGAACACGTTTGTTTGTGAATTTTGGAAAAATACTTCCTAATTGACGTTCAATATCTCCCACCTTTTGTCCCAATCATCCAATCAGGACACACCTGTGACCTGCAAATTTCAACCCTGATAAAGACCTGCCAAGGTTAAAACTATGTTTTTTAATTGTTTCATGAGCCTTGACTCCTTTCCCTCTATACGTAGTTTTTTTTTCTTTTTCTGGACTTGTAATAATAGAAATATATTTTAAAGTTTAGTAGATACAAGTAGTAGATAGATAGTGAGAGATGGGATGGCAGGCAACAAAGATGCAATTATATGGTATGTGTCTTATCCACTGGGCTTCCGGGACGCCCTAATAAAACTTAGCTGTAGGTGGTCCACTTACTATTTTTTTTCCCAGAGCTTTCAACCCTGTCTCTTGGTCTCACAGTCTTTCTTAGTTCAGTTGTCATAGAGATTGTCCAAGTTGTCCATGACAACTGCGTCCACAGAGGAAGACCCTGAGATGAGAAGCTCCAGAAAAAGCTAATTGACCCGAGCATTCTGTTAAACAACTGGATACAGAAGGAGAAAAAGTGGGTTTTGTTAAGTTATTATTATTATGATTTGGTTATTTTTTAAGTCTATTATGAGAATTTGTTTATTGGTTGAATACAAATAAACATTGTTACATTGGAAGGACAAACGCAACAGATATAATGCATCATTTAGAGCTGCAACGATTAATCGATTAATCGATTAATCGATTAATCGATTAATCGATTAATCGTTGTCATCTATTAAATTACTCGCCAACTATTTTGATCGATTAATAGGTTTGAGTCATTTTTTAAAGGAAAAAAAAAGTCTAAATTCTCTGATTCCAGCTTTTTAAATGTGAATGTTTTCTGGTTTCTTTACTCCCCTATAACAGTAAACTGAATATCTTTGAGTTGTGGACAAAACAAGACATTTGAGGACGTCATCTTGGGCTTTGGTTGACATTTTTCACCATTTTCTGACATTTTATAGACCGAACAACTAATCGATTAATCGAGAAAATAATCGACAGATTAATCGACAGTGAAAATAACCATTAGTTGTAGCCTTAGTATCATGTAATGTTCACATCTTTCTTGCTGTTAAAGCCATCGTTTCTTTCGAACACTTGTTTCTCTGATTGTGTTTATAGTACATCCGTGTGTGCTGTGAGAACAGGAGAAACCAGAGGAGATGTTATTCTTGGACTCAACTTGTTGTGTGTACAGTAAAGTCCACCACATCAACACCCTGCGCTGCCCTCGTCATGGTGATGAATGCTGCCTCTTTTCCACTATAGTGGGTGGGATACTCCCCCCCCTTTTTTTTCCCCCACTGTGTGATTCTTATGAATACATTTTTCAGCGGGCAGCGGTTTCCATGGAAACCAGCGGCACGCCAACGTTTTTACAAGTGCAGGGGATTGGGAGGGAGGGGAGGTACATGGGAACATCTGTGTGGTGAGGAGAAGGAGGAGGAGGAGGAGGAGGAGGAGGAGGAGGAGGAAGAGGAAGAGGAAGAGGAGGAGGAGGAGGAGGAGGAGGAGGGGGAGGAGGAGGGGGAGGAGGAGGAGGAGGAGGAGGAGGAGGGATGATGCGGTTGCTGCACTTCCCGTCTTGATATCCTGTTTCCTGTTTCCTCTCCTGTATGGAGTGGAGTATCTGTCCACCCTCCATCTGTCTTGTCATATATGTCCTACTGCATGTCTGAGAGTGCATTTCCCCTTAAATAGATTCTTAATTGTGGCAGAAATCATTTTCAGATATCCGAGCGTGGTTTCAGGTTACAGACCCCTAGGTGTTTAGGCGGCTCCTTCGCCCTCCTGTTCAATCTGTGATAATAAATTCTGTTTTTCTTTTGTTGCTTTGAGCGGGACACGAACAAATCAATACCAAACCCCCTCCTCCTCGCACTCATCAGGATGAAAGAATGAGGAAAAGGAGGGGAGAAGAAGATGAGAGAGGAAGAGGGGGTTAGAGAGAGAAGCAGCCCGCAAGAGAGCAGAGCTCAACAGGGGAATGAAAATAGTGAAATATTCATGAGAGAGAGACAGGAGAGCAGAAAGGAAAGAGACAAAGAGTAAGATACAGTGCATGCATGTGTGTGTGTGTTATTCCTAATAAAAGGGAGGCCTCCCAGCTAAGAGGCCATATATATATATATATCAAACATTGTCTTTTATCTGCAGCGTCAGTTACAGCCCGCTATTAATTTACATAGACAAGAGCGTCTACACACTGTCCCTACAGGAATACATTTGCATAAAAATAGAGGGGTCAGGCTGAGAGTACATACTCTTTAGTTGTGTGAAGTTGTGTGTTGTAGGCTATGAGGCAGTGCACATGTGTGTGTAGCTCAGTTTCTTGGATAAAGGCAGAACAGGACAGCGGACGCGTTGGAACAGATCTTTTAAAAAAGATCAATGTTATACAACCTGTTTCTTTTTAAAACAGGAGTGAAGAGGAGTGGGTTTGATTGCTGCATGTTGATTTCACATAAATGTGATCACACGCTGCCCTCTTCTGGCCTGTAGCTGACGCTGCTGCACTGACAGAGGTGGTGCTGTTGTGTTGTATTAGTGCAGAGAGGGCGTGATCACACTGACGCTTTGTTCCTACAGTCAGGTGACTCTAAAGTGTCTTAGAGGTGTACTTCATAAAAAACACAATGTTCTGTTCAAGTCTATTTACTGTGCATTTATTGTATTTACAGTGGCAGTAGGCAGAAAGTTGTTGGCGTCATTGAGCAAAAAAATCCATAATAACCTTTCAGCATATTGTAATTCAAGTGTTCTGAGAGATAACTAGACTTCTGCACCTCCGCATGGCTCTGTTTTCAGGCTTTAAAAAGTCTAGCCTGTGACGGGAGTCTTTGGCCAATCACAGGTCATTTCAGAGAGAGAGCGTTACTATTGGCTGTTCATTCAACGGAGGCTGCTCCGATCAAACGGTCAAACTAGGCAGCGCTGATCAAATATGAATCTGTTACTGTAATGCCTATTTCTCGTCTCTTGTCTTGTACTGTTTAGCTGTAAAATGAGAAAGTGTGCTCCGGCTGGTGGGCGTTGCTTGGTATTTCCTCAACTGATCTCAACATGGCTGCACCAACTTTCTTTATAAAAATAACTTTTTTTTTAATAATATTTGCTCCAAATCTACCTACTTCAGCTTCAAGAGGCATGTTCAGTTACACATCATACAGTCTAGTTATTTCCAGTGAGGAAACATTGTAAAACTATACACCTCTTCTGACCTTTCCAACCCCTCCTCTCATCTTGACCGTTGTAATGCACTCTGTTCTTGTTTCAGCCAAAACACGGAGGCACTATTACAGTAGTGCTAAATTCTACTGCATGATTACTAAGACATGATCATTTCAGAGTGATTTAGAGAGTTCAAAAGACACAAACGTTGAATAACAAGAAGAATATTCCAAATGAAAGATGTGAGAACATGCAGTTGTGTCTTTCCGTGCATGTGTTTACATACATGTGTCACATGAATAAATCTCAACAGCACACAGATTGAAACCCTGACCCACATTAAAAAAACAAAACAAAAACAAAGGTGACGGTTGGCCAAACCCAGTTTGTCAACTGCAGTGATTTCTGTGCTCCACCCTGGGATGGACCGAGGTGCCGAGGTGTTGCTGGTTTGACTGGTCTCTGGATCATCCATGTAAAGAAGTTGTTTTAGCAGCAGCAGTTTCACACTCCCTCTGACCTCTGCGCTCTGTTCACACATTAACACGTGATGTTGACAAAAAGAGTCGAGATTAGAGCAATTTCACTGATGCAATCAAACTGTTTATCAGCCACATAGATTATAAAGATTGCAAAAAAAAAATTTGGTTTGAGATTAATGTGAGATTAATAATTTTAGAAATACTGAAGTCATAAATGAATACTGAAATATTTATTTTTTAAATTTCCTTGGTCAAAAGGATTCAAATTTAACTTACTAAACGGTTACTAAAACCCTTACAAGTCCTGATAAAATACAGCGGACATGACCTCAGTGTTGTTGATTAGGTCAGATTATAATCTGTTCTCTTATTAATCATCATAACAGCTGATGAAGAACTTTACTACTGTCTTCCATTACTGTATTATATTACCACTACCCTTACAAAAAAGAAGTATACTTCAAGTTTATTTTATGAAGTAAACTTAAGTATAGTTCAGGTATAATCCCAAGTATACTTTATGTAATAAGTATACTAATAAGTATACTTGTAAGTGTACTACTTGAATACTTTTGGAATTAAATTGGCCCACTTTTTAGTTTATAAAGGTATACTTTTAAGTATGCTTTAAATGTAAGGGTAGTAAACTTTGAGTATACAACTAGTTTACATCCAAGTTGTGTTTTGTACTGCAACTATAATATGAACTATACTACAAGTGAATTTATAGGTATACTGTTAGTTTACTATTTATATATTTGTAGCTCACTTTTTAGTTTATGAAAGTAAACTTTAAAGTATACTCTCCATAAAGTAGTAGTTTAATAGATTTTACTGCAAGTATACTTGATAGTTTTCTTTAAGTGAACTCATAAGACTTAGCCAAATTTTTCTGTATACTTGTCAGTATGAGCCAAGTGTACTTAGACCTTTCTCTGTACTTGTCAGTATAAACCAAGTATAATTTTGTTAAGTGTATCTCTGATAAGTACATCAAAAGTAAACTGAAAGTATACTCTCTTAAAGTAGTTTAAAAGAAGTATACTAATAGCACAATTGAATAAACTTCTTTTTTGCAAGGTTAATCAGCTTTATATTTCTCTATAAATGTAATGTGTTGAGGAATATCATCCCAATCTTCGTTGCTTCTCAGCCCCCTCAGGCTCAGAGGTTTGGCCCTGGTTCAAGTGAAACTCATCTGAGCTCTCCCGCTCTCTGTCGAGGCCTGACATATATTTGTTTTTTGTCTGCCTTGTCGCCTGCCTCCAACCTCTTCTCCCTCTTCTTTTGGGGGTTTCTCAAGGATTCCTCGAAACCCTCCCGTTCAGGGCGAGGCAGGGCCCTGCTCGGTGCTCCTTTACTGTATGTTACAGGTTAAACGGGCGTAGAGGACAAATGGGTTTCACTGCAGCAGCTCCTTCACAATATAAAGATGGCAGTAATCGCCAAAAAGCAAACGGTTGGCTGGAACACAACAGAAACTCCTGCAGGTTTATACATGCCCTCTGCTGACTGTACCGCCACAGAGAAATACAATCTGAGACTGTGTGTGTGAGCATGTCGCTGTGATAAATCAAATCGATAATCCCTGAGTGAAACTTCTCCTGTATCACTTGTTCTTCACTGCTCTGTTCTCATCTTGACACTGATGAAGAAAAAGTGGTTAGATTGTCACTTTTTGTGTGTAAAATCTCTCCTTACTGGTGTCAAACTATTTCTTATTCTCGTAAAAAAATAGGGTGAAGTTGCAAGTAGTATCTGACCTCCAAAATAAAAGACTTTTCAAGGTTCGAGATTCAAAATTAAAATGATCCCACTTCACTCTTAATTTGCGTTTATATGGTCATACTCTGCTGCTATTTATTCTATTTTTATTTATTCTATCTATTTTATATGATTTGAATTTTCAATTTTTTTTTAGATTTTATTGCTTTTTTGCTCACTGTGGAAACGTGAGTCAGACATCAGTGACTACTGTTGTTGGACTTCTTGTATTCAGGACGCCTCTCTTTCCCTTTACTGTACTGTATGTCTATATGTTCTTTTGTGTATTGTACGCCTTGCTGTGGAACCAATTGCCCTACGGGGGCAAAAATAAATTTGAGATTGAGATTGATTGATAAGCAACCAACTCAGATGACCAAAACATCAGAAATAAATAACCATAGATGGAAAAAAACAACATAAAACTATACATTGCATAATAAAACTGTTAAAAGAACCATTCAAATAACAGCTTAAAGACAAACATCCCTTAAGAAAAAGTACTTCAAGTTATTATTATGAAGTAAACTTAAGTAAAGTTCAAGTAAATTTCCCACTTTATATAGTAAGTATACTAATATTAATGTACTAGTATTATACTTGTAAGTGTATTACTTCAGACTAAATTGGCCAACTTTTTAGTTTATAAAAGTATACTTTTAAGTTTACTTTAAGTGAAATAATAGTAATCTTTGAGTGCACAACTAGTTTACATCTAAGTTGTATTTTGTAAAGCATGCTATACTATGAAGTGAACTATACTACAAGTGTAGGTATACTGTTAGTTTGATAGTTATATACGTGTAGCCCACGTTTTAGCCTATGAAAGTACACTTTAGAGTATACTCTCAGTAAACAACTAGTTTAATGGTTTTTACTGCAAGTGTACTTGTAAGTTGTCTTTAATTATAGTACTTAGCCAATGATTTATGTATTACATAAATAAATAAATCTACCTTTTGCTGTTTGACTTGATGTTTTGTGATGGAAGTTAGTGAAAATTAGTTATTAGTTCTGTATACTTGTCAGCATAAGCCAAGTATACTTAGACTATTTTGTATACTTGTCAGTATAAACCAAGCATACTTAGACTTTTCTCTGTACTTGTCAGTATAAACCAAGTATAAATTTGTAAAGTATATCTCTGATAAGTACATAAAAAGTAAACTGAAAGTATACTGTCTTATTTTAAGTTTAAAAGAAGTATACTAATAGCACACTTAAATAAACCTATTTCTTTTTGGTAAGGGGTTGTCCTTACGAAGTTCTGGTTGTACTATCGTCTCCTCTGTGGGATGTGTTTAGGGGGAAACAGTGAAACAGAAAGAAGGCCCAATGACACTTTGACCATGATGCAACGTCTCTACCAGCAGGCAGAAAAAGGAACTACATCATGTCAGTGCAAAGTTCCCCTTAGTGAATTTAAACATCACACATAATTTGTAGTTTTTATGCATCAGGTTACACATTGTGTCATTTTGGGAGCTGTGAAAGCTAAAAAAAAAAAAAAAGACATAATTTATCTCCGAGATATTAGACTGAAGCTACATCCAACGACATCATAATGACTGTGAGTGTCGACCTGTTTATATAATAGATAAGTACATCTTCCAGAAACATGTTCGGTTCTGTTTTTGTTTCCTGCTTCCTCCTGAAGACACATTTCAGGTTTGACAGCAAATCTGTTCAGGAAGGATTCCTCTCTGCTGAGTGGTGTGACTCTGAGTGTGTCAAGCAAGTGTGTGAGAGTGAACGGACACGTGCCTGAGTACACGAAGGTGACATGAAGTCCCATAAAACGTATTAATCCTGATTTTCTTTTCTCCCCTTTACTTTTTGATGGCTGGAAGAAAAAAAAGGCGTATTCTTTGTATAGCTCCTCTCTGGTGTGAAACAACATGTAGTCCATGCAGTGGTTGAAAGTAACTAAGTACATTTACTCAAGTGCTGAACTAAAGTACTTCTATGAGGTTGAAGTACTCATACTTTACCAGAATATTTACATTTTATGCAACTGTCTACCTCCACTTCACTACAGTTCAGAGACAAAGTACTTTTCACTCCTCCACATTTCTTTAACAGCTACAGCTAGTCTCTTTGCATATCAAGCTTTTAAAAACCTTTAATGAGCATAAGATATGAAATGCATTGAATCTACAACACTATGAAAAATGCCTAGCACATTGTCCTGCACATTTGCATATATGCAGTCGCGCGTGTACATTTTTTTTGTATAGTTTGTCTTAAAGTTTTGACATATGCACATTTTTATATCTATTTCTATTTGTTTTATCTTTGATTTTTTTTTTATATCCTTTTATTTCTTCTTTTCATTCTTCATTCAAGTCTTATAAAATAAGGTAAATACATCCATCTTTAAAATTTAATCTTTTAAGAAAAAGTTGAAATTACTTCCACCTCGTTGTGCTTCAACATTAAAATGCTACGTACATGTTAACGCATCTGTCCAAAAATAATCAGAAATAAAACACTGACTGCTGTTTTTCTTTGTTATATGTTAAAGGTGCTATTGATAAAACTGAAAATAAAACATTCATTTTGGACCCGCCAACATTTTAAAATGATTAATTCACAATCATAATATTTGTTTTTCGGAAAAGCAATAATGTTATTCTGCACCTTTCTAAAAGCTCCGTGGATGTATTATTATTATTATTATTATTATTTTAATATTCATCTACATAAAAATGTTACCAATAAGACCTTTAACGGTGCTATTGATAACATTGATAACAAAACATTTATTTTGGACTTTTCAACATTTTTTTAAATGATTAATTATAATCTTTTTTTTTTTTTTTTTTTGGAAAAGCCATACTTTTTTACGGCATCTTTCTAAAAGCTCCTTTTTTAAAAATTATTCATCTACATAAAAATGTTATCAATAAGACCTTTAAGTACATTTTGCTGATAATACAGATGTAAGCAGTAGAAGTAAGTGAGTACAAATGTTGATGTCTGTTAAAAACTTTTAAAGATATATATTTTCACATGGTAGTATTGCTACTTTTACTTGAGTATAAGATTTGACTTACATAGGTTAAATAAGTGAGGAGGCTGTGATTGTGGTTGTTTTAGAATCAATCACAGCAGCAGAAAGAAAACTGGACTGGGCAGACTGGGAGGCTGAACCATGTGACAAGTGGCAGAGCTTGTTTGGCAGTCTCTCACGCTTTCTTCAACAATAACCGCCTTCAGTCACAAGTCACCTCACTGGTCCCATACATAAACTCCTCCACCTCCATGTGACGTATAAATAAGGCACACATTGTTGTCTGTATGTTTCTGAAGTCACAACACCGCGTTGAGTCAAGGTCGAGCAATTATCAACAAAAGGCAAAAAGAGGATTTTGTTTGACTAAACTGAAGCTTGGATGATTTATCAACTCTGAAAGAGACTGAGGAATTGATCTTACAAGACGTGAAGGCCGTAAACATCCAGACATTCAAGCAGATCCAGACAAACCACCACTTGTGTCTGAGATCTCATCTGATCAGGATGTCACAGGTTGATTTACACAATCACACCTACTCACCACTAACAATAGTGTGGTGGTTTTGTATCTGATAGCATCTAAACTGGAGAGCGTGATCCAAACTGATAACAGTGAGCTGTTTTTTTTTTCTTTTCTCCAGGTAAATTTAAAGATTTCTGTTTCGAGACTTACGTCTCTGTGACAAGAAGTTGACAAGATTTCCCATGAACGCGAGTCCTAAAATAGTGCGTTGAAGCGACTACACAGGAATGTCGTGTGTTCTGTTTGCCTGCATTCCTCTCACCTAACTCACCGCACACTTAAAACTGACTGTACGTACAAAAACAGTTAGCAAAGTTTATTCAAGTGTGCTATTAGTATACTTCTTTTAAACTTAAAATAAGAGAGTATGTTATAAGCAATGCTACGATATGTTTCAGGTGGTGTTTTTATATCTTTTGTGCTGCTGCTCGTTATCCAGGAGACATTTCCCTGCAAGGACGATGAAGAAAATCATTTAGAATTTATTGTATCTGCATTTTTACAGCAACATATTACATAACAATTTTCAGACTTTTTATTTCAACACAGTTTTAAGTGGTTTGACACTAACCCAACCCCTAACCCTACCTAATTGATGAAGGAAACATTATCCAGAGGAAAATGATTTTACAGTAAAAGGATATTGATCTGATTGAATTATTGATCTGTTATGCTATAGGCCGATGATGACAACTTATTACCTCCGCCAAGGCTGAAGGCCTAGGAAGGAGGTTATGTTTTCACCAGCGTTGGTTTGTTGGTTTGTTTGTCTGTTTGTTTGTCTGTTAGCAGGATTATTCCAAAAGTCCGTGATGGATTTGAATGAAATTGTTTGGAGGGGTGGGGTGTGGCACAATGAACAATCCATTATATTTTGGTGGCGATCCGGATCATGATCCGGATTCAGGAATATTTTTAAGGATTCCGATCAGCCTGAACATTAAGACCACAGGGTATAACACATGCCCAATATTCAATTTACAGTGATAGAAAAAAAAACTAAAAGAGGAAATCCTTACAATGGAGAAGCTGAAATGACAGAATGTTTCGTGTTTTTGCTTGAAAAATTAATCAAACGATCAATCAGTTATCAAAATAATTGGCAATTAATATTCCGTCAGTCGACTCACCGATTAATCAACTAATCAACTCAGCTACAAATCATCACAGTAAGTTTAATAATTAAATAATAACGGCCCCTTTAATAACGGACTTAGTGGTCAGTAACATCCACGGCTCAGGACTAATACATCAGCAGTGTTGTGAAGCAAAACACACACAAACACTCCATCAAGAATCCCAGAATCCCAGAATAACACCTGGAAAAAGTACTGGCCTGTTTCCTCCTTTGTGTGTGTGTGTGTGTGTGTGTGTGTGTATATATGTGTGTGTGCAGTATGCGGGTCTGCCATGCCCTCAGTGTATGTGACTGTTTTTACTGTCATCAGTGGGAACAGTGTGATAGCATCTAACCCCGGCCTCAGCAAAACACTGAAAAACATCACGACTGTGGAGAGAGTCTGATGAGGCTGTTACATCACAAGAAAAACCACAAGTTATTAGTTACACGGGAGCAATGGCGATCCCACAAAGTCAATAAAATAATGTTTGTGGATCCGACTCATCTGTCATCCAGGTGGAGTTGAGCAGATGTGAATATAATAATCCTCCACACCATTTCAAACCTCAACTGCCCCGTGTGCACATAATATACGATGTCTGTTAACATTTAGCGAGACACCGACCGACAACATGATAATGATCTTCAAACACATTACAACACTGTTTCATTGTTCATATAGGCCCTTCAGCTGTTTACCCAACAACAGCAAGCTTCACCCAACTCCACACTGACTGTCCAGCGTGACTCAAACAGACCTCAATACGGTTACAAGCGCTCTCGGCTCAGACAAGTGCTCACATGCTAGAAAAGTGGGAATGGATTTGCATCTTATTTCCATCCCGGTTAGGTGCCTGGAGTGAGGCGGGACGGCGTTAAAAACCAACTGTCTTCTAGGAGGAGGGAGGTGGAAAAGAGGGACGGGAGAGAGGACGGGGGGGGGGGGTTGAATCCCACTGAGCAAATTGACACAAAGCGTCTTGGAGGGTTTGAGTCGTTGGAAACTGTTGGGATTGGCTTCATGTTGCATCCAGGGTTTCACTGGATGTCCATTTGTCTGTGGTTTATTGCAGCGCCTCTCATTTCTCGCTGTATGCTTGTGTCTCTCTTCCAAACAGTCATGAGATCATCTCTTTGCCTCGGGCTGTTGAACACCAGCAACTACAGCAAGCCTGGTCTGGGTGTGGGTTCCCTTCTGTTGCAGAGAGACTTTAATCATAGCAAAAAAACAAACAAACATGCAAATGAGTTCTTCTTTTGCTTTGAAACCAAAGTGGACCTTCTCTCTCTTCAAGACCGGAGTTGTTAAGCTGGCCTTTCTTTCTCTTTTGACATGTTTGTGGGGTTTGTTTGTAAGTAAAGGGAGTAAAGTTTTTCACCTTTCTGGGTCAGACGTCACAGTGTTTCACAATAAAAAAACAAAAGAAAGACATGAGCTGCTTTTAAAAGGTGTGCTTTCAGGCTATCAATCGATTAAAATATTTAATTGTGATTGATCACATGATTGTTCATAGTTAATCGTGATTAATCGCAAATTAATCACTTTTTATCTGTTCAAAATGTATCTGAAAGGGAGATTTGTCAAGTATTTAATACTCTTATCAACATGGGAGTGGGCAAATATGCTGCTTTATGTAAATGTATGTATATATTTATTATTGGAAATCAATTAACGACACAAAACAATGACAAATATTGTCCAGAAACCCTCACAGGTACTGCATTTAGTATAAAAAATATGCTCAAATCATAACATGACTAACTCAAGCCCAACAGGCAACAATAGCTGTCAGTGTGCTGACTTGACTATGACTTGCCCCAAACTGCATGTGATTATCATAAAGTGGGCATGTCTGTAAAGGGGAGACTCGTGGGTACCCAGAGAACCCATTTTCATTCACATATATTGAGGTCAGGGGTCAAGGGACCCCTTTGAAAATGGCCATGACAGTTTTTCTTCGCCAAAATTTAGCATTAGTTTGGAGGGTTATTTAACCTCCTTCATGACAAGCTAGCATGACATGGTTGGTACCAAAGGATTCCTTAACAGTGGTTGACCACACAGAGCTCTAGAGTCGGGTTTTGAATTTGATGGGGACCTGGGCTAAAGCCTCACAGCAGCACTCTGGACCGCTTGTAAATGATCCGGGGACGTCTTGCTTACTGTACATAAGAAAGGTGATGAGGGAATTACAGTAGTCTAGATGGGGTGAAATAAAAGCATGAATAATTATTTCCATCTCAGTTTGAGACACAATAGGCTTAAGTTAAGCAAAATTCCTCAGCCAAGTATACTTAGACTTCTCTGTATACTTGTCAGTATGAGCCAAGTATACTTAGACTTTTTTGCATACTTGTCAGTATGAGCCAAGAATACTTAGACCTTTCTATATACTTGTCAGTATGAGCCAAGTATACTTAGACTTTTCTGCATACTTGTCAGTATGAGCCAAGTATACTTAGACTTTTCTGCATACTTGTCAGTATAAGCCAAGTATACTTAGACTTTTCTGTATACTTGTCAGTATGAGCCAAGTATACTTAGACTTTTCTGTATACTTGTCAGTATTAGCCAAGTATACTTAGACTTTTCTGCATACTTGTCAGTATAAGCCAAATATACTCAGACTTTTCTGCATACTTGTCAGTATGAGCCAAGTATACTTAGACTTTTCTGCATACTTGTCAGTATGAGCCAAGTATACTTAGACTTTTCTGCATACTTGTCAGTATGAGCCAAGTATACTTAGACTTTTTTGTATACTTGTCAGTATGAGCCAAGTATAATTAGACTTTTCTGCATACTTGTCAGTATGAGCCAAGTATACCTAGACTTTTCTGCATACTTGTCAGTATAAGCCAAGTATACTTAGACTTTTCTGCATACTTGTCAGTATGAGCCAAGTATACTTTGACTTTTCTGCATACTTGTCAGTATGAACCAAGTATGTTTATATATACTGAAAGTATGCGCTCTTATTTTAAGTTTAAAAGAAGTATACTAGCACACTTGAATAAACCTCTTTTTGGTAAGGGATTAGGTCTGCTGCCTCAGTACTAACAGTCTAATAATGTCATATATCAGTCACAAGGGGCATTTTTCTGCAGAACGAGTACTTTTACTTTTGACATTTCAATTACATTAGCAAGCATTTTTATGTTGTTGTATGTGTACTTTTACTCAAGGATATGTCCAAATCTACTTCTTTTACTTCCCGAGAATAACCCAGGAGGTCTATTCTCAGGCTTGACCCCGCGCTTTGATCCGTACTCTTTCTCGTTTGTCTGTTTTCCCCTCATGGTTTGGCCTCTCGGCTCTTTGTCAAGTCAGCATCAAGTGAGACCCACCATCAGCAGCCCGGGCACATATTCCCAGCCTCTCTCACACACATACACACACATACGTATACACATCCTCATATCCCTCCCTCACTGTATTATCCCATGTCCTCAGTGCAAACACAAACAAGCTCCAGGAGAAGCAGGTGTCTTTCCACTGGGATAAATAAACAGTAAACCAGGATCCAGGAGCAGGAGGTTGAGTCTGTGTGTGTTGGTGTGTGTGTGTGTGTGTGTGTGCGTGTGTGTGTTACAGAGAGTGAGTATGTGTGGGGGGAGGGGGGGGGGGGATTACTGTTAGTTTCTGCCTCTCTGTGTGTTTGTAGGGAGAAACTTTGAATATTGCTGATAGCATCTTTTAAGCTCCCACTGTCTCTAACAAAGCTGTTTGTTTTCACTCAGGGTGTTTCTTTTCATCTTCTGTTTGGGGGTTTTAAGGTTTTATTGTAAATGTATATATCTTTTTTTATCACAATCATCACAGTTAGTTGTGGAGGATTATGAAAAGTCGAGGCAATGCAAATACAGTATGTCACATCAGCTCAAAATATACTATAGATAGGCAAATAATTGTTTAAATGTTCCATACCAGACTTCCATAGAAAAACTGCCCGTTTTATGAAGCCCCATTGACAGTAATTTGCTCCTGTTTCATGCTACTCGCTGCTGCAGATTAGATGTTAACCGTTGAGAGTGGCCCCCCTGATTTGGTTGCATGCTAATTCCTCGTTTCATTTGCACTCTTTTGATGACTCTGGGGGTTTCGGTGGCTAATTTGTCTGTTTCTTACCCGCGGCGGTGCAGGCTGATGGTAATCGTTCCTCCAGGAGAATGTAAACAACTTTCCGTGTCATCATCCTGCAACGGTGACACAGGTGGGAGTATTTCTTCATAAAATGAGGAGAAAGGTTGACTCACAGCCATGTGGAGGAAAATGTTATATTCAATTTTTTTAGTTTGCATGAAACAAGATTTAGGATTCAGTCTCTTGGTGCCTTCCAGGAATGTAATGGAGGCAATAAAACCTCACCTAAACTCAATTTGCCTATTTTTACATTATATTTTACTTCATTTTATTATTTTACCTATTGAAATAGATTTTTCTAAATTTTCAGGCTCACAAAATACTCAAAGACGTAAACGGACATATCAAGTTAAAGATAAACATTTCTAAAAAAATATAATTGTTCATGATTCTCATGAAACTCAAGCGGTCCTGCAACATGTTTTGAAACTATCAATCAAGCGTTGAACAAACAATCTCACCACAAGGTCCATTTAGTGGAAAACTCTCTGTTCTGGAGCTTTCAACCATATCATAGGATCTGTATCAGGAGATGTGGATGCAATTATAGATGTTCAGATTTCCATTTTTTTCTAGCAATTAAGTGTAATGAGGTCACTATACAGCCACTGTACCATCACAGACACTATACATCTCTAAAACATATTCATGGCCTTGGTTAGAAAGATATCTGTGCTGATACTGACGTTTTTAAACTCAGTATCGGCCATGACGTCAAAGGATATAGGTACACAATTTTTCAAGTCTGTCCCTGAATTTTGTACTAAAAAGACTGCAGCTATAGAAGATAATCAATTGATTTGTCTAAGTCAGACTACTGAAGTTATCTTCAGATAAACTTTAGAATATATATTTTGTACAGGACATGCCCTGCTGGTTTTGCCCCCCCATCTTTTACATTGGAAACCTGTTAGAGGGGGATTCCTTAACGGCCACAGCAAGTAAAACCTGTTTTAATGTTCATGTGGGCACCCAACTAATAATGTTGAACTTCTCTGTCTATAAACTTAGCCTCATGTTAACTTATATTAAAATGATTATAATGAGCTCCATGCAGGGAAGTTTATAGGGTAAAAGAGAGAATTGGTATTACAGTAATACCTGCAGATACCCATGAGTTTTTTATGACATTTTTTTTAAAGTTTGATTCCCGTTGGAGGACAGGACTCAAATAACATTTCATCAATCATCATTCCATACATATATATTACTGAACATTAAGTATTCTTACACATACATTAATTTATACTTCTACTGCACTACATTTTGGAATCCAATATTGTACTTTTTACTCCACTACATTCATTTGACGACATTATTTACTTTACAGATTTAGATTACTAATTATGGTGTATTATTTTAAGTTAAGCTTTCCAGCAGTATATGTATTTTGTCTTTCAAATCTCTTTAAAAAAACGCACTTTTTCAAAATTACTTCGGTTAATCGGTTATTCTTCTGCTGTTATTCTACTTGTTGTTACTGTGTTATAGTATTTCATACCTTGCTTGTCATTTTTGCTGTATCAACTCTATTTTTATTTATTACTACCCGTTAATTTGTGTTGCTTTTTATGTCGTTGTAAAGCACTTTGTAACTTTGTAAATAAAGTTATTATTATTATTATTATTATTATTATAATTATATAAAGTAGTTGAAATTAGCTCCACCTGCAGCTGCAACATTAGTGATGAACACATGAATGCATCAATAATTATAATCTAGTGATGGAATGGTGGAAGAAGTACTCCAATCTTTTACTTCAGTAAAAGTAGTAATACCACAGTGTAAAAATACTCTGTTATAAGTAAAAGTACTGCATTCTAGTAAAAAAAGTACAAACGTTTTATTCATATATATACAGTATATATTTTACTCATTTTATATATATATATATATATATATATATATATATATATACAGTATATGTTATATAAATATACTTAAGTGAGTACTTTTAATTTCGGTACTTTAAGTATATCTTGCTGCTAAAACTTTTGTACTTTTACTTAAGTAAAATGTTGAATGCAGTACTTTTCTCTACTTTACTAACAGAGTATTTTTACACTGTGGTATTGCTACTTTTACTGAAGTAAATGATCTAAGTACTTCTTCCACCACTGATACTGGGTTCTAAATGAATTTATCAGCCGTGATTCAGTTGTAATCCTATTTTTATCCTTCAGTGTTTTATCCTTTTTATCTTTTAAACACCTTTTTTTTCTTTCTTTTCTTTTTTTTTTTTTTTTTTTTACCTTTAATCACTTTTTTTTAATGAATTAAGTATTTGAACACATTATGATAAAATCACAGCTGTTGAACCCTGCCCCTCCTCTGGCTCAGCCTGAGTCCCTCCACAGCGCTCAGGTAGGCCACCGGGAGAGCCAATCACAGCAGGGTCATTGACAGCGTGGCCCCGCCCTCCCGTCCACCTGTAATCCAATCCGCGCGCCTGTCACAGGTAAAACCGGCCTTAATTTCTCTGCATTGCCCCAAAAAAGCGAGAAAAGCCGACAAAACCCGTTCTCTCAGTAGAGGACACCTTGTTTGTTGCCGCGGCCCTCATCCAGCGTTTGCGGCGCAGTTTTACACGGCAAAGAAGACGGATCGGATTTTCAGTACCAACTAGAAAGTCCAGTTCGACCGACCGAGATGTCACAGGAGCATGACAAGTAAGTTGTCCTGACTCTCCCCTCACAGCCCGCACGGCGAGCACCACACACTATAAGTAATACTGACTCTTTTAATACTTTTGGGAAGATTTTTACGCATTTTTGTGGCACAGACGGATTTTAAAAGCTGTGGTCCATCTCTGACCTGCAGCTGCTGCCTCTTATTTTAATTCTCACATTTATTATTTTAGGATTATTTATCATAGCTCTCTTTTTTTTTTTATAGTTTACTTTAAGAGTTTGCTGCCGAGCAGAGAAAAGCGATTGTATCTCATATTTTCCCATGGTGTAACTGCGCTCAGTTCACCTGTCATGTTCCAGCCTGTACAGGTGTATCTCCTCCACCTGTCGTGCGAGCAGAGGCGCCGCGCTGCTAGAATAAGAGCTGTCCCGTGATAGCGATGGGGCGGTTTAGTGTTTGATTTTGCTTTAAGCTCTAACAGTTATATGAATAGTCTTAATGATGTTTGTTCAGAGATAAACATGGAGCTCAGCGGGGAGCTGTCAGCTACAGAAACCTGGCTCTGCAGATGCTTTTATATTCATGTAAGAGTTTTGATCAAAAAGATGAATATTTTCCATGCTCAGCCTATATTCTGTATGTGTTTTGAGGGCAATGACAAGGAGAGTTTTGAGGGGAGTGAAATTGAACACCTGCTAGGCGTTGGCTCGACTTTACTAACACAGACAGTAAGCCTGACAAGCACGGGGCCATATGAGGTTTTAGTGGATTTACTACTAATGTTTTGGGTGTCAAAAATTAGAGACTACATGCACACTTCTCTAAATGTTAAAGTGCTTTTTAACGCTGTTGTACATTAAAAGTGAATTCATGCTGCAAATCTAATTTGTCTGAAAAATTGTTGTTGTTGTTGTTTTATAAATGGATTTCCTTAGAGTTTTATTGCCAGTAAATACTGGATCTTATCAGGTTGCCTTTTATGAATAGAACAATTAGATATAGGATTACTAATGATCACTTTGCTCTGACCATTGAGAGGAAAAAGAAGCTGTATTTGTTGTAGATACTCGGCATGGAAACTGAGCCAGGCCGTTTATCATAATGACTTTGTTGTGGCAGAAAATCAAGCACAAGGATTTAGTTTGACATAGAAAGCTAATGATCTAGATGAAACTTTAATACCTTTACTTTGTTTTAGTCGTTAGGCTTAACGCATCTGAGTAAATGTAAGGTGAGCAAACATTACAATTTACTGTAAATAAGTTCAGTGTTGAAATGTTTCTCACTTGTTGAAACCGCATCTTCATTTCCTTTTGGTGTTCACCTGAGTTCGAGGTGCTTAAATTAACACATTAAGACCATTACAAGCACATAGAAACACTGGTGTGTTCTTATTGGTCCAACTCAGTCCTGTTTACAAAGCAATGACTCTAAACGCCTCACACAATGGAAGAGGAAGAAGTTACTTTGAATTAAAAACTTGTGATTCCCAAAAACAAAAAAAACAGTAGCATGGCGCTGGAATGTGGCAGGGTCAGCTGCGTCACTTGCGGTCAGCTTCTCAGCCAATGAGAAGCTCCCGAACCAGAGTCGTCGCACCGGACGAGCCTGTAGAGCATCTTTCGCTCGGTTCGATGGCTGAGATTTGTGGCGCAATCGTTGAAAAGCTCGAACAACAGGTCTTACAGATAAAGAACACCTACGCGGTTGATCTTTCGCTCTTATAACCTGTTTGTCTGTTCTGAACCAGGTTGTGATTGCAGGTCTCGGCTTTGTGAGCTCGTACGAAGTCAAGTGAGGAGAATCAATCTGAGGAGAATATTAATCCTAGAGTATAAACATGTACAGTCCATACTTGAAGTAATGCCTTCGATTGTTGACAACTGAATAATCATGTGATAAAGACTTTTAAAAGCATGGAAAGAAAGCATTAAAGGTGCTATTGATAACATTCAGCCACTAGATGGCGCATTCTCCCTCCTGTGTTCCATTGCAGCCATGTATCCGCTTCTTCCACACTAATGATGCCTTCAAATGGAACTCGTGTTTACAACACGGGAAGTCGTGTACATAACATGCTTGGCGTTCAAGTGGTTAAGTCGTGAGAACACCGCTGCTAAGCAACGGCAATATTAACGTTACTGTCGGCGTCTAGAAGCCACAGAGGCTAACAATTTAGCAAGCTAGCAAGTGAGTAACATAATACAGGAAATGTAAAGGTATACAGAGGAGAAAGATGAGGCCGTTGGGATTATCAACATTTTCCTCAGACATATTATAAAATTACGAAGAAAAACAATATACGATTAAAGTTACAATATATTAACTTATTATGTCGTCACACTACGTGAACTTACGAGGTCGTGAAAACCACAAGAGGGGGGCGTTCATATGGACTCATCTCGTGAACGCGGTAAACACGACCCCATTTGAAGGCACCATAAATGACGACCCAGAGATACCACATGATACCAACGTCGTTTTACTGTTGCAACACAAGCCTTGTTAGAAGTGGGAACCAAACGTCAGATATCTTCCACAGAGATAAACAAAACATTTATTTTGGACCCGCCAAAATTTTTAAAATGATTGATTCACAATCATAATATTTTTTTTCAGGAGAAGCCCTACTTTCATTCGGTACCTTTCTAAAGGCTCTGTGGATGTATTCTTTTTAAAAAAAATGATTGGTCTACTTTAAAATGTTATCAATAAGACCTTTAACATCTCAATAATTGGTTTGTACATGCAACTTATGAAACTCCTTCTCCTCGCAGTAAGCGTGCGGTCCTGGTTCTCCAGAACGAGCCGGGCTATGGCGGCCAGCGTCGCTCCTTCACCACAGAAGATGAAGCCTGGAAATCCTTTCTGGAGAACCCGCTGACGGCAGCCACCAAGGCCATGATGAGCATAAACGGAGACGAGGACAGCGCCGCAGCTCTCGGTCTGCTCTACGACTACTACAAGGTAACAGGAAAACCTGAGGAATTAGGGGTGTAAGAAAATATCGATACACTTGAGTATCGCGATATTATGTTGTGCGATACTGTATTGGTTCTCCAAAACATTTTTAATTAACCTCTTAAAAATCCGATACCCGCCGTCAGGCACGGCCGCTATTTGATCTTTCGGAGGTTGTAGCGGGCTCAGTATCATATGAAACTATAAAACCTAAGGAATCCATTGGTACCAAACATGTCATACTAGCTTGTTGAGAAGGAGGCTAAATAACGCTCCAAAGATAGGCAAAATTTGGGCGAGGAAAAAACTGTCATGGCCATTTTCACAGGGGTCCCTTGACCTCTGACCTCAAGATATGTGAATGAAAATGGGTTTTATGGGTACCCACGAGTCTCCCCTTTACAGACATGCCCACTTTATGATTATCACATGCAGTTTGGGACAAAAATATTTTTTTGTATGCAGTATAAATGTGTTATTTTTGCCTTTTCTAAAATGGTGTATTTCTGGCGTGTTCTTTGACAGTTTTTCCTCTAATTAAATTTAAAAAAAATGCAATATATGGCTTTGCTTACAGTATTGCAATATATCGCAATGTATTGAATCATTACCCCTGGATCATGATACATATCGTATTGCCAGATTCTTGCCAATACACAGCCCTATTAGAAATGTTCTCCAGCTTTTGAGCTCTTTCCTCATGAATTCGCAGCGGATCTGGAAGCAATCAAAGGGGCAAAATCTTTTGTCAGCTACCAAATCCTTACACATTTTACCTACATGATCTTTCTCCATACTGACATCTGACCATGAAGCAACATCTGTGAGGCAGAGCTCATGTCATCATGTGTAACTGATCTATAGACAGCAGGATGACCCGGCTTGTTGGATGTGATGTGGTCAGACGCTGAGCGGCTGTGTTTACCCTCCCATACAGGTGCCCAGGGAAAAGAGAACAATAACCCAGAGCAAGCCAGAAGCCCTGGTCTGTGATGTGGATCCCAACAAAAGGTAAGCAAAAGCCCTCACCTAATACCAGCCCCCTTTAAAAATAAGAGCACGGAAAGCTGAGGGGAACCACGGCATGAAGGGAACGGAGAGATTCAAGCTCTTTCACATTCTCGGAATTTTGTGTGCACGTTTGCATATATACGAGGGAGCAGCCTTAACCGCTCATTAATTAAAATCTATTTAAAACTGCACACATCTGTGGAGGAGCACCTTGAGTCGAATCCACTAGATTTGCTCTTCATTTAAAGTTCAACATTACTTCATCAGGTGATCTCACCGAGATCAAAAGTGATTTTTCGAGAGAGTAAAAAAATAAACATTCACAGTCAGACAATCACACAACCAAGTGCCACAAAAATAATTAATAAAACAGTCATACGTGTCATAAAAATAACAGATAAAGCTTTAAAACCTCAAAGGAGGATAAAAGAAATACATTTGAGAGCTGTCCTTTTAAATAAAATGTAGAATCTAAATCAGAGATAAATGCGTACGTCTTGGTTATCTAAGGGTAATAAATAAATTGGTTGCACAGCAGTGAAAACATACAATATAAAACACATAGAAAACAGAAAAAAACACAAAAGTAAAAGTTTAACCCAGTAAAATATCAACTAAGAATAACTTAAAATATGAGTTAAAACTATTGAATAAATTAGGATGTGACACTTTCTTTAAACTTTAAATCCAATACTACATATGTGCTGTTTTTCTTTGTTGCAGACACCAAATCCAGGCCGGACACTCCATAGCTCAGCTTCAGGAGGGGGGTATGGAGAGCCGGATCCAGGTCCTCAAGGGGCCCTTCAATATTCTTCAGCTGGCCCAGGACAAGAGGTCCCACTTCCCCTCGCCAGGTCTGTTCACATTCACCAACAGAAACGCACACGAGCAGCTTAAACACAGAAAACCTGATCATCAGTTTGCTGATTTCACTCCACTCAGACACGACCGTCACTGTTTCCATCGCCGCCGTGCCAAACTACCCGCCCGTCAAGACAGAGGTGCCCAGCCACGGCTTCTCGGTGACCGTGCCAAACAACTGTGCCGAAACCGACGGCCACGTGAGCGTCTTTGACCGCCAGCTCACCCACAACGGGGTCCAGTTCAGTCCCAACACCCAGTCCCGCACGCCCCCCGACTCCACCTTCTCCGAGAGCTACAAGGACGGTTCCCAGGAGGTGTGTGTTTCGATCCCCCTCTTTCTAAACCCCGCTAATGCTCTCCCTACAACCGCCCCCCCCTCTCCTCTCCTCTCAGATCTCTCCCATCACACAATAGGATATTCACCTGATCCCACGGAGCCAGCGGTGGGCTCAGCCTTCCCTGGTTTTATTTGAACATGCCAAAATAGCGGCCAGTGTGTTATTATCCCATTGTCTCACCAACACAATAAAGTGCTGTACTTTTCTCCTACAATAGCCAAAGCCCTTTCTCTCTCCTCTTTTTCTATTTAACCTGGAGGGGAATTACCTTGGAATAGAGTAGCCTAACAAAACCCCTGTACAGGAGGGGGTGAGGGAAGAGCCATTTGAACTGATAGAAATGGGGATGAAGAGGAAGATTAATAAAATCTACAGATAAGTGGTGGAAGAAAGAGAAGGAAATCCATTTATTAATTATTGGAAGTAGCTGTTTAATATCCTCCCGCTGCTGAGCCTCACTTCACACTCTCTATCTGTTTTCTTTGTGCGCTGCAGGTGTTTTCCTTCCCAGGGGATCTCCAGTTACGTATGTCCTCCATGACGCCCGAGGACTACACTCACTTTAACACCGTGCCGGGGTAAGTCGCGCTGCCGCCTGCCCACCGTCCGCCATTCAGCTTTTTCACACAACGCCGCAGAATGGCCTCATTCATGGCAGTCACAGGGGAGACACCAGACTCCCCTCCGTGTGAAAGACGAGAGTCTGCACACACGGGCGGCGTTATCTGGCACCCCGCACACTGATTTTGAGGTCACGATTTAGCTGGATAAACAAAGCGTGCACCATTATGTGTATGAATGCTATTGTTATCCAGTTTTACAGAAAGTAAATGCCTTTTCCTCATGTTTACTTCATTCTGCTGCTATTTCAGGAATAACTTTGAGTACACTCTCGAGGCGTCCAAGTCTCTGCGTCAGAAGACAGGTGACGGGACGATGACGTACCTCAACAAGGGCCAGTTTTACCCGATCACCCTCAGGGAGGTCGACAACAAAGGAATGCAGCAACCCATCACCAAAGTCAGGGTAAGAAAGAAAAAAACATAGGGTTATTGGCATTAATCACATGCTAAATTATCATTTATAACATATTATGTGTGTGTTCATCCATCGCCAGAGTGTAGTGATGGTGGTGTTTGGAGAGGAGAAGTGCAGAGACGATCAGCTGAAGCACTGGAAGTACTGGCACTCCAGACAGCACACTGCCAAACAGAGGTGTCTGGACATCGGTAAGATAAAGTTTGACACTAGCCTGGTTGTCTCAGCTTCCCGCCTCACTCTGCTGTTAGTCACCAAACTCTTGTTTTATTGTCACAGCTGACTACAAGGAGAGCTTCAACACCATCGGCAACATTGAGGAGATTTCCTATAACGCCATTTCCTTCACCTGGGACACCAATGAGGAGGCCAAAGTAAGACAATAACAGAGACTCACACACAGCTTCACAGATAGAGAGGCAAAGCACCGCCCCTTCTGGTGGACCACCATGGGACCTTGTGTACGTTCCAGTCCCATACTACCATACCATTTAGTACGCCAGAAAAAGATTTAGTATGTCCCAATATGTTAAATACAGTATGCCAAAAATACCAGAATGTCCTACTATTCCTTTTGCAGTATACAAGCCAGCATGCTTTTTCTGGCTATTCTGACCCACAATCCCCTGCGAATATATGAGCAAGGGGGTCAAAGGTCAAGGCACAATGTTATGACAAATTAGTATGTCCCAATTGTATGCATACTGCAACAGTACGTATACTTTATAAGGGCAGCTGCAGTAAAAGTAAAAGGAAAAAGTATGTATGCCATTTGGAACTTTATTTCGTAAAAAAATATGTCGTTAACGGCGAGAGACGAATAATTTTTTGATCCCGTTTGAATAGCGCCACGAATCACACATATGATGTTTTTCAATTTATCAACAAAGATCATTTTGCAAGACGAGAAAGTCGCAGTTTGTCGTAAAACTGTTGAAGTATAAGACTGTGAAAATATGTAATTAAAAAGAGGAATTAAAAAGGTCCCATAGGGGAAAGGGCGTGAGTCCGCCTCTCTAACTGATTGACACCATCTTCCAATCACAAGGCTGCTTCTAACATCGTTCATGTAAGAACGAGTGCAGTGTATTTCCGTGCACTTCCTTGTCTTGAACTCTCGATATGAACTTTTCACATCAACACACTTAAAACCTTAAGCCACTCTTTTTTTGAAGGTCTTGTGTGGTTTCTGCCACAGACCAGAATTAAGGTTTCGGGTGTTGACGCCTCTTTGTCGGTGATCATCAGCGGCTTTGTTCATTGTGATCCGACAAAACAGTCGTTAAAGAAAATAGGGGTCTAAATAGAAGAGCGAGGATGCCGTCACATCGTGTGTTTAGTCTTGTTGCGTAGAGACACGGAGCCGTGAGTTCTCTTGACTCGTTTAACCTGCCTGTCACCCCTATTGTGATGCGGCGTGTTAAGGTATTTCTGCACGTCAGACAGGTGCAACAAAGAGTGCAGGAATGAGGAAACTCAGCAGGGGGGGGGGGACCGGATCGGACCGTTAAAAAAATAAAATCCTGCTCAACAGGTAGGAGAGGTGATTGAAAGGAGGAGCTCCTGTCCTCTCTTCCACTTCCATTTTTCATTTGTTGTTGACCCTCATGTCAGCGCTCCCTGGCACTGATCCACCGTCAGCCTGAGATGGAGGACGACTGACAAGCTAAACAAGACGAACAGACAACATGGCGCCGCGGCTCATCTTCGCCATCTTTCTCTCTGTAGGCTACAACTTAAATAAAGACACACACACACACACACCAGGATGTGGGTCTAACTGTCTCATGACTCGAGGCCTGTGTCCATAGGATGTTCATCCTTGTGTGTTCATGCGTGTGTTTTTGGAAGCACCACCCTGCCGCGTTGTTTGAGCGTCTCATCAATGCGATGTTGGATAACAGATAAAGATGTGTGTGTGTGTGTGTGTGTGTGTTGTGTGTGTTGTGTGTGTGTTGTGTTTGTGTTTGTGTGTGTGTGTGTGTGTGTGTGTGTGTGTGTGTGTGTGTGTGTGTGTGTGTGTGTGTGTGGCTTGCCCCCGGGGTGATTGCTCTGCAGCATATGTATTTGCGGTGTGTTTCCAGAAGACAGCCCCTTCCTTATGTTTACCTGCTCTGGGGCAGTTTACTGATGTTATGACTATGAGGATTTCTTTTCTGCTGTGTATAACCAAATTTCCTTCGGGATCAATAAAGTATCTATCTATCTATCTATAACGTTGCCAGAAACCCAAAATACAAGAAAAATTGCACCTAAAAACATACAAATCTTTACTGATATTCACTGTGAATGTTATCATAGAACACTTCAAGGTTGTAGGAAATACGGTCATACTATTTATACAAACTAACACAGCAGAAAATGTAAGAAATACAACGATTATACAGTCTATTTACATGTAAAGTGATTTTATTCCAACTTGACAGACATAAATGAGATTAGCACATTCAACAGCTTCATGCTAAAGTCCGGTTACTATAAATAAAACAGTGCAATGCATGAATACACAAATACATTCACAAAGATACCTTTTTTTTTTAATATTTATATTGAATTCCCTTTGGTTCCTCTCTGTTAGGTGCTTCCAAATGTGTGTTTTGTTGACACAATGATAACCTGTTTTCAATACAAGCACCAGGAGGACAAAGGAGCATCTCCACGTTAGAAAAAATATGTGATTACTGGAGTCGACCAGTAGAGGGCGACACAGAACGCCGAGTGTAGTCTGAGGACTGAACTAGAGAAAGGCCTTCAGTGGTTCAGACAGAAGTAGATGTTTGTTTCTCCAACTCTGTACAGATGAAGTTTTTCTCTGTGCTTTTAAACACAACTGTTCCTCCTTCCTCCATCCACAGATCTTCATCTCCGTCAACTGTCTGAGCACCGACTTCTCCTCCCAGAAGGGCGTGAAGGGTCTCCCTCTGAACCTGCAGATCGACACCTACAGCTACAACAACCGCAGCAACAAGCCCATCCACCGCTCCTTCTGCCAGATCAAAGTCTTCTGCGACAAGGGAGCCGAGAGGAAGATCCGAGACGAGGAGAGGAAGCAGTCCCGCCGGAAAGGGAAGGTCGCCGAGCTCAACCCTGGCCTGGCCTGTGAGTCACTTATAGGAGAACTTTAATTTGTATAACATGCACGAGCATTGCGCATTTGTGCATTTTACGATAAAAGCAACACATTTGGCACAGATTTATATGTTATGAAAAGATATAGATATCGGGGCGCTGCAGATTTGGCCCCTGGGGGCTGTGGCAGCCATTTTTCAAAAGGGCCACCAAATAGGTGCTTAAAATTTCTAAATGTTGCAGAAAACTGATTTAATGACTCTTGATTATTTCCAAGGTGTGTTCAAGCTGATTAGATCAGATCCCAGAAGATCACGGACATGTTTTTTTTCCTCTATAATTTTTAAGGATGCCTTTTTAAAAGCTTTTAACCTGATAAAAAACAAATAAAAGGAGCATGGTCAATACAGGGTCAAACTTCACCCTCTTGCCTTAGAACCTGTACAAACTATAGAACGGCAAGATGTTCAGCTTTCCATCGGTGCAGTTATCTTTTCACTAATCAGCTTGAACACTGTAGCGCAGCCACCCCATATAAAGGGCAGATGAGGTGGTTTGATACTGGAAAACTTTAAAAAGGGATGTTGAAGAACCAGGTTGATAAGCAGGAGTAGTAAAGTGTCATTTATTATCAAAAAGTTCACTGAAACAAAGGGCAACTATCTATATCTTACTATATCATCTATCTTACCTACTATCTATCTTACTTATATCATCCTAAATCTTGCAGCACCCCGATATCTATATCTTTTCATAACATATAAACCTACATCTGTGCCAAATTTGTTGCTTTTATCGCAATGTGAATGAATATTTCAGCTTAGCTGCCTCACTAAAACATCTGTTATTTAATCTAGATTATTTTATGTACTAATACAACCGGTTACAGTTGATGAAAAAATACTACACCTGGCATCTTTCTCACCCCACATTACCTATATCAGTGTTATAAGATGATCTTTTCTTTGTCTTAAAGCTGCAGTAATCAATATTTTTACATGAACAGTGGGTTAAATTAAATGGCATGTGTAATGTGAAATTGGACGCTCGTAGTAATGAACCCCACCCACAACACTTTGCAGACAGGCAAAATTAGCGACTTTCTAGTGAACATAGTGAAGCATTTAGTAGCTAAAGAGTCAGATATTTCCTTCAGGAGTTACTGGAAACCAAAACTCAGCTAAAAATAGCGTGAATATTGGACTTACATGTGCCCAGACGCGCGACTCTAAATGTTGCTCTGTGTTTGCCAACTTTTTGCCTTATAAGGTGATACTATGTCAATGTTTTGCAGCTTGTTGTGCTGCCCCCAAGTGGCCATAACAATATATTAATGCAGGTTTGAAGAGGACCTATTATGCTCATTTTCAGGTGCATACTTCTATTTTCCCCGAAAAGCCCAGTCTGCTCTGATTGGTCGGCTGGTCCGACTCTGTTGTGATTGGTCAACCGAACCAAACTCTTTGGACTCCGCTCTAACTAGCTTTGTTTGAGGCCGTGCCAAACTAGCCGCCAGGCAAATGTGTTACTTGGTGATCATCATCACCACGTTACGGAAGAAAAGGCGGGACTTCAAGCGAGGCGTTTCAGGCAGTTCAGGAGCAGTGTTTCTGTGGGGGAGAGTAACTCCCTTTGGCGTGGACTTTGGGCTTTATAACTTGGCAGACCTTTTACATGCACTATATAACACACTAAAGAAAAGCTAAAAAGCATAATAGGTCCCCTTTAAAGACTCTGAAGATGTCCTCCCGCATTAATAGACACTTAATGGACACTTGATTATAGACTAAACTGCTCTCTGTTGTGTCTTTTCCTCCCAGTTGTGGATGTCAAAGTTCCCATCCTCCAGAAACGCAACGACGTGACCATCTTCAAGATGATGACCGACCACGAGACCCAGCCTGTCCTTTTCATTCCTGACCTCCACTTCTCTACCTTCCAGCGCCACGTGAGTGCCAGTCACACACACAAAACTCTAGCACGGATCAACAATGCCATTTCTCACCATGAACATTTTGTTTTGCTACGTTTACGTAACAGTCGTAGCATCTTAGATGGTGTGTTTTTTATGATTCCATCCACTCATCAACCAGCTGGGTCGAGGTGACCTGCTTGCCTGCTAGTTGGCAGGAACAGTGAGTTCTGGTTTTGAGCTCTGATAGGAGTCCTACGTACCGATGGCTGTATTTCAGGCTGCTTACTCACAGGATGAATCACTTACCAGTGACTCAAAACAAACCGGGGGTTTCAGAAGATACTACCTGTACTGCCAACTTAGTGAGTTCATATGCTCAGAGGAAAATAAAGAGGTAGATTTAAAGACGGAGAGAGGACTGCAGTTTTGTTAATGATGTGTAGATGTGGCAGACGTTAGCGGCCACGCTTTTCAGCATGCATGCAGTTTGTCAGGTTTTTTATCTTCTCTGTGACTGGACTCTGAGCTTTATTTCTTCCAGTCAGAATCAACATGACACTTGTGCGTGCACGTACACATGGCCTGCACACAGCAGTTTTCTGGGTTATTTCATGTTTTCTTTGACATGTAGGATGAGCTGCTTTATTTATAGTGAAAATGAAATCATAAATTTGACTACTTGTGACCTTTGAGTGCCCCCTGCTGGTCACATTATGAGCCGAGTAAAAAAAGTACTCTTTCTCTCACCGAGTTTACCTTGCTACCAGCGAGGCTGAGGGAGGCACAGGAGGTTATTTTTGGTGTAGCCGATAACATTGAACCTGACTGAACTGCTATCAGTTTCTGATAAACTCTGGATTCCCTCTCAGAATAGAGTTCTATTAACAGCAACGCCTGCAATCAGTACAGCCGCAGAGCGAAAAGGCTCCAACAAAACAGCAGCTTTCCAAGAATTAAAAAAAGACGGCAACATATTTTTGCATTATTTAAAGCTGCAGTGGGTAGAATTGGAGCCAATATGATTAAAATGAGTTATTTTTATAAAAACGGTCACTATAGCCTGACAGTATAGTGCATGAGACAGGTAATCTGAAAAAAAAATCATGTATCTCTGTGTCCTAAAGGAAGAATAAATAGGTCAACATAGGAAAACTTTTGGCTGTTGATTTTACCTTTGATCTGGCTGACTGATTAAGCCGGTTAGTACTGCAGCAGTTGCAAAGTAGTACATTTTTAGACATGCATTGCAGGATATATGTTAAAATCCTAATTAACTGCATCTTAATGTCAGGTTTTGCCGTGAATATTGGGTACCCAATTTCAATTTCCCAATTCAAAGTCATGATACTATATATAGTTGGTTGTTTTTTAGTTTTTACCTTCCATGTGAGTTATGTTCCCTGTTTCTGTTTCCTCTGCAGCCTTTCCCGACAGAAGATGGAGAGGACAGGTGAGCTCACTGATTTCATACTTGCTCTTTTCACACTCGCTTTTAAAGTGAACCGAGACAACCTTTGGCACCTTCCCAGTAAAAAGGAACACAGGGATCCATTTGTTGTTTCTAGGAAATGCCTGTGGGCTTTGTGTGCATACATGTGAGTTTTACAGCCTGGTAGCTGGTTGTTAACCTGTGATTTGTGTGTGTGTGTGTGTGTGTGTGTCCACTGCAGCTCGGGCATGAAGAGATTACCCTTCAGTGATGAAGAGTTCGGGTCGCCTCCGAACAAGATGGCGAGAGGGGAGGAACCAAAGAAAGGTACTTGTGTGTGTTGCTGTAGTGTGATGTGTTGACTGTTCACGTGCTGATCGGGTGAGTTATGCTCTTCTCGGGGGACAAATCAGTGTGTTAAAGTGTGTTGCTGTGGTCGCCCCCTGAAGGCAACCACACACACACACACACACACACACACACACACACACACACACACACACACACACACACACAAACAAACACATTCTCTCTCTGGGCCATGTGATTATTCCAGGTCTTTCAAAACAGACACAGGTGTCAGAGAACTCCACTGACCCACTGATAACTACGTGCACACACTCATGCAAACAAGTCTATGCCCTTTACCCTACATCCTATTCATAGGCATACGGCAAGCTTATTTCAGTCATACAATATGTAAATAAAAGCTATAAGATTTGTTATATCCAGAAGAGGAAAGTTTTGGGCTTTGCTTTACACCTGCATATAGTCAACAGCTGCACAAAGCCAGACTAGATCTTGTAAGATGCGTTTGTGCCGCAGGATTTTAGTCTGGAAAGCATCTACAGAGAACCGACTGACCTGATCAAATGCATACCAAACCAATCGGTGAACCACAGTGAGGCATCAAGGCATCACCAGATGCTCCTGTTGCACAAAACAATGTCTATTTTTTCTTTAATTTTTTCTTTTTTTTGTGAAGTACTGCATACTTTCACTTCTTCGGGCCTCTAAAAGTCAACTGAGCAATCTCCAAAGCTAAAATCAGTCTTTGGTGGTCTTAAGTAGACATGACCTCTGATGTAGGTGTTAGGAATCTAAAATTAAGCCAATTTGTCACCTTAAATTGCCTTTAAATCAAACCAAATCCAGTTGAAGGTTTAGGTGAAGTTTTTATAATCTTTCCAAGACAACTGTCATGTTTTTTCCAGTTAGAAAACTGGCAGTCGTGTGAAAGTTTGGAAGGGATCACGTTGACGTTTGAGTGAAAGTGAGGACCGCCAATCTGCCAGTGTGCTGCTGAACAGCCTCCTTGAAATGATGTCGGTCAAACAAGGTTATCCGCAGCAGCTTCAGACCACAATGAACTGTGGCCTATATGTACTGTAGTATATGAAACAAACAAGGTCCTGCAAAACAATACGAGAAAATCTATTTAGAGCATGATCTGTTTTGAGAGTGTTGTGAATGAGAGGTGGGTCTGTCCATGTATGATGAGTGTGCTTTCTAGGTGTGTGTGCTTTGTCTGGGCCCAGCGCCACTTCTTTGAGTCTCGATGAGTGCCCATAAAGTCTGGCACGGAGGGGTATTTAGTTAAAATGACCTGCAACATTTCACAGTGCATCTTCAAATTTACTAATGGATTAAACATATGCTTGAGCTTTGCTGCTTCGAAATCGAAACAGGGATGCAGTAAAGCCACAAATCCTCAAACCCACACAAATGAACCGAGTTGTTCAGACTGACGCAAATGCACGCTTCACGCCTGCCAGTGACTTTTGTCTAAGGCCAGATTTGGGGTTTGTTTTTTGTGTCCGACCCACGAGCATTACGCGCTTTGCTTTGACGCCTTCCCGTCTCTTCTTTCTCTTTTCACCACACAGTCCTGCTGTACGTGCGCAAGGAGACGGAGGAGGTGTTTGATGCCCTCATGCTGAAGAATCCCACGCTGAAAGGCCTGGTGGAAGCTGTAAGTTGTCCCCAGTTCATTACGCTGGTATTGCACTTCATGTTTCTGTTTGGTGGTGTCGGGCCGTGCATTGAGACCAAGTTCTCTCTGTGTGTTCAAGCAACTATGGCAGGTTAAATAAGCTGTGACGGGACCCAGGAATAATGCAGGGAAGAATGAGAACAATTGAGAAAGACAGAAAGGGTGTGTGTGGATTAAAAAGGGACACAGTGGGACGATAAAGGCGGTAATGGAGGGGAGGGATGGGAGAAAAAGTTGTGTTAAAGAGGAGGTGGAGGCGTCCTGGGGAGAGGAGATTGTGGGAAAAGGGTGTGTAAACTGCAAAGAGAAATAAAAGAATAGAAGGAGGCAGGTGTGAGGTTACTTTAGGGTTCAAGGGTCATGTACAGTAATTATGGAGAACCAACAGTGGAGTTGATGAGCTATAACAGGTGTACCAGGTGTCTGTAAAGGGTTGTTTTTTGTTTATTTTTGCATATGACCTTTGTTCAAGCTTCTTTCAATTAATTTAACATTGATTTGTGTTTTAACCAGATTTCAGAGAAGTATGAATTACCTTTGGATAAGGTTGGAAAAGTCTATAAGAAGTGCAAGAAAGGGTGAGTATGAGTTAGCAACACTGCACTACACTATGTCTGAAATTCGTGAAGGGCCAAACCTGACATTAACAAATAACCAAAATGTCTTAGGAGTGGGAAAAAAAATTGATTCACTATTGCGATATTTTTTGGGATGAGGAAATAAACAGGTCACTAACACCCATATCTGTCTTCTAATAGGATCCTAGTCCACATGGATGATAACATCATCAAACACTACTCCAACGAAGACACCTTCCAGATCACCATGGAGGAGATGGGCGGCATGTACAAACTCACCCTCACTGAAATCTGATTGGACGGGAGGAGGTGACATCACCCAGACCAAGAGGAATGGAGGACGAATGAAATGGAGCCGTCAGGAGTAGTGGTTTACACGTCTAGCTATGCAGTGATTGTGGACTAGATCTGAAACTTATATCATGTCGTCTTTTGTGCTGTATTAATGTCAAACAGATTTTAAAAAGTCCCACAAGAGGTATTTAACAAAAAAAAAAGCCATAGCTCTTAATAGACCGCAAGGTTTATTAGATATGTAAGTTATACATTTTGATTCATTTTAAAACCTTTTTTTTTTGTGCGTACTAATCAACACGTGAGGACAGGCTTGATTGTTGTGCGCCCTTTATTTTGTATTCATTAAGTTGCACCTCAGATAATAGTGCCTACTTTTGTAAACGTTTGTGCAGAGCATTTGTGGTGCTGCTATACCTCACGCTATGCAAGCAGCAGTGTTTCTTTTTATGAGGAGAAACGGCTCGTCTTTCCCTTCCTAAAGCCATAGCACTGATGATTACAATCTGTAAAGTTGGGTATTTCACGCACAAAATGAAGACAACAAATTTTTGATGGAGCCCCAGTGGTTCAGTGTATTAATACTAAACAACATGGCAGTATTTAGTGTGTAAAGCTCTCTTCAACCATCATACAATTAGGGTAGAATAATGTAAATGTCTGTTTTTCTTTTAGCATAGGATACATGTTGTTTGAGAATGAAATGAGTTTTAAATATGTGGTTTCATCAGATCAGTATAAATAATGGCCTCTTTGTAAGTATTAAATAATCTCTAAATATATTGATAATACTGTTAAAACACAGCTACCCTTCCCCTGTAGAGTAGTTTTCTTAATGTTGATGAGATAGGTCAATGAATGTCTAGTACAGTCCACGCAGGCTGTTCTGGAAGTGCAATATGATATTTAGGTTCAGACATATTTAAAAAGAAAAAAACTCCTCTATTGCCATAACTACAGTAGGCCGATATAGATATTATCTGATAAAACTTTTTTTTTTTTTTTTTTTAAATGGAAATATTTTTGTATATATCCACTGAAATAACGGATCTATATGATCCCTCCTTTTGTATCTCGGTACTTATTGTGTATATATTTATTAAGAGATGGATGTGGGTCATTGTTTTGTTTTTTACCATATATATCCAAATTTCTATTATTCCTATTAATATAATGTTTTTTCCTTTTTATATGAAGTTATTCTAACATTACATGCCAAGGGTCAAAAAGTTATTAACATGTTTTTTGTTTTTTTTGTGTAAAGGATTTGATGCACAAAGTGCCCAATAAAGGCTCCCCAGTAGCTTCTGTGTTGGTTGTCGGAGACTTTTTCTACCTCGTGTTCTGTCATAAGCTGGCTGTTTGAGCTATTCTATTCATCCAATCCAGTCCAAATTTATTTATAAAGCACATTTAAAAACATCAAAAGTTGACCAAAGTGCTGTACAGTTAAACATATTAACAACACTAAGACCAACTTAAAACCGACAGGACATTAAAATAGTAAAAGCGTTAAGACCAATAGGAAAGGAAAAAGGATTAAAGTAGTCAACTATCATGCCGAGCCAAAAGCCAAGGAATAAAAGTACGTTTTGAGGTTTGATTTAAAAACAGGCAGTGTGGGGGACAGCCGAACATGTGTAGGCAGAGAGTTCCAGAGCTTTGGAGCTGCAACTGAAAAGGCTCGGTCACCCCCTGAGCTTTAACCTAGACCTCGGGACAGTCATTCAATTTCATACATATAGCCTGGACAGACTGTCCATTTTACAACAGACTTGAAATCTATGAATATTGAAATGGTTTAATTAAATCATAGTAGGTATGTCTGGTTGATGTGTTGAGCTGTAGCAGAGATGAACTGCATATGCCAGTGTCTTTGTGTGTGTCTGTCCACAGGGAGCAGATGTCTGGGCATCAACCCTAACACTATGCACAGGAAACAGGCATGATAGGATAGCCTGGCGCTCTGTCGGAAACCTGCTGGCCACAAATTCCTGCACACACCCTTTGGTTAAAGTAGGCTATTATTTGTTATTTTAGCCACATTACATTACACCGTTCTACACATGGTAATGTCAATCATTACTATAAGAGGGATTACCCTAATGACTCTGGTGGTGTGTTAGCATTTAGCTCAAAGCACAGCTGTGCCTGAATATAACCTCACAGAGCCGCTAGCGAACAGGTTATATTCCATATATATACTGTATATATTTTTATTTCCTTTTTTTTTTTTAAAGTGCAATCATACAGAACAGTCATCTGTTCAGAGACACACCAAGCCATAACTGTCTTATTGGACAGTCCATGGATTTTGGCATCTTTTCAATGTCCTTATTTAGTCCCCATCCTCAAAACAAACAAAAGGAAGGAAAAACAATAATGATAAAATATATATACATGCATAAAAATATAAACATATATACACACACATACATACATTGAACATAATATAGTAGATATAATGCCTAAATACATAAATATAAATTATAAAACAGTCAAATGAGGAGAAGAGAGGTCCACGGGAATTGTTTCACTATCTCTTAAATATTAAATATAAATATGAAATAATTGGGGATCATCTAGTCAGGAATACGTCGGTTTTCAATTGTAATCTTAAGTCTTCCATATAGTAAACATCTTTAACTTTCTCCCTCCATTGTTTTACCGTAGGGGGGCTGCGGCCTCAGCCAGGAGACTGTGATTATCTTCTCAGCAATTATAAGAAGGACTCTCAGTAGCAATTTGTGATCTCCATATAATTTTTGATACATTTGAAGGGCATTTTGTTAACTCGGTCACCCGTAACACTAAACTGTTCACAAGTTGGCCTCATGATGCCGCCACCTGTAGCCTACCTAGCACGTGACACTCTCCAAAGGTTCAGATGTGGGGTGAGGTACAGAAAGGCCCGAAGACTCATTTAGTTATAATTTAACCAACTGGCCACGCCAACGTTGCCATGCTGCCCCGTTGCCTCTTAGTGTGAGGCCATCTGGTCCGTCACTTTTACCGTCTCTTGGTTTATTCCTGAGATGTCCTCGTTTAAACCCTCAAATCTCCGGTCCTCTGTATAGATGACTCTGAGCGAGGTCAGGAAACTCAGAACTATGGTCTCTCTTTGTTTTCCATCATATTTTCCTATTAACAGTCAAATGTTACTGTTAAGGTGACCAAAGTGGTGAGGGCTGGAGACTCTGGACATTTAGACAGTGGATGTGAGGCAACCAGATCAATCAGGGGGAGAGGGAGCCAGGGAATTCCACCAAGAAGGACTTTATTTAGATGACTTCCCCCTCTAACCTTAGCAAGTGGTTTATCTGCATTAATACATAAACAAAGGAAGATGCATGACATAAACTGCATTGCACATGCATTTGCTCAATACAATCATGATGAACTGAAATCCAGATAATGTCTAATCAAACAATATATCAGTTAAACATAGGCAGTCATAAAGTGAAAATTATTATAGGAGCACTGATTGAGTGTTCAGATTGAGCTCACCTGTGCTGTTCAGAGGCAACTGGGCACAGGTGAGCCGGTGGCTGCTCTCAATGCTCATTAGGGATGTAGGCAGACATGAAAGACTTTCCAGTTTTGAACCTGAGTGAAGTATCCCGCCGCCCCATCAGGAGCATATTTGGAGTGACGGGTTTCAGGAGGACGACCAGATGGGATCAGGATAGAGGCGGACATGACACACTCTTACATCAACAGAATAGAAGGTACAGAATTATGTCCAAACATTGAATCTCTACTGATCTCTGCTAATTTGCCTGCATGTTTGCTTTTCGTCTGGATACATTTTTTTATTTGGACTTACATGTGAGTGATGGTATTTTTTTAAGGTATGACAATATTTGTCTGGTGTTTTCCATTGCATCTTTGTGTAAAGAGCATGGCATTGAGTTTCCCTTATCTTCATATCATATCCAATTTCCTCCATTTTTGTAGTTCCCTATGCCATAAGACTACAAAACCCTCAAGTGTGATCTTGTGTCAGGGTTGCACAGATGCTTTGCACTGGGGCTAATAACTAGAATACCTATAAACAGAAGCAGTATTTTAGTTAAAAAATGTAATAGGGTAGCACATACCAGATTTCAAAATCAAGGAGGACAAAATACTAACATTTCACTTGTGGCTCACATCACAAATTCATATTCACATCATATGATGTGAGCCAATTAAACTAATGAAATGTTAGTATTTTGTCCTCCTTGATTTTGAAATCTGGGATTTGCTACCCTATCACATTTTTTATCCATATTGGACTTTGGGTCTAGCTCTCCACCATGAATTGTTGAAGCGTAGCCTCCTTTACCAAAACAGCATTTTAGTTTAGTTTGCCTTGCAAGATTTATGAATGAAAGTTTGTATGCATTTGAAATAATGTGCAGATTTTTATTGTATTTTGTACATCTTTATAATGCTTTTGTGATTGCAATTACAGTAATGATTTTTCAAACTACTTTCCTGTCTTGCTACCTAGTTTAAAAGTACACAATCTATACCATGTAATTATTGTTTATTTTTTAAAACACACAACTAACATGAGTCCAGTGAGTTTCAATATTTTTGGGCAACATCCGGTAAAATAGGAGATCTTAATCTGGTGTTTTTGCGCTGCACTTCACAGATTTTTTTTTCTCGTTTGGATTTTTTGGTGATACAGTTTGCATTTCACCGTTCAGTGACTTTCTGCAGGAAAAAACAACCTAACACTGAGAATTCAGCTTCCGTAAACTAGTTGATTCGCTGTTGTCTCATGTCACATAGCTGGAGCAGAGTTGCAAAGTGTAAATGTACTTACAGCATATGGCAACACCATGCAGATTCAGATGAAGTTGATTCATCATTCAAACTGCTGGTACATTATATGTTTTTCATGAGTATAGGTGTTTTTGCTCTGCATTCTTGATGGTGTTACATGATATCATGTCTGACTGTGACTGCTAAGAACCTCACAGGGTAACTGAGCTACAGTATATTCAGTCAAAATGGACTTTTCTAAATGTTGCACCATTTTGGGTTCTGCCCTCTTAAATTGCACACTCTTATGACAGTATAGTGTACCCTTGGCGGACCAGACCACAAGTGACCTACTTTGGTGCTGTTCAAACATCCCAAGTGCAGCTCTATAGCCACAGCTCTAGTTTCGCACTTTGAGAAAACCAAACACATTCCTCCTTCAGCTCTGTAATCCTTCTGAAGTTACCTCTGAGATTTGTCCTGTTCCATATCTGCTATCAGGCTGGAGTCCAGATAAACATGATAATATCTCCTTCCAAGTTCACACTAAAAGACTAATTTCTGATACAGAAGCACTCAAATAAGAAATAAGTTAATGTGATTTAATTTTGACAGTGCTGCATGAAGTGTAGCGTAAATGAAGTGTCTTACATTAACTCCAAGAATCATCTTCTCCATCACAATTTTTTGTATGCTTTTTCGATTTTATTTGTAATTACAGCAAAGGCCACTTCAAATGTTATTCAACAGGGATTAAAACAACAACAATGCATTGTTCTCATTGTTGTGGGATTCACATCTTTTTTTATATATTGAACCACTTTCTTCTCTCATTTGCTGTTCTTCCATGACACTTGCACTATGTAGAACTTTGATAGACTGCTATGAAAAGATACATGAATATATTATGGAGTGTAGACCATATTTTACAGTCAGTGTCACCTAAATTTGTCACTGAATTCATCCAAACTTCATCAGTTTCCGCAATATAGATTGAATTGAGCAAATAATTATTAAAAACAGATTTTTAAAAGGAAGTTGAAAACACATAACAATAATCTAAAAAGGTTCAGAAAATAGCTTCACCTTCTCAGCATGCAATTTTAATCTGGAGTGGATAGTCTGTAGTAGAATATAATGTGACCTGTCTCTAAAATAAATGTTTCCTAATCTCAGTAAATGAGAAGGCTATTCCCTTTTATTCAAGCACCAAACCCGTCAAAGCCATTAATGCTCCGTTCCATCTCAATAAAGAAACATGTACAGTAGCCTACTGTATGTGGCAGACTTGGAAAAATATCAATAAAATAAAATATATTATATATACAATTATTTTTAAATTCAGAAAAATAACTGACTAATTAGCCAGTTAATAAATGCCATTAGGTTCCACAGACCACCGCAAACCTTCGTCTGAATTAAGCTCACTACATTTGTGTAGATTGTTTCTTTGAATGTTTTCTCATTCGCAACCCCAGAACACACTTAAATATTGAAGGCTAAATGGTCGAGTTAATTTGGGCAGCACAATAAACTGAGGGCGCATCCGTTAACTTTTAACCACAGAACATGTTATATTTCGTCTGCTGAAATAAAGCACCAAACAGGACAAACACTTGTTTCTTCCGAAATTCTGAACCGGTGAACTCCCGTGGGAATTTATTGTAGCCTAATGCCGGTGCGCACAGGTGATCCGCACACTGTACCGGCTTCCACGCATCTTCAAGGGAGCCTGAAAGGCCTATTTCAAAGCATTTAATTCACCATGAAATTGATATTGACGTGACAGCTACCTGTCTAACTTTGTATCTCCAACAAGGCCCAGAGGCATAATTTATTGATTATGCAAGAAAATACATTAACACTTTCTTTTGGAATATATATATATATATATATATATATATATATATATATATATATATAATTGAGGTGCACGTGCCAGCTCGATGGAACGCCCTCATTGGCTCTGGTTCTATTGTGCTGTGACCTGTGACATAGGTGTGACGTAATGGATCCCTCCAACGTTCAAGCATAAGTCAGTCTGTTTATAAAATCTGAATTTGAGGTTAGACCCCAGTCAGAAACCAAGGTGAGTATCTACACACTACTGAATAATTCAATTAAATTTTTCAGTACACACTACTGAATAATTTAATTAAATTTTTCAGTACACACATACTGAATACTAATTTACGGAAAGTAAGCCTTGTGAAAGGATTGTCCACAATGTACCGACCCGGGTCCAAGATGGACAGCAATGACTACATCACAAAGCTTCTGCCCATAGTGAAAAAAAAATTTGAGAGATTCTCTACGGTACACTGGTGCATGAGAGCTGCAGAGACCTGGGACTCAGACATACAAGCTGAACTGGCTGAAATGTTAATTGAGATTGTACAGACACTCGCTACACACATCCTGAAAAATCTTGTGCCTACGCTTATGGAGGTCAGAACTGCATCTCAGGCTGCTGCAACTACAGGTTTGGAGAACTTGAACATTGGCCTAGGAGACTCCCTTCTTGGTAGCTTCGCTGATGCTCTTCACGTCCTGCATGTCAAATGTGAGAGTGCCGAAAAGCTGACGGCACTGGTCGAGAGTGAGGTTGCACAGAAGGTACACTCCGCTGTATCTGTGACCATCAGCAGCTCTGTTTGGCTGTCAGAGGCTGAGCCTGCCCTTTTTGTCAGTGGCTCCATGTCCAACACGTCTCTTCATGACATGGTGTCTCATGCTGCCAAATGTCTGAGATGTATGATGCATGCAGGTAGGCTGAACTTCGAGTGCCAGTGTTGCAAGGCAAAAACCACTGAGTCTGCCCTGCAAAAAAGCTCTGAATTTACAGAACCTTCAGAAGATACCAGCAAAGACAACCAAAAAGTTCACTTTTTGGAGTTCGCCCGAAAACAATTTGAAAGAGCGAAGGCAGAGTTGAAGAGGGCGTTTACGGCAGAAGACACAGACTTCCTTGTGAGTCTGACATCAGGTTCAGGGTCCTCTAAGTGTGGATCCTTAAATGAGGAGTACTGTGATGAAGCCATCATTCCAGGAGTTGTTCCAGAGTCTCCCAGGCCCCAATCTGAATCTAGCCATCTGACCAGCAAGCCAACATTGATCAGTGTGAGAAAGTGTCTGTCTTCTCAATTACATTTTGAAACCATCGAAAAGGATCTCGACAGCTGGTTTAATGCATTAAACCTGCTAGAGAAACATGCAGCAAACGGCCGCAAAACACTGGAAAGCATCATGCCCAGTGGCGAGATCAGGAAGTTCTCAAAGGAACTGACTGATAAAATGTATGACCATGTGATGGCTGGCCCGACATATCAGATTCCCATGGTTGAAATGGGAAAATGTCTCTCTGACTCTGTCATCTCTGGGCTTGGGAGCTTGGTGCGTGCCACTAAGTCTCCTGAAGTTCTATATGTCATGACAGAGGATGCAGTGGGGAAGTTCTTGCAGCAGGTGCTACTCTGGTCTGAGAAGGAGCCATCAGAAAAAACAATTCACAACAACAAAGTATCTGGTGCACTTACTGAGTTCACCTGCAGTGATGATAAGTTCACCTGCAGTGATGATGAGTCCACCTGCAGTGATGATGAGTTCACCTGCAGTGATGATGATGCCATCTCACACGCAGTGCACGTCTCTACAGTACCGTGCGTAACTGACAAATGTGTCAAAGCTCTGATCATGATGCTCTTGAACAATGTCCCTGAGAAAACCATAAGGTCCGTACAGCTAACAGACACCGCTGCCATCTTCAATCGTCTGTCAGACAAGGCGTATTTTGAAATCAAAATCCCTCATGGTTCTGAAAGACAAATCATACACGGCATAAACAAATTCATCAAGGCCGTGTTCAAAGACCTTAAAAAGGAGTTTGGCTCTCCAAAAAAGCTACTGGAGGCTGCAATGGCATCAAACCATACATCTTTTGATGAATCTGTTATGGAGAATATGAAAATCCATCTGAATGCCCTCCTCAGTCCCCCAAAGAGGTCTGCAGTTGCCTGTTTTTTTTCAACAGTGGGAAAAACTTTAACCAAGTCCTTCAAGTGGTGCATGATGGGCAGCTGCGATGACTAAATGACCACCTCCCCCTTTTTCACTGCTTCTGCTTCTTTTAACACCTTGAAGCATACCATTGTGGGATTTCTCCGGGTGAACCGGTTTCCTCCCACATTTGAAATCACAACATAGAGGCAGATGGTCAGGGTTGGATTCCTTGACTCGATCTTTGCTGTTTGGATATTGGCATGGGATTACCCCGGGTGCTCCGGTTTCCTCCCACATTTCAATTCATAACATAAAAACACGTAGAGGCCTCACAGAGATGGTCAGGGTTGGATTCCTTGACTTGATCTTTGCTGTGTGGATATTGGCAGGGGGTTACTCCGGGTGAACCGGTTTCCTCCCTTCTTTGTGAGTAAATAACTTTATTTTACCAATTACCCATCCGGTTTTATGTTGTTTCCCCATCCGCTAACGAGTCGAGTCATAACACAGCTCAAAATGAGCTTTACAATATATGTGATCTTTTGTCTGATGGAATTAAGTAGAACTGCTGAACACTGAAAAAAGTTCAGTAGGTTTCAAGTCTCCATCTGTGCATAAAAGCAGTCTATAGTCTTGAGAATGATATGTTTGAAGGCATTAACATTAAAAACACTTCATAGAGTATGACAAAAAAAATGGACTACAGTTCAATATAGGCTACTACTGTAGGTCTCTGAAAGGAGATGATGAACAGAACAGTGTGTGCTTCTTTCATAGAACATTGTATGGCGAACCATCGCAGAAGAATAACATTTTCCTTGCTGCCAGACAACCAGACAGAAATTTATTCAAAGTGTATTATTTAATAATATTCCAGATTTCCAAGCCTTCATCATTAGGCACCACACATGCTCAGACCGTCTCCAGGGGAGCTCCTCCAGGGTGCCCTCAACCCTGCCTCCTGTTCCTCATGTTGCCAGGACAACAGAAAGCGAGCTGGCAGCACACAAGCCAGTGTCTCATAGCAACAGATTGGCTTTAGAATCCCATTCCGACCAATCAGGAGCCAGGTGCTTGTAGAGGAATCCCTGTTGTAGCTCCATTCTAATGTGTAGGAGGAGAGAGGGTGGAGCCATGTGTGCTGTGTGTGCTACACAAAGCATCCTTCAGTGCAGTGTTGACTATAAGAGATGGCTTCAACAACAAGCCATCTGTGGTTTGTTGTCAGGCAATATTTACTATATATTACACACACACACACTTGCACAAATGTGTTATTCCATTGATGTGACTGATGATGATGTGTTTTGAAATCAATTTAACACAAAATGTACTTACAAAAGTACAGAAGGCTAGCAATTTTATCAGGAACAGCAAAGGGTGGTTGTGATTTTGTACCACTGGATAGCATTTAGACATTGCCAGTGGGCTTTTGTTGTGTTACAAAGTTTTATTTTTCTGTTGTTTCAAAGTACTGAGACAGAATTTCAATGAGATTCACATTAACATGCTACTTTCAGTGTACTTCGACAGAAGCCACGCCACAGATTGTCCATTTTTAAGAATCAGAGGCTTTCTTTGCCTATTTCTCACCCCAGATGTTTTCAGAAACATATTTTAGTGTTTAGCTGTAAAATGAGAAAGTTTGCTCCAGCCGTTTGGCGGTGCTTGGTTTTGTCTCGTCTGTTCTCAACATACCAGGTCACAAACTTTCCCATTTTACAGCTAAACAGTACACTATAAGATGTTTCTGAAAACATTTGATGCGAGAAATAGGCATTACAGTAACAGAATATTGATTCATATTTGATCAGCGCAGCCTAGTTTGACCGTTTGATCGGAGTTCGCCATTTGCCCAGAGACTGGCGGGCTCCAGCTCGGCTGTGTGTGATTGGTTGTTTTTGTTCGGACGCGGTGGAATCTTGCAAATGCCATTAGGAGCACGAGGGGGAGGCGGAGGAACGTGTTTTTTCTTTTTCATTGATTATCTGTCTCATGCTCATTAAATTCTAGCTTTTGCAAGATAATCCGAATGTTTTGTTTTGCACGTATGTAACTGGATTGTGGGTTATTGTGGGTCTAAAAATCCAAAATTGCCCAATTTATCTCTCATATTTTCTTATCAGTGTGTAGCCTAGTATGTACATGCAATGGAGATAATAGTAAATATGGAATTGTGATACATTTGATGGCCATTTTGAAGCCGTATACAAATGACGTGTTAACATTTAGGAGCTGAAGTAAAGGCTGAAATGGGTTTAAATAATGAAGTGAGTAATTAAAGATTGGATTTCCATTTGAAGCTGAAGTTTTCAATTAAAATGCTCTACCATGCACTTTACTCCTGCAGTTATGCTTCACTTTCAAACAGAATACACATAAGCGTGACTCTTTGACTCCATATTCCCCCTCATGCATAAATAATAGGCTGAATGTCACAATAGCATTCTGACATACATGCTTTGACTTGTCATTATTGTTTTGCATAACATGGTCTGTCTGAACAGCAGATGTTTGTAATAGTATATATAATAGTAAACTATTGTCTTTTTTATGTTATGTGCTTCTCCATCACATGTTTCATACTTATACATAGAGCAGAGTAAGAGTTTTCCTATTGTTTTCCGTTCCCTATCCAGTATTTGCATTGATCAGAAATTAAAAAGAAAAAGTAGTCAAAGAAGGCAACAAAAAGAGGGGCAGAAGGAAGGCAGGAAAGAAGTATGAATGATCCTTCTTTAGAGGTTTTCTACACAGCCTGGGATCCCTTTGCTTGCTGTGTCCTTTCACCCAGATGCCAGTTTGTAGTGAGGAGGAGCCACTGACTGACAAGTGTTTTCCAAAAGTTCAACTGAGCTCACAAAGCATTCTGGATATTTATATAGTACTGACAGTGTGTGTGATTAAAATATTATCACCAAACCTTGTAAAGTTATAATTAATAAAAAGCAATTCAGAAGCATAATGAGCCAAGTGCTACTATATTATCTTCAACAATAATCTGAAAAATCCAGTTTGGCTCTGCATTCCATCACAACAACAAAATGTAAAACCCATGTTTGCTGCTGTCCTAACAAATGCATAAAATGATAAATAATAAATAAAATATTTTTGATTTTTTGTTTGGGGATACTGAAGCTTTTACCTTTAAATATGAATTATACGTAACATAAAACGAGACATAAACCATCTCATTGAAATATTCCCACCTCGACAGCTCTCTTATAACATTTTATCAACATGCCATGCATTTTCAGTCCTAAATGTGAGTTTAGATGGTCCAAAATGAGTTGAGACTAAAGTGTGTGCTCTTACATGAATGCAAAACAATTTGTGAATTCATGAACTCAAGACGTCATGTTACTCCTCTCGGCAATCTGAAGGATATTTTCAAATTAATGTCAATAGTTGTGTTGATTGTGGTCAAACATGTCATTTTAGTCTATGTGACAACATCTTACATTTAGAATGGATACTTGATGTGGAAATAACACTCTTGACTAATGACATGGCCTATGGCTGCCTGTCAGAGCTCAGGGGACTGTTAGTGAAATATAGCCCCTGGGTGTTATATTTAACCCTGCTGGGGCAACTCCCCCCTTTTGAGTTCGCTCCTGGAGTTCCTGAGTTGGGGGAGTTGGCCGGACAGGGGAGGTGTGCATGTGGAGGCCCAGATAGGGCCAGCGTAACCTTTCCTCCAGATTCCCTAACTAAGTTGAAGCGGCCTGCCCCACTTATATCACAAACAGGCTGCTGTGCTTAGACCCGGCTGCCTGTCATGCCGGTGTGCTAACTCGTTTTCCTCGTAACCCCTCCCTTCTCACTAACTGCTGGCACTGCAGCTACAGTATACTGCCACAGTTCCAAGCCCTCATTGCCCCCTGAGGTCATGCGTATGTGAGTCATACTAAGGCGCTGCCTCCGTTAGCAGCCAGGCACTACCAGGGCCGAGCCAACACACCTGCTACACTCACTTCTGCTGAAGGCACGCTGCAAACAAACACCAATTTATCAATTTCACACAAGGTGTGAAAGTGTGGTCATATTAGTTTTGTTTATATAAGAGCAGGACATATCAGAAACAGAAATTGAAATATCTGCTCATGAAAATAACACTAGGCCTACAAAGCATCTTGGTTATATTGATTTGGTAATATATACAAATTCTGATTGGAGCCTTTTTTATATCATGGCTTCAAGAAGTTCACTGGGACTTCTGAACTATGCTTCTGACACATTTCCTCTTTGTCTAAATGCAGTTGGTGATATAACAGCATATGTAGGTCAAAACCAATTTAAATTCTCTTACATGAACTTCTGGTTGTGGGAATGATCTCATAGAAATTGTCAGACAATAGGCCACGATAAAAACAGCCCAACATACATTACCTGTATGTAAAGTTTAAAGAATGTATTATCAGGAGAACAAACCACAACATCCTTTTCTCTGCACCGAATGAATGCTTATGAAAACTAATTTGTCTGCAAATGTAGTGATAATAATATAAATCAAAAATCGAATATAGTCCGTATGTATATAAAGGGGCATTGAGGTCGGCTCCACCCCAGAGTGGCAACACCCACAGACAAAACAAGTGTCACGATCATGACCAAGAATGGGGTACACCAGTTATATTGTTGCCTCATGTATCATTTATAGAGTTGAATTGGTGATCTTGTTTATTCAAAACCCACAATATTGAAACTTTTGAAGGGATAATGATACATTATTACGTGTGTTTATGGGCTACAGTGATAACATGGATAAAACAAAGCATTTTACTCACTTTGTAGCTTAGTGACTAAATGTTTCTGCTATGAAATGTGAAGGTGGTGACAATTAAGCACTTGTTTATCTGCTTTTTCTATGAGAAAGTTGCACAAACAGCTCCACAAACAAGACAGAAAACCCCTGCTTCATCTGGGCACTGGTGTTGCATTCAAGGATTGTGGGAAAGGTGGTACAAATGAGTTTTCCCTCGCTTTCAAGTTGACAGTAAAGCTTGAGGCTTGAAGTTTCTTTGGATCGAACTTTCCATTGGCAACAAGAAGTTATATGCTAGAAAACAAAGGAAATATGTCAATTTCTAATAGCCTAAAACATAATCAAGTGTTTATAATGTGTATCAACCTGGCCCTTTTAATCCTTCCTCAAGAGTTGTTTTTCAAAATGTAAACTATGAACTCAAATGACTTCCTCAAATGGGGGTTGAAATTGTTTAGTCATCTTAGGTTAAATCTTTGCATATTGTAATTCAAGTGTTCTGAGAGAAGATGACGGGAGACTTTGGCCTATTGAGCGTTCCTATTGGCTATGCTCTGGCTTGTGGGCGGTGCTTGATATTTCCTCAACTGATCTCAACATGGCTGCCGGATCACAAACTTTCTCATTTTACAGCTATACAGTACACAACAAGATGTTTCTGCAAACATTTGAGTCCAGAAATAGTCATTACTGTAACAGCATATTGATTCATATTTGATCAGCGCTGCCTAGTTTGACCGTTTGATCGGAGTTTGCGAGTGATTGACAGCTGCTCAGAGATGGCAAGGCTCCAGCTCGGGGCTCCGATTGGTTGTTTTCCTCCAGTCTGTGAAATCTTGCAGATATCATTAGGATCACCGGAGGACACAGAGGACACAGAGGCACATGATTTTTTTTTCAGATTGCCTGTCACATGCACTACTGTCAGGATATAGTTGTTTTTAATCATATTTGCTCCATTTCTACCCACTGCAGCTTTAAAAGTGAGTAATATCTCAATCTTTCTTAGTATGATGTGTTTTTAATAATAATTATTAATTATTTTTCTTTTTGGATGACTTATAAGATGTTGTTGGGTCGTTTTCAGCACGTGATTCCCACATCCCGTGAACGCAGCATAGACTGGATCGACCTTTCGCCTAGTTTAGCGGTTGGCAGTTCATCGGGTTTACCCTGACACTGCTGACTCTCACGGCCACGCCCATCAACGGCCACGCACCCTATTTCCTCCAACCGTGCGGCGAGCACGCAGTGTTCACGCGTCCTCTGCTCTCCCATTGGCTGACGCTCCGCACACACTCAATTGCGATTGGCCGAGTGTTGCCACCCCGCCAGTGCCGTGTTGTGAGTTTTGTTTTTCTTTTTTTTTTCTCCTCCTCCTCCCCATGTTTTACACACACAGCTGAGAGAAAAAGGGAGCCAGTCAGAGAAAAAAGCGACCTCAACCCTACCCCGGTACAGGCAGCAGCACTGGCAACCGCCGTCTCTTTGTTCTGTACGGGCTTTGACAACAAAAAAGTCATATTTAGACATTTTATTCCTCAATGCCATCACGAAAATTTACAGAAATGGACTCAAACGGGGTAAGACTTTTTTTTTTAAAACTGTTTATACTTCAGTTTACATTTATTTTGCAGTCCAGTCACTTGTTTTTTTTTTTTCATTTGATATTTCAGTACTAAAACTTCAACCTATCTGTATAATTTTATTAATATTAGTCACATTAGTGACTGCCAAATCAACTATAATTAAAATATTTTTTTATCACACAATTATTTAGCAATTTTATTTGTTATTTAGTATTTAAAATATAATAACCTAACATGACAATCTAAAATCTAATTTAAACAAGCCTGTCAGTGTTTACAAATCTGTTATTTGTGAAGCATCAGTAATGGGCTCTGCTTTGTTCACTGTAGAAATGTATAGTAAAGTTATAATGTAATAAGAATAAGTTACTTCCTGATGCAAACCCGCTTTATGGGGATTTCACATGGCTCATCTCGGCAGCACGTCACTGTTTGGTCTATATTTGGCCATGGGAGGCGTCCTGGCTCTGAGCCAGAGGCAGTGCATGCTGGGCCGGGGTGTAGTCACCAACACCCCCTCTCGTCGTGCTGTTTGGCAGGGAACTTTAGATTGAGGAACAGATGATAACTGGAAATAGATTTATTTTCCTATTCTGGTCAGCAGAATAGAAAGCTTCCCTTTGTTTTGCATTTATGCCCCCGATCAGATCTGAGTCAACACAGCCAATCATGCAGTTGTAAATAACCCCGATGACCCAGTGATGTGGCAATACTGAAGTACCTTTTGTCTAAAGTATATTTGTTGTTCCTTTCAGACTGAGTATATGGATCATTGTGCAAAGAGAAGGAGGCATGACAGCGAGCAGACTGTCCCTAGTGGAACCTGTGGCCTGGAGTACACGGACCTGGAGGCAGCTGAAGCGCTGGTGTGCATGAGCTCTTGGGGCCAGGGTCACTTCCTCGGCAGCAGCAGGCCAAACTCCTGCAAGCCCCGACCTCTCACCCCGGCTTCGGACTACTGTGACTCCATGCCGCCAGAACTTCCAGAGCCCCCGAAGGACTTTGTGTCCCTCTCCTCCCTGGTAAGTGACTTATCATGCCATTGAATGATACAGTTTTGCAACATCAAGTTCAGCCTCCCTTCTGACACAAAGTGTCAAGGTTTGCAGAGAGAGGCGAAGTCCCGCCCCTTCCGGTGGACCACCATGGGACCTTATTTCTGAAAAAATATGAACGGTAGTCAACGACAAGAGACAAATATTTTTTTTAACTGCGCCATGAATCACACATATGATGTTTGTCAAAAACATAATTTTGTAAGACAAAAAAGTCGCAGTAGTTTTGTACATTTGTGCGTGGAACATAGCTAAGTTAGTTAGCTAGTGTTGGTGTCGTTTATTGTGCGAGACGAGAGTTCACTGAGCAGTTTCACACAAAACTAAATGATACTACGACAAAACCTACGAAGAACTGTGACTTTCTTGAACACTAGCTAGCTAGCTCCACGCACAGATGTAACGTTATCTTACCTGATGTGTTTTATCCAGCGACTGCTGGTCTTTTTATCAGCCGGGAAGAGAAAGAACGAGCAAGACCCGTTGCTGGTGTGAGTACATCACAGTATGAAACACACAGGCATCGTAGCTTCAGAGAGAGGGACGTCACTTGCGCGACTTTTGGGTGTGTAGTCTTTATAATTACATATTTTCGTCTTATACTTATTACTTATAATTATCTTTTGCATTGACAAACACAACAATCATATGTGTGATTCGTGGCGCAGTTCAAATGGGATCAAAAAATATTTGTCTCTCGCCAGACTACCGTTCATATTTTTTCCGAAATAAGGTCCCATAGTGATCCACCGGAAGGGGCGGGACTTCGCCTCTCTATTAAACCCTATGGCCTTTTGATGTGAATGTGAAAAGAAAACTGGTTTATGACATGAGACTAGGGCAGGTGAGAGGTGCTGCAGCAAGAAAAGCCATGATACTGTAAGGTGGTTTGACCTTCAGACAGAGTTCATCCTCATAAAAAAGTCACAGTTTATAGCTCAGAGTGATCATCTTTCTGGTGTGTACATGCTTGCCATATGGGATCCCTGCACACACACACTCCTCATTAGAGTGGTATCGGGGGTTAATTCTCCTAATGTTATCGTCTCCCTTCTTGTTCCAGTGTATGACCCCCCCTCACAGCCCCAGCTTCGTCGAGGCATCCAGCACTGCGCTCCAGTCCAGCTCCGGCCTGGCGGTGTCCTCACAACACTGTGGGCTCCATCAACCTGTCCTGGCACCCACGGCTGAAAAGACGCCCTCCTTCCCCCCTCTGACACAGCCCTGCAGAGCCATGGCGACCAGCGTCATCCGCCACACCGCAGACAGCACCCCCTGCCAACACCGCATTCCAGTGGCCCCCAATCCAAAGAAAACTAGAGACACAGTAACGGCCGCAACGGTCTGCCAGCAGCAACAACAGCGGCAGCAGCAGCAGCAGCAGCAGCAGCAGCAGCAGCAGCAGCAGCAGCGCATTACAAAGACTGAGCAGATAACCACACCTCCATCTCCTCCCACACTCACATTATCCGCCTCAAGAGCAGAGCAGCACGCTAGTCCCTCCTGTTTGAACAGTGTCTCCACCCTCACTCCTGTCCACATGCAACTTCAAAATAGCCCGCCCACTCGCTCTGCTTCCGCAACCCTGTCCCCGCCCTCCATCCACAGCTCTCAAATCATCTGCCAGATGTTCCCAGTCAGCAGCCAATCGGGTATAATCTCAGCCTTCATCCCCGGTGCGGTTCAGACATCCAACGCTGGGATTCGGACCACCACCACTCCCATTCTCCCCCAGCCCGTCTCAGCTAACGGCGGCCCCGTCCAGCAGTCCCTCATCATGGGCTCAGCGATGCCCCAGGGCACGGTGATGCTGGTTCTCCCTCAGTCCTCTGTCTCTCAGGCCACTCACTGCCACACTCAGACTGTCATGACCCTGGGCAACACCAAGCTGCTACCTCTGGCCCCGGCCCCCGTGTACGTGCCGGCGGGGCCCAGCTGCGGTACAGCAGCCACAAAGATGGACTTTTCCCGCAGGAGAAACTACGTCTGCAACTTCCCGGGCTGCAGGAAGACGTATTTTAAGAGCTCACACCTCAAGGCTCACCTCAGAACACACACAGGTGAGGGTTCACTCCACACACAAGTGTTTGGTTGATGTGAAATAAAATGAGACCACAGATGCATCCTGTTTGTAAAACTTGATGGGAAGAAAGTGAGGTCATTGTTTATATCTCAGACACGACAGTGTTTTTATGACTACAACGTGACTCACTTTCCCTTGTCTCCCTCCCTTTAGGTGAGAAGCCTTTCAGCTGCAGCTGGGACGGCTGCGATAAGAGGTTCGCCCGCTCCGACGAGCTCTCCCGTCACCGGCGGACACACACCGGCGAGAAAAAGTTTGTGTGTCCCGTGTGCGAGCGGCGATTCATGCGCAGCGATCACCTCACAAAGCACGCCCGCCGCCACATGACCACAAAGAAGATTCCCTCCTGGCAGGCTGATGTTCGGAGCCTGAACAAAATGGCCGTTGGCAAAATACCTCCCGCAAAACCCGGCCTCGCCACGCTGAGCATGCTGGTACCTGCCGGCTCAAAGTAGACAATGAACACTGCCATCCTACCCACTCCCGAGATACCACAGGGACACCAAGCAGCCAAGCACACAAGGCTGCTGCTATTTCACTCATGGGAATGAAAAACAAAAACATGCACTGGACTCTTTTTTTTTTTTCCTCTCTACTGCTCATTTGTACATGCAATTTTCTTTAAAGGATTCTTTTGTTTACTTTGATATAATTGATAATATTAATGCACTCTTGCCAAAGCCTTTGTATGAAGTTTGTCTTATGCATTTCACCTTCTCCACCTCTCCTACACACTTTGTTTGTGTTGATACTCTATATGTGAATGTATTGTTTGTTGTACAATGAAATGCATTTATTTGGGAAAAAAACATGTAAATATGAATATGAATCATCAGTACTATGATTATACCTTTTAATTATATCTCCCTGTCTAACTTTTCATATTATTTAATACATATTTGTAATAAAAAATAAATAAAATGAGTCATTCTTTGTGCATTTTGTGTATGATATCTATTCTGAGAAAGTGTGGGATCTAGGTATAGTCAGCAATCTTTCCCCGTTGTCTCAACCAGTAATGTGCCTGCCCACATCCTGTGTGCGTCACACCGACTCCCCCACACCACCGCCCTCTTTTGGTCCACTGGTTGAATGACTTTTGGTGCTATAAAAGCTCTTTTGGTGAGACCATCTGGGGACATTGTGTCCCGTTCATTAGCTCAGAGCCCGAGTGTTGATGAGTCAGCAGACGAGACAGACAGAGATTTGTTTGCCTTGTTTATGAGCTGATCATTTGAGCCCATTCAGCAGAGTCACATGGGGACGAGGAGGTGGTGGGGCTGTGGGACTCTTGCGTAACACACCACTGAGTTTTATTCACTCAGAAATCTCTGAACCAGCCTGGTATCATTCAGCAAACACCTCCTGTTCTTGTGCTTCAGCATTGTCAGATGCACAATTACAGTGAAGTGAAGAAATTCTTAGCTATCAGGATCCCTCCAACAATGTGAGTATGAATAATAAAGAAAATCTAATTAGAATCTATGATGTAAAGACACAAAATAGTGCAGCAGTTAGAATATAGGAATAAGGTATAATATAATAAAGTAGAAGTATAGAAGTGAGCTCAATGTAGGTAAGAGGTATAAAAGTGACTATTCTGATTTATAGGTTTCACCTCCTCCACAGTTATCTCCTCCGTTATCTCATTCTGGTCTTAATCATATCTAAGAACCAAAATCTTTTCAGATGGAGTATGCTGGACCACAAGAGTCACGTAAATATTAATAAAGCATTTAATTGATTAATAACTAACTGTGCAATAAAAATAGTCATTAATACATTTGTTTACAAATTGATCTATTAATCTATGAATAAATGGACTAAATTACAAAGTAATTCAATTCATTTTTCATTATTTGACATTTTAATAATAGCAATAAAATGAAATATTAATCCAATTTGTGAATCCAATTATTTATTTCTCTTTTTAAACTGCATTTTCAAATAGAATTTTAAATTCCATTATTATTTTAAAAATGATGTACTTATCGACTGTTTTATGTTTTTGTAAATCCATTTTTAATTTGAACTATTTATTGATGGATTAACATTTGTAATCTTTTTATTATTATTTTTTTTATTGCCTATTGAAATGTCAAATAATTAATTACTTTGTAATTTAGTCCATTTATTCATAGATTAATAAATCAATTTGTAAACAAATTTATTAATGGCTATTTTTATTGTACAATTAGTTATAAATCAATTAAATGCTTTATTACTATTTACGTGACTCTTGTGGTCCTCCGTAATGGAGGTCCCTGAAGCTGGTCTGGACCATCCTTGGCCATCATATAAATAATTAACATGGAGTGCGAGAAAGAATTGGAAGGATGCAAGTGGAAATGTTATAAAGTAAACAATAAAAAGAAACCGTTAAGATGCTGCTGGACTGAAGACTGGTTCTCTGTGCTGCCTCCATCCTCTCTCTCTCTCTCTCTTTCTCTCTCTCTCTCTCTCTCTGTCTCTCTCTCTCTCTCTCTCTCACACCTACACATTCATAAGCAGTGGTCCCATACCCAGTAACAGCAAACCTCTTCCAATCAGACAGTGAGAAGTATGAACTGCTGGGGGTGCGACCAATCACTCCTCTTCCCTGTGTACCCGCCCCTTTGCCTTACTGACCGACTTACTCACTGGCTGTGTGCCACCACAGAGCTGATCTAGAGCGACATCTGGTGGCACATTCATGTACTTTCACCATTTACACTAGTGCTGAAGAACATCCTAGTTTGACATGTTTAGAGAAGTATAACAGTGGGTTTATTTATTTATCTATTTATTTATCTAAAAAAGATTATTATTATTATTATTTTTGTTGTTGTTGTTGTTATTATTATTCAATTTCATTTATTTTTATTTGTAGTTTTTAAAATGATTATTCATGTAATTCTTTTATTTATTATCTTTTATTATATATATTTTGTATCCAAAGGTATTTATCTATTTATTTGATTTAATTTAGATTTATATAATTTAATTTATATATTTACCTATTTATTTAGTTTTAAATCCCCGTCTTTCGTTGTTATTGTTATCATTATTTAATTACATTTTATTTTTTAAAAATGATTATTTATGTTTTTTATTCATAATCTTTTATTAGATATATTTTTATTTTAAGGTATTAGAAAATAAAAAAAGAGAGAAGTATATTATATATATATATATATATATATATATATATATATATATATATATATATATATAAGGCTATTAGGTGCTCATACCCCCCGCCCCCCCCCCCCCCCCCCCCACTTCCCCAAATGGTACTGGATTGTGTACATTTATTTATGTCCTTTGCCAACATCACTTGTTATTAAGAACACAAACTTATTCATCTGCAAATCTATTTTGTTTTGCATCACTAAATATGTAGATTTAGTAAAAACAGTGTTTCATGTCTGCCACCATACTGATGAGCTCTGAGAGGAGCCACAGGCTCACCTGTGCTGTTCAGAGTCAACTAGGCACAGGTGAGCTCAGTCAGTACATAATCAGGGCTCCTGTAACAAGGAGGGGAGGAGGAAGAACATTTCTCTGTTGTTCTGCTACCAGCCAGACCTCTGATCCCCTGCCTTCATCCAGTGCGTCTAAAGTGAGTTATTCTTTTAATGCCATGTGTTCCTTTGAAAGGACCAATTATTACCTTGTGTTTAAATATAACGACTTTGATTTGATAAGTATGGTGATTGAGTAGATGCATGTGCAATGCTGTTTTCTTATCTTTATATTGTCATTAAAATGCAATTGCGTTAAGTAAGATCTGTCGTTTTTTGTGCATAAAATGATAGGGTTATTATGGGCCTCTTTCATTGAAGACATTTTCAATTCAACCTTCTTATTCAAATCTAGCTTGAGAACTCAGCCAGAATAGCTCGGAGTTTTAGGGGGAAGTGTTTCCTTGTTGCACCTCTCGTGTTGCTATGGTTACATCAACACAACTAGGACGGTTTGCTGGAGGTCCAAAACGAGCTACAACACATGGACACTGACCTAAAACGACACTAAAATCAGCGTTTTTTCGGCGAGGACGACTTTTTAAAATAAGAATATTTTATAAACTTCACTTCTGGATATTTTTTTTTGGTATTTATAAGCTCAGGAACGTTGTGCGGCCGCTAACTTCATCCGACTCAGTATTTCTACTCGTAATCATCAGCACTTTGGGTTGGAGACATGTCGGAAAAAAAACTGAACATGACCGCGGATGAAATGGAGAGACTGACAAAAGCTTTAGGAAATGAGGAATTCAGGAAACTGTTGCTCAGTTACGAGCGTGAATTATCCGACCCTGAGAACAAGAGAAGGAATGAAGAGGAGATCAAACTGATGGAGAAGCAGAGAGGAAACACGGTGGAGTTTATCCACCCGGAACCTTTCAGGGCTCTCAGGACGAGTGTGAACGGCAAGCAGAAGTGTTTCATCAACATCTGTACCAATGAAAAAGTAGGAAAGCCTGAATGTAAACCCGGGGTGTCGGAGGACGGCCGCAGAGGATACTGCTGGTCCCTGCCTCACACTCTGCACCCAGGGAGAAGAGACACGGATCCAAAGGGGAACAAGATCATGATCTATGATGTGATTTTCCACCCCGACACTCTCCACATTGCAAGCAAAAACCAGAGATTTATGGATATGGTGGACGGCACAGTCATGTCGGGAATCCAGAATGCTTTTAAAGTGACTCTGGATAAAAACAATGTGAGGGAGATGAGTACAAAATACAAAGGCACCCCGCAAAATTGTGTCATCCGAAAACCCATACCTGGATTTATACCCAAGGAGCATTCAGAGGAGCCGGACCCTCTTGCATTCCCATACCCAGATGAAAAAAACACATCCTTGCAAACCAAGCCCACAGAATCACCTGCAACAAAACCCAGCAGCATCCAGCCTCAGATAGCCAAAGAGCCTACAAAGCCGAACTACACAGTAAAATATCGATCCTTTATGGATCTACAGGACTTCAGATGCTCTAGAGACTCTGCCCAAAGCCCCAGGCCCAAACAGATAGTGGTTACCATCGACATGCCCCTTCTGAAGGCGGCCACAGACGCCAGCCTTGAGGTAAAAGAGAGGCAGCTGCTGCTGGAGTCCCAGAAACCGGCCTACAGACTGGAGCTGCCCTTAGCCTACCCTGTGGATGAAGATAAAGGAGTGGCCAGGTTCAACAAACAGAGAGGACAGCTTACAGTCACACTGCATGTCCTTCCTTCTGATGAAGCTTATGCTTTTGCAGTAGGGCTTGGTCAGACTGATGAGAGACAGGAGGAGGAAAGTGAGTTGGAAGAAGAGGATAAATGGGATGAGGAGGAGAGGGAAAGCAAGAAAAGTGAGGAGGAGCTAAGAGGCATAGAGGAGGATTTGAGGCAGCAGACAAGAGCAGAGGAAGTTGAAGAAGAGGAAGCTGGTGTGGAGGAGGAGGAGGAGGCAAAATGGAACTTGGAGTCAACACCCAAAATGACTCCGGACCACAAAGAGGAGACAGGAGAGCGTGTACACGGAAACAAGAAGGTGAGATAAATCCTGACAATCGCGTTGACGAGAAGGTAAAAATGTGTGAGGTGCTTATATTTATCTTTTCCAGGTGGAAACAGATGCTGCGTTTCTACATCACAGATCCAGCGAGGAATCCCAAACTCCCGTAGCAGCTAACACTCACCGCCAGAACAACATGAAGGACTTCTGCGTTTCCCAGGAGTGCAGCGAGACGCCTGCAACAGATGAAGCAAACAGAGGAGGTTCAGGAAACAGGGTCGCCCTCCTCTCTGGGGAAACTGCCAGGGAGGAGAGGGAGAACGAAGACGAGCTGCCGACGGAGAAAATCTCCCACAAGCCACCACCTGCGTTATTGAGGGAAATTGATAGAGATGGAAAGGAAAAGATCATCAGTGATCATTCCACATCTGCTGGGTTCATCTTCCAAAACTCCCTGATGTATGAGCTGGACTGAGGACTGTGTGCAAAGCGTTCAGAGGAGGTTTTCTTGTGTTGCAGCAAGTTTGAATGTAAGTTAAAAACACTGCAGTGTGTCCAACAATATTAAATGTGCATATTTTCAAAACCTGAAATTTCTCTTCAGTCACATAAAGCAGCAGTGGGTAGAATTGGAGCAAATATGATTAAAAACGGTCACTATATCCTGACAGTAGTGCATGAGACAGATAATCTGAGAAAAATCATGTCCCTCTGTGTCCTCCGGTGTCTTCCGGTGCTCCTAATGGCATCTGCAAGATTTCACAGACTGGAGGAAAACAACCAGTGATGGTACATGTCCACAGCCTCCGTCCTTTCTACGCTTCCCATTCATTGTCTACGCAAGCAGCCATGCAATGCATTCTGGTAGCGTGGCGAATCCGTGGAAATCACGGGCGTCCGACGCGACTCGCTGTCTCCGGAAACTCCCGAGAAACTTTTAAACTAAGCTTTGTCGATCCAAAATAAAGACAGATTCAGTAACTGCATGGCTTATTTCAAGCATAAGATGTTTTCAGAAACACATTTCGGTGAACTATTTTTGTGATATAAGAGAAGAAAGTTTCCAAACGAGCCGCTATGTTGGTTCTGGTTTGAAAGCTGGGAGCAGCAGCTCACGAGGGAAAGCGTTTGTCCAATCAGGTGCGAGTGCCTTGTGTGTCTAGTGGCAGCCTATCAAGCGTCCAATGCTGGGAAGCGAGGCGATCCCTCGCGATAGAAAAACTCCCCTGTGGACATGTACCATCAGATCCGAGCTGGCGTCTGCCGTCCAGCTGCCGTCTCTGAGAGCTGGCTGTCAATCACTTGCAAACTCCGATCAAACGGTCAAACTAGGCATCGCTGATCAAATATGAATCAATATTCTGTTACTGTAATGCCTATTTCTCTCCCAAGATGTTTTCAGAAACATCTTGTTGTGTACTGGTTAGCTGTAAAATGAGAAAGTTTGTGACCCGGCAGCCATGTTGAGATCAGTTAAGGAAATACCAAGCACCGCCCACCAGCTACTTAAGACAACGTGATGAATACTTTTATTTTATTGAATTTTTTTCACATGTATATCAAAATTGTGGGTCATTAGCACAGTAAAAACCACCTCCCTTTAGCTCACGGACCCTGAGGCACTGTGTTCAGGAAAAAACTCATCTAATTTCTTTATTCTCCTGCCTTGTAGAAGTAGGGTCAGTAGGGGATGTGCTCTAGGAGGCAGGAAGAACAGGAAAGACGATGTATGACACTTAGCAGCAGCAGCAATGGCAAACTGTAATTTTGCGTCTGTTAGTGCCCGCTAACATTACATAAAGTCCGTTGCAGATGTAGCAGGAAGTGTGTTATAAGTTTAATGAAAGTGTAAAAGTTTAATAGAGTCAATATCCTCCCGGGGTTTGACAGAAAACTGTATCCTCCAACGGTATCTCATAACTTGCAAACTATTGCAAAATCCACAGCAGTTTCCAGCAGTCCGTGTGTTTTCCTGTCAAACGAAAAAGAGTGTGTTCTCCCTCATCTGATTCCTCTCTGGAGGGAGTTGTCTAAAAACTCAGAGTAGCAGGCGAGGGAGCAGAAGTGCTGCTGCACCGGAGCTTCTGTGCCCCCCATGTCGTCCACCAGTACTACTGTGTGGGAGACCTGGTGCAGGTTCATGCTGACCGCCGTCTTGATGTAGAGATTGATGCAGACGCGGCCGCAGTCGCAGATCTTGGCTACTTCGAGGTCCCGACACAAGTGGGCGGGGATGAGGTGAGGTCCGTACGGTAACCTGCGAGGTGAGTCAGAAGAGACACAATTAGGAGTTTTCTGTGAGAACCACAGTGAAGGTACAGTGTGATAGACGGTGTTTAATTCTAACCTGAGGTTGGCCACAGCTCTGGAAGCCATCTCTTGAAGTGGAAGGGGGAATGTAAGTTTCATCGTGTGGTCAAGAGGGTTAGGTTGGATAAACGGATTCCCAAACAGGTCCAGGTTCTCCAGACTCAGCTTACGGAAGTCACAGGGCAACACGGCCAGCTGGTTGTGCGCCGCGGACAGGAACCTCAGCTTCGAGAGCCGGCCCACGTGGAACGGCAAACAGACGAGCTCGTTGTCGTCCAGTTTGAGGTTCACTAGTTCTTTGAGCTGGCAGAACTGAGCGGGGAGGGACTGCAGTCGATTCTGGCTCAGGTCCAGGAGCTGGAGGGTTCGTTGCAGGGTGGACAGGCAGAGGGCCTGGCTGAAGGCTTCCAGGTGGTTGTTGTGGAGGATGAGCTCAGAGAGGCAGCTGAGGTCGCCGATGGTGGCGGGGAGTCTCTTGATGTGGTTGTTACTGAGGTCTAGCTTGCGGAGAGCTGCAAAAACAAAAGCAAAGAAAAATATCACTACTAAAAAAGGGGTAATCCAGCTATTTAGTATTGCACTTCCATAAAGTTGGGGGACTTGCAAGAGACAAATTTATATGCAATATGATAAAGTTTCCTGTCCATGACAGAGTTAGCATGCAGCTTTAGCCATGATGTCTAGCTCTGCTTTTCCTACAATGTGTGAAACCTAAAGTGTTTCCATACCTACTGTATGTGTAGTGTTTACCACTTTGGATTTAAAATGTGAGGGTGCAGGTCGTATCCACACGGATCCTCTGCTGTTTTCTAATTTCTTGTTTCGGCTCGCTGCGGTTTGTTTTGTTTTTGACAGATACGGAACGGGTATGACGTCACGTTACTCAGACTACAACAATAAAAGCGGTGACGTCCTTCTGCCTCCTCATAGACTCAAATTAAGCAAATATATTGATTCTGGGATTAAAAAAAAATCAATTTCAAAATCGTAAAAAAAACCCTCCAAGGACTCCCGATGATAAGTAAACTGGCTGAGTGCCCCATTAAACATATCAAACTCATCAATGCTCTGTAATCTTCTCTATAAAAATAAAAGGGAGTAAGTGAAGAAACTGAATGTAAATCGAGCACCATTAAACTCTATAGGCCAAAATATAATTTTCAGTGTGTAGCCAACCAACCCGACTGACTCACCCTACCTTTCAGGGACAGCATCCGCATGTCCACCCGTGACAGTTTGCAGTAGGACACCTGCAGCTGCTCCAGAGTGTAGGGGAAGTTGGAGGTGATGGGGTAGTCCTTCTTGGAGACGATGGTGAGCTTCTTCTTGGGTTGCTCTACGTCTCTGGCGCGAACGGGGGTGAGCGTGGAGAGGGGAAGGCTGCTCGCGTCACTTCCTCTGTCTGCCAAGCGAGCGGCTGAAAGGAAGTTCTTTAAGCTATTTGCATCAGCCTACGAAAAAATGGTGGATTAATAGGTAAAGCTGGGCACACACTGTACGATTTTTGAAAAGTTGTTGTGTAAGCCCTACTGTACGAGTAGATCGTTTGCGATGTAAAGCCAAAGCTCATGACAGTGTATGCCCGTATTAAGAGAAAAAGCAGACTCGCAGTATCTTCTCGTGTATGACCGGATTCCTTGAAATATCTATCGACCTAAATTCTCTGGCCTGGATCATCTTGACACACTTCCTTTGAATGAACATCGTGAACTTTTTATAGCTGGGAATAAAAATGTGAGTGACTCAGGACATATTAGGGTGTTCCTTTAGATGTGTGCTCTATTTATTTATGATTATAAAAGTGTAGGTTTACTGCAGTTTGGTTTACACATTTCCCACAATTTTTTTTATATCCCCTGTTTACCAGTGGCATCAGTCGTGTGTGAGTGTGTTTCTTTCAACGTGGCAGGTTGAGCTATGTTAGAATCTAGGTGAAAGGTCACCACTGACCTCAAAACAGCCAGGAGGGGCTTTACAGCTACTGGAAACAATGAGGCTGCTATGGTGACTGTCCAGGCATCAGCTGCAGTCAAAACAACCGAATGTGTCTGTCTAGCTGATAAACGAGTGAGTGGACAGCCTCACTTATAAACAACTTTATTCTCTAGACTGTATTTACACCATGTTGGATGTCGTACCTTGCTCAAACAGATGTCAATAGCAGGTTCCTTTAATCTCACAGTGGCCTTGCCTTCCTCCACAAACCAAGTGAAGAACTTCTCTATGTTGCCTTTCAGCTGCGAGAGAAAGTTGGCAAATGTCAGTGGTGGAAAAATACACGACACAACAACAGGGCGGGAACGCACTAACATTCAACCACGAGTGTGAGACAAGTTTCCACAAGTGTGGACAGGAATGCTTTTCAACCTTTTGTAAACAACATATACAGGTTTATATCTTTACAGGACTATGACGTTTTAAATCAGAAACTTCTGAGGAGCACCTGAAGGCAGCAGTTGAAATCATGAAAACAATACTTGTAGGGTTTCCAATCTTTCTGGGAAAAATAATGAGTAATTGAAAATGTATTAAATGACGTGGGATAGAGAATTTCAGTATATAACGTATATAGTATATAACGAAGAATTGAACTGAATAGATCGGCCCCATTGTCACCGATACCAGATCCAGCTATTTGAGTCAGTATCGGCCCGATATCCGATCCAGTATCTGTATCGGTGCATCCCTAATTCAGGATACTTATCCTTTTTTAGAGTAAAACACAAACTTCTATCGTCAAGTCAACTATAGGGCTGTTTCAGGCAAATTTAATCTTTCTGTTTTAAAAAAAAGAAAACTGTCTAGCGCAAATGCATGCTGGGAAATAATTACGGTCCAGTCCCCTGCCTGGGTGGATGGACTGGAATATAAACAAAATGACAAAAGTTTATAGACATGTCTATAAACATAGACATGTCTATAAACTTTTGTCATTGTTTACTTTTGCCATGTCTTTTGCCATGTCTATGTTTATAGACATGTGAACAATAAATGTAATAGGAACTGTCATTAAATATAGACTGTTAAATGCACCTTTTATCTGTGTATGATGGGTATTGTTTGATGAGGTTACTCTTCTTTTTTCAAACTTAAGCTGGCCATGAAATGCTCTTTTGAGTGATGAATACCCTGAACTAAATCTGAATTAAGTGGCTAATTTGGGGAAAAACAACAGCACAAACCCAGGATATGAATGAGATGAATGCAACTCCAGCAGCAGCACAGTGCAGACAATAACAACAACAACAACAGCAGCAGCAGTACACTGACCTTGTACTTCGAGCCTGCTCTGTCTTTAGCTGTGCAGATCATCATGTAGATGTTGCAGCGTTGACTCGTCTTGTCCAGATGCTTCCCGATGGACAGCACCGCTCTCGTCCCCTTCCCTCGACTCCTCATCCCGAACGAGGGGAGCATCCGGTTCACCACCTCCACGTCACACTGCAGCTTCATCTCAAACCCAATACTAAACAGAAAAACCCTTAAAGTAAGGCAAAAGCTAGTAAAGGTCCTGGAGCTACTGACACATCTTCCCTGGATGTCAACAAGCAGCCACAGCCCTGTGTACCGAGCTGCTGCTGCTGAGCGGCCGGGGAACACACTACATACAGCGGGTACTCTGAGCCTTCAGTGGGCCGCGGTGCGGAGCTTCACGGTATCTTGACAAGTTGTAAAAAGGTCCTGAATAGTTTTCGGTTGACAGTCGGTTGGTTAGCCGCTGTTAGCATGAGCTGGCGCGCGTGGGAAGTGACGTCATGGAAGCGTCAACTCAGCCCGGGCGCGCGTTGAGCAGGAGAGGGACAGAGTCTTTTTTAATGAACAATATAATACATCTATTATTTATTTTTTCCCCACTCTCTCTCTCTCTCTCTTTTATTTTATTCCATTTTTTATTTATTTATTTATTTATTTATTGTAGTAGTAGTCGTAGTAGTATTTTATTTATTTATTTCCTCTTTCTTTCTTTCTTTCTTTCTTTCTATGTTTTTATTTCATGTCACGGACTCTCAGTTATGTTCTGCATTTGATATGATGACCTTTGACATGTCTGCAAAAAAAACAACACGCGCGTTGAGCAGGAGAGGGACAGAATCTTTTAAATGAACAATATAATACATCTATTATTTAATTTTTTTTCTCTCTCTTTTATTTTATTTTTTATTTATCTACTTTATTATTATTTTATTATTTTATTTATTTGTTTTAGTAGTAGTCGTAGTAGTATTTTATTAATTGATTTATTTATTTCCTTTCTCTTTCTTTCTTTCTTTCTATGTTTTTATTTCATGTCACGGACACTTAGTTATGTTCTGCATTTGATATGATGACCTTTGACATGTCTGCAAAAAAAAAAAAAACAATAAAAAAGATTTGGACAAAGAACAATATAGTATGTGACACCAGTGGTGGAAATTAACAAATTTACTCAAGCACTGGACAATTTTGAGGTACTTGATTATTTCCATTTTCTGCTACTTTATACTTCTACTGTATTTCAGAGGCAAATATTGTACTTTTTACTCCACTACATTTATTTGATAACTTTAGTTTGTTACTTTTCAGATTCAGATTAATGATACAAAATATACTCAACAAATAAAATATGATGCAAGCTATTATTATATAGATTCATTAATTATAATCCAGTAATATAATATACATTATTCTGAAATGGGGCATTCTGCATAATGAGTACTTTTAATTTTGGTACTTTAAATTAAGTCAAATTTTACTTGTAACGGTAAAAGTATTGCTGAAATCGGAGTACTTCCACCACCACTGAGTGACATTATGTGGTTGTTTGTCTGACAAAAATATAAATATTAAAAAATGACTCTTTAATAATCTCCAACGCAGTCACATTTAAGAACAAAGACTTCCATGTCACTCATCAAGTCCACCTCACTAGCTGATATGCAACCTATAGAAGTTTGACAAAAATAATTCTTAACTCAAGGTCCACTTACCAGCTTTATCTGGAGCTTTCAACTGTCCACGGTCCTCCTTATTGAATGTTGCTCACTGAGGTACCTACAACTGAGCAAACACACCATCTGCTGAGGAAATCTTCTCTTTCTTTCTTTTTGTCAAAGTACTGTTGAATGTCCCATGAAGAAATAGGCTATAATAAAAACATAAATAAATGAATATAGTCCTTAGCAATTGTGGCATCTAGTGGTCAGCAGAAAGAAAGACTCCCCTAAAAACTATACCAGGGAGATATGACTACATTTATTTGAGAGCTGTAGTTACTTTGCATATTCAGATTTTCCATACAAATCACATGGTCATCTTATAAACATGATGCATTGTTATAGATTGAACTGCTCAGTATTTTTTAAAGTGGTTAAAATTGACCAACAACAGCATTGCAATGTTGCTAACTCATTACTGCATCAGTAATAATAATCCAAAAAGTAAAGTATAATATTATTAGTATAGACTTCTGTACTTTTATTTAAGTTTGGGGGGCAATACTTTTACTTGCAATGGAGTACTTTTGTAGTATTGCTTTTACCTTTCCACCACTGATGACAACTTTCTTTTATTTCTCCCCATCACAATCTAAACACAAATCTTCTAAACTCTGGTTCCTGTGTTCATGGCCTGAAAAAAAGTAGCCATAAAGTTTAAAATGAAGGTTCATGGCCTGATATGTAAAACAACCATGTCTAATTTCATATCCACTTTCCGGTTTGAATACAAATGTCAATTAAGTTCAATGTGCATTTTTAAATCTTAAAGTTAAAAAAAAAAAAAATATGGAAAATCTGTGGAAGATACCTTACGTTTAGTTCCCACTTCTAACAAGTCTTGTGAGCCAATAGTATAACGAATTTGGTATCACGTGTTATCTCTGGGTCGTCAGTGTGGAAAAAACGGATAAATGTCTGAGATTGACGATAAGTGTCTGGCAACGACTTGTTGTGAAGTGAATGCAATGGAACGGGGGCGGGAGAATGTGACATCTATTGGCTGAATGTTATCAATGTTATCAATAGCACCTTTAAACAATCAAATCTTTACCTATATGATCACAGAATAAGATGAATTTAAGTGAACAGTGCAAAAAATATCAAAAACATTGTATTATTTTTATTCATTAAAAAAAAATGCCAGGTTATACTTACTGTCTTTCCTCTTTTCTTCTGCTCTTTATTCACCTCCTGTATTTCGCTCAGATGGCACTCCAGTTCAAACAGCATGCTGAATTTAAACTTGCATAAATGGTTTATTTGTACCAACCACCGTCTTTCTAGCCACCACAATGGATAGTTATTGGTTGAAGTCACTGAATGTCAGTGTCGTCATCCCAGTGTTTCTTTCCTCGTAGTTGTACTTGAGGAACCAGTGAGCTGTGAGTCTGAGAGTGTCTGTCACCTCAGGTCAACATCTCTTCTTCCTTTTCATCTTCTCTATCAACACACTCGAGGGACGGCACATTTGTTTGTGCGTAAATAGAAATTTGCCACAGTGATCTGATTCATTGTGTGATTTAATCAACTAATTTGAGAGAATAAAACCCCACAATCCCATCCTCTTAGAAGACTCCTTATACTTTTTCTATGTATGTTCCACTTTGAAAGTATTCCCTTCAATCTGACATGGTACACGTGACAATACTGTTATGCAATAATGATCCTTCAGGACTACTTTTATTGTTTACATCTTGACATTCAGTTCATGTTCCCACTCAGCATCCATACAAGTTTTGTGGTTTTTCATAAAATTCTTTGGAAAAACAAAACAAAACAGCTTTGGTTTCACTATTAATCAACTAAAAGACAATACCTTTTGGTAATAACATGCAACTTTTTCTTCTTTCTTGTGTAATTCTTACCTCTAAGTGGCACAATTCCCACACGTATAATAATACATGTAAGGTCAATGTAAGAACCAGTAATGTTTTGCACCCTTGAAAAATATGAGTGATGAGAACAGTAGGATGCTGAGGGTTTTCATGCCTCAGTGGCTTGTATGCACCATTTCATTAGATTTGACAGTTATTATTGTCATTATACACACTGTTGCTGCCAAAACAAGGATATATGACAATGCAGAGGTGATGCATTTAGACACACACTACATACGGCTGTTTTCATAGAGACAATTTAACTGTAGTTATATGGACATGTGTAATTCAATACGTAGACTCTTTGACCTTCTGGTGACTGTTAAAAAATAAAAGTTTCTTTGACTTCACTTCTCAAAAAGCTCCACTAATCTTCATTAATGTCTTTCTGTCTATGGAGCAGACAGTGACCAACACTATCCATCATTACCGATTTGAATCCATCTTGACTCATCAATAGGTGTCTTTATGTCCTTCACAGATCCGTCTCCACACAGGACGACCCTCTCCGTATGTAATATCGCCTCACTTCCCTCCCGTCCTCGCTGCCGCAGCCCTCGGCCCGATGCACAATGAGAACTGGGAAGAAGCGGGCGTCCCTGTAAGTCGGCGGACTGTCGCTGAGCGCCAGCTGGCTGGAGTCGGACCGGCAGCACTGCTCGTCAACGCAGCACGGGTCAGTCAGGTTGCTGCTGCGGCTCCTCCACAGCGCCACGGTGCGATGGGAGCCGTACATGCGGCAGAGAGAGAAGCGAGACGTGTCCGAGGAGAGGTGCGAGTGGTGCAGCGCTCCCCGGCAGGAGAAGATGGAGGAGCAGCTGGAGCTGGTGATGGGCCTCCTTCTGTCGTCTCCTCCTCCTCCTCCTCCTCCTCCTCCTCCTCCTCCATCACCTCGTCCGCTGGGCTCCCTGCACTGCTCGCAGTCCTCCTGGCTTTGCAGAGCGCCGTAACTCTGGGCGGTCTGGCTGCCGTCCAGCAGGAAGCAGTTTGAGGACGAGGTGCATTCGGTGTCTCGTAACGAGTTTGAGTCTGCAGTGCTCATGTTTATCAGCATGGCCTCGGAGTAGCTAGGAATAACCTGGTGGTTACAGCGTATGTGCCACTCCATCTCAGTGCTGTCCAGTGTGTCTACTCTCGGGATAACACAAACGGGATTATTCCCCAGAGGCCTGTCTTCATCTAGAGGAGAGGGGCTGTACTCTAACCCAAATAGTTTCTCTATGCGGTAGTGCACATAAGCAGTGCGATACTCTATCAGCACTCTCAGAGGCCAGGACAACATCAGCAGAGCTGCCAGCCAGAAGGCAACCTGGGACGTGTACCAAGGCATTCTATCTGGGTCTACGTAGGCGATCAGGTTTTCTCTGAAGTCCACATTCTTCAGCTGCATCCCCTCCCTGGCCTCCATGTAATCGTCCAAACCCTCGATTTCAGAGAAGAACCTGGCTCTCTGGTTGAGGTAATCGTTTTCTGGACCGGCCTCTGTGAAGCTGAAGCATTTGGTGAAGCGCAAGCGAGTCGCCGGATGTCCCTCCAAGCCTCTGAGGTCACGTGACACATCTTTCATCCCACAGTGGCTGTAGTCAAACTCGCCCTCAGCCACATGGGTGTTCACTCTCTCGTGGTACACCTGCGTGGTGGTGTAGGCATCCCCGTTGCGGTATCGAGTGACTTGCCGAGTCCGTCGGACAAAGTGGTAGCTGATGGCCTTCCACCATATGCAAGGCTGGGCCTGTCTCATCCGCAGCGAGCGCTCGTACACGCTGTCCACGTCCGCTTTGCTCTGCAGCTCGCTCCTGGCTCTGCAGTGCCAGCACTCCGCCATGTATAAGACGTAGAGCATGAGCAGGAAGGCCAGAGGGATGTAGATGTAGCCGTCGGAGCAGGGGCTGTCGTGGTAGATCATCGAGTGTCCGCCGACGGGCATCCCAGAGGCCCCCCGCAGGGAGGAGGTGAAGGAGGCCGTGAAGGAGGAGGTGAGGGCGGAGTTGAAGCTGATTTTGGTGACCCGGGTCAGCTGACACCAGGCCACCACGCCCAGGCAGCTGTACATGAGGAGAGAGAGCAGCAGGCAGCGCCAATGGGACTCCCGGCAGACACAAGCACCCAGGGACTGCTTCACCGGACACTGCTGCAGAGAGAGAGAGAGAGAGAGAGAGTGATGAGGAAAAGGCACTTAGAGCAATGAGGCCCTGATGAAACCTGGCGGTGACAAAATGCAAATGAACGTGGCTGCACTACAGACTGCCAAGCTTTTCCATACCTAAGCACAAAGTAAATCAAAGTTAAGAAAGCTCAGTGGAATTCAATTAAACCCCGTAGTGTCCCGGCCTGGGAGGCTGTGACTCAAAGCAGCTGACATAAATAAATATTAACTGAGGTGTTTTCACACAACTATCTCTGAAATTAATTGAATTTATATTGTGCAGGGGCAAAATGTACTAGCTGGTAAAGACTTCACATTAATATCACAGGGTAACAGGTGTATATGTAGACAAAATCCTGAAAAAAAAACGTGGAGATTAAAATCCATAGTAGAATTCTTCATACTTCAATTTTTTGTTGCTTACTTAGCTTATCTTTTAAATAGAGTCTCATAGGCACCATGAACAGAAATGATTCTCTAGCCACAGCAAAATAGCAGAAAATGAAAAAAATAAGAAAACATTTAACTCGTTCATCAAGGAAAAACGCCAAATATTTTTGGTTCCAGTTTCTCAAATGTAAGGATTTACTACTTTTCTCCGTTTAATGTGGTTTTAAAATTAAAGGAACAGTGTGTAACATTTTGGGGGATCTATTAGCAGAAATGGAATATGATATAATATTCATAACTATGCTTTCGTTAGCGTATAATCAAATGAAACTAGGAATCGTTGTGTATTCGTTAGCTTAGAATGAGCCCTTCATATCTACATAGGGAGCGGGGTCATGTCTAGAAAGTAACCCACAATTTGGGAAACTCTCACGAGATGGTTAAGGTCAGTTGATTGCAGTCTGCAACCACACCACTAGATGCCGCCAAATCCTACACACTGTACCTTTAAATACCTTTAAGTTTTTGACTGTTGGTCAAAAATAAATGTTGGAAATAATTGTTAGATGCAGCCCAACATGACACACTTATGCCTGTATATGCATTCACATATACAGAGTGGACGAATATAACTATATTATAGAGTATGGCTACTCAAATGTAACACATCAGTAAATATAATGAAATAACATAACATTTTGTTGATAATAATTTATTACTTCAATGTAGGACTTTTACTTGAAATATAATAATGCAGTATTTTTAAAGTGTGTAAACTTACACAGAGTTTACACCTCTGCTCTACACTTATCTGCTGAGTATTAGGTTAGGTTGGCTCAGGGCAGACGAACAGAAACAGAAATTGCTCACATTTGCAATACTGACCACAAGTCGAATTGTCCCATTCAGCAAAGACCCACTGGCCTGAAGCTATTTCATCAGTAACACTAACAGTAAAAGAGGCTAGAGCGTAAACACAGAGATCAAACCAGGACTGCAGCATTTAATGTGTGCATCTGTAAGGAGGGTAGTTTGGGAGTTTCATGCATTCATAATTAATTTGATTCCATCATGTCAGTCACATTTATCACGATTTCTATGGCACTCTCTAATATTTTTGGTTCTTGTGGTCCCCATGAGATTCTGTGTTCTTGTAGACTACCTCTGGTGTTTTATGGAGTGAAACGATTTATGTTGACAACCAGCCCATCCATTACTGCGCTGACACAGGGGTGGGGATGTCACTTTGCTGGTTCCACCTCAGTTATTTATGGAGCAACAGGGATTCAATTCTTGTGTACCAGAGAGGACGGACTTTCCTGTAGTCCAGGCCTCCTGACTGCAGACATTAAAGACTATACGCACAGATGCAAAAAATAATTCTTCTGAGTACAATGTCTAGTCAATTTAAGGTTATATCAAACAAAGATAACTAAATAAATCTGTTTGCTGAAGACAAATAGGACGTTTGTGAAAAAGACACTTGTAACTAAATTGACTCTGCAGTATAAAACAGGACTTTGCAGTTACATGGACAACAGATCAGAGGTAAGACAACTCATGCTCTCTTTGTGCATGGTTGGCTGCACACAACCAATCCCCTAGATGGAATCATAGTAATTACTCCATGACAGTGGCGCAAACACAGACACATGCAGAGTACATTTGATCAACACTTCATCGTGATCTGTCTGGCTTTGCAAAAATAATTTATTTGCTGGCTTAGCAACTCTCTTTAGGAATAAAATGCATACATTTGTGAGAGTGAGTTTCACATCACTGGATTCTATACTGCCACTATGTGAAAGGGACTATTCTGACATTTCAGCCAGCAGAGAGGCTGTTTGGCTGCAGGTTGTGCACTGTGAGACAGGATGTCAATATAGGATTTATTTTTTTTCCAGTGAGCACAGAAATGAAAATGCATGTGTTTTAAATCTAAATTTGCTATATTTTGTAAAGGAAAAAACATAAAAAAAATAGGCAACTTGCACCAAAGAGTGGGCTTATTTCTATTGCACAACAAGAATGTTCATGTTTTTAACCTTAAAACTTAATGAATGACTGGCATGTCTTCACCTACCTCCTCCAGGACATCACTCCCAGCCGGTGAGTCTTCCTCCTCCTCCTCCTCCTCCTCCTCTTCCTCCTCCTCCAGCTCCTCTCCCTCAGCATCATTGCTGGCCGCCGCGTCCTCCGCAGAGTCCAGATCGGAGGAGAGCATGCTGCACTTTTCGCATGTCAGAGAGAGATTATAAAAAAACTCTCTCCCTTTTTATTCACTTGCTCCGTTCCCTCCGGTCTGCTCCCCCTCTCTTCTGCGCCCCCTTCAGTCCCACAGCGTCTGGGCCGGAGCCAGCAGGCTGCTGCTGCTGCACGGAGCGGGGATCCCGCGGTGCTCCCGCCTGGCCGGACGGAAGGGGGCGGGGCGGAGGGATTTCACCGCAGCAGAGGCAGCAGAGGTTGACCATGATGCAGTAAGCGAGGGTTGTTGTCAGTGGCCAGTTTAAATTACCTAATAAAAACCATGCATAATTAAAAAAACATCACTGCGCAACGTCCATCCAGATGCAAGTGCGGTGTCCGGTGTCGTGGTGCATTCTAAGCCTCTAAATTACCTAATAATATGAAGGAGAAATAGAAGGATGTAGAGGGAAAAAAAAAAATCGCTACGCCTTCCTTTTCTGTTTGTTCCGGAAGAGATTTTATTTTGAAGGTGGAGTTTGGTGTCACATTAATAATCTTCCGTGTGGTCTACGGAGAGTTGTGTATCACGGACCCAGCGCTCAACTGAAGGTTAGCTAACACAACGGAGAACTATTTTAAAAAACAACAAACACAGACACATTGTGGCGATACTGTTTGTTATTGTGTTTTTATTTTGTGTTTTATTTTAGCTTCAGTCGAGTGAGGTTTGATATTTCAAGCTAACGTTAAGCTAACGTTTAGTTAGCTAACTGTACGTTACATTCATCCCCGGCGCGTGTCAGGTGTAAACTTAACTATATTACAGTAACCTTAGCAACCGTTAGATATGGGTCATTTATTGGGCTAATTAGGTAAAGTTAGTCGCTTTCTGTCTTTTCTTACAATCCCAGATAACGTTAGTTAGCCTTAAAGCGGCAGTATGTAACACTTTTTTGGCATCATGGGGCAAAAATTCCATAATAACCTTTCAGCATATTGTAATTCAAGTATTCTGAGAGAAAACTAGACTTCTGCTCCTCCTCATGTCTCTATTTTCAGGCTTTAGAAAAATCTAGCCCTTGACGGCAGATTTTGACCAATCACATGTCATTTCAGAGAGAGAGAGCGTTCCTATTGGCTGTGCTCCGGTCATGTGACCAGAACTTGGCTTCCTTCAACAGATTTTACAATGGCGGCTGCGTCACAAACTTTCTCATTTTACAGCTAAACAGTAACTACAAGATGATTCTGAGAACATTTGAGGTGAGAAATAGGCATTACAGTAACAGAATATTGATTCATATTTGATCAGCGCTGCTTAGTTTGACCGTTTGGTCGGAGATCGCGAGTGATTGACAGCCGGCTCTCATAGACTGCAGCTGGGCAGCGGACCTTGTTTTCCTCCGGTAAGTGAAATCCTTCAGATGCCGTTAGGAGCACCGGAGGACACAGTAGGACACAGAGGAACATGATTTTTTTTTCAGGTTACCTGTTTCATGTTCTACTGTCACGATATAATGGCCGTTTTCTAAAAATAACTTTTTTAAATCATATTTGCGCCAATATCGCATACTGCAGCTTTAAGGTTAGCCATGTTTACCGAAGTTCAGTTAACGTTACTCAAAAGCAGCTGAGAGTTGAAATGGACAGGTGTTGTGTCGAGTACTGCTTCCCGTCGATATGTGTATCCCCCTACCTAAACCAACCTTTATCCCTAACCCAAACTAACGAGGCTGCGCCACCATTTTAACAGAAGGGAAACACTATTTTACGGGGAACAGACTTCAACATAACACCTGTGTTTTCTTAAATACTGATGGTCTCCAATCTGCCAGACCAGAGTTCAGTTAAAATGTAAATCTCTATCTGTCAACTGGGGTGTAACGCTGTTATAATTGTGGACCCACCAGCTTTAGGTCCCTTGAATCATCGCAACCTTTCACTCCAATAGTCTTGTATCAAAGTTTCTCCATCAGGTAGTGTTATTAGAGCTTAGGTTAGGTGTTGGGGAGCTGACTGGTTGAGTTCAGGTTGGAAGTATGGTCAGACACAAATGGATAGGTAAATTAGAATTCAACACAACAGTATTTTAATATCATCTTTTGTGTCCTCCAGAGGGATGTTGCAGCGTCCCAAGCCAACTGACTCTGAGGCAGACCTCCTCAGAGAACAGGAGAAGTTTCTGAAATCCGGCGCCCCGTCTGCTGCCAATGTGGTCCGCAGACCTGACAAGAGGAGAGGCGAGGCTGGAGGAGAAGGAGGGGAACATAACGTGGAGAATGAAGGGAGGCACAAGGACGTTGTCACCATAGAAGGTAAGAGATGTGTCTGTTTCCCCCCCCCCCTTTTTTTTTTTTTATTATTGAGAATAAACAAAAATCCTCTGAACCCATAAAACAAACAAACTAAAATAAGCTTGTGTCATTTATACACCTTAACTGATAATGTATTAAACTGAAACATTGGGCTGAAATTAATAATCAAGCAGACATAAAAACACTTTTAATTTTGGGGAACAGGGCCTAGTGAAAAGGGAGAAAGGCAAACTTTTCATATTAAGGTTATTTAATAACTAATGTTTAATTTGTATGTTTCCTCTAGATCTCCCTGACCAACTCCCGTCTCTGATGCCAGCCCCTCCTAAGAAGTCTCGCTTTAAAGCCAGTCGTGTCACTTTCGAGCATGAGGATGCTGGGGAGAGGCTGGACAGACATGACACTCACGTCAGTGCTGTTCTCTCCAGGATCGTTGTAAGTAACTGTTGTAAAAGAGTGCGAAGTGCGAATCAGTGACTGTGTGCTAAATTAAGTAGCTTATTTTCCCTGTTGGACCTCTCTAAGTATACATGCATCCAGCGTGTCGCTTCCATTTTGTTTAGCAGATTTTCTCAGTTATCCAATTTTGCTGGTATCATGTTCAGCTTGACACAATTCAGATTTTTATTATTTATTGTTTCACCGATGGATCTGTGACATTATTCTTTATTTTAAGGAGAGAGATACCAGCACTACTCCAATATCTCTACCAGCACTTACAGGCATGGCTTTCCCCAAAGTGTTGCACCGCTCAGAAACCAGCAGTCAGGTAAAAAGGGTTCAACGCCCATTCTTCATAAATGATGTTGATTTTTAGAGTCTTAAGATGTATAAACCCTTTAATTATAAAAATGACAACAAACTCTGGCCATTTACAATTAATACAAATAGCTTCTCTTTATGCACAGAATTACATATTACTTAAAAGATACTTTAAAAGATTTATTATTCAAGCTTTTTGTCCATACCCGCACATGGAAATGTCACAATAATTTGCATTCAACTTGATTCTTAAAGTTTATTCATCATTACGACCAGGTGCCACTGTCTTCAGCTGGTGGAAAGAAGAGTATCTTTGCACGTGAGATTGCAGCTCAGAGACTAAAGGAGGGAAAGACACCTTTACATTGTGCACCTGAACACAGAGAGCAGAACCTGCCTCCTGAGACCAGCATGGATACGGATCAGTGTGGTGCTGCAGATGGTCGTAAGTAAATGTATTTCATATGTCAGCAGATATGTCGGAATCGGTCTGTGGTGAAACAGCTTTATCCACAGAACCCCCTCTCACCATTATTTCGGTCTCTCCTCTCCACTCAATGCCAGGTCCCAGTCTGCTGTCTGGTCAGGGGCTTGGGGGCCAAGATAGCTCAGCAGAGACCACGAGGATCCACACGGAGAACCAGGCTAAGCTCCAGGCCATGTCTCAGTCTGAGATACTACAGGAGCAGAAGAAACTCTTATCTCACCTCGGTAGGCAATAGGGGTGGGAAAAAAAATCGATTCACCTATGTATCGCAATTTTTTTTTTTTTTTTAAATTGATTTTTAATGCCAGAATCGATATATTTGCTTCATTTGAGTCTACGTGGAGGTAGAAGGAAGTTACCGCTTTTATTGTTGTAGTCTGAGTAACGTGGCGTCATATCCGTTCTGTATCCGTCAACCAAAACAAACCGCAGCCGGACGCAACAAGGAAGTACAAAACAGCGGAGGGTCTGCGTGGATACGACCTGCACCCTCACATGTTAAATCCAAAGTGGTGAACACTACACATACAGTTAAGTATGGAAACACTTTGGGTTTCACACATTGCAGGAAAAGCAGAGCTAGACATCACGGCTAAAGCTGCATGCTAACTCTGTCATGGACAGGAAACGTTATCGTATTGCGGTAGCGTGCGGTCAAGCTGTCCGCCACTCTCGTCTCTGTGGTCAAATCGGCCGACGCTACAACTGTAGAGCACCCATATACTGACATTTATGTTAAATGCATTTAAACAGCCCCGATGGAGCTGATCATGGATTTAGAAGAGCTAGAGACGGACTTGGCGAAGTTAGCGGAAGTATACACGCGTGACTATGTCTGGTTTTCAAAATAAGGTGTCAACAAATGGAACTGTATATACAACATACATATATGGAAATAAGATTGATTGGATTTTATTCACCAGAAGTATAAAACATTACATGTTCCTTATAAATTAAAAAGAAAATACCACTAATTTATGAGCGATATATCTTTATTCTTTGATTTTTGGGTTGCCGGAAAAAAATTAATAAATAAAACCCGACAATGACTGATATATTTGACATCTCTGACTACATACATGCTGAAAATCAAACATTTTTACTGTATTAATTTAGATATTTTCCAAAGTAAAAGTCCCTAGAAGTGTATGATTTAACTTTTTCCCTTCGTGGTCTAGTGTTAAAAAAGTTAACAAAAAATCATAATATCGAATCACAATACTTAAAAATCGCAATACATATCGAATGGGCACCCAAGTATCGTGAAAGTATCGAATCGGGAGATAAGTGTATCGTCCCAGCCCTAGTAAGCAATGACGTTGTCCACATGATAGTTAATTAGTATAATATATGTTGAGATGAAGACGTGATGTGTGTTGAGTTTGTATCCTAACTAGTAAAGAACATTTTGTTGGTACTACTGCGTATAACACGATTATTTCTGCTTCCCAGATCCTAGACTGGTGGACTTTGTTAGAGCTCGCAAAGCCCAGAGCGTCCCGGCCTCTGCCTCCGCATCCAAACAACCCCAGGGCAAAAACAGCAAGGACTATTTTCCTCTTGAAAATGTGAGCAGAGAGTCAGGCTCCTCCGGTGCTGCTGCGCTGCTTCAGAAACCCCAAGAAGTAGAGATGGAAGGGGAGGAGGAGGCGGAGGAGGAGGAGGAGGAGGAGGAACTGCCACCATCACCACCACCTGCTGTAATGGGTATGATGGATTCAAAAGCAACCTTTTTTTTTTTTATCACGTCTACCTTGTCAGTTGTTCCTGGTCTCTGCTGCTGCTGGAGTTATAAATAAACCAACAGCATTAAAGTTATGTGGATGACTAAGTTATATAATATTTCACATCACTTCTTGCCTCCTCAGACCTGTTTAGATTGCAGTGGAATGGAAGTATATTTGCACAAGTACTGTACTTAAGTACAAATTTTAGGTACTTGTTGTATTTTACTTGAGTATTTAAATTTTATACAACTTACTACTCCAATACATCTCAGAGGTAATATTGTTCTAAGTCCACTACATTTGTCTGACAGCTTTAGTTACTTACCAGATTAAAATTTTACTTACCCTTTCTGTCCAGTGAAAACTATGCATCTCCAAATTTGTTGATTTTGAGTTGTAATCTGTACCACTGTCAAGAAGACCATCACATCTGCCAGCTTTCTCTGCCTCCATCTCCGTCCTGATATATCTCACTCACCTGATTCTCTCCCCTTCACTCTCCCCTTCACTCTCCCAAGCATCCATTCTCTAATTGTGTAGCTAATGTGCGATGCTTCTGCTGCAAAATCCCGACATTACGCTGATCATTGACTTCACTTTGTGTGATTAGCAGAAAGGCCCGACTGAGCCAGAAGAAGCCACTCTCTGCAATTAAGTTACTGCAGATCATTCGAGGAATACTCCCCAGTCCTGATGACAGTGTTGCTAATGGATCCTATGAAGGCAGAACTTGCACATCATTTTATACCATCATCTATTTTCCAAAAAAATGCTATGAACAGAGCTGGTTTTGTTATTCTTTCATTCCGGCCAAAGATGATTTATTAGACGAGTAGAAGGCAACACGCACACCGCTTGCTTCGTGTCCTTTGTGGTGCAGGGAATCAATTCCCTCAAAGATCCAATTCCAAAGAAAAAGGTCAATTCCTGCACACACATACCACCTCTGCATTGATTTATTTAAAAAGAGTTTCAGTCGCAAGGACCTTTTTCAAGACGTGTCAAAGTGATTGACTTTTTTTCTTTGCAAAGATGATTTATTGCCTCCTCCACCTTCCTGTTTATAGAAAACAACTTGTTTTGGGTTGAGAATAAATAGCCAGACAATGCCTCAGCTCCTTACAAAGAATCTGTAATGATAGCCGTGGGAAGTAGACGATAGTGAGTGCAGTGTGCGGCACATGTTGGTGTTGTCACTTTTATCTGTACTGGCTACAACAGACGACAGTTGTACCAACTAATACAAGCACTCATACATCGTTACTGGTTTTGCTTTTGCCCTTCTGTGTGTGTGAATTCAGAGGAGGACCTGCTGCTGAAGCCTCAGAAGGACTGGGTCCACATGGATAAGCTGGAGCCAGAGAAGCTGGAGTGGATGAGAGACCTGCCTGCACCCAGAAGGAAAGGAACCAAGAAGGTAAGGAGATATTTCTTACAATACCAGTAGGTGCCATTTTCATTCATTTCAGCTCAAATCTTTTCTGCATTGAGCCAACACATTCTGTGGTTCTGTGTCCCGATAGGCCATGCAGGCTCGGTTTGACTTTGCGGGGACCTTGATTCCACCCACCGAGGATCTGCCCACCCATTTAGGCCTGCACCACCACGGAGAGGAGCCTGAGGTCAGTAGGCAATAAGTCAAACAATGTCTTTTATTGTATTTTATTTTAGTGCGGCCAGACGTGGCAGAGGCAGCCTCCTTTTGTCGCTGACCACTTGGGATTGGTACCAGACTGAAGCCGGGCCTTACCGTCAAACTCAGCCATTTATCTGTTTTTTCCACACTTAACTGGGAACTTTATCACTGACGACACAGAGATACCAACGTTGTTATACTATGACCTCACAAGCCTTGTTAGAAGTGGGAACCAAACGTCATATCTTCTACAGATATATATATACAAAACATTCATTTTGGACCCATCGAGATGTTTTAAATTATTAATTCACAATCATAATAATTTAGGAAAAGCGATACTTTTATTCTGCACCTTTCTAAAGTAAGTTTGTAATGGTTTTACTCTTGACATTGAGGATTTCTCTGCAGCGGGCAGGTTACTCCCTGCAGGAACTCTTCCTGCTGTCTCGGAGTCAGCTCAACCAGCAGAGGAGTCTGGCCCTCGGCACTCTCGCCAACATCCTCTCAAAGGTACGCAAACAAACGCACACACACAGTGTCGCTGCAGAGCCGCACGTCTGTAGTCTCTCATGTGGCTGCATTTGTTACCCTGTAGGCACGTGCCGGGGAGTACCTGTCAGTTCTGAAAGGTAGCGTGGTGTCCACTGTGCTGGACGCCGGCCTGCTCTTCCTGCTCCGATTTGCGTTGGACGACGGTGTGGAGGGAGTGATATCTGCAGCTGTGCATGCACTTAAAGCACTCCTTGTGTGTGCAGAGGATGAAGTAAGACAACCTGAAGCACTACAGCATGTTATTAAAACCTTCAGTCTTTTTCATGTGATCGTTTCAGTTCGATTAGGAAGTGCAAAAACTTGATTTGTAGAAGAGATAATACACATTGGTTGTCCGTTACAGTATCCCAATCCTATGTCTAGTCCCTCTTGTTCATATCTAAATTGTTTGCCCTCTCAGGAGTGTTTGGACCGCACCTTCTCCTGGTTTCGCGGCCTGGCCTCCTTCCCTCTGCTGCCGTCTGCCCAGGAGGAGGAGGAAGAGGAGGATGAAGGGCTGCCTGAAAGTATGAAGTTGACCGCTAAGGAGAAGGAAGAGAGGAAGACCGATCATGGTGTGGCCAGGCAGGATGTTGTCAAGGTAAACATGTTCACATTTTACTGGTTTTCCTTAGCATTTTCAGATTTCTAAAGTACTAGTGCTACAGTGCCTGTTCAAAATGTGCCTGCTCGGAACAGGATGATTGCTTTGCCCCTCGTGTTGCTGCTTGCAACTTTCTCAAGAACCGTTCATCCAAACAACTTCTCACTCGACACACTGCGCTTCTTTGAGTCCTGAGCAATACTTGCCATGACATAGTTGCATCCTCTAGCAATGCTAGAGTATACGCGTCATTTGGGTGCAAAAGTTCACACGAACATCGACGGAGAGCGAGCTGTACCCAGCATGCCGTTCTACGGTGTAACAGTTAAAGGAATACTTCACCCACAAAATGACCATTTGTATATCAATTACTAAATCCTTGATGAATTGAAGTAAACAAACACATGCATTTTCGCCCAAATCTTACTATTTAAAACACTTCTGCCACTACCGTCTCGTACACGGACTTGCAGCGCGCATTTGCAAGCATGAGACGGTAGTGGAGGAAGTGTTTTAAATGGTAAGATTTTAGCGAAGATGCATGTGTTTGGGAATAGACAGAGAGACAGAGACTCCTTACAGTTTAGTTAGATTGTAAACGTGCAGTAATGAAGAAGTTCTGTAGATGAAGGTTGAATGATTATTGTTGGCTCTCTGTGTTTCAGGGTCTGTTAAAGATGAAACTGCTCCCGAGGCTGCGTTACATCCTCGAGGTGCTCCGACCTTCTCCTCGAGTGGTCCAGGACGTCCTGCAGATTCTTACTCGCATCGCTAGGCACTCCTCCTCATCTGCCACCCAGGTAGCAACAACAACAGTCGCTGAATCTGTCTGCCATGCGTGTAGTATAATTAATGGATTATTGTCTGTATTCTCGTTCGTGCCAAATTCAGTAAGATTGCATTTCACTCTCAGGTGCTTGACTGTCCCCGCTTGATGGAGACGGTGTTGTCAGAGTTCCTTCCCGCTTCCTGGACGGCGCCATCTTCGCCCCTTCCACAGTCTGTTTACGGAGTCCCACTGGCCAGCGCCATGAAGCTGTTGAGAGTATTGGCTACCTCTGGCAGACATGCTTGTGCCAGACTGGTAAGTGCCGCTGCAACAGTGATGATATATTAGAATAACTGTGTGTTTTAGAGAAGTCTTTACCAACTGGATGAACTGTGTCTATACTGATGCTGCCTAGCATATATGAAATAATCCAGAGGTGTGTGAAGTGTGCAGACACCTTTCTTTATTGATCATCCATCCATCCATCCATCCTTCCTCTTCCGCTTATCCCACGCTGGGTTGCGGAGGCAGCAGGCTTAGCAGGGAATTCCAGACATCCCTCTCGCCGCACCGAACTGCCTGTCCATCTCCTGCTCCATTTTACCCTCACTTGTGAACAAGACCCCGCGATACTTAAAACTTAAATCTTAAATCCAACCTCTGGGATTACTTATAGTTGTGACTGTCTGTAAAATACTTGTATTGTATTTGTAATGTCAGCTCACGATAAGTACCATATCATCATTATCCAATTTTGTATCTGAATTATTCCATTATTCCCAGCGTACCTTTTTCTCTCCTCTTCCCAGTTAAACTCTCTTGGAGTGAAGGAGCGTCTGCCTTGTCTGATGAGTGCTGAGCCCAGCGAGCTGCTACTGGAACCGACCGAGGCCCTCAGGATCACCACTGAGGCCTACAGGCTGTGGGCTGTGGCAGCCGGCTACGGACAGGCCTGCAAATTATACATGTAAGTTAACACGTACTCAATTTATACAGACGTTTATACATTAAGAGAGTCGAGGCCCCAGTAATAGTTAAATCCAGAGGATTAAATGCAGAGCCTGATAAAAGAAAGTGAATCTGTATAGAGCAGTTTCATAATTACAGTACTTATTGACACGTCTAATCCTCTCCTCTCACCGTGCTCGTCTTTCATCTCTGTACCGTCATTATGTTCCCACAGAGACCTGTATCCAGGCTTAGCGAAGGCGTTGCAGTCGGTTCACAGAGTCCTGGACCCGTCAGATCCTCTGTTGCCTCTGCAGCTCCAGCGGGTCCTCGCTCTGCTCTCTCTGCTCACGCAGGTCACTCACACTGCTGGTTGCCACCAGGAGCTGCAGGCTGGCATGGTCAGGTACAGATGAGGATTAAAGTGAAATCATCACACATCACACTTGAATCCTTCTTTTTTTTTATCTACATGTTACCCTCTCTGTTTTTACTACAGCTCTCAGGGAGAAGAGTGCCCTCCTCCTCCTCCAGTGTCTTGGGGTCATGTCACCGGGTTGCAGGCATCCTTGTTGGGACACTTGAGGGGCTTTGTGAAGAGCCTTGATAATCCAGTTCAGAAGGAGAGAAGCCTGGCTGTGATACCAGCTTACCTGGCCTACCTAGAAGCTTACTACCACCAGCTCTCCAGACAGGTACTGCTTTCTGCCCTGTTAGGACATATCAAGCTTTTATAACAAATGCATTGTTAGCTTTCACGTAGATCGACAGGACAGCAGAAAGAAAGTATAAAATGTCTGAGGAAATCGACATCAACATGGTTGAACTCTCTCTCTCTCTCTCTAATAATTTATTGTAATGTTGAATAATATCCACCTTGTTGTGTCTTCATATTGACAGAATAAGCAACCAACAAGATAAGAAGATAGATTTGTGGTATTTTTATTTACTTATAGCCTAATAACATCAGACGCTCCCTGTCGTCCACACACCGTTAAATATGCACTTCTGTTACGCCATGTAAACAAACCACGTACCGATCAGCTGTGCACTCCAGATCAGACTGGAGACGTAACCACTTAAAAGATGGGTGAGTAGTACTTGCTCTCTTCCGACGTTTGTGTTTTTTAAACAGAAAACGCAGGTTTTTATACTGCGATATTTACTGAAAATGACCTACAATACAGCCAACAGTAGCCTGAGTAAACTTTCAGGCGATCTCCTGGTGATTTCCCTCCAGCCAGCTGTCACCTTATTTAGGTATTTGTAGAGAAATGAGGAGGTATCGTATCAGATAACTCCTCATTTCAACTTCACCAATCAGCCGTTCCTCATCCGTTGGAATAAGGAATAGATAGAAACAGGGCGTCTGACAAAAGTTCAGCTCAAACACGCACGCTGCGCAGCGCTTCGTCGCTCGCGGCCGGTTAGTTCATTCCAATGGAAAACAATGCAGTCGAACTGATTTTGTCACTGACGCTCGCTCTCGTTGCATTCTGTTGGAGGGTGTAATATTTAGGCTACACACATCCCAATACATCAGACCTCTCTGCGTTGTACACACAACATTCCCTCTAGATTTTTTTTTTGTGAACCCCCAACCTTAAAGTTCAAACGGCGCCTTTGCACTCTGTGCTTTGTCGAGCTATGAATCCGTGAACTACATAATTAATTCAACTAAAGTGGTAATTTGCTCAGTCTACATGTCAACAAAATGTAACATAGGACAGTAACTGTAAAATGCAAAACTAACTGTTGAACTAAAATGACTATAATTGTGACTCTCTTCGTCAGAACTGTTTCAAGCCAGTAGAGACTCTTCAAGAACTGGAGCTGCTGACGTCTGAGGTTCTCCTCCCCCTGCTGTCCCACCATGTTGTTCAAGGCCTGATAAAGAACCTAAAGTATGACTCATTTAGTCAGTTGCCTTTGTTTTGTCTTTTAGTTCTTGACCTTTATCAATTGCACTTTGATTTGTTGACAGCTTTTTCTATTATTATTACAATTTTTTTTTTACACCAGGTCTTCCTCAGTAGTGTGTAATGTCCAGTCCAGTCATCTGGGCCCAGAGTCCACTCCCAGCCTCCCTGGTTTGGCCTGCCCAGGATGGAGGGACCGCCCGGGGCTGGTTGTTCCCAGCTCCCCCTTCCCTCTTCTCACCGGCCTGGGGCTCCTCCTGGAAACGATCACAGGCATCCACAAAGGCCTCAGCTGCAAGGTAAAGTTTAAATACTTTTTTATTTTATTTTTTATCATGTAAGGACAGGGACAGACAATAATGAACCGAGGAATACAGAGTCTGCAGGTTTTTTCATTAGATTGTATCACTGCTGAGCAGAGGTGTGGACTCGAGTCACAAATTTGATGACTTTAGACTCGACTTGACAAAATAAAAAGAAGCCTTTTGACTTCAAAAGTTATTTAAAAGCTGTGTGCACGATCAATCAGTTTAGGGGTTATTTTACTTTTTGAGGGATTTTTATTGATTTGTTTGGGAAGAGGATTTACTCGTAGGGGAAAAATTGAACTGAACAAACTGAATTTCTTCAGTCTTTTGTTGTTCGTTGCCGAAAAGTGGTGCTTTTTTTTGTTGGACTCTTTATTTTTGGTGAATATTATTGGGATTTGCATTTGATTATATTACACTCAATTCCCCAGATCCACTTTGTTAATCAATCCGACAGCATCCAATCAAGTTGCAAGAACTAATGTTACGTTACTGAGCACCAGTTACTCTGTTGTTAAAATGGTTTTACATGTGGTGAAGAGCGCATTATGATTTGTTTAGGACTCCAAACTCAAAGTTTAGGACTTGGGACTTGCCTGTCTTGACTTTGGACTTGAGTGAAAAGACTTGAGACTTGGTTGTGCCAAAGACGAGGAACTAATCAGTAAAATCATCCAGTGTAGTCTGGTTGAACACTGAGCCAGGAACACAACACAATATATTTTGCTGCCATCTTGTTGTGACATACACACAATCCCACGTATTCCTTCCTCTTTCCCTCTCTCTAGTTCACTGGTCTCCTCCTGTCAGAACCTGTGATTGGTTACCTACGAAGTTGCAGCCAGGCTACGCCCACCCTGTCTCACACCAGAGCCTGGCTTCTCCGTCATGAGCACCACCTCCTCTACCTGCTGCTCCGGCTGGCACACAGACTGGTAGGCTCCAACTTAGACCTCCATAAACAACATTGTGTTGACCTGAAACATGCAGTTTATGCTTTGTTTCAGTCAGCAACATTATCTTCTGTTCCCAACTAGCTATTCGTTCAGGTTGTGGTAGTTTCTGTTATAAAACCAAATCCACCTCTCATTAGTAATAATGCCTAATCCCAATCTTCACCTAACCAACCATTTTGTTTCTTCTCAGGTTCCCATCGAGCCGGAAGTAGCCAAGCACGCCTCACTGTACCACCAGGTGGCGCTGGTTCTGCTGCCATGGTTATTACCAGGCAGTGAATACCTGGGACATGAACTGCTGTCCACCATCATCTTCAGCAAGGACTTTATATCGTAAGACTACATTTACTTCACTAAGTTTAATTTTGGATTGACAGTATTACTCAGTTTGTTTGTTTGTTTGCGTTCCAGAGAGGGCCACAGCGGAGGACCTGAGGCCGTCGAGCTGGGAGAGCTGAAACTCCAAGAGCAAACGCAACAACACACGTCTCCCTCTCTGCAGACTGTCGGCGCTCTCCTGAGAGAAGCCTGCGTCCAGCTGCCATCCATACGAGGCTGCTTCCTCACCCACCTGGCCCACCTGGAGTCGTCCGTGCTGACGTCCCGAGACGCTCTCCTCGGCCACAACCCCTGGATCAGCTCCCATCTCCTCCCTGAGCTCACCGGTCCCACCGTGCCCACCGATTGGCCTTTCCTCCCGCTCGTCACCCTGTATGAGCGGACGGGGGTGTCGGACGGCGGAGGGTTAGAGGTGGAGGAGCTCCCACAGGGGGCGCTGCAGGCGGTGACCCACTGTCTGCAGTGGCTGCTGCTGCTGGAGGTCTGGAGGGAGGAAGCGTTTAAGGTACAGACACGAGTCAAGTCAGGTCAATTTTAGTTTGATTTAGCAGACTTATGGAGAACTGTTGCCCTAGTAACAATGGGTCTCATTCACCAAACGTTCTTAAGAAGAAATTTCTTCTTAAAACCCACAAAGATGCATCTTTGCATCACTACTAAATATGACAGCTCGTTTTGCGTTTACTTTCTGCAGAAGTAACTCCCCTTCAGAACTATTGGAGTTTTTTTTCCGTTTGGAGTAGTAGTAATAATTTATTTCTCTCCTTACTGACCGATTTCCAAAAAGAATGCACATAAAAATATTGTCTGACACACGTTCAACTTACAAGGACAATGGGATTTATCATTATAAGAACACGGGTGCGAACAGTTCTGTGGTTTAAGAGCACGTCGTGAATCTGACGGAGACTGAAGAACAAACTCAGGAAGATATTGGTGAATGAGGCCCAATATATCTGTCTTAAATAAATACTAGTCATTAATATTGATCCTCTGGTTGTCAAGCTTCTCATCTACTGTGTCTCTGTCAGGCAATAATATTACATTATATTTCTATCTATTTCTTACTGTAACTAACCTCCAGAACATTTTGTCATGTTGCAGGTGATCCTTCCTGTCGCCAAGCTCGCCCGCCTGTCCTGCGTGTTCCTGTGTTCCAGTGACTTGTTCCTGGAGAGACCTGTTCAGAAACTGACCTGGGGACTGTTCAGGCTGCTGACCAGGTCTGATGATGTTTGATCATCCTTGTTCCTGCATTACAGAAGCTAAATTGAGCCCAGAGAACAGAGTTAAACCACATCTCTTCCATTTCCAGGCGATCCAGGCTGGACTCTTTGGACCTGAACGTCCCTCCTCCGGGTCTAGCCTCCTTCCAGGACTTGTACTCCGCTCTTGTGACCCAGTACGAAGCTGTGTCCTTTGGAGACCGGCTGTTTGGGTGCTGGGTCCTCTTACCCCTGCAGAGGAGGTACAGCACCACCATGAGGCTGGCTGTGTTTGGAGAACATGTGGGAATGCTGAGGTCACTGGGAGTCACGCTGGATCAGGTAATAATGACGATGTTACTGCTTTTTACTGCTCTGGAAATGTATGCAAATTAGCACAAATTTGATAAGAGAATGCCTCATTTGCATGTTTAAACATACATTTTCAGAAAACTTGTGATACAAAAAAATAATTGTCTTAATGTAAGTAATCAACTGGAGAAGTTTCAAGGTTATATATTAGTTTTTTTTTACCCTGTTCACCTGGGGTGTCTCCCCTTAAGATGCCTTTTAAAGTAATTCTACAATTGTTTTCTGACTCTTTTATTACACAAATATTCTATGATCATAATCACACATGATTTGGATTAATTGATTATCTCTGTGTCTCTTCATTTGAAGCTCTCCATCCCTATCGAGCGGTTCACCTCCCCCCCTGAAGACTCCCTCCCTCTCCTCCATCTCTACTTCCGCTCTCTGGTTACGGGGACCCTGAAGCCCCGCTGGTGTCCGGTCTTATATGTGGTTACCTTGTCTCACGTCAACTCCTTCATCTTCTCTCAGGACGCTGCAGCACAGGTACAGCACCGCATGGCATCCAAGCCACTCTTGATGAAGTTTGTCACACTTGCCCTCTCTGAATTTCCTGATTATGTGTTCATGTTAAGATTGTGCCTTTGTAATATCAGCCACAGTGAATAGTGCAAACTGACACATATGTAGGCATTTAATCCAGACGTTGCTGAAGAAGCTGCACTGAATAGGAGGTTGGATTTGTGAGAAGAGGTTTTGAAGGGATTTATTCACATTTTCTGCACCAAATATGAGCTCATTGGACGTAAAATCTGGGTCCGCAAAACTCATATGTTATTGATTAACCGTCAGAGGAGCAGCCTCTGAGTTGGTCTCACAAATTGGCTCCTTCATGTTCCTAAATATTGATTTAAGTCACGGTGTGTAACTTTTATTTAACTGTGAGGTTTGGGGGTAAACGCCCTAAAATAAGAAACACATTCAGCGACTTATTTACTCCATTCTCAAAGACATTATTTTACAGCAGTGCACCTGAAAACGCTCATGCATGCAAGTGTAGAGTTTATTAAGTAAACACTGAGACGTAAAGTGCATTACATTGATGAGGCTTTTTGATCTGTAATCCTCTCGTCCTTTCTCCAGGAGGTTGAAGCAGCTCGACACAGTATGCTGAGAAAAATTAACTACCTGACTGACAAGGTAATTCTCTTCTTTTTGCAATCAACTACTTTTTCTCCTTCACTGTCTGTCTGATCTTTTTACGCTGCGAGGTGTTTATTCATTGATACCGACTCTTCTCCTCGCCTCTCACGTAACTTTCTGATTGTGTTTTTCCACAATATTCTGACAAACCAGTCTCTTTCTTATCTTGATCCCCACCATCCAAGTCACGGTTGTGCTGCTAGATGGTGTTTCTTACCATCTTTTGTTTTTTAAAATCTTCCACATTTTTCTATTTTTCTCTCAGGATGGTTAAACATGTATGTGGTGATCCTCTCATCTTTATTCTTTTTATTTCATTATTTTTACATCCAAGAGTCTGTCTTGTTTTGGTATTTCAGTTTCTCCTAGTTGTTGTCTTAGTTCAAGCTTTTCTGTAATTTCAGTATCAGTGAAACCCAACCTTTTTATGCCGGCAACAACTGTGGCCGGAGGCATTATGTTTTCGGGTTGTTCGTCCATCCGTCGTACATCCATTCGTCCCATTCTCGTGAATGCAATATCTTAGGAACGCCTTGAGGGGATTTCTTCAAATTTGGCACAAACGTCCACTTGGACTCAGGGATGAAATGATTAGATTTTGGTGGTCAAAGGTCACCGTGACCTCACAAAACAGGTTTTTGGCCACAACTCAAGAATTCATGTGCTAATTTTGACAATTTCACACAAATGTTTAATAAGATAAAATGATGTTGAGTTGTGAGTTGAGCTATTCCTCAATCTTTCCACACAACCACCACCTCCTTCTCCCTCTCTTTGTCTCATTTCCAGGTGTTGAGGAACCACTTGCTGCTCTTCCGTCTGCCACAACAGCACTCAGAGTTTGGCTTCGATATGTACGAGCAGTTGACTCCCATTAGGGCGAAACGTTTGGAGAGCGTCCTCAGACTGCAGGACAGCAGCGATGACAAAGGAGACTGAAGGCAGCAGGGAGAGGAAAAATAGAAAAAGTAGTGAGCCAAAAACAGAAGATCCAGAGGAGGGACAGTATGGGACAGAGAGACTAGAACACAAGAAGAAGATGCTGAGGCAGGTAGGACACAAAGTGAGACATTCATTTCAATTACTTAAAGTTTCTCATCAAGATCGGCCAACATGTGGCCTCTTTTCTTAAAGGAAACCCAGCCTGAGGTAGGTTTGGCCAGCCTTCAATGCGAACAATTTTTAGCACTTATTTGAACCTGCTTCAAGCATAATGAAGGTAAAGTTTTCAATCCAAGACTATATTTTACCGACCGTCAGTGGAAATGATTGTCAAGTTTTGGTATTCTACGGTTACTTGAACCTGTCTGAACTGAAATGCAACCAGTCAAGTCAACCCAAAGGCTAAACACAAATACTAAAAATGCAGATGCAGCCGGGTGCAGGTCCCACTAACCTTTCCTCTAAGCAAATGGGAGAGATTAACCGTTTATCCTTGTGACACCAGCACTTTGTCAGAGTTGGTGTGTCTGATGAGCTTGAAAAAACAGACCAGGACGATATTTGGCATCTCTGAGTAAAGACTTCTTTACAAGTGCCTGTAATTGTCTTTTTTTGTGAATAAAACACAATTTCAAGTTTGTGTAACCTTAATGTTTCTATTCTTTAATCACAATGACTGCAATTATAGCCCATAAAATATAGCTGAGTTTGTAGGGCCTGTTTTTTTATTGACGACCACGCCGCAGATTCAAACCCGCACTTATATCTTAATATCGCCGCAAACCGAGATGAGCATTGTTCCCTCTCACTATCACTGATCAATCACACTCACTCTGAAGTACCTCACACAAAGACCCTATTTGATTTCCATCGAAGCTTCTCTAACTGTTGCCAGTGTTTAAGTCAGATTTGGAAAATGCCCGAAGGGGACCAGTGTGTTTTTCTATGCTCAGTTAGATAACAAGTTCCACTACGTAACATTAACAACTTCACATACTGATGGAGTTGTTATGTAACCAATATTTATATAATATAATATTACTATTATTTTGATATTTTTAGATATAACTCGGGAGAAGAATGTTGTTTTTGTATTGCTTTTGCACATTATAAATATGCTGATAAATAAATTACATATGTTTACCAGAAAACCTTGTAAATCAGGTTTTGGTGATTTTTAATAATTTCTAAGCATAGAGATTCAGTTTAAAGGTAGGGTTGGTAAAGATTTTAGAAACATTTTTTGCTATATTAGCTTAAATTCTATTTACATCCCAACAGCAATCAATAAATCCAATGCTCTGACAACAAAAAATGTATGAAAAGAATGTTACACACTGGTCCTTTAACCTCCCATCCTTTTCATGCTCACGCTGGCTCGCGGTACATAGCCTCAGAGGGACCAGATGCACTTGAAAAAATTGTGTTTTTGTTTTGTTGTGTCACAAACATTTTAGTGTGTAACAAATGGAGATGGTGGCATGGTTCTTCCTTTTGATAATAACCCCTTCTGCAACAGTGCAGCTTGAAATACACAACATCAACTACAGTAATAACATCAGGGACTGATTGAGAAGTAAAAACCCTCCAGGGTTTGAACAAATTGCAGGTTGCTGCTGGGCAGGAAGTCATTTTTGTCGAATGTTTTCACCCATTAAAAGTTATGTCATTGTTTCTAAGATAATGATAATAATAAGAAGAAGAAATACTTTCTGGGCCATAACCTTCACCTGTTCAAATGTAGATCTTTGGTGGCGACACATCTCATTATGATTTTACTGCAGCTGTAAAATCTCCATTTCTCTCTCTCTCTACCTTCACTGTTTCTAATTGAGAAATGTTTTTGGAGTGAGATCAGTCTTTTCCAGGAATAAACCGCTCTCAGACATTTCATAACAGCACAGTAATTTACCTGGTTTTGATGTCCTGTGAAGCTCATGCTGAAAATGAGCTGCATGTTTTTTTAGTTAAACACCAATCTCCTGCATCCTCCGGGGGAGTTACTTTTTGCATTATGTATACGATAGACGCAAGAAACACTCAGGTTTTAGTCTCTGATCCATTTTTACTTGTCTTTATTTTGCAGTAATATAGTTGTCGAGGTGAATTTCTGCTTCTGAGTAAATAGCTTGTCCAGATTTTCAGGTCAGAGCATGGACAGACAGCTTGATGACATGCTGTTTATTTATTCATTTGTTTGGCTCTCTGATAAACCGCACTCACCTGATTTTGTTTTTTATTTTTAAGAGAAAGCATCTATTGATTTATCAGCTAGATTCTTGTTTCCCAGTGAAATTCCTCGGCATGTAATTAGCCGGTGAAAGACAATAGTATCTCCTGTGGGTACTACTGGTCACACGGTTTTCTCCACATTTGGTCCGTATTTGGTCTCATTCATGGGGAAATATGCAATTGTTCCGTTACAAAAAAAAGGCATCCGCAAACAGCTCCGCTTAGCTTAATCGTAAAACTGCCCAATGTGATTCTAAAGTAAATTATCTACAGGGAAACTACACTTGGACTTGTTCATAAAATGTCCAATCTACTTCTTGTCACTACTACGGCTGCTATTTCTCTTTTCACCATGAGACAAAAAATGTATTTTTATATAATAAATATTTAATTAACATACATTTTTCTAAGATGATTACATAATATTTCTCAATGAACTTCTTTATTTGGATTCAAATAGTAAAAAGGTCTGGTTTTTTAAGCCTCTTCTGAGCTTTTCTTCAGTAGAAAAAAAAACAGTCAACTATAACATGACTCCTATATTACAGCTGCTGCCATAACAGTGTAGCCCTTTTGTGCAGCTTATAGCTCTTCTGTTTTGATTGCATTGGATGATTTATGATCATGAGTCTTCAACATCGGTTATTGTTGAAAGATAACAGGCCATGGTACACATTAAAGGAGAGGAAATTAGGCGATTGGTGTGTTACAAAAACAAAAGTTAGTCCCTTTTAACTGTTTTTTCAAAGGAGATACTCAAACATCCAACTATCTCAGATGCAGGTGCGTTGGAAAGTGTCAGATGAGTCTTGAGAAAAGAAGATCCCGCACTCTGCTCTTGCTCAACATCACAGTTTATTGATCATACTAACGTTTTGGTCCCTCTGGACCTTCGTCAAGAGTATTTTTACACAATTCATACAACATTGATTTTAAATACGTAATGCTCCGCCCACTCTGTGTGCACTGGTGTGGGACAATTATTATTCTCCTGTAGGAGTGTCTCTCTCAATAATCGACAGCAACATGTGTAAAATCTGCCACTTTATGTTCCACGTACAAGCTGCATTCAATCATATAAACTACGTGAGAAGTGGAACATGTGATGACATCATTGATAAATTACTTTATCCCAGTGTGTATCACGGTAACACTGGCAACCAGCAGGAAATAGACCTAAAAGCACGACCAACAGACACAAGTAATCTGTAAAAGACAGGCGACGATGTTTAATTTGCAAACTCAAAAGTCATAGTATATTATGCCATAAAAAGTCATAGTATAGTATGTCGAAAAAAGTCATAGTATAGTACAAAAAAGTCATAAAAAGTTGTATAATACGTTGATAAAATGTCATGAAAAAGTCATAGTATATAATGTCATAAAAAGTCATCGTTATATGTCATGTAATAAAAAAGTCATAGTATAGTAATTAAAAAACCCATAAAAAGTCATGGTATAATATGTCATAAACAAGTTATAGTATGGTATGTTGAAAAAAACATTAAAAATCCCCCAAGGGTTGAAGTAGTGCACGATGAAACAACTTTGAATGACTTATGAAACCTGCCTGGCCGATGTTTCTAATTAATCACACGTGCAATTTCTGTGAATATTCTTGTAAACAGACTTAATTATGTGTTGTGGTGTGTAGCTTGTTTCTGTTTTTCTTTTTCTTTTCTTAAATGTGGAACATAATGTGGCAGATTGTCCACATGTTGCTGTCAATTAGTGAGAGAGACACTGATTCGCTCTGTTTTATTCAGCAGCAAGAATCTGGAGGCAATTAAATGAATGCCTCTGAGATTAAACCTTTAAATAAAGATGTTGAATAATTGGCAAATAAGTGGGTGCTTAGTTTTTATTCCTGCTCCTAGCGGGAAGGTTTCAACACCCTGCGTAATTATTCCTATAATAAAAGTCTTGCTTTAAAATTCCTCTCAGGCATGAAAATCCGAGCCATTTAAACCCATTTAAAGAGTCAATTTACAACCGCTCGTTTTTCCACTAATCCTGGATAATCAGTCAATATCTAAAAACATGCTCACATTAGATCCAGGTGGTGCACCACACAAGGATATCCTATATATTGTGATGACATGATTATATTGTGTTATTGTTTTACTCGTACTTTATGAAGAAGTCCTGTAACAGTGAAACACAGTTTATCGGTTTGATTATATTATATATGATTTTTGCATACGCTGTCGGTGCTGAAAAAGTGCACTTACTCGAGAGTTGTACTTGAATGCAATTTTGAAGTAGTTGTACTTCACTTGAGTTTTTCCATTTCCATCTGGTACTTTGAGGCTTCGTCAAAAATCGCATACTATGTACTACATACTCAATAGGTTTACTGTCGTTCAACATCTTTTTTGTGTGAAGTATGTATCTTTTCGGACGCACTGAGCTGTAATTTACATCGTCACTTCCTGAGAGCCTCCTTGCCGGTTGGAGACGTGTTACCATGGTAACCCGTTCCGACCTCACGTGACCAAAACGACGGTTTGTGAGAATCAAATTCTGAATTAATTTAAAATATATATTACGCCTAGCAAATTGAAATCTTATACTTACACTTAAATTGAAATGTTACTGACGTTACAGAGCTGTCCGTCAACGTCCGTTATGAATGTTATCGTCACTATCGCATTGCATTGTGGGATATTTATGCCGTCGTAGTGTCCAGCGTTGCATACTGTAATATTTCACCGGGAATAGTATGCAATTCTCGTACTGTAGGTTCCATACTAAGGTTTCGGATATACTAAAATATCTCACATGCTGTTTGTAGCGTAAATAGCATGTTAGTGTGGAATTTCGGACACAACCTATATTTCCGGCCGGCTCAGCCGTCGCCATGTTGAGAGCCGTGTGGAGGCAATAGAAATGCTCTAAATTTCAAATTTAGCACCTTTTTAAGTAAAACTTTGTTTACTTGTGGTACTGCTACTTTGACTTAATTAAAAGATCTGAGTACATCTTCTACCACTGTGCATTGCCATATAGTGATATATACAATATTGATATCAATAGAAAAAAATATTAATACTGTGATATTCACTTTCTCTCAGCATATGGATTGGTCTATTAATAATGTGCACCTAAAATCCTTGAACAGATTGTTGGATATCTGCCAAAATTAAGTATAAATATGAGATGAAACAAACATTACATTTTCAAAACAACAGGTACAAAATAAAAGAACAGAAAACTGTTCATAGATTGTCATTTATTTCCTCAGTATGCTGCTGTCCTTTCATCAGATCCTTTAATTTGAGCTTTAAAGTATGAGAGAAGTCAAATCATAAAAAATGAATACGCAGGGCTGCTCCCAGAGGAGTTTGAAAATGAACATGCTGAGTCAAAGAAAACTGCCCACTTTTTTACATATCAAAGGCTTCATCAAATATTCTGCTCACATCTAAAAGTGTGATTAGATTAGATGTAGTTTGAAGTGACTGCAGTGCAAAGACCGTCAGATGTTCATTCCTGCAGGAAAAACGGACCACGTCCAAGAAAGTGACTAACGAGGCCTCTGTGATAATAGAAAACATGCATTTGAGGTTATTAACAACAAATATTTCTGACCTAAGAGATTGAGACAGTGTGCATATTATTTATGAATAAATGACTCGGCTGCACAAGGAGAAGAATAATACGTCTGTGTGTTTACATGTATACATTATACCACCCTTAACTGTATTCTTTTCGCTTTTGACTTCAAAAGAAGTGAGCTTTGAAGATGATTATTAACTGTTGCTGATGTTGTGTGTAGCTCAATCTCATTAGTTACAGAATCGCATGCAGAGCATCTTACGTGGGCCATAAACGCTGGCTTTAACATGCTAAGAGCAGTTATCGAGAGAAGGCGCAACGCAGGTATGAATAAGTGACATAAAATTGATTTGGCTTCTGAAAGTGGAGATTATTGGTGCCTTCGAATGAAACTTTTGAACTCGTGTTTACAACACGGGAAGTCGTGTACTGGATATGCTTGGTGTTCCAAGTGTTTAGGTCGTGGTAACACTGCTGCTAAGCAACGGCAATATTAACGTTACTGTCGGCGTCTAGAAGCCACAGAAGCTAACGATTTAGCAAGCTAGCAAGCGGGTAACATAATGTAGGAAATTTAAAGGCGTAATGACAGAGGAAAAAGATGAGGCCGTTGGGAATATCAACATTTTCCTCAGACATATTATAAAATTACGAAGAAAAACAATATATAAAATGACACTATATTAACTTATTGTGGGACAGTTTCAACTGAAAGCACCATATCACAAGAGGGGGGGGGGGCGTTCATATGGACTCGTCTCGTGAACGCGGTAAACACGACCCCATTTGAAGGCATCATACGTCTCTTTTTGGCTGCCTTTATTTTCTTGGTTCAGAGTTTTAACAAACATTCCTCTTTCTCCGAGGTTCGTGATTTGCATTTTGGACAAATATGTTACATTTTTAATACGACAAAATTGAGCTCAACTCACGTAAACTTCCTGAAAATCCCCTTCAGACAGATTATCGTATTTTAAGATTCAGACTGTGCCTCAAGTCAAGATAAGAGATCCTCTTTGAAGAATTTGACAGCTTTGGGGTGAGATTTTTATGCTCAGAAGTCCTTCAGCGTGAAGAAAAGTCCTCGTTGTAATTCTCCTGTCTCACCAGGGAGAGATGCTGTTTAGACGGCTGCCACTCTCTCTCAGCGCCAACTCTCCAAAGTCGGAGACATGCAGGGGCTTAAGTGGACTAAATGAGTGTCACCAGGTCCTAATGCCATTAGGCGCTGCCGTAATTCACTGAAACTGATTATATTAGAGGGGGGACATGATGCTCTCACGATGTCCCGCTAACAAAGCCTGCCTTCAGGCCACGGCCACTCTGATGGCAGATTGAAAAACAAGAAGAGAGAGAGAGAAATGCAAATGTGACTTTACAAAGCAGCTAGTGTGAAACATTTTTGAATGGAGCGTGTGTGTCGATAAAAAGCTCAGCATGCGTGCATTTGACTGTGTTAATGCATGTTTATGTGCATGTGCAGTATGTAAATTAACTGCATTTATTAAAATACATCCCACAAAAGATTTATTAATGAGTATAGATTAATGCCTACCACCAGGCCTGACTTATATCAGTGCTTGAAAAAGAAAAAGAACATACTGAATACATTAATCTTCATGTTGAGGAGCTGCGTCATCAGTGTGTGTGTGTGTTACAAACTTCAATGTTCTCCCAGGGCCATTCATTAAAGAGTATAAAACAACATCAGACAGAAAGAGGACATGTTCCTCAGTGTCTGCATTTACACATATAATGCTTTATTTTCACAATAAAGCTGACTCTGTGTGCGCTAACGCCCACAAGCTCCTGGGTACATGTTCACAGCACAGACACGCTGCCACTCTGTGTTTGTGTCAGGTTTGCTGCTCGCGTCTCTTTCTTTCTTGTCCACTGTCTCATCATCTTTCTCTGTAGTTTGGGAAGTATATTAATTATTTAACGCCCAGCTAACGAGGGGCCGTGCCTGAGATGTGTGAAGCTGAAGGGAAGACTTCAGTATCTGAATTTTAACCACTGAATACATAATATTCAAATTTAAACACCTCAGAATTCATAGCATTGAAGTATTTTACTTTGAAAAGCACGTATCTGAATTTATTCGTTCTGATTTCACCTCTTTGAAATCAAAATATGAAATCTCTTGATTTGCAATTTCAAAAGCTGAATCTGAATTTCTTTCTTAAACAAATTAATTTCCAAAATTTCCGAATTAAAAAAAAAAAAAAAAAAATAGATTAAGGTTGCTCAAATTCGGATTCAGATCCAAAAATTCAAGTTGAAAAATGTCAAATAGCAACATCTGGGCTACCCGGGACAGGATAGGCAATACGCTAGGCTTGCCGCGGTGGTCGATGTTACCGATGTTACACGCATGGATGTATTAAGAGAACTGGATACAGCGCTGAGGGCGGGGCCTCGTTCGTTCCTATGAAAGTTGCTCAGTGGCACATGAAGCCAAAATGGCTCGACTGCCGAGTGGAAAAGTACCTTGGCGATCTTCTACGTCCATTGGGCCCATGGAGCAGGCGCAGTAGCGTCCGCTCGGTTACACGGCTCGGTCACGGGCTCGTTCCAGCCTCGGTCTGGGTCTCATTCACATGAACGGAGGAAGACAAATAACTCTGGATTCGGCTATTAGCAGGAGTCAGATTTCACACACGGGACGAGAGAGAGTTGACAGACGAGACGATGACGGAGGATTTGGTGTCGAAGCGAAAAGCAAAAGCGCCTGTTTGGCAATACTTCAGTTTTAAACCCAATGCTGTAAGGGAACCATAATGTTAATGAAATAATCGCTTTGAGGAGGACGGACACAGCCGGTGTGCGAGGCGGAGCGGCGCCGGGTGGAAACCTGCCGTATTCACGGCTTTGGTGAATACTCAATTCTGATTGGTCAATCACAGCGTTCTGCGGTCTGTTATTTCTTTATAGCAGACCGTTGCTATTTATAGCAGACCGTTGCTATGGGCGCAGTTCTGATGTTGGACCCTGCGGACCGTTTTTGTGTCAAATTATTGATTTCTTAAGTAAGTAGCCGTGTAATGAGCGGGATAATGTACAGCTAGCGGGTCGTTGTTGTGAAATAAATCCCTTCAGGTCGGGGTTTACGTCACAACAATGACCGGCTCGCTGTACAGTATCCCTTACTTGTCACATTCCCAGATCTCAGCAATTAAAGGAACAAGGAACAATATGCATGCGGACCGAGTCGCATCCCAAAACAACGAGTAATTTGTCCTCGTATAACCTCTGTAAGTTACACCGAGCACAGCCTAATCTTCCACCAACACCACCATCCCAAACGCTTTTATTTTCTCTTTGATGATACTCCATGATGGACGGGGTGATTGTGGATTCCTTCTGAAGGCTGCAGGGCGATTCAATTCACACTGTCACCCATGGATGATCTTAATGTGCACATGTGCTCCGAATGATCCAACTTCACAACAGCTGTTGTATATCAGTGCTTTTTTTATCATTTACTGAGGTTTTTATATTGTAAATGTTTTACTGTATCCTTATGCATCTTACTCTTGGAAAACGGGTAAATATTGGGGTAATTTGGCAGTAATTCCAAAGAAATTTCAAATAGGCTACTTGCTAATTATCACTTAATTACCATGAAATTTGCGTACCTGTAAAATGAGGTGTTGCCAAAAAATGAAACCGATTGTGATACTATCAAACAACACAGACACATACAGCTGTTGTAACTTCTTCCTCTGAGGTGTTTAGGTGAAACAAAAACATTATGAATCCTGAATCCTTATGATGATGGCGCCACAGACGACTAATCCCTGTTTACACGAGCGCGTTAAAAACACATCAACATCCACGTAAATGGAATGAAGCTTTTCCGTTACAGCCATTAACAGCAATGTTCAGAGTGAGTGAGTCAGTACACACTAATTAATTAGAGCACTGTGTGTGTGTGTGTGTGTGTGTGTGTGTGTGTGTGTGTGTGTGTGTGTGTGTGTGTGTGTGTGTGTGTGTGTGTGTGTGTGTGTGTGTGTGTGTGTGTGTGTGTGTGTGTGTGTGTGTGTGTGTGTGTGTGTGTGTGTGTGTGTGTGTGTGTGTGTGTGTGTGTGTGTGTGTGTGTGTGTGTGTGTGTGTGTGTGTGTGTGTGTGTGTGTGTGAACCCATTAAAACAGTCAATACTGAAGTGATCACTTCAAACAAGAGCTTTGTGTTAATCAGTATCTCTTAAACGCCCTCAGTGTGATGTGACACACACACATGCACGCACTTTCAAACACAGAGAGATATTGATTGTGTGTGTGCAGGATGAGCGGGATGATCATACTTTTTTAGGATTTCGTCGACCCAGTTAATGACCCAGCTAAGCCCTGGGTTGTGTGTGTGTGTGTGTGTGTGTGCGTGTGTGTGGCCATGGAGACAGACTTTTGGAAACATCCAAAAGACACAGTTGACCGAGTGAAGACTTCTTGCTCTTTGATTTTAACAACGTATGCAGCCAACCTACTACATGAAGCACATTTAAAGGGTTGGTTCACCCAAAATGAAATTGGTGCTGGGAAGGTAGTGTACAGTAGGGCTTACTTTAGCTGAAAACAGCTGAAAACGACACTATGAGAGAAGTGAGAGTGAACTAAAACTAAACTAAAGGTGCGGTCCCGCTCAAGGAGAAGTCTCGTTGTGAAATCTGAATATAGGGCAGCAACAGGTCCCACTCTTTACAGCGTTCTTCCTCTGTGGGCATAGAGTCACAGCACCCACAGGAGCACCACCAGTCTGCCGAGCTTCACTCTCCTTCACCCTCCTCTGCTGCCCTGTTACCCCTCTCTCTCTTTCTCTCTCCATGTTCGCTCTTCAATTTGTAGGAGCTCTTCGTCCGTATACTCTGGCTCAAATAAATACAGATGGCTATCGAATTTAAAGACCTCAGCCACATTGTAGAAATCATCCAAATATTCAGCCATGACGTTGAAAATCTCTTAGATAACACTAAGCTACGCTTTCTGTACTTTAACACAACAAACTCACGTTTCCACCATGGATGTGTTCCACTATTCCACCGTTGTCTTCTGGCAACACGTCACCTCGCCAAATTTCAGACTTCTCCTTTAGCGAGACTCTTTTCATAATGTTAGACACTTATAGCAACAATCAGAGCCTGTCACGGCAAAAACAAGCACTTTTAGTGGACGTAAATGACGGTGCCAGCTTGCCCCAATAGGAGGGCAGCATTGCAGCCCTTGAGCAGCTGCCGTCTACAGCGCTCTCCCTCAATACTGGGTCAATTTCAGGAATTGTTGCCCTTATTAGAGATTTTTCTTAAACTCAAAAACATTGGAAAAGAAGGTCCAGGTTGAAAAATACCAAAGTTACCCTATAAAGATGTGTATACCAACCACAACCTACTCACTCTGAGAGGTTTTCTTTATCTATCTGCCTTTTTGAGCACATTTGGTTCACATATGGAGGTTGACAAAACACACAAAGAGGCATTATGTCCCTGTTTCATTGACACACACATTGCTGTGCATGGCTCTCCAGCTTGGCCGCTGAAGGCAGCTCATGCTGAGTGGGAAATCTGGAATTAAACTTCCTTTCCTCCCCGATCCAGCTGTTTAATTCTCACATGGTTTGATGTGATTCGTCATGAGAATTTAATTTGGTGACAATTTGGGGAGCTCTCAAACCATTCCTTCCTCTCCTGCTGCTTTGGCTTTCTCCCCGTCACACGTTCACATCTAGCTGGCAGGTCGGGCCACATTAGCTCCAGTGTGTGTGTGTGTGTGTGTGTGCGTGTGTGTGTGTGACCTGTGTGATGACATTCCAGATGTGCAGACGTCCGTGAAATTCCTGGCTGTGAGAGGGCCGCATCATTCCCATTCTGTACATAATCTTCACAGGTTTTCTCGATGAAACGCTCTTCACAACATCCAGAACAAACAATTCTCAGAACAGATTCAAGTGTAATTTGGAGCTGCGGGTTATTTTCTTTCTGAGCTGTGTATACTGTATGTTGTGGTGCTGGTGAATAGGATGGAAATGTAAACAGACTGGAGACCTGGTAGGATCATCAGGGATACTGCTGGTTCCTCTCACACTCACACATGAGCACTGGATCCATTATAGTGAAGCTCTAGCGAAAGTTCAGTCAAGAAGACTAATCATGTTGCATGCTTAGGCCTGTAGTTTATTACTCATACATCCTGCCATCCTCTCCTCTCACGCACAGTTTCCTCCAACTATCACAACTTTCTGTTGAATGTCGGTTGTTTGGTTCAGACTGAAATATCTCTGCCACACTTTGTCTCTCTGTGCCTCCTCTCCAGCCCCAAAAAAGTCATGTTTGCTTAGGAAGGTTCCTGACGGAGTGAAATGACCCGGAAGTATCTCAGTAGCAGCCATGATAAGAGCTGTTCGAGTTCTCTAAATGCTGAGGAAAGGTGCTTCAATGCTTCCTTTATAATCTCCTTTAGCATAGGATACACCCGACCATCCTTTACCAAAGGAAAGGAGATAACGCCGCCCCACAATTCCTTGCGGCCGCAACTTTTAAAGCAACGCACCATTCGGCCGTTCATGAAAACAAATGCAACTCACAGTGAAAAGGGGGCGTGTTCCATGACGAACACAAAATGGCGTTGCGCGTCGTCAGTAAGAAGAGCTGGTTAAGTCAGCATCGATGCTTAATATGGCGGACCCTCCTTGCGAACGTGCAGACGGAGTGGAAATGGGTAGAAAGAGGGTGTAGGGGGCGGTTTGAAATTGGGCCTTTGTTTCTCTATCCCTCCTCTCCAGCCACATTTCTATAGTTCCCCAAATCAAACCATTTTCCATCCGTCCACCAGATGCCCTCAGACTTTCCCTCCTTTCCCCCGTCTCCTGACTGATACACCCGTCTACACACTTGTTCCCACTTTCCCTCATCAGCCCTGCAGTTTATAACCAGCCGTTTTCCACACACTCGTTACTCGTTCCTTAGTTTCTTTGTTGGTTTTCTTACCTGATTAGGAAATGACACTCTAAACTAAGATGGTGAACATTATAGCTGCTGAACATATTAGCTTTGAGGTTCATGTTAGCAAGCTGGCGTTAGCATCTGTTTTGATAATCAGAATATTTTTTATTACGATATATTGTCATTTTACCTCATCTTTTTATAAACGGGTTCCTTTTGTCGGCCTTCACAGCCCATAGAGATTAAATATCGCGGCTATAGAACTAAATTTGACTTTAAGCATATTAGAATACCAGGAGATCTAAGGACGAGAGGAGATACTGATAGATGCATGTCCAAAAAATGTTTGGCTTAAGTTCTTATCAGGAATGTCTAAGTATCGCTTTCACGTTCGTCACTGATGATTTTGCCAGAAACAAAGATCATAATTTATCTGTGATCTCCAGACTGAGTGGAGCGATGGACCTGGAGAAGAACTACACTGTGCTTCTGTATCCCCATACTCATCCATCATCCTCCAATACACATTAGACAGTGAAATGCTGATAAAGGAGAGTTACACAGTCATAAATAACACCAGCTGTAGTATTTTTGTCTGGCCCATGTAAAAAATGCAGCCGAAGATATTTTGATTAATCCCTCCACATCCAGCTGAATGCCGGAGGAGCTGGGTGAGATTCTTTCTTTCCTCTTGGATCGAAATCCTCTTTTTCCTCCCCCCCTACCTCCTGACACGAAGCTGACACAGCGAGACATGGCTTCTCCATGCTGGATGTAAGTATGTAGCTCGTCCTGTCAGATTAGCCAGCTGCAGTAGACGCATGCATTTCCTGGGATTTCTCTCCTCTGTATGGTGATGCAAATACTGTAAATGTGGAGTCTATGGGAGGAGAAATCTGTAAGGAATGGAGTTCAGGCTGGTGAAAACGTGTTACGTTATTCTTAAAATCTGCTGCATGTGGGGTGCCCCGCTAGCTCTGCTGGTGTGCGGGCGCCCATAAGGCTGAGTCCCGCGATAGGCCCGGGTTCGAATCCGACCTGTGGCCATTTCCGCATGTCGCCCCCTCTCTCTCCCCCTTTCTAAGACGATCCACTGTCCTATAAATAAAGGCATAAAAGCTCCAAAAAATAATCTTTAAAAAAAAAAAAAAAATCTGCATGTGTACAGAATATGGAGAAAACCCTGAGAGGCCTGTACTACGAAGCAGGAGTTTGGGTTAACGAGGTAACTTGAGGTTTAGCCCTGGGTTTTCAGGGTTACGACGATGGTTCACTTCATACCGGGGAAGATCGACACTATGCTGCACACGTAACCTGCTCCGGAGCAGGTTATGTTCCAGATAACAGATGAACTCGTATAAAAAAGATTAAATTAGTTAGTCTCTTTTAATTCAATCAACTTTCTTTAATGAATAGAACTCGTCAATGCGTGCAACAGTTTTTGACCACAGTGAAAATGTTATTTTTGAAAGGCTGAACGCCAACAAATATGGGTTGAAGCAAAATATTTCATTAGATAAAAATATGCTGTGAAGAAGGCTCAAATGTTGTCATAAAATTGCATCTAAGCAACACATCAATTTAACGGACTACACAAATGTAGTTATAGTCAGATCAACTTGTGCCCTAGATGGGCAGTGATGTTAGCCTATAGGCCTAAACCCGCCCCCAAACATAATCAACTGTAAAATCGCTCTGCGCTGGCTGTGCCATCGTTTGACTTGGCGAAAGCGCTACCCTTGGCGTGATGCACCGCTCGATATTGCCACAGAGCGCTGCGCTCAAATTTGAAATTTATTTCAACTTTGACCTCGGTTGCCACTGGCCTTTCAAAGTGCCACCAATGAGATAACGGCTGCAACTGTTGTTGTTGCCTAGAAACAGTGGATGGTGTTCCAAATTTCTCATCATGTGAAAGCAACTTAAAAGGCCTTCCACACAGAACGCAATAATGGCACCGCTGCGCTCTGAAACCCATTGTTTCCAGTGGCTAGCTTGGCGCCACGGCGGCTTTTCGCTGAGTCGAGCACCGATCTCAGCTCAAACCGCGTTCTGTGTGAAAGGCCGTAAGCCTGTTAACATAACGCACAGCCGGTGTTTTTTTTGCCAGCTCTCCTTCCTGCATTTGGCAGCTGCAACCGTGTTGTTGTTTAGCCTGGATTGTGTGTTTAACTTCTTTATATCTGACTATTATTATACTGTAGTTTTCTCTTGGTTTGAAAAATATGCCGTTCTGCTGTCTTGTCCATGTTTGTGATCGATCAGATGCTGAAAACACCGCCCCTTATGTGAACGCGCTCGTAGCCAGATTGAAAACCCCGGGTTGATTTACCGCGTTGATAACCACCGTCATGTGACTGTGACATGTGGGTATTAAAGCAAACCATGTGACTTCTGGACAGTGTTAAATAAGATGGCACTCTGTCGATTGAACATACCATGGAGTATGCTATGAGATGAAGGCAGAGTTTCTCATGTCGAGAACTCATGTTGAACTTGCGTGATCAAAATGTGAAAAACAAGATTGAAACCAGTTTCACCTCTCAGCATCTGCTCTTTGGTAACGGCATAAAAGATCACACCAAATATAAACTGCAACTGACAGCTCAAAACAAAATACAGTCGCTCAAAACAAAACAAAATATAGCTGCAAGCGGCATTGCGGGGTTCTATCCCTTTCTCGGCCAACAGAACCTTTGGCTCAATTGCCAAAATCAAAGCTGCAAGCAGCAGCGAGCGAGTTTCGGGCTCCACAAAGCCGAGCAAAGTCACTTCAGTTTAAGAAGGAGTGAAACCAATCACACACTTGTTTGGTCGTTATGCAGCATTTCAGAAACAGTACACTCAAATTCACGCCTTTGCTCCCCTTCTATCGGGTGTGAACCAAACATGGTGTGTATGTTCAGGACATAGTGCAGGATTTTTCCACTGAGTTTAATCTGTATTGCTAAAAGACAACTTGAGTTATGGCCAATCTCCTGCTAAGCCTGTGCAAAATTTATAGATATATTTTGTTTTTCTATCCAGGAAGGTTGTATACCAAATATGGTTTGAAAAGTCTATTCACATTACTGTTTTTCACATTATGCAAATTAGGAAAAAAATCCACCATGGTGGCCTTAATTGTTCAAGAGGATTTTTTGTAGAGCACATTGAGATGTAGATGTCAAGTCTATTACACTCATGGTGCATGGGGGCCGGCCTCCACCGTCAGCCCGATTGGGATCATATTTTATGGGAAGCATTAGCACATCATTTCCAGTTATGGTGCCAAGTTTCATGTCTCTAGCTCATTCCAGCTCACAGCAAATTCAGCAAACGCATAATATAGTTATAATGGTTTATAATGCTAAATAGGCCACGCCCAAATGTATCAATCAATATGACACTTCAGATCCACTTGCTAGCTTGCTAAATTGTTAGCCTCTGTGGCTTCTAGACGCCGACAGTAACATTAATATTGTCGTTGTTTAGCAGCGGTGTTCTCACGACTTAACCACCTGAATGCCAAGCATATTGTGTACACGACTTCCCGTGTTGTAAACACGAACTCACTCACTCATTTTGAATGCACCAAATCACATCTGTTGAGTATGAAGTAGTTTATAGGTCACAGAACATGTCACTAGTTCGGTTAATTAATTAATTAATTGATCCAGTATAAATAGACGGAAGAAAAAAATCCATGGGATCAAATACAACACTGGTGTGCCAAACACAGATTTGAAGAATGAACTACTACTCGCCCTGCAGTACACACACACACACACACACACACACACACACACACACACACACACACACAGAGTTTGTGTTGACTCAGGAGGAGCAGCAGTGTCTTTGATCACTTCAATCAGGTTTTTGCTGCTTCTGCTCCGTTCAAAAGCCAAATCCTGGAGACGAGTGAGAGGTCGGCGAGGTTGAGGACAAACGGGTCACTCCCTTTATTCAGAGCTGTCGTTATCGTTCCCATTACCTCATCGCTTCCTTAAATGGATAGAAAACAGACAGTCAGCGTTTCTGAAGTAGTTACACTGCGCTCTTTTGGCTCCCCTGTGGCTGAAAGTATAGAATACTTCAATCCTGCTCTCTGAGATTATACATATTTTTAAGAGAGATATTTAAGGAATAGTTTGACATGTTGGAAAATACGCTTATTTTCTTTACATTTCTTCGCAGATAGTTATATGAGAAGATTGATACCACTCTCAAGGGTGCCTTGTGCGGCGTTATTGAACACCAACGGCCGTGACAAAGCGTCGGTATTTGACGCCCTGGGAGTGAGAACGGGCTGAAATCATCACTCGTTCTGACCCAAAATCACACTTTTCATCTCTCCCTTGTTGAGTTGTTGTGTTTTGGGTAATTGCTACTGAAATATTTTCATCATTAGGCTAAACAAGGAAACAAGAGTCATGCTAGTCGCTCTGTGAGGCTGTACTTTGGCACAGTGGTGCTTTGAGCTAAATGCTAATGCCAGCATGCTAACATGCTCACAGTGATAATGCAACATGCTGATGCTAAGCATCATGTTAATCATCTTAGTTTACTATGTTAAACATTTTCTAATTAGCACTAAACACAAAATACATCTGCAGGCGAAAGTAATGTCATTAGTTTGACAACTTTTTAGTCATAAACCAAAGTATTGCACAGATTCAGCAGCGTAACAAAATTATGATTGGCCCCGGTGCAAATATTTTTCTTGGGCCCTCGCCCCAAACACAAGAGCACGCACGCACGCACGTACACACACAACCATTCCAGACAATTGTAAAGCAGACAATTGCTATGCCACCATGGAAAGACTCACCGTGCAACTCCCATCCTGCAAACCAGCTTTAGATCAGCACCACGGACAGCAGCCGGAGTGCCAAATTTATCAGTGCTAATTTATCAGCCTGCTCTATACTCAGCCACCAAATGTTATCACAGAGACACGTTTTTCCAATATGAGACGTAACAATAGACGTGGTACGCCGTTTTCAGCTGAACTTTTGTCAGATACCCAGCTGTTTCTATTTATTCCTGTCACTTGCCTTGAACTCGCCAGGGAGCTGGGAGATTCCTACTGCTGTTGGCTATACTGTGTGTCATTTCCAGTAAATATTACAATATTAAACATGTGTTTTTTGTTAAAGAACAAACGAAGGAAGAAAAGTCTGAGCTCGAGTGCACAGCTGATAGGTCGCCCATGTGGTTTGTTTACATGACTTAACAGAAGTGCATATAACGGATTCAGTGTGGACACGGTGTAGGAAGGGGATTTTTGGGCCCCTGACAGCTTCTGGGCCCCGGTTGCACCGTCGATATTTATGCCACTGCACAGATTAAAATAAAAATGTTGACCTGATCGTGGCGCTATATGAAAAGTCAGAGGAGCACCAAAGTTACTCTAGTTCATCCTGAGGGGAACATGGATGTTTGTATGAAAATTCATGGCAATAGTTGTTGAGATATTTGCATGCTAAAAACATTAATCAGAGAATTAAATCGGCTTTATAACACTATGCATTATATTTCCGGTCTCTGTGGAAGAAAGTGAAGTGTTTTGGCTTGTGTTTCACAGCCAAAGCCTCACTGGTGTGTTAGAAGAACCTTAAATGAAGCCGTGAAGCGCCTGCATGGCTTTCCATTGATGTTTTAATGGAGCAAATTGGAGAGGCTCTAACAGGTCAGTGAGCTTATTTGACCTGTTTTTTTATTTAATTATGCCAAAGGCTGGCTGTGAACAGCAGTGAGTTTCCTATTGACCGTGAAGCACTTTGTCAGTTTGAGTCTGGTAAACAGGAGATGCTAGTTTCAGGTCTGCAGAGAGGCTAAAGACGGAGCTGAATATCAAAACAAAGCCAGGCCATAACCAGAATAATCAACAAGTGTCTATTTACCTGGTTAATTGTTAATTAAATGCCAACACATTAGATATAGCTATAATGATGTCACTGCACTTAGTCTTAAATATATTGTCCTGACGTTTTTCAGGCTGAAAATATTAGGAAACCTATTCAGCTGTTTGTCTCCACCTTCAGAGCGACCAACGTGTCCGGACATAAAACCTTCCCATCGAGTAACTAACACAAACTGCAGCAAGCATTTATTTTACTGATTTGCAGGTCAGAAGACGTCTAGATGTCAAGCTTAAAACCGGGCTCAGGTTGTTTGAAAAATCCAAATTTATTCAGACATCTAGTTCGTGTGTAACAAACACATTTAACCCCCTTTACAACAGAGAACCCCCCAAAACTTGCAGGAAATGCTAAACTAAACCTGCTATGAAAAGCTTTCTCTTAATTCTAGAGAAGCTGTGCACCATCAGGGTAAAGATTGTGACACTTTTCAACCCAATTTAGCCTGTCTAGACGTCTTGACCTCATTAAAACTTGTCTCTGTTAGGCTGTAAGCGCTGCAGTTTTACACAGCAGTAAATCACACCCCTATTTTTTTTCTTCCTATTTTGATGTATTTTACAGGGCATGATACCACTGGCAAAAACCTCTTGTGGTTATAGCGGGAAAGATGTTACGTTGGCTCATGTAAATCTGACGAAACAAAACACTCCACAATTCATAAAGCCATGCTCCATAATGCCACCTTTAATATATAACAAATACAAAGCATAAAAATAGCTCTTATGCCACAGAAGACTGCTCTTCTATTCCTGAAGAGAAGTTCCTCCGCTCTCACCAGTCTGTCTTTGTCACTTCTGTTTCCCTCTCTCATTATTCTTCAGCTCCTTCGTTATCAGCCTGCAGTCTACTGTATCTGAGGCACGCTGTGTTTAAAGTGGGCCACTTGGAGCTTGACGTGAAGCCTGGTCTGAGATCAGTAAAGCTGCTGGTTTGGACTGTGGCTGCAGAGAACCTCTCTGATCAGTTAAACCCAGTATCTCTGTACCCGTTTTTTTTTTTTTTTTTTCCTGCTGTTGGTGAGTGTCAGGAATGGAAAGGTAACTTTGACCCTGTTCAGACCTGGTATTAACCTGCGTCCTGAGTGATCGGATCACAAGCTGTCACTCAAGACGCATGTGGAGACGCATGTTAATGCCAGGTGTGAACGGGGCATTTCTTTCTTTTATGATGCCCGAATCTGAAGATCGTGAGGCCCATTTTCACATCTGACTCCGGCAGGGATCAAGGTGTTGATGAGAAAACAGCGTTTTACAACGATAATGTATTAGTGTGGATTAGTTTCACTCGTTCAAACATCCATTCACCCCCGACCCCATCCCTCCCTCTGCTCATCCTGATTCGTATCCGTCCGTCCCCTCTTATTCAACCCTACATACCGTCTCTCCTTCTCCAGCTACTGTCTGGGGCCCGTCATTAGCTCGGGTTAGTCCACTCCAGAGACGGATCCCCCAAACTGAGTCTCCTCCTCCTCCACCTTCACACACTACAACTATTTAACTACAACTTTCTTGCAATTCATGTGAGATTATGATCTTACTTGCTGCCTGTTATTAGATTGCATGTCTTTGATATAGATCCAGCAAAGTTTGAGAATATTCTGTTATTGTCACATTTTATCATTTAGGTCAACTGAAACCTATTAGAGACATCTTTTGTTTTTTTCTGTGTGTTTTGTCTAACCAATTAAGATTAAAATCGCAGAGTTGGAACGCTAAGCCCCGAGGACTGAACATATGTTGTTAATGAATAGAACTGGACTGAATGAGATGAGTCTACAAAACAATGATAAAAAGGTTAATATTCTCACTGTTTTACCAACATATTCACTATTGATGGCAGTTTTCACTCTCTAAAACCTAACTTTATTTCAGCAGTATGTGGTATCTTTAATACAGTTTTTCTCATTCAAGTAAACTTTGACCTCCCGTTGAAATCGGTATCTAAAAAGCTCAGTGCGATATAAACCAGCATTCAGCTAGACAAAACTGATATTCTGGTATCGTACAGTCAGTGTCAACAAAAAGTAAAACAGATTTGCAATTAAGAAACATTTCTAGGGTTGACTGACATGCTCCGGCTGGTGGGCGGTGCTTGGTATTTCCTCAACTTAGGTGTTTCTGAAAACATTTGAGGAGAAAATAGTCATTACAGTAACAGAATATTGATTCATATTTGATCAGCGCTGCCTAGTTTGACCGTTTGATCGGAGTTTGCGAGTGATTGACAGCTGCTCAGAGACAGCAAGGCCCCAGCTCAGCTCTGATTGGTTGTTTTCCTCCGGTCTGTGAAATCTTGCAGATGCTGTTAGGAGCACCGGAGGACACAGAGGCACATGATTGTTTTTCAGATTACCTGTCTCATGCACTACTGTCAGGATATAGTGACCGTTTTATAAAAATAACTTTATTTAATCAAATTTGCTCCATTTCTACCTGCTGCAGCTTTAAGGGAAAATGTGGCACCTTTTTATATGGATGTCCAATCAGTGTTGATGGTAAATGTAGTCATTTGAAGCAATAATCAGTGCATGCTATATTGACCGAGAAAAGCTGCTCGCTGAGTTGTGCTGGCAGTGCCTACTAGGGCTGTCAACGGATATTCTAAATTCAAATATATATATATTTGAATTGTAAAAAAAAAATGGTGAAAAAGGCATTTCTCCGTCCGTATGCTCGAATAAATACGGCTCAATATCCGAGTCAGCCAAAACACTGTAAAATGCATCCTCGGCAATAAGATACTCACTCATATTTTGGTGTGCCATTTTTACAGGTTTGAAATGAGCAAAAAGAACAAGGAAGTTCTGTTTCTGAGCGGCATGTAGAGCACGGTGCTCCCTGGCTACTCAAAGAAATCCAAGCTGAAGTAGCAGCCTGTGATTCTTCCTTACATCCATCTACGTCACTGGAACAGATTTTGCAGCTGCAAACTTAGCTTTCTGGGTCAATAGGCATGCACTGATGAATTTATTGCTTCAATTGACTTCATTTACCATTTTACATTTAACTTGTGGACTGAATAATAATAATAGATGTGTGATCTTTGGACATCTGTATATTTTGCCTTTGCCTGTTTTTCCCACAGTTCTTTATACTTTTGACAAATTTCTTTTGAAGAGATAAATAAAATGTCCATAAAATTTTAAATTTGCTATGAGAAGGCTAAAAACAGGGCCATGAACTCATTTTTTAAAAAAAAAAATCTTCACACCATTTATAAGTTTTTCTTTTCTTTTCTGCAGCTGGGGAATTCTTTTCACGTGAAGCCAAGTTTGGTGAAATTTTTTAACTGGACAAAAACCTGGTGCACAGACCAACATGTTCTGCCTCAGGACAGAAGCACCACTGTTGTGCTGCAGCTGGTTTAGGAGCAGAAAAATACTTGGCAAGCAGCTCTCTCTCTCTGTCTTTACATTTCTTAAAAAAGTCTACCGCGTTCCAATTATCTGTCAGAAAATGTCACATCTTGTGTAGTATTTCCCTTTCAGTCCAAAGGATCAAATATATAACAGTATGCACGGCCCTACTTCAGTCTGATGGTTCATCTTTTTGAAGGCAAACGCCTCATTTACAGTCCTTTGCACAAAATTAGCCTTTATTTCTGACACCTGAACCACAGCAGCTGCAGGAAACACATCCATGACGCCTCGATAAATGGGTGTGAGGGGAAAATCCTGCAGTTTGTGGGTTGGTTATCACATGATAAGTCTCCTTTAACAATGTAACATTTCATCATGTTTTACATTATATTTTTTGTGTCTAAATTGATATGAAGCATATTTTTCTTACCATTGTTTTATTAATCTGACAGTTAAACGAAGTTCCCAGCTGAGACGATGAATATTCATGAAACTGATGAAATTATTTCATTTTATTAGAGACAGATTTTTTTTTTTTTAAATCTCTGCAGTGCTGCTCTATCTGAAATGTATTATTGGAGCATCAAAAGACACAATAATCAGGCGAATATGTTCAATATTTAAACTGTATGTGGACGTACGGTAGGCTGTATGATGTAAAGCGAAGAGATGCTGCTTTCAGTGAGCACAACGCTCAGTGAATGTGAGTACATTGTCTGTTATTATGTGGATTTCTGAAGTCATTCTTGGAAAGGCAATTTAGTCTGCTGAGAACTGTGGTCTACTATAAGTACAGGTAATAACGACACACACATGAACATGCTGCATTGTGCACTCCTTCATGCTCAGTGCTGGATTAGGCTTCTACACGTCTGCGCCAAGACCTCCTCCTGTAATATCTAATAGAAATGGAGATATGAGCCCAGATTAACCTTTGGCAGGACAGCAGGCAGGAATATGTCTTCAAACTCCAGGACTGCATCTGTCTCACTAATGAAACAGTAGAGACACTGTATGTCTTGTATCTGATCCACAGAAGAAGCCCAGTGTGTTTCTGACTGATCTAATGTGGCTTCCTTCTATGGAAATTATATTTTTCTCATTTTTGACATTGAAACCTCAGGAAGGACTTGAGAAAATATTCTCTTCTGAGGCTAAAAAGCACCTCTAAAGCTAAAGAAAACTGCTCGGTATTGTACATTGACCAATTATTCATAAACATTTAATCAAAACAACTATAGTTTAATGATTTGATTCTGCAAACTGTCTTTTTAATATTGATTGCTCAAACTTTTAAGCTGCCGTCTTGGCCAGGACTCCCTTGGAAAAGAGATTATAAAATCAAACGGGACTATCCAGGATAAATAAAGGTTGAATAAAAAAGAATAAAGCTCAATAATTTCTATGTCGTATCTCTAACAAGATTTAACGTGTTAGCTTTAGATGGGATAAAAGGTCTTTTTTTTTTACTTCATGCAGACCCTTACAAAAATGAAGTTTATTTAAGTGTCCTGTTGGTACACTTCTTTTGAATTTAAAATAAGAGAGTATACTTTCAGTTTACTTTTTATGTACTTATCAGAGATATACTTAACAAAAGTGTGCTTAAGTATACTTGGCTCATACTGACAAGTATACAGAAAATGCAAATAGAGTTTGTTAAAGGATGCTTTGATATGAATTTACTTCAATTCATCAAGTTTTCGGATTATCCGTTCACCGTAGAGGCAAATCATGGAGTCAAATAGCAAAAGTCTCTCTGTGTAATACATAAATCGTTGGCTAAGTACTATAATTTAAAATATTCAAAGTATACTTTCATGAACTAAAAGAGCAGAGATGCTCACAAGTCATTTTTTGCAAGTCCAAGTCAAGTTTCAAGTCTTGGCACTGATTCTCCAGTCTTTATGCTAAGCTAAGCTAACCGGCTGCTGGCTCTATAGCTTCTTATTTATCACACAATGAAAGTGGTATCGATCTTTTCATGTGACTCTCAGCAGGATAACGAATAATTCCAAAGATGTCAAAGTATTGCTTTAGGGCGCAGAGACTGTGCAAAAGACAGTCGTCTGCTTTTTGTCACTCTGATTTCTCTTCTCTCACTTTGGCTCACAGCTCTTTATTAAAATGTCTCCAGACAGTCTTCCTTTTCTTTCTCTGTACTCTCAGATCGTCTCTTGATTTGCTTCCACATGTCACTAGCCACGTGTCTCAGCTCTGTTTTCTTTGGATTTCCCCTGTCTGCTCTTCTTTATGTCAATTTCAGCTAATGTTATTAAACTTATTACAGTATCACTTTATAATGCTGGCCTTTGTGTTTCATTATTAAATTCAGGACAAACGTCTTTATGTTTTTTTTTTCTGTTCTTTTATCTCTCTCATTCTTGTCTTCGTGGTTTCCTCTAATCATCTGCTCTTCTCCAGCCGTCCTTGACTGATCAGGAATTTTCCATTTGTAAGAGCATCACCTCATTGTTTACTCCGCTTCAAGTTCCTCGACAGTGCTTACCACAGTTTCGAAATCTGCCTCGGGATTTGATGTTTTGCCAGAAGGAAATGGAATTTATAAGGTAATTATGTTCAGTCAGAGATATTTACTCTCATGCCAAGATCAGCCAAACAAACCAAAATTTTGGAAAATGTCTGATTTTAACTGAAAATGGCAGAAATATCTGCACCTCTACACAATCTTTCTTCTTCATGTCTCTCTTTCACAGACAAATAAACCTACTTTTATGTCCCTGTAGGAGTTTAAATCAACTGGCATTGAGCTAAAGTGCACAAAGTCAACCAGGAAATGTGATATTTATAACCTTAGATGTGGTTTCTGTGCAAACCTGCACAGACAAGGAACCTGATCTGCTTGGTATTAACTGTTCTGTCCACACAGTTTGGACCAATGAGACCGCAAGAGAGACGGAGAACAAGTGGAAAAGAGAGAAGAAAGAAATGATCCTGATCTCATTTGTCATTTTGGTCCATAAACCAACTCTGGGGAGACTTGTTTACAATAACTGGGACACAATAAATGGGGTCTGATGGGTCTTATAGACACAGACAAACACATTAAAGATGGAGGAAACACGTCCCGACAGACCCGGGCAGCTTCGTATTTCACATTTATTAGATTAGACATCAAGAGCAAGTCGTTTCCTGCCGATTGTGGAGACAAACAACATGATCAGCGCTGCATGATAACATCTGTCAATGCATCTGTCTGTTAGCTAATAAAGTCATAAAAGAAGCTTAGCATATTGTAAACTTTTAAAGGGATTAAATAAGAAACACATGAGATTATTCACTGCAGCTTTAAATGGTCATCCTCATTACTTTGAGCCCTTTTATTTTTCCCTCCATTACTTTTTATCACGTCTTTAGATAAACAGCAAAACAGAAGTACAAATCTGGATCACATCTAAGATCACATCTAGAAATAATATATAAGTGACGTTTTGAACATTTAGGCAGTAATGAGCTCCCTCTCTAGAGTTCAGTTCATGTCATCAGCTGCACAAATGTTGATTAAATAACTTCATGAATATTAGATATTCAAGCAATCATCAGCAACACAAGTGGAAAGTATTTCTGAATAGCTCAGGTCAGATTTAATGTCTAGCACTGAAATATCACTTCAAGCCACATAAAATTAATCGGATACTGTAGCACACATTTATTCAGCTGAAGCCATGAAACCAAAGGATCAAGAGGGTCAATTTGTTGCATCTGCAGGCTTGTGCCATGTGGATTATACCTGTAGCAACGCGTAAACAAAAGCAGACAATGTGATTAACAACAAAAAAGCCTGTTTTAATTAGTGTCTTTCTTTTTTTCTGGCAAGTGATATTTTTTCTTTCAAATGGTCAGAATCTTTCCAAAACGACAAGCTGATGTTTTTCCAGTAATTTTGTCCAAACAATACTTAATGGGACAACAAGAAAAACGTGTTTCATCCTGGTTCTTGAGGCTAATCAGATGTGTGTCGCAGTCAGAAACCACATTCCCAGTGGGTGAAATGCAACTTGGTTCCAATTGAACACCCACAAACACAAAGTAACGGCAATGCTTGAATCAACGCTTCACTGACGCAACATATATTGAACATTACAAGATATTATTTTAAGAGGAGCCTTCAGAAATTCTGTGTTTTAAGTCATGAAACGCCCGGCGGCTGTCGGATGGATCATCCTCCTCTAAAGGAAGAAAGATTTGAGGGCTTGATTTCTCAAAATGAAGACCTCCACTTTTGTACTTCTCTCTCCGTCTCGTCCTCCGTCACCCGACAAACCAGACTCTGTTCACGGAAGAAGAAATGTCATGTAATGAGACCTGAGACAAAGCCTTACTTCTGCAGGCGATTCAAAGTAATGAGGTTCTTCTAATTGAATTACATGATTAGATTTGAGATCATCCTGAGAGATGGTATACGTAGTCAAACAAAGGTCAGGGGAACGTGGTGAGAGTGAGACGACAGCTAGGTGCCTTAATACTGGACGACTCCAGCTCGGCCGCTACAGTAGTCAGAAACCCTGAACGGCCCGTGTGACGTTCGAGGAATACCATGAAATGCTCCACAATGGAAACATGAAGTAACTAAATCCTCCACATGAGCCTCACAGTTTACAATACATCTTGGCTGATGTTGGAGGAAGACCATACAAAGCATATAAAGTTCCAGACACTGCGTGATAATCTAGTTTATAGGGCAGCGGAGTATAGGAGACCTCACAGAAACACTGCAGGATGTTCAAGTTAAGCTCCAAAAACAACACATGGCCAATGGAAGGGCAGCGGAAACAAGCCGTAAACACAACATTGACAGCCGATTAGACTGTTGTCAGGCTATTAAAGGTGTTATCAGTCGCTATAAGCACCATAGATATGGGTCAATAGGGGCCTACTATACCCAATAGTAGGTTTTATCATCTATTCACATGGAGTTTGCATCCCATGTGAAACCAACAATGTGTAGCTGTCTTTCTGTTCGTAGTTATTTTAACTCAAAACCCAATGTTTTTCCCTAATCTTAACTAAGTGGTTTGTTTTTTTGCCTAAACCTAAAGAAGTTGTAGTTTTTTTGCCTAGACCTAAAGTTGTAGTTTTATTGCCTAAACCTAAAGAAGTTGTAGTTTTATTGCCTAAACCTAAAGAAGTTGTAGTTTTGTTGCCTAGACCTAAAGTTGTAGTTTTATTGCCTAAACCTAAAGAAGTTGTAGTTTTGTTGCCTAAACCTAAAGAAGTTGTAGTTTTGTTGACCAAACCTAAAGAAGTTGTAGTTTTATTGCCTAAACCTAAAGAAGTTGTAGTTTTGTTAACCAAACCTAAAGAAGTTGTAATTGTGTTGCCTAAACCTAACTGTTTTTATTACCTAAACCTAAAGATGTTGTATTTTTGTTTCCTAAACCTAAAGATGCCTTGTTGTTTGTGTTCAAAACGTGACGTTTCGTTCAGTTTTACATGTCAGAACGTGTTGCTTTTAAGTTTCACTTTCACTTTTACAACGTAGTAGGCCCCTATTGACCCACATCTATGGTGCTTATAGCGACTGATAATCCCTATTTAATGGCCTGATAACAGTTGAATCGGGTGCAGCATCACCTGAAATAACCCCTGCACGTTGTGGCTTCATTCTAGTCTACTGAGCTAAGAAAAACTTGTTAACTGGTGAATAACATTTGAAACCTTTTCTGTATTTTCTTTTTCTCTTGAAATTTGAAAAAATTTCCATTGACGTCAGCATCAGTGGGCTGTAATTATAACTTGTGCATGGTTTACGCAGCAGGGGTGCAACTTCACTGGCTGCAGTATGCCTTTCCCTTCACCAACAATAGCTGTGAAATGTAAGTAATAAGTGGAGAAAAGACACCACAGACACAAACATAACTTTGATCTCTACTGCAGTTTCTCTCTTTTTTGAGATGCAGCCCACTTATGTTTTCTTCTTGGATTTCTGCAAAAATCCAGCTTTTTGGCAAAATATGACGCCATTTTCTTGTATTCGACTTAGAAATCTTGTGATTCAGAGGGGCAATTTGAGATGATTCATTGGTCGGATTTAGCTGAGGCTTAGGCAACCCGTTTAGAGACCTCTATGGAGAATATGAGACTGACATCACGATCAGTGGTTTGCACTTATTGAGCTCTGTAGAAACCACCCTGTGGAAATCTCTTTTGCTGGCAGATATGTGCTGAAAACAGGATGCCCAGATGTTGAGTTAAGAGCCAGTGCAACAATTCCTGAAGCCAAACATGTGTTTTTTGTGCTCGAGCTGCAGAAGTGTGCTGTATGTCCCCTCCGTTTGAATGGACACTATTGCCCTCAGCCATAAATTAAATCTCCATCTCTCTATCTTCCTTCCTTCCCCGGCCACTTTATTAGGTACACCTGTTCGACTGCTTGTCAATGCAAATATCTAATCAACCAATAACGGTGCAGCAACTCAATGCATTTAGGCATGCAGACAACGTCGAGACGATCTGCTGAAGTTCAAACCAAGCATCGGAACGGGGAAGAATGGTGATTTACTGGGATTGATCATGCACAACCATCTCTAGGGTTTACAGAGAAAATATCCAGTGAGCTGCAGTTCTCTGGGCTAAAATATCTTGTTGGTATAATGGTGTGGGGGGTACTTGGCACATTTTGGGCCCCTTAGCACCAATTGAGCATTGTTTAAACTCCACAGCCTACCTGAGTATTGTTGCTGACCATCTCCATCCCTTCATAACCACAGTGTAGCCATCTTCCAGCAGGATAACTTACCGCGTCACAAAGCTCAAATCATCTCACATTGTTTTCTTGAACATGACAATGAGTTCTTTGTACTCAAATGGCCTCCACAGTCATCTCAATCCAACAGAGCACCTTTGGGATGTGGTGGAACAGGAGATTCACATCATGGATGTGCAGCCGACAAAATCTGCAGCATCTGTTCGATGCTATCATGTCAGTATGGACCAAAATCTCTGAGGAATGTTTCCAGCACCTTGTTGAATCTGGCGGAGAGAATCGATATTTCTTGTGCTTTTATATATAAAAGCGGATATTTCTGGTGCTTTTGTATATAAAAGCACCAGAAATATCGATTCTCTCCGTTATTATTGAGATAATATTTCAATGTACCCACATGAAATGTTTCTGTAGGCACATTCGAGTTAGAAGGTCGCCTATTTCAACCCTTGTTCTGTGCAATACCTCTGGGTTGAACTCACTCACCTCAGCCTTTCAGAATGAAAAGGAGTCTCTCCTTTGCAATGTCACATAAGAGGATTAGATAGAGAAAATGTCTTCAGAGAGCCCTCCGGGGAGTTTTATTCAAGGCACCAGCAGGTTCGTGAGTACACCAATACTTAACGACAGATATTTGTTCTGCCTTTAATTTTTCAGTATTTTTGTTTATTAGTTTGTTTGCATGTTACAGTAAATGAAACATAGCATATGTTCAGTCAGAGATAAGTCCGTCATGTCCTGCAGAGTCTGTCAGTCTGTGATTGTTCTGAGATAGGTGTGCCAGACCAGAGACTCACTGGCTGCATCCCATCCTGCAATCAAAACTACTCAGCTCTGCCATATCCACCTTGCTAGATCGTAGCTCCTGTTCAGTCAGTCTTCCTGTTTCTCATCTCCCTGCAGGTCCCGTCTGCTCTGATTCCTGTCATCCTTACCCTGTTGAATCCCCACTCGGCTCAGCTACACTCCGGATTCCCTTTGGACCAGCTCGGCTCAGTTTTCCTCTCTCTCTCTCTGGAGACCCATCTCAGATCAGTTGAGTCCTGGCTCAAATTCATTCCCTTATTTCCTGCAATATAATATCACTATTTTTTCAATCTCCAGTCTCTTGCCTCTCTGCGTCTCGCACTCAGCCTTAACAAAGTCATGCTTGGCTCTTTTATCTTTGCTTTACAATCATTAGCTCATTCACCAGCTGACTAGCCATGTCCAATTTTCAGGTGCACGGCCATTATAACCTGACACCTCTCACTAATATTATTCTGCTGATATGCCACCGATTCAAATAAGATTTGATGTTCATGTATGTGTTTGTTATGGGATTTTTTGTGGGGTCCCTCATGAGCAAAGTCTTTCCCACCAAATCTGTAACCATTTGCTATAAATGGTTAATTCATTGAGGTGTCTCTGACTGAAATAGGAAGGTATAAAACAGAAAATGGCTGCCTTTTGTCTCTCAAAGACTGATGAGAAAAAACATCTGTGGATGCTGAGCTCAACTAGTTGGGTTCCCTGAATCTGTGGAATATACTGAATTATTAAAAGATAGTTTTTTTTTTCCAGTATTGAACAGTTTACAGAGGAGAGAGACAGATAAGGTGGGAGTTCGAAAAACATACAACAAAGGCAGTTTGAACCTCAGGTTGTCTTTATTTCTTAGACCAGGAAGCCATCTGACTTCAGCTTGGACTACAGGCGATCCATTTTATCTTTACATAGTCTGACACATTGGATGTACACTGTTGGTATAAGCCTGCCCTTGGCCGCGTATTACACGCGACATTCTCCTATTTTTCAAGGGCACCATCGCTGCATCCTGTGCGTAGCGCCTCCCAAGACGACTATGATTGCTTTAAAGAAATACAAATAATGCAAATATGATGTTTAGAGAGATGTGTGAACAATTATCACTTGTATATGTGTTGTTTATACTTTAAAAAAGTAGAGACACAGTAGAGGCAAATGTATATTTTTTGGCTGTGAGTTTCATTTTTTTTTTATTTCAGAAAGTAAGCTACATCACGTCAAGCTTCAGTACTAAAGGTGTGATTTGCTCTCACTAAAAACAACCCTTAAAAAAGGCATGAAAAAGCATCTCAAATTCTGCTTGATGTGAATTCACACTTCACTTATCAAAGAAAGCATATCTCCGTACAAACACTGCTGCATGTTTAGACTTAACAAAATAATTATTTCACGGTTGACATGGTATCTGCGTCAACATCTGCATAGTGCAAACTGAGCGTAAATATAGATCCCAGAAACCAGTGATCCATCGTGGGTGCAACATCTCGTCATAAGCGAACATCTGCAGTGGACTTTGATCTTTGCTCAACACAGAGGCGATGTGTGTGTGTTTACGTGCCTCTGAGCCGTTTATTAGAAACACACGGCAGCACATACATGATGAAAACATGAATGTTTGGAGTACAGAACGCTAGTTTTACCATCATGAATTAAAATGCTGATATTACAGGATGGTGGAGGAAAGTAACAATGTGGAGAAGTAACTCAAAGTATTTCCATTTAATACTATCTTAATCCTCTAGGTTTTAGAGGGAAATATTTTTTTACTTTAATTTCAATAGTTATAGTTAACTATAGTTAATTTTTGTTACAGATTAAACTACCCACATATTTATAAAGTCCTTAAAATTACTTCACCTTGACCAGCTAAAACATTAAAATGTTGATTATACACACAATGAATATACAATATATATATATATATATATAGTATATACAGTATATATACAATATATATATATACAGTATATATACAGTATATACAGTGTGTGTGTATATATATATATATATATATATATATATATATATATATAAACGAAGCATTCGAATAGTGATTGGAGTTCGATTATCATGGCAACGGTCAAAGCTTCAAAGCATTCAGGTCAGCCTTAATCTTTTGTTCATTTGGCTGGATAATGATAATAAGATCATTTTCATCTGTTTTCCCTGGCAACATGTTAAAAACGCATTACAAAAATAGTACAAAACACCTTATAAAATGAATATGTGTATAATATAATATAATATAATATAATATAATATAATATAATATAAAAAGTGCTACTTTTACTTGAGTAGGCTAGAGGATCTGAATAATTCTTCCTCCCCGGTATAACAACGCTCCTTGGTCTCTGCTCTTTGCTATAATGATTACAACTTCATCTTTATTCTTTATGGACAAGCTGGTGTCTCCACCTGCAGCCGGAGCACAGAGATAAAACTCTTTTGAGAGAAAAAAACTGAAGATAAAAGTAAGAGAAAATGAGTGTCTTTAGGACCAGGAGCCTTTATGACTGGTGACTAACATCCAGAGAGAGAGAGAGAGAGAGCAGAGGGGGTAAAGAGAGAGAGAGAGAGAGAGAGAGAGGGGGTAAAGAGAGAGAGAGAGAGAGAGAGAGAGAGAGAGCAGAGGGGGTAAAGAGAGAGAGAGAGAGAGAGAGAGAGAGAGGAGAGGGGGTAGAGAGAGAGAGAGAGAGAGAGAGCAGAGGGGGTAAAGAGAGAGAGAGAGAGAGAGAGAGAGAGAGAGAGGGGTGGGGGGTTGTCGTCACTGGAAGCTGCAGCAGCATCAGCATCACCGGAATGAGTAACAGTGCGCAACTTGGAGAAACAACTCCACTGTCCGGAGAAGCGCATGTGTGTGTCCGTTTAGCTTCACGAGCCTGTTGGTGAACGTATTCATGAGGACGTAAAGGTGCCGAAAACTACTCGGACTCTCTGTGGACCTGCCGAAAAACGGGAGCCATGGATTATATAAAAAACTACAATACTCATCTCTCCATCGTCATTTTGATAAGTAAGTAATTCACTTTTTTTTTTTTTAAAGGCAAGACTAAATGTTTAACACCCCCCCTCTACAGTCATATTACTTTATTGTTTCTTTAAATTGTTAAATTTGTCAACATGTTTCTGTTCAAATGTAGCGCAAATTTTTACCAATTTTTCAGAAATTTAGTGCGTTTTCCATCCACTACTGTACTATACTAACATTGGGGGTTATTACATCATGATAACCACGAGGTGGCGCTAATGTCCAGTCAGGTGCAACTACAGGCTATAAACCACAGAAGAAGACGCAATGACACTATGCACTACATACTCAATAAGTGTACTATTGTTCAACATACTTCTGTGTTAATAAACAGTAGTATGTATCTTTTCGGACACACTGAACTGTAATTTACGACGTCACTTCCAGAGAGCCTCCTTTCCGGCTGGAAACCATGGTAACCGGTGTCAACCTCATGTGACCAAAACGACGGTTTATGAGAATCGAATTCTTAATTAATTTGAAATATATATTAACTTCTATATATATATATATATTAATCTTATACTTACAGTTAAAGCTGCAGTATGCGATATTGGCGCAAATATGATTTAAAAAAAGTTATTTTTATAAAACGGCCGCTATATCGTGACAGTAGTACATGAAACAGGTAACCTGAAAAAAATCATGTTCTTCTGTGTGGTACTGTGCTCCTAATGGCATCTGAAGGATTTCACTTACCGGAGGAAAACAAGGTCCGCTGCCAGCTGCAGTCTATGAGAGCCGGCTGTCAATCACTCGCGATCTCCGACCAAACGGTCAAACTAGGCAGCGCTGATCAAATATGAATCAATATTCTGTTACTGTAATGCCTATTTCTCGCCTCAAATGTTCTCAGAATCATCTTGTAGTTACTGTTTAGCTGTAAAATGAGAAAGTTTGTGACCCAGCCGCCATTGTAAAATCTGTTGAAGGAAGCCAAGTTCTGGTCACATGACCGGAGCACAGCCAATAGGAACGCTCTCTCTCTCTGAAATGACCTGTGATTAGTCAAAATCTGCCGTCACGGGCTCGATTTTTCTAAAGCCTGAAAACAGAGCCATGAGGAGGTGCAGAAGTCGAGTTTTCTCTCAGAACACTTGAATTACAATATGCTGAAAGGTTATTATGGAATTTTTGCCAAATTATGCCAAAAAATTGTTGCCTACTGCCACTTTAATCGGCTAACTTTGTCGCATTTGTATCGATAACGTTACACTAACTTTCCCACTTCAGCCAAGTGTAAAAACTTTTTTGATATATTTTCTTTTTTTTTCTGAATTTTCGGCGCAGTTTTTTTCCATAATTTTCGGCGTTTCTTCTCAGTTTTTTTAAGCGCAAATTGAAAATGCGCAGTTTGGTGGATGTAAAGACATGTCAGTAATCAGCCACTGCTGTTCAGCTGCGCACACTCAGCTGCGGATCACCAGTTGAGCATGCAGTCCAGTAATTAGCCTGAGCCCGTTGCAGATTGATTCCATCTCTCCGTGAGCCTGTCATGGTGCCTGTAAGTATACAGCATCACTCTCTCTAATTTCCACGCACACATCCAGAGGTGTTTTTCATTTCACATCCACTTTGAAAAACGGCATCAGTCCAGGTGTCATATTCTCTTGAGGCACACTTGAGGGAATTTGATTTACATTAATTTACACTGCAGCACGACTACAAGACTTGGCAAGAAACTGGCTCTGCTCACTGCTCTCATTACAGTTAGTGGGATTTGCAGGAACAGAATATCTTATAGTGTATGTTTTAGTGTTTATAGAAACAAAATAATAGAGGAAACTATGTCCTTTCTCTTCGCTTGATATTTAAGCTCGTAGCCTAACTGAAAAACACATGCATAAACAGAATAAAAAGGTAGAATTAATTCCAGTTTCTGTTTGAAATCCCCCATCATTGTTTTTAAAATATTGTTGTTTCGAATCCAAATTGCATTGTTTACCAAAAAAAAACATGTTTATTTGTGCTCCTTGCTTACCACATCCGACCACGCTTAATGTCATATGAATGGAGTGAGTGTTTACGACCCAGAGGCATGTCATGTGGGCATAGAAATTATGATGAGCTGACTTATGGCTTATTGGCATCACTGTGACTTCATCTGGCTTTAAATCTTCCCACGCAGCACACAAGTTCACCTTTTACTTGTTAAGGCCTGAACTGGAACACCTGCTTTTTCTGATCGCTACCCAAGTTCTCATGCCGGTGCTTGTTTTTCAGGAAACTGTCTGGTAAATGCACATGTAGTCTGTGCTGTTTCACACAAGCTTCTCCCCTCTGATGTGGCGCCACAATGCTTTGCACGCATGGTCTTGAATCTGCTGAATATGGACTTCATGCCAGAGGCTTTACCAATAAGATTCTTATCTTGCTCTTCTTTCTTATCTCATTTCACATATATTCAGCAACACCACCTTTTCTTTTACAAAAGAGAGAGGAGGAGTGCATCTCTTGGCTTGTCCCGTCTTGGCTGCACCAGTGTGCTGTAAGTGGCTCTTGCTGCAGTCAATCCCAGTGACAGGAGAAAACCCAGGGTGAGCTTTGCCAAAACTCACAGTATTATGTCAGACCCCCCTCCCTCTCTGTTCCTGAGTCGTCTCCAGCATGCAGCCTAGTTTAGCAGCAAGTGAGGTACAGTTCTTTCATACGTCTCTTTGAAATTACGTTTATATAGTAATAATTTGCAACACCAAATATGTTTTATAGTAAGCGAAATGTAATGCCCAAATTACGTTTTACTTATCAACCTAATGAGGCAATGTTTTGAATGAAAAGGTGCAAAATGTTAACGCTGAACCTATCTGCAAAATGTTGATATATCCACTTCATGCCTAATTCCTGTGAAATCTGATTACGTGCCACGTACCGCGGCTGTGTTGCTGTTCTTCTCATCGTGCGCCCTCTCATCTTTATTGTGCTGCTCACTCAGGCAGTGGACTCGGTCAAATATTACATGGAAATCCACCTACAGTCCTTTTTCTAATACCTTAAGGTAGGGCTGTCCTCGACCAAAGAAATTCTTAGTCGACTAACACTCAAACGATTTTGTTGACTAATCAATTAGTTGATTTTAATTTATTTAATCAGCAGATCTGTAAAACTGAGTTTCTCTACCAAGAATCACACAAAAGCACCACTTTAAATCTTGTGTTTACCAGAGATGTGCTCATAAGTTTCTTGCAAATTAGTCATTCAGCATGAAAAAAGTATAAAAAACGACTAATCGACTAAAGAAATCTTACTCGAATAAGACCAAAATGACTGATTAGTTGACTAAGAGGGGGAAGCCCTACTTTAAGGTGCAAGTATACTCCATTAAAAACAGTTTTATTCCTTAAGAAACACATTTTGAATGTGATGTTTGAGCACCTGGTCCAAAGGCAATGTTTCCAAATGAAGTGTTAATGGAAATAATTCCTTTATTCAACGCTAATGAGGTCATTAGCATAGAGTGTTTGTCTTCGCTACAGTGCAGAATCCTGGCATATATGAAAGATGCTGCTTTGCTATGCAAATACTTGTTGTTACTATTTTATTCTGAAATTATAGCTCCTTTTTTGGCTCATTTCAGCCTTTTGGAATGCTGATTAAAAAACAAAAGTGGAAGAACTCTCCACTGACATCACGTTTCTCAGCAGTCAGCAGGGCTTGCTCGCTGTTAGTACTCTTTTCATGGTGAAAGAAATAGCTAGATAAATGCAATGCAATCACTTTGGGCTATTGTATACATTGTGCAGCCTGATTTTGAACAGTAGATACACTGGAGGTATTAAAATCGCTGTTTCAGACTCTATTAACTATTCCCTTATCCCCTCCTCTAACAGCTTTGCCAAACACCAGGTGGCATCTTTGGCACAGAGGAGAGCACAGCCAAAATGCAACTATGCCGTTAGTCAAGAGAAAGCGCTTCTTTTCTAACACTGATTTACATGCACAAAATATTCAGTTTTTTGTCCTAAAGGACCAGACGCACCAAAGCGTCATCAAAGAACTAGCAGCGATGAAAGCCGACCGTTGCGTCGCCTCACGTCACCTGTGTCTTGGCCAAAAAGCTGCACTTGAACACACCGCAAAGACTACAGTCAACGGCCAACTACCATGTAAGTCCTGCACTCGCGTGAGATGAAATAACTCTCCCTACTGGCAGGTAACGGTAGTCTGTATTTGTCATTCAAAAAGGGAACACGGTGCGGGACACACCACAAAAACTTGCCGTCGTTGAGCAATGGTGAGCCGACCGTCGGCTTGTTGTGTCAGGGTCTTTATTCTGAAAAGACAATATTCCTGCAAAACTATTTACATGGCTAATGAAAATTAATATTCCACTAATATTCCTGTTTACATGCAGCCGTGCATACTTGCCGTCACTTGTTTGACTTTGCAAAAACAGCCTCCCTCTTTCATTCCTCCAACCACCTTTTTGTTGCGATATTTGCGCATATCCAAAAACCTGTTGATGTACAAGTCTCTCATAATTTTTAAAAGTAGGTGTGTTTCTCCTTCCGACCAGAAATGTGGGTTTTTCTTTTGGGCATGCATCTCTGCAAACTGTCAGCTAGTTGGTTTGTGTACAACACACAGAACTGGACGTAAACAAGTAAGAGGCCGTGGGGCTGCGTGCTGCAAACTGCTGTAAAAATCGGCATATCCCACGTCTTAATCGGAAAATGCTACATTTGTAATAAGGCCGGATTCAGAATATTAGCGTGCATGTAAACGCAGTCATTGACTCATGCCATTATTTCTTCCAATAAGCCTGGAAGCCTCTGCTAATTTCCCCCAAAAAACAAGGATTGGAAATAATGCTTTTGTTCTTGACAAAAATGTAAATATGCAAAAAGTCCAATCCCACCCTGTAATTGTGTCCGTGCCATGTACCTTTTCAGTTTGCTGCCCTGTTTCCTGTCAGTAACAAAAAGCAGACGAATTGCATCCTTAGATTTCAGCTTAGGCCCTGGTTTTGATTTGACTTGAGCTTTTAGTGTTATTGAAGATATTGGCTGACTGCAACAGAGACTTGCATAAATGGATTTGGGGTTACTTCAGTACTTCATTCCTAATTCAAACTGAAACCAGAAAGGCTCTTAGTTAATGACTGTGGAGGTATGACTGCAATGAAAATGTGTGCTTCAGAAGTAAATATCACACTGGCTCAGGTAATAACTGAAGATGATTTTGTTTTGATTGTTGATTGAACAGCAGTGTGACTCAAACAGCATTAACAGTGTGTGTGTGCAGCGTTAAAGAAAGCTAATCATCTGTGTTTATTTTGCATCGCTCAGTCCTCATGTATCTATGAATGTAAAAAAAGACGAGTGTGATCTGCACTTAATCAGCAGGGTTTGAATCTCATTAGTGCAGGCAGAGTCAGCTCATCACTTGAATGATTCCATTTAAACCAGCGTAGACCTTCAGAGTTCATGCTTTAATATAAACACAAACTCACCTCCAACATTTACGTGCTGCTAAATGTCATCTAAGTCAGATTAATCCTGTTGGTTGAATTTAGTTATGAAATTTACCCTGATATTAAGAGGCGTAAACGGTAATGTTCAATGTTTTTTATAGATCAAACGAAACATTAAAGGTTGTAGGGATGTCACAATACTAGAAATGTAGTAGTCAATACCAATACCAGTAAAATTCCAAGATTCTCAATACCCAATTTGATACCATGGTAAAAAACAAAAACAAAACAATAAATCCCATGTACTTCAACATACACTCCTTCATTACCATTTGCATACTGTTTTTTTTTTACAAATTTATTATGAATTCTTGATGAACTGCCTCAAGTTTCTCGCCAAAAACTACATTTTACATGATTACATTTGAACACATCATGATAACGTTATGATTTACCTTCTGCCAATGCTCAGTTTTACTTAATAGAGCTTGAACGCATCATAATATAACTCAATGAAATCTCTGTACGTTAGCTGTTAGCTCTGTACTGCCCACCAGCTGCTAACAGCTAACCTTACTAGCTCTCCTCCGCTGATTTCAACACGGATTTGTTGTTCACAATGTAGTATTATTAGGGAATTTTTCTGTTGTTCCCGGGATGATGGGACGCCGTTAGTCTCAAGCCCTGATAGTACCTGTGGTACTGTAGAAAAACGAGTACCGTCACGTTTTCAGAATTTTGGCAGCGACTTGGTACCGAAGTATCAGTTCTTATGACATCCCTAAAAGGTTAACCCAAGAGGAGCTGGATTAAGATGTTGATTAGTCCAAGCCTCCAATATGGTAATTAGATGCATATTCACTTGAATATCTCAGGATTCAGATGTCTTGCTCGCCTGAATAGGAGCCTTCCCTCAGAGTGAAAAACGTCATCACTTTTGCATCCATATATTTTTCTTTTCCCTGCAACACATCTCATTTTCGTGGTGTGCCTCCTCTCAGAATTTCTCTGACAGGCTTTCGGGACAGACTCCATCGCTTGAGACTCTCTTTTCTTTAAACCTCCTTTGTGTTAATCGTTTTCCGTCTTCTGAACCAGCAACAGTCGTAACACACAGAGACAGAGAGAGTGTTTCCTCCTTGGAATAAAGTTGCTGGATGAGAGTCTCATGTCTGTGGCTCAAGTGTACTTAGAGATAGAGATGCACCATGACCGGTTACCGCCTGATCAGTCTCATATTGTGATTTGCCCTTCACATTTACGTGTGTGTCGCCGCCACATGAGTTTTACGTCAGCACACAGCAGAACAGACCGTAACATCAGACACACACAGACACAAACAACATGTTGTCAGTGTGAAAGTTCTTCAGCGTGAGTGAAGTAGACATAAAGCTGCAATTTTTCACAACTGCAAGTCCAAAATAAGCCGTGGAAGAACAACCTTAAAACATTTGGAACAACTAACTTAATCAGGCACTTATTATATTGTAATTCATTCCCATGATGCTGCTCAGAGTAATCACAGTAACCGGCTCGTCTGCCGACAGCATGGTGTTCACAGCCGTTCCACCGATGGTACGTTCAAGCTCTATTAAGTAAAAATGAGTATTGGGCGAAGGTGATGCATTCAAATGTAATCTTGTAAAATGTAGTTTTTAGTGAGAATAAATACAGTTAATTGAAGCAAAATAAAATAGATAACAGAGAGGGAATTATGACCTGTTTAGCTTACTAACACTAGCTCTAATCAGCCAAGATTTTTTTTTAAATCAAAGCAATTATATAAATAAAAATACAGTGATTTATTTCCTAATCTTTTCAATTGTGTGTTTTTATGCAAATAACCAATATAGATGATAATAACAAAAAATAAAATGATTACATTTAGACTTAGACTTCCGGAGCCTTGCTGTCAATTTCAGTAATTAGAAAGAAAATCGGAATCGGCTGAGAAAATTCTAGTTAGAGTGTAATCATGTATCCACCGTCTGCAAAAAGAGAGAGACAGCAGATCAAAGCTGTGTCTCAGGAGCATCACTCTGCTGCCTGAATAACGGGACAGATGAGCAGCCAGCTGTGCGTCTCTCACGTTCAAGGGCAACCATGGGTCGAGGCAAAGCCAGTCAGATAAGTTTTGTTTCTATTCTTGTCATCAAAAACAGCAGAGAAAGAAAGAGAGATGGATAAAGAGAGACACAGTAAGGAAGCAAGTAACATTTAGATATGAAACATGACGACATCAAGATGACCGTTGATGTTAGACTTGGCATGAAACGTTGAAGCTGCCCCCCCCCCCAGAAGCAATACTAAAAAGAAGCCACGCAAAACAGAAAAAGGAACAATGGTTTCATTGATTCTGCTCTGTGTAAATCGTTTAAAGCTTCAGGGTGTCACACTTTTAAAGATATAACAATTGTGGCCATTCTCCTTTGTCTCACATATTTTATGACTTTGATATTATCAAAAGCAAACACACTTGAATGATTTTTTGATCATGGCTCAAAATCGCGCCTCGTTTTTTGGAAAGGGTTAGTTCAAATACCAAAAATGAAACAACATAAAAGACGAAAAACAGAGAGATTTGTGTAGACCCACTCCTGTCTGCTCATAAAGCAGCAGGGCTAACAACTAAGACAAAAATCCAGTTGTTGACTCCAGAAAGAGACGCTGCTGTTAATTTTTTCAAATTAATTCTTTACCCCTAAAGCACCGTACAGATAATATGCTCCAGACACAGAGTAATCACATTACCCGATAAATAGACGCAACTCCCAGTGGAATACTATGAGCAAGACCACAGTGAGTTGCAAAACCTTTTCTTTTTTCGGGAAAATTATAATATATTAAAGCTCAGATTGTGCCAGTCTGTCAGTTTTTTTTATCAGGGGAAATCAAACTGTATTGTGAGCAGTGCTTCTAAGAAAAGACAAGTGATTTTTCCTCGGATTTATTCAATGACAATCGCTAAGAGAATCTGTGTTTCTGGAGAATTATGTGCTTATTTTTATAAACAGGCAGTCATTATGTGAGAAAATGTATGTGGAAGATGATAGTATTTAATCATAATTACAGCAGGCTGACAATGTCAATCCTAACCCCTAGAGTTCAGATGACAAATTAACCATTTACAGGTGCTAAAGGATAATATAGACACCCTGGATCGATTAGTTGATTAACAGAAACAAAAATCGGGAGTATTGCGATTCAATATTACGATTTATTACGATTTTTGTTAACTTTTTTTTAACACTAGACCATGGGAAAAAGTTGAATCATACACTTCTAGGGACTTTTACTTTGGAAAATATCTAAATTAATACAGTAAGAATGTTTGATATTCAGCATGTATGTATTCAGAGATGTCCTGAAGTCAAATATATCAGTCGGGCATTATTTTTTTTAATTTTTTTCCATCAAACCAAAAATCAAAGAATAAAGACATTTCTCTCACAAATTAGTGGTATTTTCTTTTTAATTTATAAGGGACATGTAATGTTTTATACTTCTGGTTAATATAATCTAATCATAATCTTATTTCCATATATGTATTTTGTATATACAGTTCCCTTTGTTAAAACCTTATTCTGGCATTAAAAAATGAATTTCAAATTGTAAAAAAAAATAAAAAATCCCACCCCTACAAGACACCCTGGATCGATTAGTTGATTAACAGAAACAAAAATTGGCAGTTATTTTGATAAGCTGTTGATAATTAATTTTCATCATTTTTCAAGCAAAAGATGAATTTAAAAAAAGTGGGTTTTGGACTGTTGGTCAGACGAAACAAGCATTTTGAAGACCTCATCTCAGGCTCTGAGAAATTATTATTTATTAATAATTAGCCTTCTTTACCTGATATTTTTGACTAAACAACAAAACAGTAATCAGCAGATTTAACAATAGTGGAAATAATTGTTACTGTAGCTACAATCCTATTTGCAAGTTATTAGAAATATCACAAAATGCTACTATTTTTGCAGCTGTCTACATAACCGAGTTGAATGACGTTTCGGTTTAGAGATGACAATACTTTTCATTTCAAAGGCCATAAATTCCCCTCTGGTGAAGAATAACTTTGGAGTGACTTGACATTGTTGAATGAAAACAGGCCGCTGTCAGAGGAAGCAGACATACAAAACAGAACAACAAAGTGTCCGATGTCAGAGACACGAGGTCACATGATAATTTATCACAAGACTTTCATGTTGCGCCACATTCTTGTCAATTCGGTTACCGGGTTCCCACTGTCACACAGCGGCGTCCTGACTCGTGGCTAAGAATAGTAAATCAGTACGGCATCTTTACGTCTGCCGTAGATAATAAACAGGCAACAGCCGAGACCACGACAAAAGCCAGACTACTATAATTCTCTGCATCTGTCTATCAAGGAAATCAGAAACAGGGTGACACTTCTGGTGGTCACAGCACATTTTTGCTCAAACAGGCAAACAACATTTTGTAAGCAGGAAGCATTTTAATATATTTGACCTTGTGTTTTCAATTTTCTCCATATTGCTGCAAACATTACCTTAGCACACTATCAAAGAGAATTGGTCTTAAATCACTGGGCAGCAGATATTCATAAGTCCACCAGGGCGCAGCGAGTGAGTCATACGGGAGACGGCGCTGGCTCTGGTTGGTCACAGTGATGTTCTGGCCTAATTTATGTCTCAATGCTGAACTGAAAGACATAGCTTGTGAGTGAAGTGTATGCATTTTTTCATAGACCCTGCTGCTTGATCTCATCAGTGGGAGTTGGACTTTGTGGTTGAAGGATGGCTCCAGTCCCTTCAGTTCCCCACCTCCTCAGGATGTTTACCAGACAGATGTCATGGGCTGGAATGTCGGACATTTCCTTTAAAGGCGCTAAATTCGAAACTTAGAGCATGTCTATTGCCTCCACGCGGCTCTCAACATGGCGACGGCTCGCAGCTAACAGTGCTAACAGCGCTAACAACTGCACAGTGCTGACAGAGGAACCAGAGGGTGGGTGCTAAAATCAACTTTTTATTGCTGAAATTGCATCATATATTATGTAAAAAACTAAACCCATTTAGTGCATTTAAGTAGCATTTTATACATTCTGGGTTTTAAAGAAAACATTTTCTGAAATGAAAAAACGAATAAATAAAAAAAAATTATGATTTCAAATCAGTTAAAAAATGTATACATACAATCTACAGAACAAGGAGATGTTCTCCAGAATACAACATAACCTCCTTCTGCACGATTTGGTTTAACTGCTGTTCCTCATCCTCTTCATCACTGGTCTGATGATCTCAGTATGTTGTCGAGGAACGATGTTGCACCCTCGTCTTGTGCTGGCCTGGAGGCTTCTCCGTTTTCACTTAGGCTGGGCTGGCTCCCTTCCTTTTTGGCAGGAAGTTCCATAGTTTGTACTGTTCTTTGGACCTTGAATGCTTCATCAGCAGGCAAGAACTTAAGTTTTCTAAACCTGGGATCCAGAGCAGCAGTAACTAGTACGGACTTTGCACTGGCTGTGGAAGTGCAGAGAGGGTAACATATTGTTGCCCACTCAGAAATACCGTAACTCCTTCAAATGGCTCTAGGGTCTGGCTCAGCTCCCCAATCAGGTTCCATTGTTCAGGCTTTAGCTCAAGTTAGTGTTTGAAGGGAGTGTGTATCTGGGATTGATCTTCCACCACGGACAACGGGCGCATGTCTGTGACAATCATGTTCAAAATGCTGTCTGTGTAAGTACATAAAACTGGCTAATGTATATACTATGTTGAAGGGTTGCCCCTACACCTGCTGACCCTTGTCACTGCAATCAAACTAAACTGAGTATTCCTGCTGTATTGGATTTGTGCATTTTAGGCTCAAATTGCTACTTACACCACCTGATATTTCGCTTTCTGGGGTATTTTATGCATCACTGTGAGGAGAGTAGGTGTAGTAGGTGTGCGTGTGTGTGAGAGGGGTAACGTCATGTTCTTGTGTGTGTGGCTTTTCTCTGGCCTATATCTTCTCTTCGCCCTTTGCTATTTTCCCTCTCTTCCTCCGTTTTGCAATCGGCGCCGTCTTTTTCACGTCAGCATATGGATTAAAGAAAGCTTCAAGGCTTATTGAAGGAATTGTTTCAGGCCTAGTGCTATGCTTCCACAACAACGCCATATGTCGGGACGGCGTTATCAGCTGTAACCGCCGTATGAGCGCAGTGCAGAGCGTCGGCTGTGAGCTAGCCAGTGGGGCACACTCACATGCACGAACATGCAATAAAAGGCATGCGCAGCCGGCCTGTCAACAAAGCAAAGAGAAGACGCGACTTAATTCTCTGCTCAGGTAGACATTACTCCTCTATATCCTTACATTGCAAATAGTTTGATGCTATATTAATGCTCTGAACCTTTAAGGTTTGGTTTTGGTTCCTCGTCATAAGGTCATAAGGTAATGCTGCTTCTACCAATGCTCCAGCCAGACCACATTCAACGTCATTATTTGTTTGGCTACAAGAGGTTCCTGTCAGGAAAACCTTTTAAGTGGTTCAACAAACCACCATTTTTCAAATGAGGGCAGTCACCCTGTGGCTGTTCCAAGAAGGTGATTTACTGAGTTATCTGGACAGAGTTGCTGTGTCAAACCCAGGATATGTCTTTATTGTCGTTTCGGGTTACTCCAGATAACTCAGTAAACCCACATCTTGCAACAGACCACTGTTTTACTCCAATATTAGCATTAAATTATGTTGTCAACAAAAAGATATAAACAGCATTACATAGCATCAGAAAATAAAGCTAACTGAACCTTAAATGACCAGTCTATCAGCATGAGAGTGATACAAGATACTAGTTTGAATTTGTTCATTTTATTTGGATTTTGGATTGTACATTTAACTAGAGCAAAAAGCAAATGTATACATGTATGGATAGTGACAGACTCTAGTTGTAGCAGCAAAGGTTTGACCCTCCAGAGCTTGACATTTACAAACACACTGCTTCATGACTTCATACAAGAATGTACCACACATGAAAAAATCATTGCAAAAACACATCACATTAATGTATTGAAAGCTTTTCACCATCACCATCAAGCTTTTAGTCTCATGAAAATCACATGTTCTGTTTCCATGTCAGCTTGTCCCAAGTCACCTTGAATTTAAATGCTTATTGGCTTATGTGTATGCTGCATTTCATCTTCATATTCATAACTGGTTGTCAGAGAAAACAAACATGGTGTGTGTCTGAAAGTCCGGGTATGTTTCTTGATAAAGGACCCTCTGATAGGAGCTGCATACCGGTATGATATACCAGCTAACTGAAGCCAAGCTGCAACCAATTAAATCATAAATTGAGTTATGGCACTTAACTCTTTTGGAAATGCCGAAAGCCTGATTCACTGCACATGAATGGGTCTTCAGAAGTGTGGTTGGATGCAGACAGACATTCAAGGGTCTCAGCAAAGATGCACATATTTTTACATGGACGTGCGCACGAGTAGTCTAGTTCTTACCAAAAGTCTGATATACTGTAATGGAGCTTCTTCTCTAGAAGGAAATGAAGATCAGTTTATGATAGACACAGAGCTGGAGGACTGAGTGGGTATGAAGACGTATCTTTAGTCTCCTTTTGCGGAAGCACAAAAGAACTCCCAGTCTACTCATTGGCTCGGCTTGCTATCACTTAAAGGTGCTCTATATCAGGGGAGAACATTTTCCAAGGACTCCCTCTTAATCGTAACACCGGTTCAGCATATGTTTACTACCATTTGTACTCTTAGATGACAGCGGAATAGATGCTATTTGTATTCTAAAACTTTTCAACCTAAATACTTAAGGCTTATTTCAATGTGATAAACAGAAACACATTTCAATATTAGTCCCTTAGTGGGGAAATTTGCAGTGTTATTGAATATTAACACCCCTTATATACCTTTAAACAGAGGGAGATTTTATTCAAATTACATTTGGACTCAACTTGAAAGCATTTATAGCCTACATTTCAACTAATTGATCCTTAAAGCTTTCAGAAAATGAACAGTATACGTACTTTTACCAAAACTTGAATGTTCCGATTGGAATACATAAGGAACACCACTGTGATGTCACCATTGTCAGGGACAATAACGTAACTCGCTGCGGAGCCCCGTCACTTCACAAGACACGGGAAACCTCTGTTGGTCTGGAGGAGCTGCAGCATTTATTTCTGCACAAACGTCCACTGTACATTCACTAGATATTCTCAGAGCTAAACTAACTCTTCTGCAGTGTGTAGTGTGCGCGGGTGCACGTGGAGTTGGAGCGAGCCGAGCGGGTGAGAACGAGCGCGGTGTGCAAGCAGGCAGAAGCAGAGCTGCAGGAGCAGAGCTGGAGCAGAGTAGAGATTCAGCCCTGGAGACAAAAGTCCTCCGACCGCGGCTGGGGTGGGCGAAGCAGGAAGAGCCAACACTGTTTTGCAAGACTGGCTTCACTAGATATAACTTTGCAGTTTTGGTGCTTCCGTGTAGTTTGTGTTGGAGTCTGCGCGCTCGCGTACCCACACGCGAGCGCGCATGGGACACCGACTCGGTATGATTTATACTCGTAATAAGTTACATATAGTCCCTTTAATGGAGTGGGTTAGTGTGAATTAATGGACTATTTTTTTTTATCCATTTCCAAGCAGAGAGGAAGATAATCCATGCTGCTTATTCACTTCAAGTACCAAATAATGAGCCCTACATCTGTGAAGCTATTAGACATACAATGTTTAATTGCATAAAAGTAAAATTTTAGATAAAAGTATTTTTTTCCACTGGATGTTTTTCATTCTTGGATGTCACATTAAGAAAGCCCCTTACTTAAAACCGTGCAAAAATGATTCCCATGTGAAAATCTATTTTAAGTCATTGTATAAGAACAAGGCAGTGTTTTGAGAACAAACAGTGTTTTCAAATGTCCAGCAAGAAGACGTATTTTTATTTTCCTTGAATAGTGTAACTCGCTTTTTTACTGTTTTTCTTAAGCTGCTCCATTTATCACCAATTTACTTTATAACCTATTTCTGTATTTAGGAGCTGAATTAGGTCAAGTGAACAGATTGCCCATTTCATTTTTGTTAGTTCAGAACTGGGTCTCTGAAGTGCTTTTAGTTTTAAAGTTGTTGCATGCCTTGAAGTATTGTTACAGACTTTCATATTACGTTCTGCGCTTTCCTTAACCAGCCTGTCTGTGTGTGGGATGTAAATGTAGGAGTCCTGTAAGAGCAGCCCTTTGTGAAATGAGCTGATGGAAAAATAAAATTTCAGAATTGAGGAAGGTCTGATGGATCCAGATGAGATGTTTTTGTCATGGATGTTGTCATGTAATGCTTTCCTCACGAAAACAACAGCATCTGTTGACTTGTTCAAAGGCCTAAAGTGACTTATGGTAATGTTTACCGGACAAGGGTGGAATGTAACGAAGTACATTTAGGGCTGTCAAAGTTAACGTGAAAATAACGTGTTAACGCAAATTCGCTTTAACGCCACTAATTTCTTTAACGCAATCGATCTTTCACAGGTTGTACTGTAGCTGGCCCAGTTTTGAAGCTAGAGAGAAGATACTGGAATCATATGAAACTAGAAAACCTAAGGAAACCAGCTTGTTGAGAAGGAGGGTAAATAACGCTCAAACTTGCGCTAAATTTTGGCGAGAAAAAACTGGCATGGCCATTTTCAAAGGGGTCCCTTGACCTCTGACCTCAAGATATGTGAATGAAAATGGGTTCTATGGGTACCCACGAGTCTCCCCTTTACAGACATGCCCACTTTATGATAATAACATGCAGTTTCGGGCAAGTCATATAGTCAAGTCAGCACACTTGCTTTTACTTTTGAAGATTTTGAATGCAGCACTTGTAATACTTGTAATTGAGTAATTTAGCGTCCTCTAGCGGCTGTGAACCTTTGTATGTTTTGGATGGATGGGAGACAAAGCATGTGACTTGGGCATAGATGACCCAACGTTCGTTTCCAGTTTTTCACTTTCTACTGTCTACTTTTGTAATGGTCATATGTAACAGTTTAGGAAGGCGCCGAAAAAGAGATGATAGGGGCGTAGAAAGTGCTAATGTGTTGTTTTGAAAAGCAATGACCAATGAGATATTTTGCGGTTTAGTTTGGAGGGGGAAACTAGCACTAGTGTCCAACAGTGAGCTAATCTGTTTGCATGTTTACAGCTGACCACTATTGGCTCGGCCTCCCTGTTATTATCTGATGAGTAAAATGAAGGGTATAATGTTATATTTTAGTGGGAGTTTGGCTCGCTGAGTCTTTCATTTGTTTGTTTCTTTAATGATCACCGTTTTCAGAACTTTTTGCATCGACACATTTGATTAAAATTTTTGACTGAATTGCGTAATTATTTTCTATTTCAGTCATTAATTGAGAACAGTTGTGGAGCCTCCCAGTTTGGAGGTTTTGTTGGTGTAACACTAAATTGTTTTTTCACTGTTTTAGTAAGTTTTAGTAGAAAAACACAGGTTGTCCGAAGGTTCAATAAAAGCTACATTATTTAATAACTCTGAGCAATTATATTTGCTTCAGTTTTCAGTATTAATAAAGGCTGTTAGTAATTGTTCCAAAGTTGCCAAGTTTCCAAATATGTGAGTGTGTGTGTGTGTGAGTCTGGAGCTTAATGAATGAGGTTTTTTGGAGGTTATAGCAGTGTTTGCTTCTTTTGGACGGGCCTCTGAGCGCAGACAGGAGCACAGTCTGTAACAGGCAGTTGAGAGATGGACTATGAAATGCAAGACAATGTGTTTAAAGCTAAGGTTTAAGGTTTTGTTAAACTTTAAATGGCTACACATTGCATTTGAAAAAATAAACCCTGAACTGAAATGATGACGCTAATGTTTTTACAGTTAAAGCCCCCTGATATGAATCACTTCTGATTCATAATGTGTCAAACACCAGTATAAACAAGCTGTTCGCTTCTGGAAGAAAGATTATTTTATGTCTGACGTTTCCAAAATTTAAAACTCCCAGCAGATTGGACAAAGCTCTGCACTTTTCTTGATAAAGCTTTGTTTTTGTGTGGGAGTTTTTCCTTATCTGATTTGAGGATCTAAGGCACAGTTTCTCAACTGCGACCCTATTTTTAAGTCCTTAAATCATCATGACTATTATTGACATTGCTGTTTTATTTTCAAGACATAAAGTGAGATCTGTTTTGCATACACGTTACACATTAAATGGAAATAAATAAATATATTTCCCATTTTTTCAGACATCAGTGTGTATTAGATATCTCCCAGGACCCCATCTGCTTATGTAACCTTACTGTAAGTGACCCCACATGGTGTAACGATGCATCAATCTATATTGATTCATGATCAATGATCCAATATCATCGATGCAAAGTGAAAACATCGATACATATTGTCATCTTTAAGATATGCCTTTATTTTGAAATTCCCATGGGATGTCTGTTTCACCATTCCCCTCCAAACACACCTCCATCCTACAGAGCCCAGTAATAAAATTGTCAAATACTTTTTTAGGTGTTTTTTGTGTGTTTATATAAATGTAACTGATTATGTTAAACAGGCTTATAATATTGTCTCATATCGTTCGCAGGCCCCTGAATTGAATCGAATCGAAATCGTATTATGGCAGACTTTATGATATCAGCAAATATCGTATTCTTGCCCAAAGAATTGATATAATATCGTATTGTGATGAAACTTGTGATTTACACCCCACATGGGGTCCCACCCCAAGATTGGGAAAACTGGTTCTAAGGACAGAGGGTGCACACTGAAAAATCACTGGTGTCAAAGTCCTGAGCTTTATCATCCACCCCAACAATCTCTTTGGATAAATGTAGTGCTTTATTAACACTAAAAAACGTTGCCTGTGAACACAATCCAGGCATTGACTACGACAGTGTAATTGGTAAAACAAATTATTAATATCTGCACATTATTTTTAGGAGAGAGTTTTAATAATAATACATTTTATTTATAGAGCGCTTTTCATAAAAACTTAGACACTTAACATGAGTAAAAATTGTAATAAAGAAAAACAACATAATATATAAAACACATTAATTTCAGATTAAAAGCAGTTCTAAAACATTGAGTTTTGATTTGTGATATGAATGTGGACAGGTTGGTGCAGTCTCGGATGTGTTTGGGGAGTGAGTTGCAGAGGGAGGGGGCAGCTATGGAGAACGGTCTGTCGCCCCAGGTCCAGCGCTTGGTCCTGAGTGGTGGAGACAGGAGGTTGGCATCAGATGAGCGGAGGCTGCAGGAAGGAGTCAGTCAGGTAGGAGGGGGCCTGGTTATGGAGAGCTTTGTGAGTGAGGAGAAGGACTTTGAATTGGATCCGTTGTGGGACAGGGAGCCAGCGGAGGTTCTGGATGACGGGGGTGATGTGATCACATATTTTGTCACAGAGTATTTATTTTTATCTTTCTTTCAAATGAACTGGTACTCTGGTTTTCATTAAAAAATGTTCTCCTACTTTAGACAGTAATACTTACAAAACACTCTGTAATTGAAACCATCATAAAACAAGTATTGTGTTAACATTTAACAAGCTCTGAGGTCTTTGTACCACACTATTTAAATGTATGTCTAAAAGTGACGTGTCACCATTAAATGGGTGTTAAAAACTGCATTAGTTACAACTGGGTTAGCACGGATTGAACTCTGCTGTTTTGAAAAACAATTAACCCACGTGAGCCTTGTTTCTGAACCTACAGTAGACACAAGCTTACATTCCTGTTAAAAGGAGACATAAAGCGAAGCACTTCTTCATTTGTTAAGTTTAATTATCCAGACTGTCACTGTCAGAGCTTTTTTTGTGGAGATGAGAGTACCGGGGTTTCATTTTATTAGTTCATTTTCTTTCCTTTGCTAAATTATATCGTGGAACTGATGTTCTTTGATTTTAAACAGGATCCATCTGCACTGATTTAATATACTGTTAGCTTAGCTTAGCACAAAGCCTGGAAATAAGGTAACCAGGTCGGAAGCTGCCCCCCCCAAAACATATTTTCATTTCAGCAAGTGTCTCAAAACGACATATATTTATGTTCAAGTGACAAAGCCCTCTGTTGGCCATCGTGATTATAACTCTTGTCTATCGGGAGAGAAGGAGGAAGTCCAGTTGACGTTCTTATTTAGAGCCACAGAGTCTGTATAGGGACGAGGTCATGCAGGGTGGATGGATGCGTCAACAAAATGTCGCATTGGGAGGCCGCTGTTTTAGAGGTTGTTTTTTTCCGTGCCCACAGTCTTTCCCTCTAACCTTAGTCATGTGGTTATCACTGTAACCATGACAATGAAGGTCCCCTAATCTTAACAATCATTTTAACCCATCCAGGATATTTCCTTCCTCTTTTTGCCTAAACCTAACCAACCTTAACCAGTCACATCATAAAAAACGTGTTTTTCAACATTTTTTGAAGGCACATACAAATGATGTTGCCCTGCTGCTCCTATACTTGGCCTGTTCATGTTGACTCTACCTCTTTCTGATTTATTATGAAAAGCTTTGCCTCTTCTCAGTTCCCTCAGACCCCTTTATGATATTTTCCTGTGTACTCTCTCACCTTTCTGGTAATTTCCCATCAAAGAGCTAATTTGATATGCCGTGTGAACATACCGTCAAAGCTACTGTAAGTATTCCACCCTGGAGGATCAACACTACATAACAATAACCGTGTATACATTGTCATGAATTTTCTGTGGCCTGTTTAGCTAATGCATGTCCTCTGGCTGTGTGTAAACATGGCAGGTTAACAGTGAACTTCTGGTGTTGCTGGTTATTTTACGGTCAGTTCTAAATCACCTCGATGTCACAGTTGTACCATCTGTGTCCCAAGAAAACACCGCCCTCATCCTTTGGAACCACTTGTTGTTCAGTTAGAAGCTTCCCTGGCCAGTTTTCAGACATCTCTTTTTCAGATTTGCAAACTTCTGCTTGGGATTTGGTTTAGTGAGAGACAACATAAAGATCCACCATTTATGTCTGAGGCTTTGATCCTGCTGTATACTCTGCCAAGAAGTCAGCGCTAACGTTGACTCCTCTCCACGGAGAGCAAATGTTTGTCGGGTGAGAATTTTTGTTCTCGTTCAGTGTGTTTTGCTCATAAATGAAGTACAGAGACACACTTGAATGTTCTCATAAATGCACACTAGCAAGCAATTACAAAGGCTCGAGCACACTCAATAATAGCTATGTTAACAACAAGTACTTTTGTTATATGAGTTGAATATGTGAAACCTTATTTGTGAAGTTCCTCGAAAGCGTTTTGTGTGATGTAAGTTTGTGTTCTGTTTGTGCTTCCTTGCGGTCTGTTCGCTTGTCAATGTTTCCCCCATCTGTCTTCACACTTGACGCAGATATGTTGTTATCGGGTGTTAGATCAGGGGTTTTCAACCGTTTGTAACTTACAGCAAGGCCCACTTCTGATTGTTAAAAAATTCTGAGGAGCACCTTCCCGAATAAATTAAAAAAAAACGAAACGTGACAAAAATGGAGAAAAAATAAACTGGGCTGTAAGTATATGTTACGAGGGTTGGAAATTAGCACCAGCCACCAGCCATATGCTGGTAAAATATGCATGTGGCTGATAGATCTGCTTCACTTACCAGCCAAAAAAACAATGGTAATCTATTGAGAGGTTGGTAGATTTTGGAATCCACCAGCCACACTGGCAGGTGGACAAAAATGTTAATTTCCCACACTGTATGTTATGCTACTGTCAGCTGTAATGACCAAAATAAGTATTCAGCTTACCCTCAGTGAGACACTTAGGCAAGATTAGCTCCTCTGCGATTGTAAAGGGTTTAGGTGCAACCAAATAGCTAGTTGTTAACGTGATGACTTTCTGCTATGCTTGAAGTCTATCCCGTTTCCTTAAGAAATATTAATTTGGCTTCCCAACACATCCCTCGTGCTTTGTACTTAAGTGTCTTGGAGCTTTCATGGTTTTAGCTAGTGGGCTACCTCCGGGTCTGAGAAGTGCAGCTAATGCAGAAGTGCCTTAAACTTGCATTCTCTCTAATAGCCAGCAAGGAGCGACTCCTCTGTTGCAAAAAGAAATCTGATTGTATAGAAGTCGATGAGAAAATGAGCCTACTTCTCACTTGAATTATTACCTCAGTAAACATTGTAAACATGAGTTTATGGTTTCAATCACTAGTTTCAAGTCTTCTTCAAGACAGCATGATGTTCATTTAGTAAGTTATGGTCACATTTAGAGTCAAATAGACCATAAAGCAGGGTATACTTTAGGGCGTGGCTACCTTGTGATTGACAGGTCGCTACAAGAGCGTTGTCCGGTCTGGGAGTTGTCCACGTTTTCGTCTTGAAACTTTAACCCTTTCAGTGTGTTTTCAGTTCATGAAAGTTAATTTTAACCTTTTGGTCGCCTAAAAATGTCTTATTCAGCGTTTGGTTGTACTTAGCTCCAACCTCTCGTGTCACTTCTGGTTGCAAAAATCCAACATGGTGACGGCCAAAAACCAAGGTGGCGACGGCCAAAATGCCAAACTCGAGGTTTCAAAACAGCAGTCCACAAACCAATGGGTGACGTCACGGTGACTACGTCCACTTCTTATATGCAGTCTATGGATTTAGAGCCTCATTTGTCAGGATTTCACCACATTCAACACACTGTGCTTTTGGCTCAGCATCTCCGACCTGTCATTATTAATCCAAATTGAATGAAGTCAAGTTCATATTTCTTCACCACATGATTTGGAGCTTTCACTGGAACAGGGTTGTCTCCCACATCACTTTTTCGTTTAAAAAAATGATCTATTTTGTGTCGCTGCTTCCAAGGGAACGTTAGCTAGCCAACAGTGGCGAAACGAACATAACTGGTCATTGAAATTATGCATTTTCACTTGACGTTTTTTATTTATGTAAATTCTTTAGCATATTTAGATATATAAATAACTAGCTTTGTAAATTACCAAATAGCTAATCTAACGATTTGACAGTACGTCCGCAGCCCACTAGATTGTGCTCTGCGGCTCACCAGTGGGTCACGACCTTGAAATTAACTGAACTTCAACCAGCAGCAGCTTTCTGCTCAGGAAACTGGTTGGACCTTGATACAGCCTTTGTCTTAAGAAACTACTTAGTCTTAAACTAAGACAGCCTGTGCTTTCTGCAGAACTGACAGCATTCAAAGTCACACTCTGTTCAAAGCCACATCCAGCATCCAGCATCCTGGATTGTCATCAAAGTGACTAGCTGCTCTGCTGCCTGAAGATGAGGCCGTTCCTTCACTCCTCCTCCATTCCCCCCTTTTCATAAAAGAGATGCCAACTTGTATTTTATTTTTTTTTAACGAGTGAGAGGCAATGACTGTAATGTAATTTCTAGGGGGATTCCCAAAAGACAGTTTGCTATTTTATGTTAATAATAGAATGTTAATGTTTGTTATTTGGCTGAATCCCCCTCTTTATGGACTATTAAAATTTGCCGGTTTCCGTATTCAGAAATCTATCCATAGCTGCTTTTATTCCGTAATTACAGATGAATAGATAGGCTGCCATTCGAATACATGACCTCCTCTCACCCGTCATCATTATCAGCACTAACTGCTTTTTATAAACTGTCTTCTCAATATCTCAATTTGTCTTGCATGACCTGTTTGACCTTGCCTTACAGGCCCCAGAGAACAGTAATGTCACTGTTCAGAGGCCATTAAATGGGTTAAGTTGCGTTGACCCACTGGGACATGATCATCTCCCTCACTGTCTACTGGTCATGCTAGTTAATATGTTCAATGTCAAGTCACATGTTAAATGCCCTCCCTCTCAGTCGTCCTCCAGAACAAGACCATGTCTGTGGGTCGTTTTCTATGAGTATTTGGTTAGTCTGCAGTGGCCCTATTTCTGGATCAACCCTGTTGTTCATACATCCATCGGCCTATTCTCAGCTTGTCAATGAAATGAATAGATAAGCCTATGTTAATGCTTACACCATTAAGCAATATGTCTCTATTAATGAAAGTAAATGTGATTTCAATTTGGGCTGTTATTGCTGTGGAAATTGCATCTTTTTAGAAGAATATTATATATTACACATTGTCAACTGTAAATCAAAATATAGATTAAATTATTCATTATCCAGAGGTGGTTCCAGTTGTCTTTAAAGCCCCTAACAGTGTCTGCAGAAGCTTTTCCCAGGCTCCATCCTTACAGCCCAGAACAATTAAAAGGTTAGACACGGGTATCCTTGAAATAAACTAGTTTATTACACGGCATTGTTGAATTCTCGATTCTGTTTGGTCAATCACGACGTTCAACGGTCTGTTATTTCTTTATAGCAGACCGTTGGGAGCAGTTGTTATGTCGGACTCTGGCGGACCTTTTTTGTGTCAAATTATTGAATTATTGATTTCTTAAGTAAGCAAATTTTTATCCCTTTACATGTATCTGGAAATTATCTTCATTATCTTTAATGATGGCCTTTTGCTTCCTCGAGATACTTATGTCATTATCACAAGACAACAACTTCCGTACACATCGGCTCTTGAGAAGTGGGTGTTTCTAAACTGTAAAAGCAAATCTTGATCTGTGGGAGTTAAAATGATCAGAAATCCCATAGAATATCTGATTAGGCCATTTGTGTGTAATAAGCCACAAAGTACGGTAAGTATAAAGGCTCTTATGAGGAATGGTGTCCAATGATCCAGAGTACAGAACTTGTAAATTGCCTCCATATTGCCTCATCTACAGCTAATACACTGAGAGGTTGGTCACACAAATGTGCCTAAAGACACATTGAAGGACTCAATCATGTTGAGAGTATCTTACGTAATAGATTTTTTTTCTGTTTGTTGACAATTAAGGCTTATCCATCAAGCTCCATGTATTCAAGGCATACTATAAATAAATGTATTCTTCATTTGCTGCAATTTCCTCCCTTTAATGCACCTCATTAGTAGGTGACGTGGTGCCAGAACCTCACTTTGTTCTAGGCCCGTGGGATCGCCGGTGATCTGGCTGTAGCAGGCTCAGAGCTAAGGTGAAGGTCCTGGTATCATATGAAACTAGAAAACCTAAGGAAACCATGTCAGGAGGGAGGCTGAATTTTGGTGAAGCAAAACTGGTATGGTCATTTTCACAGGGGGCCTTGACCTCTGACCTCAAGATATGTGAATGAAAATGGGTTCTACGGATACCCACGAGTCTCCCCTTTACAGACATGCCCACTTTATGATAATCACATGCAATTTTGGGCAAAAAACTGCAGTTTTTTGTATGCAGTATAAATGTGTTATTTTTGCCTATACAAAAAATTTTGTATTTGAATATCTCTGCATACTGGGGTCCCTAAACAGTCTTGAATTACATAAACTGGGTATCACTGTAGAGCTGAGACTCTTGTGGACCCAATGAGCCCAGTTGTATTCACGTGTGATGATGTTAGTCCCCATAGTAACCATTTCATTGCAGTGAGACCATTTTTTTAAACGTCTCGGTTTTTTTTTGACGTCACTGTATAAAATGACCTGTGGTGACCTCTAGGATAATCACAGCCTCATGAAACTTTACAACCACAAAGACCCAGAGCATTCAGAGGAGGGATGGCTTTTCTAGGTAGATTGACAATAAGGCGGGTGTCTGAGCAGTTTCAAGAACAGAAGTGCTCGCCATCCAATTGCCGAAAATTGCAATTCTTGCAGAAATCTCAATGTGGTATTTTGGAGGGTTTATTGATCATTTTTATCAATTCTCGAGTGGTAAAAAATGGTTAAATTTAGCACCAAATCTGTGTAACTAACAAATGGTGTCAACCCAAAAATCGCTGCAACAATTTATGAGACATAATAGAGCATGGGGATGGTCATCATATACTTTGATCATAATGTTCTAAACCCTTCTACACAGAATTTATTTTAATTATTTGATTAATTAATGCGTGTTTATTTCTGATTTATGACTAGAACAACTTGACCCATTGCTGAGCTGCATCTCAAATTAATCTTCAGGTTCCCAGCTTTCAGATTATGTACACCACAAATATGTGACATCTACTGTTTCGAGTTGCCAATTCAACTGACATGTTTTTTTTGCATGTCTTTTCATTTTCTCAATTTGGATTGCCAATTTCTCCATCAACTGCAGGCTGTGTTTTATTAACCTCCGCTATCGGCTCAGGCAGGGTTTAGACAGACTTGTATTCCACACTCTGGAACTGAGTTGCTCTGGAGCTCCACTCAGGCATCTATTTGGTTCCTCAATGATTTTCAAAATGATTGTAATGAGTGAAATGCATCGCACAGCAGCTTGAAGTACTGTACATGTATGTATGCATGACTTTCCCTCATAAGCAAAACAAGTACTGTAACCACTCTCTCTCTCTCTGTCTGTCTCTCCTCAGTTAGCAGTACCTGCCATGCTCTTTTGGACAGATTTCTGGAGGAGAACCTCTCAGATCAGCTGTTTCCTCATCATCTGGACTCAGAAGACGACAGCCAAAGTAAGAGTTATGTAATGATGTGCAACACAAACAAACAGAAAAACATCAATACTTGCAGTGATTACCTGCATCAAAATTGGCTCGACTGGAAAGCAAAGTTAAGAGAGGAAACTTTGATAGTGTTTAGTGCACACACCGTATGTGCAGCACCTGAAACCTCTTTAAAGGTCAGGAACTGACTGTATCGCCAATTATCTACCACAAGAAACTAGAGGAACAGAAAACTACTCATTATGAAGTTGAGGTAACTCGAGGTGTAAGAACACTGCTCTCTTAAATGGTGAAATTAAAAGAATAATGCAGCATGCTGACACCAGGAAAACATGGTTTAGGTCATCTGTGAACAAAGGAAGTTTATTTTTAGTTGATTTATGACAGGAAAAAATGAAATGAGTAAAATAACAATTCAATAATATGCCTTGTATTTCCGTCCTTTATCCCCAGAGGAATTCCTATGTCTGTTTGCCATATTAGCTGTAGTGGCAGTTTCCTCTTCGACCATCACATGATGTCTTGAACGCTTCATCTTTTTTCGTCCTGTTCACCAACCCCCACCGACCCCAACACAGACAGACGCACAATCACTGAAAATTTACAAAGGGTCTGTCTGTCTGGCTGTTAAACAGATTTTGGATTTCAATTAAATTTAGAGGAAATTTTGGCCATGAGCCAAGGAAGTGATTAGTCCGTGGTGGAGGTCATGGTGGAGGTGGAGGTCATGATCCAGGTGTGACTCCAGGACATAATTATTTAACATTGTCATATACAGTAGGGCATTTTTGAACAACTTTGCTGTTATGAACTACAGTGACTACTCTAATGGAAAGAATCTGGTACATGTGTCACTACACATGGGAAATTGAGAGGTTTTTGTAGTCTTGGCGAATGGCGTCATGTATTTCTACTTTTTTTAAGATTTCATACTCTAAGAAAAACATTTTTTTCTTTTGAGATCATTAAATAAATTTCTCATGATCCCAAGAAAACAAACTAAAAACATCTTATCATGCTTAGCCTCACTCTGGCATTCATAATAACAGTTTTGATTCCATTTGGGAGGGAAACCACAAACGCTGTTTGTTCTCTGCAAAGTTTTGTTGGTTAGTTGGTTTTAGTCTGTTAAATGTAGTCTGTTAAAAAGGGGAATAATAATTTGATTTCACCATAATTCCGGCCATAAATAATACAATGACAGAATTTTGGTCATGGGTTTCATACAGTTTCTGTAATAAAACATCTAAAAGCAAAAATCCTATCAGATGTGGGACCCAAAGTTTTACACTGTAAAACTTTGGATAGAAGACAGACATCACGCTTTTATTAACTGTGATTTTATTAATATATTTTTCTAGTGTTTAGTAAATCCCCCACATTTGAATATTTACTCAAAACAAACAGTAAGTTATAGGCTACACTCTCGTCTTTTTGTCTTTCAGTTACCTCCTGTGATTTTGAGTCACTGTGCCACTGGACTTTATCAAATCACAGCGACCAAATCGACTGGTCAGTGGTGTCGCCACAGCAACCAGAGGGCACTCAGGCGGGGATGATGCCCGTGGCTGACCACTCAGTGGGAAGCTCTGACGGTAAGAGACTCTGGGAAGAAACTAAATGAGTGCTTCAGGATACTGCTCATGCCTTTTTCTTCTATGAAACATATTTAGAGGTTAGAAAACACAGTAATGGATCTTTGGACTCAAAGCTTTTTGAATCTCCCTTGATATTTATTTTGATTTTGTGCTTGATGTATCCTAATGCCTAGTCTGCGATTTATCCTAATGTTTAAGCATTTGATGATTTATAGGAGTGGCAGTATTACGAGGCTGCTATAAAACTGTCATGTATGAAATTTGTACTGTTTTATCACTCTAGGGTACTTCCTCCTCCTAAGCTCCTCCCCTGCCGCTGAGGCCTCTGGGAGGTGCGAGTACCACTTAACCAGCCCAGTCTTGCCAGGAAACGACAGGCACTGCATCCTGCAGGTGGCTCTGTATGAGTCCGGTCCAGCGGTCGGGAACCTCACGCTCCTGATCAAGCCGGTCCACTCAGGTTCAGCTGTTCACTCTGTGGTTCTCAACCACAGGAGACGTGATGACCGCAGGTCAGCAAACACACTCAGAGCAGGCTCTCCATGCCTCTGCAGAACAGATATTTATTATGCAGCACAGCATGTCCATTTAATTAATGTCAAAAAGCAAAACCCTGCATCTTTACTGATTGAAGTGCTCGTCAAGTTGAGGTCCAGCCTATGAAATATATAAAAGGCAGCTTAGATTCGCTGCAATGAAAGGTGACACAGGCCTTCAGACAGAGCAAGGGCACAGAGACTAATATCTTTTACTTCTGTGGTTCTAAAGTTAAATAAAGAAAATGTTTCTCAGCTGTCATGTGGGACAAACTGTAGAATTGTGACCGTGTGGGGACAGCGGTCCCCTGTGTATTGTTTGGGAAACAGGGACAGGTATTTCCTATTGATCTAATGCTAAAGTACAGCCATCTTCAGAGCAGCTAAAAGCATTCATGTGTCCAGATGCAGACTCTGGAAATGAATTTATATATAATTGGTTAGGACAGAAGAGGGATGGATGGGCATATGCAATAAGTTTGTACATTGGCTTTGTTAGTGTCTGTGCACGAATGGACTGAGCAATTCCATTATGAGACACACAGACAGTGGTTTCATTTATTCAGCTCGCTATTCATTGCATGCTAACCTGTAGATGAAATTTCTAGAGGCACTCTCCATTTGAAGCACAGTTCCCATCTGGTGTGATGCATCTTTTTACTGTGGTGCTGTGTGTGTTTCACCTGCACTGACTGTTTTCAGAAGTAAGCAACTGTCCTAATTCACCATTTTTCCTGCATAACAGAGGCTTAATGGCCCTGGAAACGGCCCCTAGATTGTACACATTATTCTCATTTTACTGTATGTTCCCGACAGTGAAACATCACCCACTTAACTAAATGTACAGTTTGTTTGAAGCTGTGCCAGCATGGGTGTATTTTTAGAAATGGACTGGAGGTGGATTTGTAATGTGAGCAGTAAAGCTCAGTGAAGGTGTCCTCACATATGTAGGGTGGCATTCTGAGATAAAAAAAAAAGTCAAATCTTTAGTGGAATTGTACTTTATAATGGTCACTATTGTTGCAAGACCAGAGCTGCTGTATGCATGTCAGGTGGGAACATAATAATAACATAACAAGGGGACAGATGTATTATACTGTGTACAGGTACCCTGTGGAGCTTTTGACGTGTAGATGCATATTTTGATGAGCTCTATTATTTGTATATTGTGGATGCTGTGCACAAGGATGCACTTACTGTGGAAGTGTTGTGTTATGCTGACTGCACATGGACAATGGTGGCAGTATCGTGCTGGTAATAATGTGCGAATAAAATAGCAAAAGATGAATGCCGCAATCTGATATACAATGCAGGTTTCAAAAAAGCAAATGGTTGCTAAGTGATAGCAAAAGGGATGTGAAAAGACATTTTTCTGTGATTGGTTGACGCAGGGCTGAGTGGGAGGTTCTGGAGACTGTGATTGGTCAGGTGGACGAGCCCTTCCAGGTGATCCTGCTCTACACTTCCTGTTTGGGGAAAGATGGAGGCACTGTGGCTCTGGACTCTCTTGAGCTCATAGACTGTGAATCAGGTGAGTTCATCATGTTCTCTAGAGCTGTGATCTACTGATTTCTGTTCAAACCAAACGCCAAAGTAGTTGTTTCCTCTGATAAGCACCAAACGGAAGGAACCAGCTGTACAGTTTGTTTAAACTGGAAACCTGTTGATGGTTCACAGTGGCACATGTTTGGGAACATCTTTTTTTTAAAGTTTCCACAGCAGCTGAAAAGAAAGTAATGACTAGTAAATGACTAAATGGCTAATAAGGCTTAGTTCTCCATGATGTAGAGGATGTGTAGCATTGTATAATTGTTGTGTGGTTGCTGGGATGCAGAACACCAGGTCATCGGTCTGGATGCGGCTTGTGGGGAATCTTTCCACTGTGAAAACTCAGGAGGCTGCATCGACCAAAGCCAAGTGTGCAACTTCCACACCGACTGTCCTTTAGGAGAGGATGAGGGCTTCATCTGTGGTGAGGTTTTGTTTTTTCTAAACAAAAATCACAACATTCAGAATAGGATTTTGTTTTGAGGGAAATCACGGCCTTCAATTTCTATTAGTAACACTTGAAAATGCACTTTGCAGTCGACTTTAGGGGTTTACCCTTGTGTGATGATGAATCATTTTTAATTTGATTTGATCCGCACCATTGGGCTGATTGTGAGGGTGGGAGTGTGAAAGCAACATGCAAAGCAAAAGATGTTTCTGTGAGTGCTTCACTTTGTGTGATTGTGGGTGGAGAGTTAAGTGAGGCCAGCATACAGTACAGGAGTCGTAAAGCAGAATATGGTGCTACTGGCAGGCTGCATCCATTTGCATTAGCTGTATTAAAACTTAAATCCATGAAGATTTTTAATCCTTTGAGTCTGACTGGAGGTACCAGATTATTCCATGCCAAGGGCCTTTACTCAATATATTTAAAGTGCAGGGAGTAACTATTATTTGGACATATAGGGCCCTATCTTACAGCAGCGCAGTGCAACTGTCATTGCTAGTTTCAGACCGACGTAGTTGTCGTTTTCACGCCCGGCGGCCACGTTGTGTAACTAGCAAATGTACTTGCGCCCATGGGCGTGTTGGTCTTAAAATGACATGGTTGGTACCAACGGATTCCTTAGGTTTTCTAGTTTCACATGATACCAGTATCTTCACTCTAGCTCTCGCGTTAACGTTGACAGCCCTAGTAGACATGCACGTTGAAAATAAGATGTAGAGGTTTGCTCAAAAGTCCTGCTTTTATAGTGATGTTAGAACTTAAAATATGTTGACCCAGATTCAAAATGTGAATAAGACAATTTTGGAGTTGTTGGAAGGCATTTTTTTTTCACTTTGAAGCTGGCTAATTTCTTTCCCCCTGCTTTCAGGCTGTTTTTGTGCTGGATGCAAAACAAAATGTTATGAATCCTCTAATGTGGCTGTAAGCCAAACAAGCATATTTCCTAGTCTGGGAGAGGACACTAAACTGCAGATAGTATAAAGTGTGGAGACTAAAAAGCATGACAAAGCACACAGACTAACACACCTGAAAATATGGCACCTCAGTATTTGTGCTAAGCTGATTTCTCCAAAATGTATTTCTTGCTTTGGGAAAAGAGGAATCGAGGAGAAAAGATGTGTTTTTTAAGCAGCTGTGATGTCTGTTTTGGTGAAATATGATAACAATCTCCCTCCTCCACAGGTGCCCTTCCGTTTGGCTCTCACTGTTCTTTTGAACAGGATGCATGTGGTTGGTCCGTGTCCAACCGGCACTCGGCCTGGAGAAGGGTCGCTGGAGACGAACTTCTGGAGAAAGAAGACATGCAGGGTGTCGCTCTGCAGAGTACACCAGGTTGGCAGTGTGTGTGTGTGTGCAGTACACGTGATATGGGCATATTATTCTGATCTTATTTCTATCTCACACTGCTTAGTGTCAAAATTCAATTTTGTTCGTCTCAAACAGGCGTTTCATTTCTTGTTATTTCTCGACCCCGATAATAATAGGAATGCCTTGTTAGATTACTACCATATGAAGTAACACAGCATGACCTAGAAGAATTCATATGGATTGTTTAAATCCAGCTGCAGAACATATGCATCCTTACAGAGCACAAAATAGGTTTATATTTAATCCCATGTTACAGTTGCTTTCAATCTTCTGAGTTTTTATTATATAGGCTGCCGGTTCTCGTCTAGCAATAAAGAACAGCAAAACTCTTCAAATTATTACTGTATCCCTGGTGCCCATTATTTTGGTAACGGTGTGTTTCATGAGCTGGTTAGCGTTCTGCTCCGTCACATTAATTGTGCGCCCTCCAGGGCACTTCCTGTTTCTGCAGGTAAGAGAGAGTGATTCCCTTCGAGAGGCGTCCATTCAGAGCTCCTCTTTCCCTCCTCCAGTCTCTACGACAGCCTGTCAGGTCAGTTCTTTTCACAGATACAATACTTTCATAATATGTTGATATATTTTTATTCCCTTCTCCTTGTGAAGCTGCTCTTTGGCAACAAAATATATTGTCAGTATGCTAACTACTTGCTGAAACGGTGACTGTTTTTCTTTACAGATGCGTTTCTCTCTGTACCTGTATGGGGACTTCAATGGTTCATTGCTGGTGGCTATAGAGGAGAATGGGACCAGCACCGCACCACTGGTCTGGGAGAGAAATGATCAGTGGACAGACGACTGGGAGGATGTTGCCCTGCAGCTGACAGGCCTTCATCATGGGTGCGTAAAATGAAAACAAAAGGGTAGAGGAGCAGATGATTATGTAACACCGATGTGCTACAGCGAAAGAATCAGGCACGCTCTCTTGTGTATAAAGGTTACCTCTATCATTCAACTGTACCCACCTGTTTCTCCTCATTGTCATTCAAGAACAGACCTGTTTTTCACATCAGGCTCTGTAATATTTAGATTTCCTTTATTTTCCACTTCAAAACAAAATTATTACTTTAGATTGATGAGGAGAAAGAGGAAAATTGCTGCTTTTATCTAAAGCAAAGGCTTTCGGGTTGGTCTCCCCAGGGGGCTCCAAACACTTTCAATGAAAACATATTACATTAGTTATCAAAAGATCATATAGAATAGCCTAAATGTGTGTGATGTTGTTAAAGAGAGAGTTCAAAGACACAGTAGTTTGGGGATAATTTTATTGTTTTCCCCCCTTTCTCAGAGTCAGAAATTAATAAATACCGTATGCCAGACCTTTTATTATGTGTTCGGTGTAGTCTGAAGTTATAGCAAACAGCAATTATAGACTATTTTGGCTCAATTATCTATCAAAAAACATAATTATGATCACATAGGCAACCAGGAATTGAGCGAAACTAAGCAAGTAAACTAAGGGGGGAGTGAGAGGGGAGGCCCACAGTCTCAGACTTTGAAAACCCCCTGAGCTAAGAAGAACTCTTGAAGATTTTAAGCTGTTTTACACATATTGGGATTGAATTTATGTTGCCTTTCACATAAAGGCAACATTAATATCGAGATTTTTTTGTAATTCTCTAAATATACAAATGGTGTATGTGCTTTGCTCCAGGTTCCACGTTAAGGTGACGGCCGTGTGGGGAAAAGGCTCCAATGCTGATGTCGCTCTCGATGACATTGCGATCGGAGCAGCCTGCTTCGACACAGGTAGCTAACATGCCATCATAAGATGCTACCGACCGTAACAGAAATGGCGCCGTTTAATTATGGTTCAGCATATTTGCGGCAATAATTATGTATAAAAGATGCTGTTTTTAACTAAAATTTTGAATTGAATTTTGCTGTTTTCTTGTGCGATATGTCTTGGTAGCAGATTCCATTCATGCATAGCTCGGTTACATGACTGCTCGTTTGATTGCATTTGTCCTTGCTTTCGGTAATGTGAACTTTCCTTCAGTAGCATGTCTGGTAGAGTAGTCATGTCTATCTAAGCTGAAGGATGAATTCTTAAAAAAATTAAGTGGCATTTTTGTAACAGAAATATTTCTGATAAATACAAGTAATGAATTGCAACAACATCCATTCTGTATCCACAACGGAGCACTATACTGAATGAAATGGAGAGCAGAGGAGTACAGGGAGTCCTCCCAACTGTTGAGACTGATTGTTGTCAAGACTAAGCGATGACAGCTGTCTGACGCTCGGCCCTGCAGCGGTCCTCAGTCATTTGTTTGGCTTAAAAAATGAAGAAAATGATTGTTTTTGACATGAGGGTACCCAACATTTAATGCTTTGCTGCAAACGCTGCACCACAAAATGGCAAGAAAATGTGTACCAACATTCCCACGTCAGTCTGATTATTATTTTTTTTTTTAATTCTCACAATCATGTGAACTCTTTTTGCTCTATTCAAATGTTCCTGGGGTGAGTTTTATGAATTGGCATGGTACTAGAGTTGAAACACAGGGCGCATTGGATTAAAGGTCTGTTTTTTTGTTTGCGTGTGATTTAAGGGAAGGATTGTATAAAACCTGCGGGGAGGCACAGTGTGTGAACAGTGGTATATGCAGCTGTTGATCAGCTCCAGCTGGACAAGACTGGAACATTTTCTAACTGGTATCAATTGAGGAACACAGAGTACCTTTAGTAAGCCAAAACTTAGCTTAATGTTTCCACCTGTGACTGGGATCTTGCTGGGGAGGCTTGTATGCTTTTATGGGGTTGAAACTAGATCATGGTGGTAAAGGATAGTGCAGTGGATCTTGGATCTTGGGTCTTGGGTTGGACAAATAGTGAACAACGCTATCCTGTAAAATCTTTTACAGAACCACATCAGGTGAAAACATGTAAATGAACAAAATTTAATATGTCTGATGCTACATAGTGGTTAAAGAGGGTGAAATATATTCATGATGTTTTCCTGCTCAGGAAATGTGTCCATGTTCAACAAAAATACCCTTGAATTGCTCTCATTTCCTTTTGATCCGTTTTGCTTTCTGTCTGAATATAATTTATGCTTCAGTGAAATGCAGATGTTTGACTGTGACTCATTGTCTCTCTTTCTCCCCACCTTTCTCTACCTTGGCTTCCTGCCTCTCCTCAGATCTGAACTCTCTTCTGCCCATGGCGGACTTGGAGGATTTCTTAAGCCCCCTTCCAGAGCCTTCAGCCTCCGGTACCGTGATACCTTGTGAATTTCCAAAAGCCTCCCTTGTCTACCGTGACATTTTTAATCCATTCTGCATGCAGAATTTACATACCAGGTGGTGGTGCATGCTATAAACTTTATCTATCAGCTGACCAAAAGCTTTTAATCCAGGCCGCATTATTCAGCGTTCACATACCAGGTGGCTAATGTTTCTCTTCTCCAATGTTTTATTTTAGTCTTGCATATTTCGTTGCATTTTTTTGTTGTGTTTATGTGTGAATGCGCAGTACCTTCATTTTACCGACTCATTCAACAAGTCTGTGTCCCACCAGCTCATGTCAGCGTTTCTTTTCTTTGTCTCCATTTTTCCAGAGGTTTCTTTGATGACATGGTGGTTTAACTCATGCGGTGCCAGCGGTCCTCACGGCCCGACCCAGGCCCAGTGTGACAGCACCTACAGGAACAAAAATGTCAGTGTTACTGTGGGGAAGGAAGAGCCCTTGAAAGGAGTCCAAATGTGGAGGGTGCCTGCTACTAACAGATACCTGTAAGTGATGGAGGGGATGGCTTTAATGCTAATCTACCTGAGCTTTAAGGTGGAAATCAACAGGCGTGTCAGTTATTTGTTGAAGTGTTAGTCTGGTGATATTCTGTATTTTTCTTATTGTCAACAAATCCCATGAAAAGACCCACAGTGACTACTAACAAATATTGCCTGTGTAGTCAAAGCCATAGTGTGCCATACTGTATATTGTTGTCCACAAACCATTAAAAACACATAAATGAGCCACACAGTTGAGCTGGGTGACATGTTCTCATTACGGTGAACCCACCCTAGTTTATTTTGAGTCAACCCACATACGCTGGCCTGCTGCTGTAAATAGAAATGCACTATTTACTTCTGTTCATTTGCTGAAACCTGCTGTGCCCAAGTGTTATAGGAAGTCACTTTTTTTTAAAGAATAAAAATGTGTTGTCTGTGACCTGTTTTAAAGAAAAGATGTATTCAGTAACAACTAAAGAGCTTGAGGATGAGAGCCATAGACAAGGTAGGGAAGGGAAGTGATTGAGATTAACGGACTAACGTATTGTCGGTTTTCGTCTTTTTGACAATGAAGAACGAACAAACAAACAAACTGTTTGTCCTGTAAGAGCAGTGATGATTACGCTTTTTTTTTTTTAAATTCTTCTGAATCCCATAGTTCATTTCTAGGAGCTTAGTCATTGAAGAGACAAGCTGGGCTCGGCGACAATTTCGTGGTGTGTCTGCCTGCGTGCTTGGGATCTAAATTGCTCATGTCATGCTCAGTGTAACAGATTGTTGTCCTGCGGGATCAAGACTTCAAGCAGTTTGATTGTCTTTGCGCAGTCATGTCATGGGACCTCATTATCACGCTCACAACATGAAATGAGGCAACAGAAAATTGGCAGGATTAAGCATTGAATTTACAGGGTGTTGAATCACTTCGGTTAGATTACGCACAGCTGTTCTTCATGCCAAAGAGTGGTCGTCTGTAAGTAATAAAACAGCAGGTGACTGTGTTTCCGACGGTACTTTGTGTGTTGTAACAACAGACATCTAATAGCTGTTTGTTCAAGTGTAATGCAGTCTGCCCATCTAGTGTGTAGTATACTGGGGAGCCTGAGCCAGAAAGCAATTTCCTTCAGTCGCAGTATTTAAACCCCTCGTGGTGCAATGTTCTCCCACAGGATCTCTGCTTACGGGGCTGCAGGAGGGAAAGGAGCCAAAACCCACAACAAACGCAACCACGGGGTCTTCATATCGGCCATATTTCCGCTGGAGAAAGGAGAAATACTTTACATCTTGGTGGGCCACCAGGGAGAGGATGCATGCCCGGGGGTGAGTAGGGTGAACTCGAGGACGAGCTGGAAGGATTTGTTGAAGTGTGTGTTGTCCCACTGGGATGACTTTTACCAGGGAGAGGAGAGACAAGAAAGTCACCTAGATCAAAAAACTGCTGGATTCATACTTTTGTGTAGACGGCTTCTTTCTCTCTCCCCCCGTGGTGTAGAGAAATCCCCACACCCAGAGGATCTGCCTGGGAGAATCGTCAGTGATTGAAGACAGCCTCCGGGGAGAGGCCGGGGCCGAGTGGGCCGGAGGGGGTGGCGGAGGAGGGGGAGCCACCTACATCTTTAAGGTGACAGAAGATGCTTGTGTTGTTTCAGTAGGGTGTGTCCTTTCTGTGGGGTTTTTTTTATACCATTTGTGCGGATTAAGTGTACAATACAATGATAGGGATCAAAAATATCTGTAGGCATATTGAAATGGTTCGGCAGTGTCTCTCACTCTAATCCACGGGTTTAAATATACGTACATTGGACATACGCTAGAGGTTGAAAAGACGTTTTATCATAAAATTGGCACAAGATAAACTTTCACTCGTCCTTTTATTCTGATCTCCCATCTGTAATAAATTGGTAGTTTCCTTGGTCATGTTCAATTTGCTTTACTGCTGAGACTGATGATGAAATCAGTGAAATGTTGAAATGCAACTGTACGCCACCGGGTGTGTACATAGTTGAAAATGCCTCAAATGAGTGTGATTTACGGTGATGCTGTCTTCTCAGATGGAGGGAGGTGAGCTGGTTCCCCTGCTGATTGCGGCTGGCGGAGGAGGAAATGCCTACCTTGAGGACCCAGAGTCCAATCTGGACCAGATACCACTGGAGCAGTATGAAAACAGCACCATAGCTCCCAGTACCAACGGTCAAACTGGTGCTGCAGGTACTATATTATAGCCCATACTATACTACCAATGCGGATGTATTGTTTGTTTAAAGGGTTGACTCAACTAAAATACAAAGAAAATAAAAATCATGTAGTGGCACGCAGACACTGTCAGTTTTATTTGCCCAGGTTTTGAGATACCTGACTTTGAGATTACTCCCTCCACTCTGATACAATGAGGGTGAATGGACTTGTATTTGTGGTGCTCACAACTTTGAAAATGATATATCTTTCCAGAATCAATGTTCCCGTTATTCTGGATAATCCAAAGAACATGCAGTCAGCTCTCCTCATAGAGGCTTTTTCTTTAATCAAAAGCAGTTTCAATGAGAACTTTGACAGTGAGGTCTGTATGTAATAAACAGAAAATGAAGGCAGAGAGATTGTGAACATGCAATGTAGGTCCCGGCCGGATGCGATCCAGGGATGTTGCAGTTTATGTTTTTATTTTTTGATGGTCCATAAAATATGCAAAATGGTCAATTTAGACACTAAATGCTGGTATTTAGGGAACTCTGGTGCGGTTCATTTGGGCGGTTGTGAACGTAGTAATCGTACTCTGGTGCGGACCAAAACATCCAGTCCGAGACCGCTTGCAAGAGTTGGTGAATCAAAACGCAGGCTGCCTGTGCGGGCATTGGACACAGGTACACGACAGGTTAACATGAGTGGGAGAGGACTGGCCCGGACTTCTGCAGAAGTCCGATGTTTGCTTGACATGTGGGCCGAAGCGAACATACAAAATATGCTAAATAAAGTTCACAAAAATAGTGACTTTATAAAGTCAAGTCAGGGATTCGCGTGCACAGTCGATCAGCGCCGAGTCAAAGTGAAAACACTTGGACAGCAATATATCAAAGGCTGCGATTCCCTGCATAGAAGTGGCAGGTCTCGAGATGAAAAAGATAAATTAGCTCCGTCATACACGCCCCTCAGAAAATTGTTTTCGAACCAGACTAAATAGAAAACAAACCAAAAGTATCAATTTCTCTCTGATTCGGACCAGCCATACAGACTATGGCTTGTGAAAGCACCCTAAGTTCACCTTTTCAGGACATTTTACTGAGATATGTAATGGAATAAGCCTTAAGATCAGCAAGAATTTAACATTTCCCCAAAAAACATGTATTAAAAAGGTGATGACAAGACACTCGAAGCAGCACACGTTGGCCTGCATGCTCACACAGCGTGATGTGTTTGGCCTGTGGATAATGGGATCAATCTGGATCGTATTTTTAGATTCCTGACAGGTTGAAGCAAGACATATATGGCAGGGAGGTCTCTCTTTGCTCCTGGGAATGCCTGCTGGAACGTTCTCAGTAAATCCCCCCTGACCGACAGAGTCTCAACACAGACCAGACCAGATCGGCTCGGCTTATTGAAACCTCTGTGGGTTTGTTTAGATAAAGATCAGAGTGTCAGGGGAAATATGTAGCTCTTACAGTGGTAGTGTGTAGAGGAGGTGGATGTGCTGGTGCATTTGTGTTTGCGTGAGCTGTGTGTTGAACTGGTGAAACTGGTCATCCAGCTGTCACACATCATCATGCATTGCATTGCAAAATTTGTTAAGGCTTAGGAACTCCTGCTGGACATGTGATCTTCTGCTCATCAGCGTAGATTCTTTACATGATTATTCACTGCTGAAGCGTCTCTGTCTCCATCACTGCACTGTGGTTACAATAGTTAAATTCCAACTTTGTATATAAATATAAAAAAGTGTGTGACATCAGTGTGGATGGTTGCAAAGTGATACACAAAAGACAAAAGCAACAAAAACCTGTGTTCTTGTTTTATCTTTTTTTGGGGCGACTGAATGGCTGAAGCCCCTCTAATGTCCGCCTACCAGCTGCCTCTGAACACAAACAAAGAAATGCAACAACATGCAAAAAACTGGTTGACAGAACAAGAGCTATGTGCTGACTGTCTCCCCTGGTTTCTCTGCTGTGTATTTCTAATGCTTTACGATGTCTTCCCACCTCGTCAAACTTAGTCTCAACAAGACGAAGCTCTATAAAATATATAATATATATAATAAAATGCTGTTTCATTTTGTGCTTGTTTTGTATTTGTGTCCCTGAAGGTGGAGGTGGAGGCTGGAGAGACAGTCCCAGTCCTCACCTGAGGGCGGGAAAGTCTCTGGTGGAGGGTGCTGAGGGGGGGTCCTCGTGTCCCCTGGCCCTGTCCAAGCTCAGCTGGTCAACCTTTGGGGGATTTGGAGGTGGAGGTGGAGCCTGCACGGCCGGAGGCGGCGGAGGAGGTTACAGAGGTAACAGCATTCTGTCAGTTACCCTCAAACAACATTGCTTTACCATTTCTAACCCCCCTAACCCCGTTATGTCTATTCTTCTGTCTCTTCATCCCAGACACGCTACTAAAAGATATTCATCATTTTTTTGGCGTAACTGTCTCTTAAAAGAGATTTGTGCCTCCGTTTAAAGCATAATTTATGGCTGTCTGGTTGCTCTCAACAGTTGACTCCTGACATAAATTACACAACTTCAACTGAAAAAAGTTTTGCAACGTTTGTCACTGTCACATTCATGTACAATTTTGCAATGTTGTGAGTAATGTCGAGGGCTACCACGCAGTGCGCTTTGCTAGTTTGTTGCCATGGTAATCATACACAGTAATTATACATATTCGTTTTGTTTATTTCTATGCTTTTATCCTTGAGTGAAAGAACAGCTTGTCAGAACCAGCAAGATGGAGGATAGTTAATAGTAAGATCCCTCCTATCTAATCTCACAATCTTTCAGCTTTCTGTCACCGAGGTAAAAACGAAAGGTGTCGTCTGCGGTGAAACATGTTGTGTTTCTTTTGTCAAGAGAAAACTGTCAAAAGCGGCAGCAAACTGACAAGCATAAGCTGTCATAACTGGGTCAGAATGGTTTTAACATTATTTTTAATACTGACTGATGAGTACTGACTGAGAGTTCACAACATATTTTTTTTTTTTGCAGGAGGTGACGCTGCGCTGACAGATGAGATCACAGCCGACGGTCAGAATGGGATCTCATTCATTCATCCGATGGGAGAGATTTTCCTTCAGCCTCTGGCAGGTGAGACTGACATCATATGATAATGTTACGAAGACAATGATGCTGATAAATGACTGAAAATAGAGGAGGAATAGTTGAGAAGAGTTGAGAAAAGAGAGCAAATGCCGTCCTCTGATGAAGACTGAGATGCTGTTGAAAGCGTGTGAAAAAGTGGCTCTTTGAATGAACATTTGTTTTTGTCAAAGTAGAATAGAATAGATTAGAGATAAATAAAGTAGACTATATCAGAGTAGAAAAGAATTAATTGGATATTCATATTTAAAATAAAAAGGAGGAAGAACAACAATAACGACAAATACAGACTAAGTCAAGAAATTACTTTGATGTGAAGTCATGAAAAGAAATCTAATTGAAAACTGATTTGTTGTGTAATTTTCACACTATTCTTGCACATAGGAAAATGGAAAATGACTCAGACACAGTTAATTATCACCCTGCGTTTTGTTTTTACCGTAGTAATATGAAAACACAAGGACATCTTTGGAGTTATATAAGAGAGAGTTGCACGAGTGCAGGAACAGACATCATTCAACATGGTAAAGACACCGTTGCTGTGAAGATTAGATCCTGAGCTCCTGGGCGTCTGTGCACTTAGCTCTCCAAGCTATTGATCCAGTCAGTGCCTCAGGGTGTGTGTGCGTGTGTTTACATGTGCTCGTACCTGTTTGTGCCAAACTTCTGTCTGAACACTCAGGCCTACACATGCACATGGATATATGTAGTGGTGATTTGTTTGTGAGCCTACCATCTGATTCTCATTATTTAGCGGGAGCAATAGGAAGGCAGTTGACTAATTCACAGCCTCATGTAGCTTGTTGCCTTTGGTGCCAACACACAGCCATCCATTCTCATGTGAAAGACGCTGTTGTTGTTGTTGCGTGTGCTGCCAGTCGTCGCTTTCAACCACAGTGGCTGCCTCTGCGGTGTTCAAACATGAGACACATTGAAAGCGAGATCGAAATAGAGAGAGATTAACTTTTAAATGGTTATATTTTGAATTTTTGAAGTTTTTCTGTAATGTTGTCAAATCATCTTGTCTTGAAATGATGGATAAGGCTTAATGTGACACATATTTCTCCTTATATTCATAGTTAGGGTCAAGAAACAATGGAGCACATTTTATTACAAGCAGATGCCACATTTTACACAAATACAGACATAAGTGCTCAACATAATGTGTTCATAGATAGCGTATTACCTACAGTAGATGGCGGTTGACACACCCTCAGTTTGGAGAAACAGACAGGAGTACCGGCACGGAACCAAAGTTATGTATATTTTATATTTTAGCCTCCTAAAAGAAAGGCCCACCTAAAAATATCAGTTTAAGTGTTCACTATATTTAGAATATATTCCAACAGGGAACTGAACTGAAACATATCTAGTAGTCTGGTGGCATTGAAGAGAGCAAAGTTTCACTTTCAGTTCAGTTCCCCGCTGGAAAGGGCCGTCTGACGGCAAGATAAAGCGGTGGAAATATTCCAAATATAGCGCACACTTAAACTGATATTGATTTTTTTTTAGGCGGGTCTTTTTTTTAGGTGGTTAAAATATGTTTTTCTGCCGTCCCCGTCCACAGCAGTACATTACTTTGCTCCCGGTACTCCTGTCTGCTTCTCCAAGCTGGGGGTGTGCCGACTTTCATCTACTGTAGGTAATACACTGACTATGGATAAGTACCTCATACAACCCCACTTCAAAACACCCAAACTATTGCATCCCTTTAAAGTACAAGTGTTAGTCCATCTCTTCATGATTTCTGACTTCCGCACCCTCGCTGTGGTTCCTGCTGAAGGCATGTATATACATAATATACTTTCATTTTTATAAAAGGCTAACTCATTTTCTAAAACAACTGGGTGCTGTGTGATTTTGTATGTACTTTTTAACAGAGATATACTTAACAAAAGTATACATAAGTATACTTGGCTCATACTGATAAGTATACAGAAAAGTCTAAGTATACTTGGCTTATAGGCCTACAGAACGGTATACTTGGCTTGTAGTTGTGCTTACTTTTTGATAGAGTAGCCTAGTAAAGTGTGTGATTGTGTATGTGTAAATGACTGTAATTAGGGATGCACTAATACAAATATCGAGTATCGGGCCTGATACTGTGCTCATGGACTCGTACTCGTAAAACTACTCCGATACAACCGCATCCGACACCACTTTACGGCAACGTGACGTTAACCGACAAGATCAGTGCCTTGCATGCAAAGGTGCTGTGGTTGAAGTGGCGCCCAGCTGCAACGATCGCCCAATAATCAGCTGCAGTGTGCGCAAAACAGGCGACTGTCCCCAGTTCACCCGTCCGTGGGAGTTAGAAGCCACGATGTTGCGTGCATCGTCGTGGACACATGCAGCCACTTTAGTCTCCACCACATCCACTAGTTTAGCTGTGAGGTTGTCGTCTGTGTGTCTGCCTGGCGTACTCATGTCAGCGTTTACGCCAGTGTATTGCAAGCCCGGCGTAACGTTAGCGAGTGTCCGCTGGTCGAGAGAGAGAGAGCGTGTGTGATGATGAGTATGAAATTAGCAGCAACTCAGTGATCAGCTTTTTATTATTGTATTATTTAAATGATTAATTATTAACATCCCTACTGCTAAGTGTGCTCTGTTTCTATCAGGAAAACATGAAGTTGAATGTTAAAATGTGTGGCTCGTTGATCTGTTTTAATGGCACTGAGGACTAAGCTCTAACGCATCAGGCTTTGGCTGCACAGACAATACTTCAGTTCATTGTTGGGTTTGAACTTTTCATGAGATTTGCTGACAGAAAGAAACATACAGCATATCACCTGACCTTGTTTGAGTATCCTGCAAACTTAATGATCTCCCTCTCTAACAAATTGTTTGTGTTTCTTTGCATCCATGTGTTTATGTGTGTGTGCACATTGTTCCCTGTAGCCATGGAGAGTCACGGCGAGTGTGAGATCAAGGTGCAGCTGAACTGCAGCCACTGTCAAACGCAGAGCTGCAAACGAGACGAAGATACTCACCTCATCCTCTGTCTCTGCGATGGCGACGACGAAGTCCTGGCCAGCGACAACGTCACGTGTGTCGGCACCATAGGTACGTGTAACTACCCCCAAGAAACACTACTTTTTCTCTTGGATGATAGCCATAATGTGTTAACAGCTCATTTTAATGTCAAACGATAAATCCCTCTTTCCAATCGAAGCACATAAAGCATCTAAACTAAAACACTTTTTGAAGTTTATTAATCTCTCCTCGCCTCTCTCCCAGCAGCTCCTCAAGGCCCGTCTCTGCAGGGCCAGATGTCGACATCGTTGATCCTGGCAGTCGTGGTCTCCGCCCTCGCGAGCGGCATCGCGCTGATCTGCACCGGCATCATCCTCAGTAAGAGACTCTCCCAGTTCTGTGTGCAGTCTGTGCCCGCCACCTTCCATCGGCTGTGAGCACAGCTGGAAATACAGATGCTTCCAGATGTTGCTGACAGCAGAAACAGTAACACCTTTTGACAAGTGTTGGTTTAAATGCCCTCCTCTGGCTGTTTGCTGGATGATTAACAGAGCTGTGGGAAAGATAGGGCTCTAAATTACATGTTGCTGAGCACATATGGACACTTTTATTACAAGCTCTTCAGGTGACTCTCCTTTTGTTTTCTTTTTTTGGTGCCAAAGAGTGTCAAACAAGATTATATGGCAGATGAGAAGTGAGATGATATGATATATTGTATTTATTGCCTACAGTACGATAGCTTTCACAGAAGCGCTGAACGGTAGAGATGCTCTATAAGCACCTCACTGTATGACTCTAATATAAAAATACTTCATTGGCTATATAAAGGTCAAGCAGAAAGGTTTGACATTTAACTCTGAAGTTTGTCTCAGCTGGAGATGTGTGGTGATGAGTGAGATTAGACAGCAGTAAATGTCAGGTGTTATGATTCAGTGGCTGAAAAAAAACAACCTTGAAAAAGATATAAAGATTACATAATAATATGGGAAAAGAGAGAACTGTGATAAAAGATGAGCCTCTCAGTCATTTTGGGAAGCACACAGTTTAACCCACGGGCATTGACTCTCTGTGAAACGAGTATTTGGATACAGCAAAAGTTTATTTACACAAAGCACTGTGATAAAGAGTATTTGGTTTTAAATGGAGAGAGGATTAGATTTGTTTGATTTCTGCAATGTGAGACAATCTGACAGTCAGATATGCTGTAAAATGCTTTAATGATGATTCTTGCACAAATAAACTGCTTAAAATAGGAATAATTAGGGAATTAACAATGAACCACTTTTACTACTCAGTGGCAATAACACTCTAGGAAAGAGAAAGAAAGACAAGTGAGGAATTCAAAGACAACCATAATATTTAACATGACATACAGTAATGCTACTAATGTTGCATTATTATTTATCTTGGTCTCAAGAGCTGCTATGCAATATTTTACTGTTTAATGTTGACTTATATACTAAATCTAGCTTTATTAACCGCAGACACTTTATAAAAATACAGATTGTATGCAGCTGTAACAATAACATATGCAGTCATTCTGCAATAATATAGGACAGTGAGGGATTATACAGCTAATAACAGTTTTTTTTTGCACCTTTGTCACCTTTTTGACAACCATCTGCTGCAGATAATTAGGAAGGGAATCCTGACATTTCTGTCGACCCACAAATCCTCCACCAAGTGCTGTTTAAGGTGTTTGAACGAAGCAGAGTCTCTCTCTCTCTCGTCCTTTCGATAACCTCACTGAAAGTGCTGAATATTAGGTGAAGCTCAACAGTAGAGGACCGCTCCTTCTTTCCCACAGTCAGTTAGGGTGAATCTAAACTTTGTGTGTAAGGGCCTCTGGAGAAATCTGCACAGCGCTGACTTCCTGTAAAATATCAATCACATTGTCAGCTCTCTGGGCTTGTACGCTATCTGACAAGAGGACCAGGCAGAAGCAGTTTGGGGTTTTGATTGAACTAATACATACAATAAACCTCCTGTAAGGAAAGTGATGAATAAAACGTAAATCTGACAGATTAAAGGAGCAATATGGAGATTTTTTTTCCCCATTGGCAGTGAGACCTGAGCAAGGTAATGTCCAGCCAACCCTAAAGCAAAATCACTTGACAACTTTTGGGCAATGAAAAGATAGAAATGTTGTATTGATATTCATGGACCTTAGAGGAAGATTTATAATGATTCTAGTCAGACCCGCTCTGGTGAAATCAAAGGCATAATATGTTATAGTTGTCGGTTGCTGTTTATGAATACACGGCATTCACAGTTGACGACTCAACGAATGAGAGAGCGAGCAGCGATGGTCGAGCGACCTATAGAGTGGATGAAGTTAATTAGCCTTTTATAAAAATGAAAGTTTATTATGCATATACACGTCTTCAGCAGGAACAAATGGGCTTGGGGCTGAGAGCCACAGACAGGGTGTGGAAGTGAGGAATTATTAAGTGAATGAAGAGAGGGAGCGGCGTTGGTGAGAACAAAGCAGTGAATCGGAGAAATAAAACGTTATCCTCAGATTGTTTCATGACGGTTACGTTCTAAAGCACAAATAAACACATCTAACTCCACAAAACCCCACAGGAAGGTGTTGTGTTGCTGGATTTTGAATGAATGCAGCCGAATGGCAGGATTACTCCTGTCCGCTGTGGCTGCTCTCCGTCAAACTACAGACAAACACCGATCATAGCTGCACTCATAGCACAGAGGAGCAGGGGATCACTGGAACACATGCACAAAACACAGCCTGTTCTCATCTGTCAAACATGGCCGCTTTGTATCTTACAGAGCTAAAGGGGGACTTGTGCCTCGGTATCAGACGCAGAGAGGCGTGACAAAGCGGTGATATTTGACGACCTGAACGGGCTTCACACCCTGCGCGCTGTTATGGGCTGGGGGTTACACCCCAACGTGGGGCCCAAAGGCTGTTTGCAGACACCCAGAAGCGTCCGGAGTAAAGCAAAATAAGAAGAAAAGAGAAAATAGAGGCAGAGTGCTGCAGGTTCTCTGCAGAAACAGAAGTGAACAGGCATAAGTGATGATTGAGATGAATTATTTTGGTATCAGTCTATACATTGTTTTTTAGGAAATTCTTGCATATTTTACCTTAAATCTGACACCACTGTAGGAGCATAATTTGCCTTGTACACAGGAAAAGAAAACAAATCAGCAGATTAGACAGATGTGAAATTTACTGATGAAAGTTATGAATGTTGAGAATATTTGATAGATTGATTCTTCCTGCTGGTAATCAGATAATCAAAACAACTATAGGGGAGCAACAATGTTCATATAGGCATATATTGTATACATGCGCATCCAATCCAAAAAAGGGCAGTTTAAAGTGAGCAGATCATAGAAGAAACAAATAAATAGCTCGCACACTGCAGGGCTGCACAAATTTATGGCACAGTTGTGTTCCAAACATAACTATGCAATAAAGTAGTGAATATTGGTGCCCTGCAGTGTGCAAGCTATTTATTTGTTTATTCAACAATGTTCATATGGCATTCATATTTTAGAAAAATGGGAAACACATTTAAGTGAAAGCAGGGTTAAGATCAGTCAGGCCAGCAAATATTAGTCATCAGATAAATGGTATTTTCAGATAAAAGGCACAAAGTTATAAACACAGAAGACGGAAAACAAAATGAAAATGTTAGTATGTGAAACAAAAGGTTTGAGTTTGGTTAGGTATTGCTAGACATAGATGCACTCTGTGTAATCTTGGTGTAATCAGACTGATATTAATTGCAGATAAGATGGTTGTTTTGCTGATTATAACCAGTCATGAACAAACAGCTGTGGACTAACTGCATGACATCCTGTAATTACCAGACAAAGTGTAAACTAGACTTCTGTGCACAACTTTTTTATGAAAAATGGACGAGCTATTTAGTGTGACTTCCGCTAACTGCACTGTGTGTAATTGTGTGAATTTGCAAGTGAATAAATCAAATACTAAAACAAAAACATGACATTTGTGCAATTGCATACATGTTGCCTTCCGTTGCAAAAAAGCACACCTACACACACCCTTCAGGTTAACAGTGTCTCTTCACCTGAGCTCTCCCCCATGCAGGGAGGTAGTCTGTTCCCTGGGCGCCCCATCTGCTCCTCCTCCTCCTTCCCCTCCTCCTCCTCAACCCACCCCTCATCCCAACCCCCCTGAGTCCCTAGCATCTGCACCGGGCGATGGCTCAACGGCACCTCTTACCTGCACGCAACGCCCCCCTCCCTGGCAGACTACCAACCTGCATCGGGGACGTGGGCTGCCTCCACGGAGGGTGAGTCCAAACTCACTGGCACAGACAGTCTAGGAGCAGTAACCAAGGAGAGGACGTCCCACATGCATCACGCAAAACATTGTGTTTGTGTGTGGAAGGATTTGTCACAGTCTCACTTTTTTCCCCCACTGGTCCTATGATGTTGTTTTTACATTGAAAAGCTCGACTACTGAGATGCAGCTTGACCCCTCCTTGTGTTACCGCTCCTACAGTTGGTAGTTAGTCAGGAAGTTGCTTCTACAACTTACATGCAAGTGTGGGGTCCAGTTAGGGTTGTGATTTTTAAAAAATACCTTCTTAGACTTTGAAGTAAAAGAAGCTTGTGTTTGTCTTTAGTGTGGTACCGCAGGAAGAACGACCTGCACGCAGTGAGGGGGCGTCTGCAGAGTCCAGAGTACAAGCTGAGCAAGATCCGCTCCTCCACCATCATGACGGACTACAACCCCAACTACTGCTTTGCAGGGAAGGCCGCCTCACTCAACGAACTGAAGGAAGTACCACGCAAGAACATAACACTTCTCAGGTACAGCACCAACCCGTTCTCACTCCCAACTCGTCAAATACCGCTGATTGGGCAGTGCCCCTCGGTACGAACCAGGCTTTCAACTAACTCCAGTGTAAACCCACCCGCGGCGTTATTCGACGGTCGGAGCAAGTGACGTAGTATTAATAGTGTGAGAGTCCTCTCAGGGGGGGGCGGTACCGGTGGTGGATGGGTCAAACAAACGCAACACTTTTAACCAGAAGACCGCTGTTCGTTTAACGAAGTCACTAGTCACGTGAGTCGTTAGTATCGTCAGTCCCTTGAGTCACGTGAGTCACTAGTTACGTGACTCATCGGTATCGTCAGTCCCTTAAGTTGAAGTTAACTTCACTAACAAGCGACTCACGAGACTCACAGGGCTGAAGAAACTAACGACCCAAGTGAGTCGTTAGTATCGTCAGCCCCGTGAGTCACGTGAGTGACCGTTTCCTAACCCTACCTAAGTAGTTGTGTTGCCTAAACCTAACTTCCTGTGAAAACGGATGTTTATCTTGAAGGACACTATGCATGTAAGGAGTGTATATTAACACGGCGTCCCTGCTCCGTCCAAAAGTAAAGCAAGAGTGGTACCCCTTACGTTGGTCTCCAATGACTAGGGGCACTGACCAAGCGGGGGTATTTGATGAGTTGGCAGTGAGACTGTGTTGACAGCACACCCTGTCAAAATGTCAGTTTGAGGTTCTGATTGCTCTCTGTGCTGATGTCCACACTGTATTTTTTATTTTTGTTTTATCAGGGCTCTCGGCCATGGTGCATTTGGTGAAGTCTACGAAGGACAAGTTCTGGGGATGAGCAGCGATAACAGCCCCATGCAGGTGGCGATAAAGGTCAGCTCACACTCTGTGAGACACATGAGGACAAGTTGCGCCCAAGTGTCAGATGATAGCACCCCACTGGGAGTTGAGTTGATTACATATAATGAACTCAACAGCATCTCACAGGGGGGCTTCCTGCCTCTTGGATCTAAAGGTCACACACGCATGAAGGATTTGAAAAGACAAGGTTTTTGTAATGCGTTTATTTAGGGAAGGGTTATTTTCTTTATGTAATAAGGTGGTTTGATATGTAAACCTGTAATCTGTATAATGCAAAAATGAAATCACATACTGCAACATCCTCATGACCGCACAGAACAGACTGATGACTGCAAAAAAAGAAGTCAGTCAGTCAATGCCTTCAGATCGCTTGGCTTAAAGCTTCCACAAGGTTAAAAAAGAAAGAGCTGAGTGAGCTCAACGTGTGTTTGCCTTTTCAATAGTCTGCTGATTGTGTCTAACCATATCTTTCCTCTTGACAATAGCACACACCTCAAATTGCTTCTCTGATTCTTTCTGCTCCACAGACTCTTCCAGAAATCTGCTCCGAACAGGATGAAATGGATTTCCTGATGGAGGCCCTGATTATGAGGTGCACTAGAGTTCACACATTGATTGACCCAATGCATCCTTCTTATAGCGGCTTCTGAGTTAGAGGAGCTAACAGCTGGAGCCAGATGTGGAACTTTACTCACTAGAAATCAAACCACTACTATAGATAATACAGCCTGGGGGGGGTTTTCAGCTTAATTAATTAGTCAAGGACAGTGTCTGCAGGGATTATTTTTTGATCTCAGTACAATAACTATAATATAGATAACGTAATCCTAGTTTATGACCTGTGTGTAACAAGTCTCATTCCCAATCATCTGTGGGGCATTTATGCTTTTACTAGAGTCGTTTTTAGAAAGACAAGACGTGATCCAGATCAAAGAAGATTTCCTCATTTACATTAGTCCTTCGTCCTTACAGGTTATGTAAAAAGCAGGAATGAAATGTAGTACCCCCTGGGCCGTAGCACAATACATAATAACAGTGGAAAAACAATAAAAACAAGCACAGCATAGGACACTAGGACATAAAAACAGTAAATTAAGACAAAGCAGTAAAAAGTTAGAGACATCAAAGTTTCCTCAGCCTTCATCAGCGGGGCTAATAGACCATGAAAAGGGTGAGATGGGGCCTTCATGATGCTGCAGGCTTTTCTCTCACACCTTCCTGTGTTAATGTCCTTGATGACAGAGAAAGAAACCGATCCCAGTGATGAGCTGGGCCGTCTTCACAACCCGCTACAGGGCCTTCCTGTTTGCAGCTTAACAGTTCCCATGCCAAATAGTGATGCAACAAGTCAGTATGGACTCCATAGATGTGTTTCCATCAAGCGGTTCACTTCAGTTCAAGTTCGTTACACATTAAAACTGTTATTTTCGTGTTTCCATTAGCAAATGTTGTGGATGGTACCAAAAGAACCACTCAGCGAGCTGAGCCGATACTAGAAGGTGGAGCTAAAACACTAAGTCAGGGAGAACCGTCACTAGCCCAGTTAATAATTATATATATTTATACAGCACTTAAAGCTGCAATGGGGAGAAATGGAGCAAATACGATTAAAAAAAGTTATTTTTATAAAACTATATCCTGACAGTAGTGCATGAGACGGGTAATCTGAAAAAAAATCATGTGCCTCTTTGTCCTCCGGTGCTCCTAATGGCATCTGCAAGATTTCACAGACCGGAGGAAAACACATTTTTAAAAAGTTGTATCCAGCATAAAAATACATAAACAAACAACACATTTTCTATGATTAATAACACAACACAAGTGCAGGCCTGTTAACCCAACTCTTATGTCCACGCAGCAAGTTCAGCCATGACAACATCGTGCGCTGCATCGGCGTCAGTCTGAACATCCTGCCACGTTTCATCCTGCTGGAGCTGATGACCGGAGGAGACATGAAGAGCTTCCTGAGACAGAACAGGCCACGAGCTGTACGTCCGTACTACACATTTCTGTGTGTGTCCGAGGTGTTTGTGTGGTTGACTAGACTGAGCTGTACTGTCTCCAGGGCCAGACCTCTTTTCTCATCATGCGGGAGCTGCTGCAGATGGCCAGAGACATCGCCTTCGGCTGTCGCTACTTGGAGGAGAACCACTTCATACACAGGTTTCAGATCTGCACCAGTTATTACTGCTCAGAGCTCAGTTTAAACACCACAAAAAATAAAGTGTTTGGGGTTGTAAGAATGCCCCTTTATTCCAACAAAAACATGTATAGCATTACGCCTCATTATTTCTGTTAGTGGCGTTAAAACGAATTTGCGTTATTGCGTTAACTTTGACAGCCCTAGTATTTATTCATTTGCACTATCCCTTATCAGATAAACTAAACTTAACTAAATTTTCCAATAGACCATGTTAACTGTAAACTTACAGTGGTCAACATTTTCTTGCAGCAGGAAACATGTCAACTTTTAGTTGAATGTAAATCCAGGTAAAGACTGGTTTATACCCATCTTTATGGGTACTAACAAATGTAAAACAATAAACTACGAGCTTTGCTTATCATACAGTAAATTAATTTTAATTCACGTTAGAGAGTTTAGTGCCATCATGGAGCTACATTTAGTAACACATCCTGTGTTTTTTCAGAGACATTGCTGCTAGAAATTGCCTGCTTACCTGCCCTGGACCAGAACGAGTGGCCAAAATTGGGGACTTTGGCATGGCACGAGACATATACAGGTTTGTATGCTGAATCCACATAGCAAAGCACACAGGATGACTTATACGTCTCTCATGGAGGCAGGAGTCTGGGCAGCACTGAGTTGATGTGGTAAATGGTGGACCAGTTGAAAAGCTATCTGATTATCCTCCGTGGGGGCCAGATTCAAAACGTACTTACAGAGTTCATGGCCTTGAGGTATTTGCCTTCTCCTCTGAACTAAATCAGATTTCTCTTTCTTTTCTCAGAGCCAGCTATTACAGGAAAGGTGGTCGTGCCATGCTGCCGGTCAAGTGGATGCCACCGGAGGCTTTCATGGAGGGAATCTTCACCTGCAAGACGGATACATGGTACGAATACTAAACACATGATATACCGTACTGTATACAGTAGTAAGTATGAATCCACACAGACGAACTGTTTTCAATCACAGAATCATGTGTTTTTTCTGGACAATGAGCAACTAATACCAGATGTTGCAAGTCGATTTGAAGATTTTTCATTTCTGCCAATGTCAAACCCAAATTGTTCTGACAAGTACCCCGGTGCGTAATTGCAGCTAATTCAAAAAGCCTCCATGCGGTCAGCACAAGACAAGCTGGAGAGATTGAAGTAATTTTACTACTAAACAAAACCATGCAGACCTTCAGAGAACCCGATGTCTAAAGAGCAGTATATCGCGTGAACGAGACAGCAACAGCATCTGTATTCAAGACACAGAAACAGCTGTGCAAAGAACACCGTGAGGAGCGGTGTCCAAAATCCAAACCACTTTTCAAATGATAAAAGAAGAATATTTAGCACGGGCCAAACAACAAAAGGAAACGTTTGTTTACAGAGCAAGTGATCAAGAAAAAGTCTTTATAGTTGCAATCAGGATTTTTATGTTGAGACGGAAGATTTATACAGCTGAGCTGTCCATAAAACTCAAACTTGGCGGTGGGAATATGTACCGGATAAAATTTGTATAGTTAAACTCTGATGAGGCACATTACTCCTTCTCGCTTAAAGTTGTTTAGAAGACGAGTTCTTTTCCAGCAGAACAAATGAAACAAGAGTGCTGGCTTGTGAGGCTTTCCACCCAGTTACCAGAACTCAACCGCACTGTGGGAAAATAAAGAGCAGTACTCGAAGTACTGGGGTGAGAACGAGGTGCTGTGTATCGACACAATGTTCACGTTTTTTTTTATTATTTGTAAACAAATATAATTAATGAACATTATTTTAAAAGTTTTCTGAATCTGATCTTTTGATTTACAGAATGTGATTTTACAGGGCAAACATTTCCAGAAGAATTAAATATTCAGACAAAGGCTGTGATATGTTTAAATAATATATTAATCATTTAACTAGTAATAATAATAATGGTCCGAAATGATGTAAAATTGCATAGTTTTACGTTAAAAAAAAACTTCTGCTCCTTCACTGCTCCTAAAACCTTAATAAAGCTCTGCATGCATACCTGTCTGTCTGGCTGCTGTTGATTCCAGCCTGTAGGCATCCTATAATATTTTATACTAGTGATACTTTGGGCTACAAACAGTGGTAGAAGAAGTATTCTGATCCTTTACTGCAGTAAAAGTACTAAAACTATATTGTAAAAATACTCCACTACATGTCAAAGTCCTGCACTCAAAATCTTACTTAAGTAAAAATATGTAAATATTATCAGCAAAATGTGCTTAAAGTATGAAAAGTAAAAGTATTAATTGTGCAGTAAGATGTTCCCCGTCAGTGTTTTACTATTATATCTGATGTTTCTGGGTTAATGTTACTGCTGCATTAATACTGCTGTAGATGTTTGAGGTCGTGCTACTCAAATTTAGTAAAAACTTGTAGAATCGATATCAGACAAAGTAAATAAGGCTCTAAATGCTATAAACAGAGGCTGTGCTTTCAGATTCTGGTGTCTTCAGTCTGAGGAACATGAGCAACGTTCAGCTCAGATGTTGGTCTGTCTCTCCCCCTGCAGGTCATTCGGAGTGCTGCTGTGGGAGATCCTCTCTCTGGGTTACATGCCGTATCCCTGTAAAACCAACCAGGAGGTGCTGGAGTTTGTCACCAGCGGAGGCAGGATGGATCCTCCCAAGAGCTGTCCGGGGCCTGTGTGAGTACCGACAGGAGACGAGCCTGGATGGGCACAGCTGGGAGGATTTTATGAATGACTTATGTGGAATTGATTGAACTTTCGGAAAGTTTCCTCTGCTTCTTCTTGATGTATAATCAGTGAGGATTATTATGTTATGATAATACCATTTATCTAATAGCATTACATACTTCTAGTATACTTATTTCATATAACATACAGCTTAACCTCTTCCATTCCTTGAGGGCGCCGGCGCCCCCGGCCAACTTTACTGTCTTCCAGAGGCTGTAGGAGGCTCAGTTTTAGAGCTAGGGTGAAGGCACAGATGCTAGCATGTCTGTAAAAAGGCTAAATAACAAATTTTGGTGAGGAAAAATTGGCATGGTCATTTTCAAAGGGGTCCCTTGACCTCTGACCTCAAGATATGTGAATGAAAATGGGTTCTATGGGTACCCACGAGTCTCCCCTTTACAGACACTTTATGATAATCACATGGAGTTTGAGGCAAAAACCATCCAGTTTTTTGCATGCAGTATAAATGTGTTATTTTAGCCTATTCTAAAATGGTCTCTTTAAATATTTCTGCATACTGGGGTCCCTAAACAGTGTTGGAATTACATAAATTGGGTATCACTGTAAAGCTGAGACTCTTGTGGATCCAATGAGCCCAACTGTATTCATGTGTGACGATGTTAGTCCCCATATTAGCCATTTCATATAGTGAGACCATTTTTTGAAACTTGACCTCACAGCATGATAATCACAGCATGGCTTTTTTCTATGCTGTTCCTCAAGGTCTTGATGTCTTAATGTGGTATTCTGGAGGGATTATTGATCATTTTTATCATTTCTGCTGACCTGCTATCTCCCCCTAAAGACCCCCTGTAACCCCCTAAAAAAGACAAAAACAGGTCAATGAAAAAAATTGAATGGAGGTTAAACAATATATCTGAAATGTGTGTTTGTTACTATGTATGTAGCTATCGGATCATGACCCAGTGTTGGCAGCACTGTCCCGAGCACCGGCCCAACTTCTCTACTATCCTGGAGAGAATTAACTACTGCTCTCAGGTACACTCTATACCACATTGCCATTAGTGTTAAATAAACGTAAGATTTATTTACTCTTCCTTCCTTCATTCTGTTTTATTACCTTACCCTTTCACTACTCTCTATCAGGACCCAGATGTGATCAACACACCCCTGCCAGTGGAATACGCCCCCACTGCAGAGGACGATGGCGGCACAATAATGCGTCCCTCTGACCACACCTCCACCAGCCTCACTCCACTCCTGGTGTCCCGTCCTGTCTCCCAGGCTTCCTCCCCCCAGTTGGGTCTCTCCTCTCTGGGCCTGGGTCCAACCCCTCTTCCTCCACAGCCCACCAAACCCCGTCTGCTCCTCCAGAGGACCCAGCCCGTCCACCACGAAGTGACATCGTGCCGCGAGGCTTTGGAGCCGTCCTGGGCCGAGCCCGTCCCTGCCCCTGGTTTGTCGGCGGGAGGCCACTGGCTCCACCCTGAGCCTCCTCATCACCGACCTTGCTCAAGAAACAGCTCTTCCTTGGGGAGCCAGAGGCTGAAGAACAAGACAAAGAACCTGTGGAACCCCACCTACGGTTCCTGGGTTTTGGAAAGCTTCCGGGGGAAGAAAACACTCGCTCACACTCAGTCCATGCCGCTCTCCAGCTCCGCTACCTCCACCTCCAACACTCCTCACACCTGCAACCCAACCGTAGAGAGCAACGAGGCTGGGTGCGACAGCTGCACTTCCTCAGCCCCGTCCCCGTCCTGTCAGGCTCAAGCTGTCCCGAGCACGTCCTCCCATAAGACCCCAGCAGGTGGCACCGCAAAAGCTGGTATGGACCTGGCTAAGCTCCAGAGTTTCCCCTGCGGCAACGTCAACTACGCCTACGACGAGCAAAGCTACGAGGCAGAGAGCCTACCCTTGGTTATGCCCAAAGTCCCAGAAGTCATCACAAACACCAGCTCTGCCCCCAGCGTGTCCTCGGGGACCAGCCTGGGACTGGCGTTAGGCCTCCACACCGCCTCCTCTTGCATGCCCAAGCTGCTGCTGAAGCGCCACGCCAGCTACGGACACGAGGACGTGAGGAGACACACCAAAGCTGAGAAGCCCACACGCGACCGAGACTCTGGCTTTTCTCTGTCTGAAGACCTCAGCGTTACTCCGATCTAAGAAACGGCTCACTGGAACAGGATCGATGTGAAAGTCAAATGTCACCTGGAGCCCCTTTTTTCTCACAACCTGAGACTGGATTTCTGGAACAAAAAGCATGACCACGAGGGCTCCGATACGGTCCGAGAGCCACAACATCCAATTATTAGATCTCCTGGAATGCTGGAAAATACAAACACTACTCTGCACTGTGACACAGAGAGCCAACGCTGGACTCAGAGCTCCTTCCTGGTCCTCTGGTACACTGGTAGCTGAAACACTGAAGCTGAAACACTGGACGACACGCAGCCCTGCGCTTTCTCAATGCCCGCAGCTGTAGTTGGACTCCTTTTCTACCTATTTTTTTTTCACGAAAGCTTTGGAAGTAGTATATGTTGCATTATAGTAAACAATTTGTTGGAATTTGTCAGTGTACAGTAGGTCCATAACAAGCCAAAATATTGAGCCATTGGGAAGAGAATCAGTAGAGTTACTAAAACAACTTCATTTATAATTATATGTATAATTTAGGAACTTGCGGTACGTTTCCGTGATTCTGATTTGCTTTCACCCTAAATAATGTGAAAACACTGACGCCTAATATACTGCAATAACTTCTTCGTCTTTGATGTTTTCTCTCAACACGAGGTCTTACTGGTTGTGTCCAACGCTTCCCCAGCAGATGGAGTTTGCTCAGTTGTCCACGGAGGTGTCACAAGGGGATCATAAACCCTGTTTTTATTCGAGGATGGTCTCATACACCAGAAGACACACCCAATGGGTTTGACCTTCTTAACTTTTTTTTTTTTTGGCACGCCCTGCAGAAGCTGCAGCCCAAATGCACTACCCCCCATTCAAAATGAATGGAAAAACTTGCGTTTTCGCCGCACCGCCTGATCTTGTGTGAATGCAGCCTAATGGTGTCAAATGTGAATCTTTCTCCGGCCGTCCACTGACTCCTGGTCAGTGACTTTGACCTCCCAGTTGATGCTGCTGGTTTTGGTCTGGTGTTCACAGACAGCAGACAGCCACAGAGTCACCGCTGATTTTCTGGAAACCTCACATTGAGGACAAGACTCCAGAAAGTCACTGGTCCTGGCGTAGAAGTAGTCCCGCTCTTAAACCCACTTTACATTTCTTTTTTTTGTGCAGATTAAAACAAACAACACATAATGTGTTTATTGGTGAGCTGTAGAGGTGCAAGCAGGCAGATATTTTTGACCTTTGGACAGAGCTAGACTAACCTGCTTCCCCGTTTCCCGCCTTCGTGCTAAGCTAAGCTAACCAGCTTCAGATTTACTGTGCAGACATGAGAGTGGTATCGATTTTCTCATCTAACGCTGCAAGAGAGCAAATAAGCGTATTTCTCCCCCCCAAAAAAAACAATTCCCTTAAGTTGTTAAAATAGTTTGTGGTAAGTGCTTCCTGTATGTTCTCTGCTGAGACATTTTTTTGCCAAACTACGTAGATCTTGATTTGGTTTTGCATATTTTTGACTGTTCTCTTTCCCCATGTTCCAATATTTACTTGGACTGTAGGAGGTCTCATAAACGTATAAGCGTGTAGAGTTTGATGACCAAGCAGCTGTGAAAATATTTGCTATTTTTGTACTCACACTTACACACTGGACTAACCCATTGCTTTTGTAGCTGCTTTACCATTTATTTGTATTCCTTTATGTTAATGATGGATCTGTATTTGTAGTTGATCACTGCCATTAAATACCACTGCGCTGCACCTACGGGTGCAGAGCTGGTAGTACCTATGTTTACTCAGCAGGGGGCGGTATTCAGCCTTGATATACCGAACATGCTGCTGCAGCTATCTCAGTTCAGTATTTATATGTTCAGGTTATTCTTATTTAATCAATTTGGTAGTTGTATCTGATACGTGTCTTTATTTTGAGCCTAAACATGTTTATTTTTTAGTATGTTGAATACATTTAAGGGTTCTTACTGTGTGTTTTTATGCTCAGGCCTGCTGATATTAGTGTTATTTTGGTTGCTCAACAGTCCACTCTAAAACAACATCTGTTAGAAAAGGCGTCTCACCAAAAGACTCATTTCCAAACACTCACTTTTAGCGGGAGATTTGTGCCATTTAGAAAGATGGATTACTGTGGATTTCTTTTTTACAGAGAAAGAAAAAAACACCGTCTTGCTCACAGTTTATCTTTGTTATGGCCTGGTGCATTTCATTTCACACTTTTTTTCTGTATTCTTTATGTAGCTGAGGGTGTTACGCCTCAACCAAAAATGCAAAGACATTCGATGCAATATACTGTCTTTGACACTTTCCTCTAACCTAACTGTGCCCCAAATAAATCAACATATATATTGATCTTATGTGTGAGAGTTTGATCAGTTATACAGCAGTCCTGGCTAACATATTAAACATACCACAATAGGGTTAAAAAAATAACAGTATTTGCCCTTTTTAATTCCATAGACATTTTCATTCATTTCATTTGCACCAACATCTCTGACCAAGACTATGAGGGCTGGAAGGGACACAAATTAATCGATAAAAATGGAGGTGATGAAAATGCGTGTGGTTTGAAAGATGAAGCCGTAAAAATGGATGTGAAATGAAAAATGAGAGTGATAAATCATCAAATGATTTGATTAATTTAAAGCCGATTTGACTAAAACAGTTATGATGAAAACGGAGCCATGTTACATGATTTTCCCGTCTTACATTCATCATTCACAATACAAAATTGCCATTTATCATCCTGAGGCCACTTTCCTTAAATGATAAATGGCAATTTTGTGTTGTGAATGATGAATGTAAGGCAGGGAAAATCATGAAACACGGCTTCATTTTCATCATATCACGACTGTTTTAGTTAAATCGGCTTTAAAGAAATCAAATCACTTGTGGGATGTAAGAAAATATCGACTATCGCGATATTACATTTTGCGATACCGTATCGATTCTCAAAAACGCTGCATCAATTTTTAATTAATAGTTTACATGCGAAGATTAACTCAGTCAATGCTTTATTTCATTTGCAAAGAGATTCACCCTCTCAGTGTATGTGTCCTCTCAAAGTAGAGTTATGATGTTGGATGTTTCAGGAACTGTGATAAAGGCAAGTGAAGATCCCACTGTTCTGATTGGATAAAAAAGTACAAAGATTTTATGCATATGCTGGTGTGTTCTGACAGTTTTCCTAAAATTAGATTTAAAAATGTACAATATATCGCCTTGCTTACAGTATCGCAATATATATTGAATCATAACCCCCGTATCATGATACTAATCGTATCGCCAGATTCTTGCCAACACACCTCCCTAATCACTTGATGATTCATCACTCCATTTTTCATTTCACGTCCATTTTTACGGCTTAATTTTTCAAATCACCTCTATTTTTTATCAGTTAATTTCTGTTACTTCCAACCTTCATAAACAAATGTGCTCCAACGAAGAAATTAAAATAATTACAAGTTTGATTACAGGAATAAAATCAGTGAAAGAAATGTAAATTGATATACAATAAAGAGTTTGTCAGAACAGTGACGCAGATAATACACTCTAATCATTACACAGTATGCAGTATTATATTGACAGTGTGTTGTAGTTATATGACGGAGGTCTGTGAGTTTCATACTGCCCTTTAATATTACGCTGAGGGTTAGATGGCAATAAGGAGGACTGAGGACTTTCTCCTTGTTTAAATTCATATTTCATGAGCATTCATTTCACGTCATGTCCCTGAAACTGAAATGCAGAATCCCTACACTTTCACTTCTGTTCATTTAGTAGGAAGTTGAGTTAGTGTCAGTTCATTTGCTCAATCGTTCAGTAACTAGTGACAAATTCTCTGCTCCTCTCTGTTCATTGTCTTTTCTGTCAGTGACTTTATGAAGCTCCTCACACAAAATATTCTTTTTTTTGTTGCTCTTTTTAACGTTTATCATCGAGCACCCAAAGCAAATCAACCTCTCTGTGGTGTCCATTAAAATAGTTTGACTTCCTTTCACCCATCTACAGGTCAAAGGTCACTGACCATCTGTTTCTGTAGTTATATTTTCTTTGGTAAGGGTTTCTTCGTTCGTCCCTTTGTTGCTCACGGACTCCAGAGTGTGGACGAGGTTTTCCAGCCCCCACAGGTAGCCATCCTCCCGGTTGCCTTCCTGCCAGGGAATGTCGTGGTTTAACGTCTGGCCCTCTGGTAACGCCGTGGTCTTGCCAAAGTCAATGATCCAGACCTGTGCAGTGCTCGTGTGGTCATGGATAAAGAGGAGAGAGCTGCCGATGACCTGCAAGAAACAATAAGGGTTTCATAATAGCTTCTGCTTCCACATCATCAAAATCCTAGAATATCTTTTGGAGAAGTGGTGTTCGATCCCTAAAGTAAAGTTTCAGATGAAGTTCCTGCTGCAACACTTTATTTAAGGAGTGCTTTATGTTTGTTTTTCTCATGTATAGATCAGTCGTCACCTCGTGTTGCTTGAAGAACTCGGACGTCCTCAGGACCTGCTGGATCTCCGTCAGTCTGCTAAGGTAAGACTTCTGTGTTTCAAGAAAAAAGAAAACGGTGACGGGCGGATCATAACATTACCTGAAGCCCGTGATTTCATTTCAAATCTATTTTAATCTGAATCCATGAATTAGAAGAGTTGTAACGTAAAAGGGTGTCGAAACAGCGCATATATAAACTATGTATACACCATACTAGGTTACTCAAACAGCATTAACTTGCAGTGTATATTTGCTATGTGCAGTTCAAACACTTCAAAGCTGTTTGCATTCATCACCAGTCTGTCATAAACCTTGATGTGAGAGCTGCGTCATGTTTCAGGTAAGCCCTGCGAGGAGACTGCCTTGTGTATATGCTCAGTAAAGTATGTTTTGTGTGTCCACATGCATGAATAAACAGCATATATAATGTGTGCAGAAGCGAACTCATGGCCACCTACTAAGATGTTGACGTTCCCTCCGACAAAGTCCTTGATCACCTGGATGACATCCTGCTTCGATCTGGTTTTCTTGAAGTCAGTCCGACACGTACCGTCACGTTTCTAAAAGAAAGGAAATATCACACAATTAAAGTGATTTTTTTTTTACCTGTGATTGGACTTAATGTATGTCCATTCTTCCATAATGTAATCTAAGTCAAAGTTATTTTTGGCCACTTCAGTGCTATGGAGTCATAGGAGTGTCATAATAAAGAATACATCTGTAAACATAAGAAAATCAATGTGAAAATATAATGAAGAATAAATAAAATAATATATAAGCAAATAAATAAATAAAAGTACATTTAAAAAAAATAGAAATATAAAGACAAATAATTAAAAGAATGAATAAGTAGATAAAAAAATGTAAAAATATAAAGAGAAAAAATTGTAATATTATTATTATAAATAATATATTTCCACATTTATTTATTTACGTTATACATATTCTTTTATTTATTCATCCTAATATTTCCACATTGATTTTCTTATTCTTTTACAGATGTTTATTAAAAAAAATTATTTATTTATATATTATTTTATTTATACCTCTTTATATTTCCACATTTGTTTTATTATTCTTTTACAGATTTATTCTTTATTATGGCACTTCTATGACTCCATACAGGGCAGCGCAACAAGCTGTAAACACCTCATCACCTGATAGAGATGATATTGCGAACGTATTAGCAAACAGTTACAAACCTATTTACACATCAAGCAGACATAAAGCAACATTTATTGGAAATCATGTTTCTGGCCACCTGATTAAAGTAAGTCCAATGTTGACTCTGCTTTTAGCTCTGTTTTAGTCCCTACCAACCCTTTTCATATAACACATATTCATTTTGACCCATGGTGACTGTCAAAATGTCAAGTAGAGCAGCTTTAATTTATCCATGTAATGATTTGCTAAATGCTTCTGTGCTTTTTAAATTGTGCTCATGTGTTCTACTTTCTTTGTGTCTTGTTCAACTCTACAGGTGTATTTTCTACCTTGATGCCTTCTATCCTGAAGCCCAGGGTGTGGGTGGAGCTCATGGTCTCCCTCCACTGCATGTAGCGAGGCTTGGTGACGCCTCGTTGGGAATGCTCCTCGGGAGTCGGGCCTTCGCTGTCCACCTCCATCATTTTCTTGTACAGGTCTTCCCTAGGCTTGGGCCGCTCCCGCGCCCGGACAAGGTCCTCCTCCAAGTACGTCCTGAAACAGCAGGAGGAACAAGGCCTTCAGGTGCAGGAGCTGCATGTTTACAGACTACTGTGTTCTCTGCATGTAAGTAAATAATGTTTGTTTACTTTCAGGGTTTGTCTTGCATTCACAGTTATTAAGATGTAAGTTACAAAGTTATCTCACAAAGGAAGGACTCTTTGAGATCAGCTCTTTTCTAATGGCGTTCACTCACGCAGAAAAGGTGACCGGTTCAACAAAAACGCCATGACTGAGCCGCTCAGCTGAGAGCAACATGCTGTATAAGTATTAAATTCTGCTGGTGAACAGTAGAGCAGCACACATGCACACTTTGTTGTATTCATACCAGACAGTTATGTGCAAACAGATGTGAATTTCAGTTTCAGTTTGTTCACAGTTCACTTCCTCTGCGCTGAAGAGGGAAGCTGAGAGGAGACTCCAGCGCGCAACTGTGTGAAAGTCTGAGTGTGTGTTAGTGCAACTTAGTGGTTTTGCAACTTTGTGGTTGTGAGTGTTTTTGACGAAGGGGAGTCTCCAGGGACACCCTGAGTGTGTGTGTGTGTGTGTGTGTGTGTGTGTGTGTGTGTGTGTGTGTGTGTGTGTGTGTGTGTGTAGCCTCAGAAATTCAGACAAACACACACACACACACACACACACATAGTAGACAATAAAACGATTTGTTCAAGTGTGTGTCTGTAAGTTTAGTGCACATGTGTATGTTGAACCAGAAATACAGTTCTCGTCTGTGCATGTATACATTCATGTGTGCATACATGCATATATATGTGTGTGTGTGTGTGTGTGTGTGTGTGTGTTTGTGCCTGTGCACATGATACAGCGAGGCACCCCGCCCACTGTGGCAGGAAGCCAAGCATATAGCCTGCAGTTACAACAGGTGTTCCCTTGTAGAGCAAAAACGCTTTAGGCGCCACATACTGTCACCAGGCTGCACGTCTCATTAATCCATTGCAACAGAGCATTAAATATTAACCCAAACATCAAATACATAAAAAAACATGGAAATGATCTGACATTATCATTTCAAATTAGGTTAGCAGAAATAAACTGCTAATACTGTTTGACATGTATGGAAATGAAATAGGGTTATATTTTAAAATAAATGCCTGAATATCTATTATAAGTGATTAAACGAACACCTTACTTCCTTACCTCACTCCCATCTTGCAGTCCATGACATTGGGAAGGTCAAAGTTCGCCAGCAGGTCAGTCATATGAAGGAAAGACTCTCCGTCTTTCTCCACGGTGCCGTGGTAACCGGGCACGAATGGGAGCAGCACGTCGTCCCTCAGCTTCTCGAAGCACCGCATCTCGTTCTCCGAGAACTTCTTCAGGATGTTGCCCTCGTCCGCCGCTTTGAAGTTACCTGAGATGATGAGATGAAGACCGATGCTTCACAAACCAAGGCCTACTGAAAGAGGCTGGGACTCTAGGGTATGACACATGCGCAGTGTAACCGGAGCTGCGGTCGTGCGTTGCTATTGGCTCAGTTTTGGCGAGTGCAGATCAGATTTTACTGCGCATGTGTTGTACCGCAAAGATATGACGCGTTGATGACGCGTGACATGTCCTCTTTTCACCCTCCTTGTCACAAACAGGAGGGATGAGAAAATCCAGACATTTAAAGATATAAGCCCTGATTCTGTTAGACTGCCCTGCATGCTGGAAATGACTGTAACTTCCAGTGACATTCAGTGTTTGTCTGCTGCAGGGAGATTATTATTATTAACGGAAACCAACAGATCTAAGGTCAATCATCCATGACAGAAGTCTTTTAATCCCTGTCGGTGTGGCGACGATGTTTTTTCCTCCCTTTTTTTTTAATTCCATAAAGCTGCCAGAAAGATTAAACACCACAACAATGATCTGAACAGGTCATACCTTTATGCCCGGCTAGCTGAACCCAGTTCAGTTTTCTCCTCTGCGTAACACTGAAGGGCCAGTGGACGATCGTCTTCAACTTCCACCACGGCTTGCTCTGGAGTGCAAGAAAACAAACAGAAATAAATATAATAGAACAGAATCGTGGGTCTATCTGTGTGGAAATGATCTGAGAACAGGAAGAAGTGCCGACCTCGGTCCAGCCTACACGGCCTGAATAGAAATCTGATCAAATAGGCAACTGTACCCAGTAAATCTGATGTGTGAAACCTCCAATGTAGGTCAGTTAAGTGTTATTTCTGTGGAAACTCTTATCGGCACTCAACATCTCTATTCAGCATCTCCAGCTTGGTGTGGCGGCCCTGGGCGACTGTCTAACATCAGATCACTGACATTTTCTGGTTATATTGCTTTTATATTCATGCATTTTTATTTTACACAGTATAAAGTATCTGGTACAGTCATCTAGCACTCAAACTCAAAGTGCTTGTAGAAAAGTGCAACATTTGGGGGAACAATATTTCACCTTTAACACAAAACTATTTTCAAACCAGGATTAATATCTGAACTATAGATGTCGATTTTATACAGGAAAAATGATTCAAAATTTTGTTAAAAGTCAAACTTTCTGCAAAAATGTGATGACAAATATCACGCTGCCTCTAAACACATTTAGTGCCATGCATAATTTTTCATCTTTGGTCAAAACAAATCTTAAAAATCTAAAGGTTTAACACCAAATAATAAAAGGTGACGCTGTCCTTGCTGCCGGCCTCTCAGCTCCCTCTCACTTCTCAGCAATGTCTGAATTTTTTGGTGTCATTTGACTGCAACAAATCAAAGTTTGCACTGAATCCTGAACAACAACAACAACAACAAAAAAGATGACTGACGGGTGAATTATCTTCTCTTGGCAGAGATGTTTTCGTTGTTGTTTAAGGACTCTACTCATACAACCCTCGCCTTCTCCTTGTCTCTCATTATGAACACACACACACACACACACACACACACACACACACACAAACACACACACACACACACACACACACACACACAGAAAAACACAGTAACAGCTTGCGTATTTCACAGACTCAGTAAGTCTTCACACTTGTGGAGAACTGCCTGTTTTATTCCCTCACAGAAAACTGACCACATCTCAAATAACACACACTTCTATACTATCATCTGAAATATACTTCTAAAGAAAAACTGTGAATACACAAAGTCCCAGGCGTTGGAGAGGAAAAGCAGTGCATGTTCTTAGATCCTATCTTTAGGCTTTGGAGAGGTCATTTTGTTCTGCGTGCTCTGATTGAAACAGGAAATGAAACAGGGACTCGTGTTAGTGAAACACAAAGCTCTGCAGCAGCCAGCCAAGTCTCTGCTAAATGTCAGGGGATATGCTTCACTTACTGTAGTGCTCCTTGTTTACTGATAATATCGCACTGTGAAGGTGTTCCACAAACGAGCATTTGTTTTATTGCTGCGAGCATTTAACTTTACCGGCTGGTCAATTAACTTAATTAATGTTACCGGTTGATTACATACAGAATAGAACAGAATAATAAACTGTAATAGAAGTCTGGAGTTTTATCCACGGACTGAGAGGGAATAGAAACTTGGATGTGATCTCTGAGTTTTGATGTAAACATGACGACCCTGCAGCACCACACGGCCAATATTTATATTTCACACATAGTCTGACATTGAAACTTCAGGTTGTTCACAGCACGCTGTCCCAGCCAGCCTTGATGACAGAAACCACAAGAGTTTGTACTGATAACACTCGGAAATAACAGGTCTGCTTACTGTATGAAGCAGAGTGCATCATTCAGATACTTTACTTAGTAAAATATTGGATAATTTGACCGCTTTGGGCCTTGAACTGCTGACAACTCCTACTTGACCTTCAATTACACACTGTTACTATGAGGCATCACAAGCCAAAATGGTTGAGTGTCACATTCTCGTTCCCAGGGCGTCAAACTCTGAGGCTTTGTTACACTTCAGCACCGGTAAGAAAACGCACCGAGCGTTCCATTAACTACAATCTAGACCTGTCCGCGGCAACAGTTATCGATCCGAGAGAGTGCGCCGGGAGTGTGGTGACGTAGTTTAAAGAGCGAAAGGAGGTGGACGGGTCCAACAAACACAAGTCTTTCATCCACGAGACCGCTGTTCATGTCAATTTCACGATACAATCAGCTGTTCGTTCGTGTCCCGTGTTCACAACGTTCAGCGTCATTTTCACTGTACAAACGTAGTAGTTTTAAGCCCAACCATGTTGTTCTTTCCTAAACCTAACTATAGTGGTTTTGATGCCTAAACCTAAAGTGACGCCAGAGTCCGACATCAGAACTGCGTCTATACTGTAGCAACAGTCTTTTATACATAGCAGTGAAGTAACAGACCGTAAAACGCCGTGATTGACCTATCAGAATCAAGTATTCAACACAGTCGTGTAATAATAGAAAATATTGTTTTTTTACTATAGATACACCATTAAATAATAGAAAATGTTATTTTTTTTTATGTAGTTACACAGTTAAATAATAGAAAATATTTAGTTTTTTTACTGTGGGCACACTGTTAATTAATACAAAATTTCAGTTTTTTAATTACGGTACAATCCCCGGGTAATGAGCTGCCAGTACTTTTTCGGTTATTTTACGGATTTTTTTGCTAAGAGTGTGTCATGAGAACGTGTTGCCCTGTCTGTCCCTTGTATTTCTCTGTGTTTTCCTGTCCTGCCGTGTCCCCTGTTTGTCTCTTTGTGTTTGTGTGTGACGTTCATGTCCTGCCACACACTCTCCTGGCTCCTGGATCTCTGCTCACCTGCCATCAATCGTGCTCGTCGCCCCTCCAAGTCTGCTCACCTGCCTCTCATCATTCATCAGCCTCGCAATATTTCAACCCCGGCTCTTCACACATCTTCTGCCAGATCATAGTCTCCGAGGTATAGCTACTCGCTTCAAGCCTCTAGTTTTATGTTTGGGGAGCACTATTCCTCGTGTTGTTTTGGATCCTGGCATTAACTGTTCCTTTCCCAAGTGCCTCAGGCTCATCCGCCTCTACTACAACATCTTGTAGTGTACGGTTTAGCTGTGAAATGAGGAAGTTTGCTCCGGCTGGTGGGCGGTGCTTGGTATTTCCTCAACAGATCTCAACATGGCTGCCGGGTCACAAACTTTCTCATTTTACAGCTAAACAGTACACTACAAGATGATTCTGAAAACATGTGAGGAGAGAAATAGGCATTACAGTTACAGAATATTGATTCATATTTGATAAGCGCTGCCTAGTTTGACCACTTGCGAGTGATTGACAGCTGCTCAGAGACGGTAAGGCTCCAGCTCGGCTCTGATTGGTTGTTTTCCTCCGGTCTGTGAAATCTTGCAGATGCCAGTTGGAGCACCGGAATGCACATGATTTTTGTCAGATTACCTGTCTCATGCACTACTATATAGTGAACGTTTAATTAAAATAACTTTTTTTTAATCATATTTGCATATATCGCACTGCAGCTTTAAGTACAGAACTTGAGTAAATGTACATATTTACTTTCCACCACTACTTAATACAAAGATAAACAGTTTTATTTACTCCCACAAATTAAAGGGAACCTGTTGTTTGCTCTGTGCTGTCAGACAGACACACCTTTTCTTGGTAACACGGGGCCTTTTGTGTGTGTGTGTGACAAACTAGCTGACACATCACCACGCTGATCTTAACAGTCAGAGTATTCATCATGAGCAACACAGACCACTGAAAGCAAAATTTGAAAGCAACCATGCATTTCCAAGGAGTGAGGAGAACAAACGGTGAGACATGAGATGTGACTCACTCAGCCAACCATTATAACTCACGCCTTCCATGTTAATACTTGTCATCTTGAAGTGCTGATGGGACGTAAACCACTGCGAGACGATCACATTATGACGAGCCTGTTTGTCCACCTGTGTGTGTGTTTTCTCTCCTCTGCTGCATTTCCATTAAAAAAAAGCACTTTGCTGTGCAGATTAAACCTGCAGTAGGGAGAGTGTTTTTGGCATCATCGGGCAAAAACTCCATAATAACCTTTCAGCATATTGTAGTTCAGGTGTTCTGAGAGAAAACTAGACTTCTGCTCCTCCTCATGGCTTTGTTTTCAGGCTTTAAATGATGGGAGACTTTGGCCAATCACAGGTCATTTCAGAGAGAGCGTTCCTATTGGTTGTGCTCCGGCTGGTGGGCGGTGCTTGGTATTTCCTCAACTGTTCTCAACATGGCTGCCGCGTCACAAACTTTCTCATTTTACAGCTAAACAGTACACTACAAGATGTTTCTGAAAACATTTGAGGCGAGAAATAGTTATTACAGTAACAGAATATTGATTCATATTTGATCAGCGCTGCCTAGTTTGTCCGCTTGATCGGAGTTTGCGAGTGATTGACAGCCTCATAGACGGCAAGTCTCCAGCTCAGCTCTGATTGGTTGTTTTCCTCCGGTCTGTGAAATCTTGCAGATGCCGTTAGGAGCACCGGAGGACACAGAGGCACATGTTTTTTTTTTCAGATTACCTGTCTCATGCACTACTGTCAAGATATAGTTTTATAAAAATAACTTTTTTTAATAATATTTGCTCCATTTCTCCCCACTGCAGCTTTAAGTGTTGTATAAATATATATAATTATTAACTGGGCAGGAGAAAGAAAAAGAAATGACTATATAAATGAGAGAGAGAAAGAAGATGGGTGCCGGTAAACACTATGTTTGTCCAGATTTCAGATTACCTGTCTCATGCAATACTGTTAGGATATAGTGACTGTTTTACAAAAATAACTTTTTTTAATCATATTTGCTCCATTTCTACCCAATGCTGCTTTAATCTCTATTACACACGCTGTAAAGTGTGAACTAGCACACGCTAAGAAACAAGACTTCCTGAAGTGGTTCTAAATGTCAAAGGCCAAACTGGCTACTGACCACAGAAAAACATCATTACACAATGACATGTTAGCCTGTGCTGTGTGTGTGTGTGCGTGTGCGTGTGTGTGTGTGTGTGTGTGTGTGTGTGTGTGTGTGGGCTGAGGGGGCAGAAGCACTGAAGTGGCTATTTTCAGAGGTGACACCACCAACATGTTTCCATTAGACGTTATGATGCCTTAAAGAGCCAATAAAGAGCCAGAGCAGACTTTTATTTGACAAAGCCTTCAAACTGAGCCTCAACTGATTGGACAACTACTCTCAATCTCTCTCTCACACACACACACACACACACACACACACACACACACATGCACACAAACACACGGGTTTAACAGGCAATGTGTATTCAGTCTGTTTAAAGTAAAGTGACAGCTACAGACCTTGTATGGAGAAGGCAAAGAGCAGTGCACCATTAAAACACACACACACACACACACACACACACACACACACACACACACACACACACAACGAACCTGAGTGTAATGTGGTGACAGTGTAGACAAGAAGCAGATTATGTTAAGAGGTGACTCGCGAGTAACAGCTGCAAAAATATGTGTTCAAATCTGAATGTAGAATATCAGAATTTGTGCACCTGAAAGGTAAAAAACTGCACTATTTGCATGCACACGCCTCGAGTAAAAGCTTTATCAGCCAAGAATGTCAAACAAACTTCCACCCTCAGCGTCTACTGAAGTAAAGGCCGATCCTTCAACGCTAGTGTGTGTTTGCTGAAGGAGGGACGCCCAACGATAAAGGTGACATGATCTGACATTTAACATTATTATTAGTTTTAATGTGCATAACATGCACAAGAGGTATCCACTCCATAGCCTATGCTATAAAAAAAAAAGATTATTTATATAAAAGATGCCACTAAGAATACTGAAGACATGAAGCTGTGTCTTTATCATCATTTAATTTGCACCACGTGGCCTTTAAAATAATTTGCAGTAAACAAAATTATGTGTCACTTTGCCACACGGCAAAGGTCATCAGCAGCTTCTTGGTGTTCACCCAGCAGCGCGTGGGATCATTAAGGCGATGTGATCTGCCATCAAACATAAAGAGAGATGATGTGATTTCAGTGGGGACAATCACATTTCCTCAACAATTATCCTGCGCTCTCTCGCAGAGAGCTCAAGGTTGTTTAATCTTTCTTGATTTTCAGCAGCTCGACTCTGACCGCCGGTACATCTGACAACTGAGATTTCCCAGATCTCAAGTGCAGAACAGATACAAAAATAACTTGTGAAATGAAGAAGTGACTAATTTCCCATGACAAAGAAAAGTTTTCGCTGACCTTATAAGACATGATTATGGGACTTAAACTAAACTAACTGAGCAAATACTAACAGTAATTGTCTCCTCTCTGCAGTCACAGATCCCAGAGGTCCTCTGTGAGGAAGTAGTTTGCTGGTTGTTTGTGTGCTGCTGTGCTTCACTGTTTCTTGTTTTCAAAACATCAGCTCTTTACTGTAACTCGTGGGTAATTATAGCAAGGGATGCAGATTAGAGAAGATATACAGTACACAGGAGGTCAAAGATGGCAAAGTGAGATGTTTTTTGTCAGTAAACATCCGGTCGATTCTCATTTATATTTACTGCACAACCTTTTTAAATTACAGTTTATTCATTTTGCAATTAATGTCCGACTGTCTACAACAAATTATTTTATATTTTGTAACTTCTGCACTATTTTATGTCTATATATTCTCATTTTTAATTGTGTGATTTTCTTTTTTATACATATTTGTATGAGCATTGTTGGAGGGAGTCTCAACTGCACTGTTACTGTTGTGCATATGACAATAAAGAACTTCCATTTAGGAAGACATGTAGTTGATTTATTCATGCATTATATAATATTTATGTATCCAGGGATGGAGCAGAGACTTTTGAATTATTTTATACAGTGTGACTGGGACATATCATAAACTATTCGCTGGTAAACCTGCAAGTGACCCATGAAAACTCAAACTAATATGTCCCTCTTGAAGTCTTGATCTTTACTCACCTCTCCGGCGTCCACCAGGTGCTCTAAAGTGATGATGCCTTTGCTTTTGCTCTCGTTGTCGCTGAGTAAATCATCCTCGGACTCCACGACGGAGGACCCCGTGGAGGAGATGGAGGAGTTGGACAGCTTCCTGCGCAGGGTACCGTCCACAGCATCATCCCAGTCCTCCTGCTGCATCTCCCGGGAGGAGCCGCCTGCCTCCGGGGTGATGGTGACCTGCGGTACCCGGGGCGCATCCATCACAGTCGGCGCTCCGGTTGTTTGAGCGGCTTTCTGAACGAGATCATCGCAACCTTTCCCGGTTGTTCTTCGCTCTGAACGCGACCCCTCGTTTATCCCAGAAAGCCCGACGTCCTTGGAGCCCTTTCTCCTGCACTCTTTGGGCATCAAATCCGCCGTGAGAGCGCACGAGGAGAGGCGCATTCAATTCAACCTTCAAATCTGGTCATTTCACTTTTTGAAAGCTCAGTGTTCAGTCGGTCCTCTGCGGTACTTCCTCGTCGCTTGTTGTGTGTGTTTTGGCACATTAAGAGCGTGTGTCAGCCTCTCTGCTCTGTGCGTACTGATGGAAAGGGGAACCCCTCTCTGCTGCTGGCGTGGCGCCGGCGCACTCACACAACTGTACAAAGCTTATTATCTTCCGCATTGCCTCTCTCGCTTCCTGACTGAAAACCAGCTGACAGGTTCAGTTTTCTGATAGTTACACACTTTCTTGTCTCTCTTAATTTGTTTCATTGGCTTTAAAATATAACGCACGTCTGCAACGTTCAAAAGCTCCAAACTGTGCTTTACTTAAACACAAACAGTGCCATTAACCGCTTTATTTCCACTCTGTTTATTTCTAACAAACACTGCTGACAGTGTGCGGAATTTGTATATATTTTGTATATTTTTAAAAGTGTGTCATTATTGAAATCTAGCATCATAAGAGGTAGTTTAGAATATTTAAAATGAGTTTTGAATGTTTGGCTGCCCTTACAAAAAAGAAGTATACCTCAAGTTTATTTTATGAAGAAATAGTTGAAGTATAATCCCAAGTATACTTTATGTAATACGTATACTAATATCAATGTCCTAGTAGTACACTGGCCGGCCAATAGAGGGCGCTAGGGCGCCGCCCTCCCTGAGCCAGACAGTCACACACACAAAAAACATTACTACTACTACTAATAATAATAATAAATTATACAAATTGTCAATATTTGTGTGTTTTAAATATTAAATGCACCCAGTAATATGTGTAAAATATGATAGAAAATCATCTGAGCAAAAGGCATCACAATTTAATTGAGACCAGTAAATTAATTGTACTGTTCTTGTTAACTGTATTTTATGTAGTATTAATATTTGTGGATGTGTTGTGGTTGTGCCTTTTGAGTAAGGCGAGAGAGTTTTGAAGCAGAAGTTTTGCTGGAGTTTACCATCTCTACACCTCAGAGTACTTGAGTCCATGTTTGTGTACATTCAGATGTCCGAATAGCTTCAGGACTTAACAGCAGTATAACACCGGTATTACTAGCTCTACACCCCAGAGCACTAGAGTCACATGTTTATGTACATTCAGCATTCATTCAATAGCGGCATCAAATTAAGTAAACATTTCTATTACATGTTATATTGTTATATTACATTATTATTGTATCACATGTTTATTATTGTATTATAGTACATGCAGTGGTGGAATTACTCAGATCTTGTACTTCAGTAAAAGTAGCAATACTACCATGTAGAAATACTCTGTTACAAGTAAGGGTCCTGCATTCAAAATCCTACTTAAGTAAAAGTGCAAAAATATTAGCATATGAATAAACTTAAAGTACCAAACATAAAAGTACACATTATGCAGAATAATGTATATTATTTGATTATACTTATTGATGCATTAATGTGTTCATCACTTAAATGTTGCAGCTGGTAAAGGTGGAGCTCATTTTAATGACTTTATATACAGCTGGGTATTTTAATCTATAATAATACATCATTTATTCTTTTAATACATCCATGGCCCAGCCTGATTAGTTCCACCTGTTTGTAATCATCCTGCCTTCCTTTCTGTATTTAAGCCTGCGTTCCCCTGTGTCTTTGTCAGTTCGTCGTCACTCCTGCCTGGTCTGCCTTGTTTGCTTTGTCTCCTGTGATAACCCTGCTATCCTGCCTGTGTTCCTGGTGTTCCTTGTGTTGGTTCGTACTTTAGTTTTTTTGGTGTTTTGTTCCTTTGTACGTTGTTTCCCCTACCTGCATTTTTTTTTTTTTGTTGCCTGCTGGATTTATTCTTTTGTACTTTGTTCCCCTCCCTGCATTTTGGGTTTTTGATGCTTGTTGGTTTTTGTTTAGAGACTTCAGCTTCATTATTAAAGTGGCAGTATGAAACAATTTTTTGGCATAATTTGGCAAAAATTCCATAATAACCTTTCAGCATATTGTAATTCAAGTGTTCTGAGAGATAACTAGACTTCTGCTCCTTATCATGTCTCTGTTTTCAGGCTTTAGAAAAATGTAGCCCGTGACGGCAGATTTTGACTAATCACAGGTCATTTCAGAGAGAGAGAGCGTTCCTATTGGCTGTGCTCCGGTCATGTGATTACAATATGCTGAAAGGTTATTATGTAATTTTTGCCAAATTATGCCAAAAAATTGTTGCCTACTGCCACTTTAATCTGGCTGTCGTTGTGAATAGGAATCACCCCCAGTCCACTAGGTGGCGTTAATGCGCCAATAAGGTGGTTTGCACAGCGCCAACAAGCAGAGAGAAAAAGAATGATGTTCTTTGGTTCTGGTAAACAGTAGCAGAGTGAGACCTCTCATTTACAGTCTCTGCTAAAGGGCAGCTAGCCCGGTGTCTCGTGGTTTTATTTCTCTCATTGAGCCTGTCACCCTGAAAGCGACGCGATGTTCGCCGTCAGAAACGCTCTCCGTCTCGGCTCCAGGCTGTCCGTCCCCGCGGCGGCACGGAGAGGCTGCGCCGGGGCGGCCGGTGCCATCCCGGTGGACGACGTGGTGAACGGACTCACCGACGACCAGATACAGGTTAGTTAGCTTAACGAGCAGCACAAAGTTACACTTACCTGCGCAGATAAGCAGCTAGCGATAAAACAGAAAAAAACACTCATAGAGTCACATTAAACAGAGCTAAAGCACGGTGTGGGTTTAAACAGTTTAACGGACAAAAGAAGACGGTTATTTAAGAACGTTGTGCAAATGACGTCACCGTTAGCTAACCGTTGGCTAACCGTTAGCAGCTAACGTTAAGCTAAGCAAACACTCGACCTCTAGCTTAACGTAACTTACTGTTACTCTATATCAAGTTCTTATTTAATCACTAAAGCAAGTGGCACTAATATCTTCTCCAAGGGGGCAGCGATTTAAGCTTAACCACTTAGATTTACCACAATTTAGCCCTGCTAGCTATAAAAGCTACCAGCTAAGTCCTCGTAATGGAAAGGTAGTTTGGGGGTGAAAGGCTCATTGAAACATGCTTTCACATCAAGGTGTATGAACTGAACGCAAGGTGACAGCAGGTGAGTGACACCTGTCACCTAGAGAGAGAGACAGCCTGGATACTGGACAGAGGCAGCGGGGGGGGTGGGGTTCATATGAAGGATTTGATTGGGTGAAAGTGGCTGTCCTCCACTCCTGGGTGTTATTAAGTTGAATATAGTCAGTTAACAGATTTCTGCATGAATGTGTAATATCTCAGCACATTCACCTGTAACTCAAACAACACAGTGTCTCAGTCTGTCATGCAGTCAAATGAAGGAGGAACATAGGAACATTAGAGGCTGTAGCAGGTTCAGTTTTAGAGCTAGAGTGAAGGTACTGAAGAAGAAGAAGAAAGGCACTTTATTAATCACCGAGGGGAAATTCAATTTTTCACTCTATTATTTACAGATACATAGTACACACATGCACAATACAGGACCTAAGTTATATACATGCATTTAATGGAGAGATGTCAGAGTGAGGGGGCTGCCCCTGACAGGCGCCCTGAGCAGTTGGGGGTTTGGTGCCTTGCTCAAGGGCACCTCGGCAGTGCCCAAGAGGCAAACTGGCATCTCTCCAGCTACCAGTTCACCCTCAGTACTTGGTCCATGCGGGGACTTTAACCGGCGACCCTCCGGTTCCCAAGCCAAGTCCCTATGGACTGAGCTACTGCCGCCCCCAACTGACATCAACTAGAAAACTTAAGGGATCCATTGGTAGCAATCATAAAGGGGTCCCTAGACCTCTGACTTCAAGATATGTGACTGAAAATGGGTTCTACGGGTACGCACGAGTCCCCCGTTTACAGACATGCCCACTTTATGATAATCACATGCAGTTTTGGGCAAAAAACATGCGTTTTTTTTCCATGCAGTATAAATGTGTTATTTTCGCCCATTCTAAAAATGATGTTTGAATATTTCTGCATACTGGGGTCTCTAAACAGTCTTGAATTATATAAATTGGGTATGACTGTAAAGCTGAGGCTCTTGTGGATCCAATGAGCCCAGTTGTATTCATGTGTGATGATGTTAGTCCCCATAGTAGCCATTTCATTGTAGTGAGACCATTTCTTTTAAATTTGACCTCACTGTATAAAATGACCTGTGGTGACCTCTAGGATAATCACAGCCTCGTGAAACTTTACAGCCACAAACTAGAGACCCAGAGCATTCAGAGGATGACAGTAAGGGGGTTTATAAGCAGTTTCCAGAACAGAAGTGCTCGCCATCCAATCGATGAAAATTCAATTCATGCAGAAATCTCCAAATGTCAAAAGGTTTTGATACCAAATCACAGCATGGCTTTTTCTACGGTGTTCCTCAAGGTCTTGCTGTCTTAATGTGGTATTTTGGAGGGATTATTGTTCATTTTTATTCATTCTTGAGTGGTAAAAAATGGTTAAATTTATCACCAAATCTATGTAACTATCAAATGGTGTCAACCCAAAAATCGCTGCAACAACTTATGAGACATAATAGAGCATGGGGATGGTCATCTTATACTTTGATCATAATGTCCTAAGCTCTTATACACTTTTACAATTCATTTTAAATAATTAATTAATTCATGTTTATTTCTGATTTATGACTAGAACAACTTGACGCAGTGCTGAGCTGCATCTCAAATTAATCTTCAGGTTCTCAGCATTCAGATGATGCACACGAATATGTGACTTCTATTGTTGACCTGCTATCTCCCCCTAAAGACCCCCTGTACCCCCCTAAAAAAGACAAAAACTGGTCTATTGTGGGTCTCAGAGGGTTAATAAACTAATAACGCAGATGAATGAGTTATATTAAAGTCTATTGTTTGTGTTGTGCATTTTAAACAGCTCAGGCAGACGGTTCGTAAATTCTGTGTAGAAAAGATCGGGCCTCTTGCTGACGAGATCGACAAGTCAAATGAGTTTCCAGGAATGCGGGTGAGTTATTGTACACCGTATCTGTAGTTTCCTGATTGAGTTGTATAGTTCAGAAAGTCATGAATATGATCCACACTTCTGCTGTGCTGTATCTCACATGGGAGTTGTGTATTTCCACATGTAAATTTACCTTCAAATCTAGAGCAGGATTTCTGCCATGGTAACTTTTTGCGTTGTCTCTCCACCAGGATTTTTGGAAAGACATGGGGGAGATGGGACTCCTTGGGATCACTGCTCCAGGTAAAAACACCGTCATTCTATGTTTAGAAGTAGTTGCACTACAGCTACCTATAGGAAACTGGTCTTCTCTTTTTTGTAGCGTTTTAAAGTGAATTTACTCTCTACATCTCTTTTCAGAGGAGTATGGCGGCACAGGTTTGGGCTACCTTGATCATGTTATTGTGATGGAGGAAATGTCACGCGTCTCAGCAGCCATTGCTCTCAGTTACGGCGCCCACTCTAACCTCTGTGTCAACCAGATGGTACGCCACGGCAACGAGAAACAGAAGGAGAAGTACATACCAAAGGTCAGGACCAAAACAGCTCATGCTTTACATTATAAACTGTTTAGAAAATACATAAAAAACACAAAGTATTATGGATTAGATTCTTTATTCTCATCACGGTCTTTCCTGTTTCCAGTTAATGACAGGAGAGCACATAGGAGCCCTGGCCATGAGTGAGCCCAATGCCGGCTCTGATGTCGTATCCATGAAACTCAAAGCCAAGAAGCAAGGTAGGACTCCCACTGCATTACGCCCGAGCCACACTGCCTGCGTGAGCTTCGCGTGACGGCTACCTCGCTGAACTGCTGCTTCTCTCACGCATGTAGGGATGCGCCGATCCGACTTTTCGGTCTTGATACCGATAGTGATACCTGGGTTTTGGGTATCGGCCGATACCGAGGACCGATCTGATACCAGTGTTTAATTAATAAGTTATCCCACACTGTGTGGAAGTGACTGGGGTTATTCTGTTATGTGTGAGGCAACATCAAGCTTAACTTTAACATTGTTTTCCTAACTGCGTAAAACAAAATGTAACAAATAAATACATAGATATACATACATTTAATTGTTATTTATTATTAAAATAATAAATCACACACCTTGTAAAAAATCTTCAAAATTAACCGGAATTACAATTCAGGTGTAAACCTTTTTAATGCAGCAACAAATTGGTCAAAACTTAAACAGGAATTAAAATTCTAGTATATAATGTATCATTGCCTTTATGTTTCTCAAATATATAATAATATCAAAGAAAATGTAAAGGTTCGTGTTGACAGAGATGGAAATATACTGTAGTTGTTACGTACTTTGACGGATGCACCACTAAGTGAGTGTCGGAGGGTGTGATCGCTTGGTGGCTGCACCTTTTTTGTCTTTGGACTTTCTTAATGCTTTGTGAATACTGAATTTGATTGTAAGTTTAATTATAGTGTTAAAAAGGCCGCCTGTTGCTTTAAGACTGGGGACTGAGAAGCCAATCGCTGGCCGGCAGAGTAGTGTTTGGTTTGCACTGGTTTAACCAGAGAGACTGAGATGTTTTCAGGATGACAGGATTTATTGTTGAGCTGTGACCTTTTTATGAGAAGGTAACAAACTATTAACTAACCACAATCGCAGGTCTGCACTCTTGCACCATCTGTCTGTTAACCTGTGAATAACATTTCAAGATTTTACCATGGATCCAGACATATGGCTTTAAAATCTTAATTCTGCAGTGTGACTCAGTTTTAGTTCCACTTTATTTCTATTTTGACTTTGTATTATTCTACAGGCGACTACTATGTTCTGAATGGCAACAAGTTCTGGATCACAAACGGGCCAGATGCCGACGTCCTTATTGTTTATGCAAAGACAGATCCCGAGGCCTATCAAAAAGGCATCACAGCTTTCATTGTTGAAAAGGTAAATCCAGTCAAGTGAAGACGTATTCTTCGTCTGCTCTTTTGGGAATCAGCCTTGCATTTTGTCAAATGAATATGATACAAAATCATGCAAAAGGAGCCTGAATCACAGCAATTAAAAAGAAGTTTGTGCACATATGTGTTTTGTAGGGAATGCCTGGATTCTCGACAGCACAGAAGCTCGACAAACTCGGCATGAGGGGCTCCAACACCTGCGAGCTGATCTTTGAAGACTGCAAAGTCCCAGGTGCGTTTAAGTGCCGACTCTGCCTCATGTTCACTCGTGTAAAAACAGGAGAATCGATAGATAATGTTTTTGTTTTGGCCCATTTCTTTGCATGTGTGTTGTGTGATCCTTCAAACTGATTTTGTTTGTAATTTATTTTGTTTGTTTGTTGTAGAGGAGAACATCCTCGGTCCGTTGAACAAAGGTGTTTATGTGATGATGAGCGGCTTAGATCTGGAGAGGCTGGTGCTTGCATCAGGACCTATAGGGTGAGTTCATATCAGAAATAAGCTTGAATTAAACTGTTTGATAATGGGGACATTGCTTAGATTGTTAATACAAATAATACATAAAATGTAATATGCTGGGGGTCATCTTTGTGTTATCTAATGTATTTGTTACACATTTAGCTACTGTTTTGCATAGTGCTGTCTGTTATTTGCCTGAATCCAGTCCACATACTAGGGGTGTCACAATTCGATTTGATTTCGATTTAAACATGCCATTGATAGACTGTGGAGTCTCGATTCGTACAGATCAACAGATCATTGGTTTTATGTCCTGACAACTATCTTTTTCAAATTCTTCTTTAAAAAGAGAGGCTAAATGGTATCGAGCGTGATATTTTTTTTTGGGGATGTACCACACTAAGGCCATATGGTCAAATTTAAATCATTTATTTAATATTTAATAACAATAACTTATTTCACCAGTTGATACTGTTGGTCAATTAGGGAACAAGCTGTTAAACAACAAAATGAAGCTTGACTAGACGGCAGGAGGGAACTTTACAACAACAATTGGAGTTTCTCAGAGTTTACGAGGTACACCTGAACACACCATATGACTTCCCTGTCGGTGCCCACATGCTGTACTGTACAAAGCGATGTATTACGCAGTTGATTTTAAGTGGAGATACCGCAGCTGAAATCACCAAACAGATTACTGAGTGCAGTTTTCTTTGGTTGCTGCAGTCTTTAAATCTTCTGCAGCCTACAAACTAACTAAGTAACAAAGAAAGTGGAGCAACATTCTCGCCACGCCAAGCAACACAACTCCATCTTACAAAAAAAGGCAAGCCTAGTTATCAAAGCCATCCTACTGACGCTGGACGGTTTTCAGTGGTTGCACAATAAATGGCAACATGCAAATAATTAAATGAATATAATGTCAGCTTGTGATGAAAAAAGAAATATGCTAGCTGCTAGTGTACAGTCCATAGCAACCGCCTTAGTATGTGCAGGAAGGACGGGCCTATTTTATTGTGAACATCATTATTAATTAATAAAAAAACAAATGGAACGTGTCTATAACTTTCATGATGTCAAACTTGATGACTGTTTTCTAAAAGCAATTGTTCAGCCGTCTTTAACATTATCGTGACTTTTCAGCATCATGCAGGCAGTGTTGGACCACGCTGTTCCCTACCTGCACATCAGAGAAGCTTTCGGACAGAAGATCGGACACTTTCAGGTTTGACCTTCACTTTTCACTTTATACAAAAAAGTAGAGTTTGAAAAGTCACTGTAAACATGCTTTGTGAATATAAGACCTCTAGTGTGAAGCTGGCAGCTATAGAATGTAAAACTGTGAATTGACTTGAGTGAAATGAACGTAATGCTTTATGTTAATGTGTTTGCAGCTAATGCAAGGCAAGATGGCTGACATGTACACCAGGCTGAGCTCCTGTCGGCAGTATGTGTACAATGTCGCCCGCGCTTGTGACAAAGGACACTTTAGTGCAATGGTGAGAGGATGTTTTTTTATCTACTCCTGCAGTACCCTGTTTAGAATTTTTTTTTTAAATTTTGCTACAAAACTTCCACTTCAATCATGAAAAAAAAAATTTAAAAAAGTATTTGGAGCGTGTCTCAATGCATTTGTGTGAATTTTTCTTCTTTTAACTTCTGTAAATGTGTGTGTGTGTGTTTTATTTATTTTTTTAATATTGCATTGTTGATTTATAGAAAAAATATGTTTTTAAATTATCTAAGTGGGTCTCCTTGAACAGTGTTAAATACAGTTAATTCTTTAATGTTTAAGGGGTTTTTAATGGCAACATACTACATATCAAAATGTTAATCTCAGAAAATGATTTGAAGAGCTTTGGGGAAAAAAAGAGTCATCAGTGACCTGTAAACATTTATGTCATGTTATGTCATATTGTCATTTGGTGGTTATGTATGTGTTTGACTTTGCATATTGTGGTAAAATATTGTTTAATTGATTGTATTTTGCATAAAAAGTTTAAAATGCCTCAGACTTAACATGATGGAACTCAATGAAGAATGAAAGATATTTTATCCTTCGGCACTCCTTAAGTCAGCATCTTATTTTACTTTAAACTGTACTACCATTATATCCCCCCCACCACCACTGCACACAGTGACCGTGCTGACTTGCGTTGTCGTTGCAGGACTGTGCCGGAGTGATCCTGTACTGTGCGGAGAACGCCACCCAGGTTGCTTTGGATGGCATTCAGTGTTTGGGTAAGTGCCAAGAAACTAAGTTGCTCAAATGAAAACTGAACCTTTAAATAAAATCTGTAGAGTACTTTCCAGTGGGAATTACTTTATTTCAGTCAGGAGAATCTATTTTATGGACAAAAAGCATTGCTGATGCAACATAGAGATTAGATTCTGATGAAGACTTCATTTGGGGTTTATTGACCCCCCCCCCCGGTTTGCCGTCCTCACTGATTCTGGATGGAGTCTTGTTGCTGGTGTGAAGGTGATGAAGGGGTTTATTTCACAACAATGACCTGCTAGCTGTACATTATCCCGCTTATTACACGGGTACTTGCTTAAGAAATCAATAATTTGACACAAAAACGGTCCGCCAGAGTCCGACATCAGAACTGCATCCATAGCAACGGTCTGTTATACATAGCAACGGTCTGCTATAAAGTAATAACAGACCGTAGAACGCCGTGATTGACCAATCAGAATCGAGTATTCAACAAAGCTGTGTAATAAGCTTTGAGAAAGTGAGTGCACATGACATATTATCTCCTTGTTTTTCCCAGTAAATGCTTTAATTTTACGGTATTTTTTTGTGCACAGAATGTGATCATTTTTCCAAACAAATTACCATGTCAAGTTAACTAAATGTAAATGGATTTCTTTCATATTTTTTCTTTTTATAATCTCAGGTTCACGTTGTAGTTGGCTGACTATTGTATTAATGTGTTAAATTACTCTGATTATTTTTGTTGAGTGGTAATATATATGTAGATGAATTAGGCTTTTGATAAAGTATGATTAGTTATTATTATACTTCAGATGTAAAATACACATTGGTTGAGGTATCAAGCCATGCAACACAAGTTTTATCAGCAGCAACTGACAAAGATGTTAGGAGCTCAGGGACTCCTGTAGTGTGCATTTTATATCTGCAGTATGTGCACTCTGAAGCAACCGGCTCCGTTACTGCATACTAACTTTAATTTATGTGCCACTTGTCAACAGGTGGGAACGGCTACATCAACGACTACCCCATGGGGCGATTCTTGCGCGATGCAAAGCTGTATGAAATCGGCGCCGGCACAAGTGAAGTCCGCAGGCTCATTATCGGACGAGCCTTCAACTCCATGTACAAATAATAAGTAGTGAGAAATGGCAATCGCTAAAGACTGTAATGAGTGGTCTGCCGTGGATGAACACAGTTACTCACACCCTGGGCCTTATACTGTATGAACTGCTGCTGCTGGTAGGATGTTGTTGGATTATCACGCTTGAGAATCATTGACACACGGGATGTTGATTCATAGATATATATACAGTATATAGCATACTTGAAATCACAGACGACAGAGATGATACAAGCTGACTGGCAATAGAGAGAGCAAATTAAATGTTGATTTGGTTTGTTAAGTCATTTTGTTTTTTATATACCTGTAGTTTGATTTGCATTGACAGCAATAAAAGGATGAGTATTGAACCTTACGAAAAGATTTTATTTTCATTGTATTATAGTTTATTTAGGTCCCCTGACGTGATGAACGCTTGTTGTCTTGAACGCTCCGACTAGAGCTCCAAAGCTGCTGCTGCTGTTTCTCCTTCAACAAACCATGTTGGCGTTTCAAGTGTTAGAAGAATGAATGAATTCTGAATCCTGTACTGTTGTTATATAAGAAAAACTGATGTATTTGGAGCTAATGAGAAACTGAGGGGCTCTTTGCTCCGGGACACTGGAGAACATCCAGCGATGACTTTCTCTAACGATACTTAAAGGTGTTATTGATAACATTCAGCCACTAGATGTCGCATTCTTCCTCCCCCGTTCTATTGCATTTACTTCACAAGTCGTTGCCAGGAACTTACCATCAGTCTCAGCCAAAATTTTCGTGTTTTTTTTCCACACTAACTGGCGAACCAGAGATACCACGTGATATCAACGTCTTTATACTATTGGCTCACAAGCTTTGTTAGAGGTGGGAACTGAACGTCAGATATCTTCCACAGAGATAAACAAAACTTTCATTGTGGACCCGCCAACATTTTTAAAATGGTTAATTTACAATCATAATGGGTTTTTTTTCGGGAAAAGCCATACTTTTATTCGACATCTTTCTAAAGGCTCTGTGAATGTTTTATATTTTTAAAAATATATTTGTCTACATAAAAATGTTATCAATAAGACCTTTAATATCACTATAGTTGATTTAAACTTGTCTTGGGAGTCTTTTATAACTTCATTTTCATGATTTCAATGCAAACCGATTACTGTTTCTGATCAATGAGAGAGAAAACAAATCTGATGTCTGAGTATTCTGTTGTAGAGAATTAGCATTAGAAAACAGTTTGTCCATTTGTTGGAGCAAATATATTCCACTGTTGTATAACCGTCTGTACACTCCGACTGGAGAAACACTCCTAAAGATGTGTTTGTTGTCTCTTCTCCAAAGGACTAAATATAGATGTACAGTGTGAAAATGTATGAAATAATGTAGATTTGTTTGCCATGAATAAAAAAAACAAATGTTTTATTTATTTCTGGAGTTTGTGTCACATTTAGAAAAACATTGTAAAGAAAACATCCATGTTTCTGTCGTCCCTCTGCACCCGCTGAACACCGAACTCCTTGTTTAGTAGAAAAGCCGAAGGGGAGACGGTATAGTGCAGACAATGATTGAACTATCCCAGTGCATGTGAATAATACATGTTTCAGGGTGGGTTTTCCCTTTACAGGAAACAAGACAACATTATTATCTCCAACACACTAGTAACTGGACTGGAATGAGCTGTAAGAAATTAGATTAAAATGTTATTTTGTAAGTATATATCCTCTTAAAAATCCAAGATACAGGAGTGTAAACGATAACATAAAAGAGTTAAAAACAAATTTAAAATGTGATGTGATCACAGACACTTTATGGAATTGATTGAGAAAGTGACTTTAATATTTAGGGGCACAGATGACCAGCGGTAGAAGAAGTATTAATATCATTTACATATTAATACCGCACTACTCTTGGCATTGGAAATTTTCTAATGTACAAGATTCAAGGTTATTTATTTGCCCTCTGTCAATTCCAGCAAAGCAGTCACTATTTAGTTTCAGTTTACTAAAAATATTTTTCACAGCTTATTTTTGTTTTAGTTTTAGTTTTAGTTTTAGTTTACTATAATAACCCTGGTAAGTACACAGTTAATGCAAGAACCCACATGTGAACTGACTAATGTGATTTTCAAAAATGCAAATTCAAACTATGTAGTTCTGAGGAAGGAGCTGTTCAAGCAAACAAAGCAGCAAAGCTACAAAACAGTAATACATGTGTGAAATGTAATAAATGATTATCAAACAGACTGACTTTCCTCATTTTCATCTCCTCCCTCTTTGAAACTGACCTCAAGAGAAATACCAAATATATCAGTTTACACCTCTGAAGACCTCCGATGTTCTCAAAGACAATCAATCAAACTGTTTCCTGTCCTGAAGTGGCAGGTGGCCCATTCTCCTCTCAAAAGCACGATGACAAGATGAAGGATGATGGTTCACTTCAGAGGTGATGGTGCATCTGTGGCACGCAGCAGTCAGACTGTTATACCACTATATATCCAGTAAATAGACCATTATTGTTTAGAGCTTTGCTGATATATTTGTATTGTTCATTTTTTAAATGGCTTATTATCAGCTTAGGTCTAACTTTATAGTAAAACACGTTGTCTTTTTAAAGGGTTAATCAATCATTTAATGCTTTGCAGATCAGTTCTAAGTGATTATCATGGAAACTTCTGGGCTTCCAGGTTGTGAGCCCAGATCTTTGTGAAGGAAGCTGCTGTGTAACTCCTGTCAGCGGAGTGTGCTTTGTCTTTTTAGATGTGCGGCTCTTTATGAAGCAGGAAGGACTCCTCCCTTCAGGGAAGAGCTGCAAACTGAATGCCTTATTGTCAAGTGAAGGTTTCCCTCTTTACAATAAGCATCTGGAGCTAATTGATAAATGTTTGTTAGATGCTATTTAACCTTCTTAAAGGGTTTATAGACTTTAACTACAATGGCTTTATTAATGGTAAATAAATAATTTACTTTACTAAGTTTTATACATCAGTTGTACGGCATTATTAAGAATAACTTTTGGGTTGCTCAATTGTCCACTTACTTGGATCAATATCCATTTAATAACAACTTGTAAATGCAGACTTTATGGCTTGTTATAAAGTGAGAAACCCATATGCATTTATTAATGAATTACCATCCTTTATTACCTAATAGAAAGGATAAACAAAACAAAAGGATTTTCCACAACCCGGCAACCCCAAAGTGGCTAATGGCATCTGCAAGATTTCACAGACCGGAGGAAAACAAGCAGTCAGAGCTGATCTGGAGCCTGCCGTCTCTGAGCAGCTGTCAATCACGCACGAACTCCGATCAAACGGTCAAACTAGGCAGCGCTGATCAAATATGAATCAGTATTCTGTTACTGTAATGCCTATTTCTCTCCTCAGATGTTTTCAGAAAGATCTTGTAGTGTACTGTTTAGCTGTAAAATGAGAAAGTTTGTGACCCGGCAGCCATGTTGAGACCTGTTGAGGAAAGACCAAGCACCGCCCACCAGCTGGAGCACAGCCAATAAAAAACGCTCAATAGGAACGCTCTCTCTCTCTCTGAAATGACCTGTGATTGGTCCAAGTCTCCCGTCACGGGCTGGATTTTTTAAAGCCTGAAAACAGAGCCATGAGGAGGTGCAGAAGTCTAGCTTTCTCTCTGAACACTTGAATTACAATATGCTGAAAGGTTATTATGGAATTTTTGCCCAATGATGCCAAAAATATTCTGCCTACTGCAGCTTTAAACCAAGACAACCAAAAGTTTAGGACCAATTCCTGCACATATATTGTCTTCACTACTGTACAAAACAAGCCCATAATGTCTAAATCCCGTGAAATAAAATTTACACTGTTTATATAATTAAAACAGAAAGTCCCATAAGACCACATCAGTGCTCCAGGAGGCTCCATGCAGTCACATGTCAGAGCAGGTTTTGGTCATGAGCCAGACAGAGATCCTTCATTGAGAGCCCAGCTCCCCCCCCCCCCCCCCCAGGTTAACACAAGTGTCAAAAGAACAGGGCTTAAAGACATTAACTAGGTGAAAGCCATCTGTCCGCCTCAGCGGGGGACGGTGGTGACATGTGGACGCCGTGGCCCTTTAAGAAACTCCATGTTTTCGCTACATGATGCGTCAACATAAAAAAGCGGATGATGCTGTTATGTAAAAACACGCTGAAGTGAGTTTGCAGGGAGCTTTGCTGAATACAGCACCGCCTCGCTTCGTCTCTTAAACTAGGATTGTGGTTTTAAAGTGAACCGACTGGAGAGGGGTGGGGGGGGGGATTTACGCACAGCGCGCAGAGCAGCGCAGTTTTGGAGAGAGGAAGAAGAAGAAGGAGAAGAGAAAAGGCTTCAACATGAGTCTCCCTCCGCTCTGTTTTCCTCCTTCACATGCGGGACGCGAGCACCTGACGCATCGCTCTCTCGCCCTGTGGAACTGAGCTTCCTTTCGGCAAATCGGGATATTATCCAGCCTGCAAAAAGCGGTGAGATAACAACACACAACACCGTCAACTCTGATCGCTTCTAAACTGAAAGTGTGAGGCAGGACGGGGGATCGAGCTCCGGGTCGGAGTGTAAACAGATCCTTCCTTCATGCTGGTGATCTGTAAACATGAGAGGAAACTTTTGTTACTTCTTCCCTTCATTTTTCAGTCGTCTTTTATCGCCCAAACAAACGGTGAGTGCAGAGACTCCCTCAGCTCGGGGTCGCACAGAAAAATGTCACTTGTGCAGCTTCTGTCGGGAGTTCGAGGCTCGACACGGAGTTTGTCTCGGGTTTACTGTCACATTTAAGGTTGTTAGATGGAGATGAAAGATGTTAGAGGCATTTAAAGGTCCTGGTGGTGTTTTACTGGTTGTTTCTTTAGGATCTAGAGCTGAATGATGAGCCGATTAATCAATTAGTTCACTTAATGTCCCCAAAATGCTTCCAGCTTCTCAAATGTGGATATTTGCTGCTTTTACTGTCATAACAAACTGATTATGTTTGGCTTTTGGGGCCCAACTTGGCTACATTTACTCAAATACTTCACTTAAACCTGCAGTAGGCAGAATATTTTTGGCATCATTGGGTAAAAAAAATCATAATAACCTTTCAGCATATTGTAATTCAAGTGTTCAGAGAGAAAACTAGACTTCTGCTCCTCCTCATGGCTCTGTTTTCAGGCTTTAAAAATCTAGCCTGTGACGGGAGACTTTTGCGAATCACAGGTCATTTCAGAGAGAGAGAGCGTTCCTATTGGCTGTACTCCGGCTGGTGGACGGTGCTTGGTATTTCCTCAACTGATCTCAACATGGCTGCCGGGTCACAAACTTTCTCATTTTACAGCTAAACAGTACACTACAAGATGTTTCTGACAACATTTGAGGAGAGAAATAGTCATTACAGTAACAGAATATTGATTCATATTTGATCAGCGCTGCCTAGTTTGACCGTTTGATCGGAGTTTGCGAGTGATTGACAGCTGCTCAGAGACGGCAGGCTCCAGCTCTGCTCTGATTGGTTGTTTTCCTCCGGTCTGTGAAATCTTGCAGATGCCATTAGGAGCACAGGAGGACAAAGAGGCACATGATTATTTTTCAGATTACCTGTCTCATGCACTACTGTCAGGATATAGTGACCGTTTTATCATTTTAATTTTTAATCATATTTGCTCCATTTCTACCCACTGCTGCTTTAAGTACACCTTTGAGGTACTTGTACTTTAGTGCATCCATTTTATGCTACTAAATACTCCACTACTTCTCAGAGGGAAATATTCTCCACTAAATGTATTTAACAGTATAACCACCCTCCTATTTGTGTACTTCCAGGGGGGGAAAAGGGACTGATTGATTTACAGCCTTTAATAGTGTGTAAGGAAAGCACATAGTCGACCTAGAGCAGGTGTACAATTATGAGTTGGATAATTGGTTGTGCCCCACCCCGTATAAGCACTATGAGCACATCAGGAACAAGACAACACAGATATATCTGAAAGTTACAGAGACAGAAGTACAAAAAGTACAAGTACTGCATCCATCAAGTGTAATGAATGTTTGAAAGTCATCTCAGCATGTAGACAACATGTGTGCTGTTGCAGTTTATGATGGATTTTTATGGTGTATTTATTACCAGTATGTGGATTAGTGGTGCAGCGGTTGAACAAGCCCACGGTTCGCTTTGTATTGCCGGTTTTGGGTCACGGTTTCGGTTTGTTTTGCATATTAGGGAGAAGAGAAACATAACTATTTCCAATGTGTTTCAACTCCAAAATATATACATAGATCGATTGATAGTAATGAATGATATTTCTGTATTATATGAAGCCATAACACTGGTTTTATACATGAAATAAGGCAAGCAAGTAGGCCTATGTTCAGATAATTGCCTCTCCTATGTCTGACACCAATTTCCCTCGGGATAAATAAAGTTTTATCTAATCTTATCTAAAGTATTTGGCGTCTACCGCGGTGGATAAACAGCCTAGACAACCAGGAGACAGTGTTGGGTGGTTTTCTAGTGTCATGATGAACCAGTCTGTCTCTCAGATTGAGAGAATGTGATCGAGGGAGCTGATATTATTTAGAGATGGATCACTTTTGAGGACATTTCTCTGTTTAAGGATAGTGTTTTTGACCTTGCCTGCCAGAGGAGAATATTCAGTAGGTCCGTACTGGTAGCTCTTGTTTTCTCAACAGAGATTCCCTATCTGTCTGTAGGGCCGAGGAGATGGATGCTGCAAACGCTCTTTCATTTCAACAGCTTTAAACCAACTGGAATATTATAGATGAGCTGTTATTACTCTCAGCTTTTAGAAGTTTGTGGTAGATTGTAGTGTTAACAGTGCTGTTGTTTCCTTTGTTAAGTCTAGAAAGTGCATAAAGGTTTCATCATGTTCCATAGTAAAATACAACCCAATCAGCTCTGCTCTACTACACCTCTATCCAATGATAATTGTACACCTGTTCTAGGTTGACTATATATTTGTGTGTTTTCCTTATATATATATATATATATTTGCCTCGTGTCTTTGTCCATTTCGACTCTGATGAAGACAAAGTACTGTCGAAATGTTAGTCTGTAAATCAATCAGTGTGCTGCTCCAGTTCCTTTTTTCCCTTTTCCCTGGAACCGAGAAGCCCCTGATTCAGCTGCATACTGCTGATGATGCACAGAGAACCATGTTTCAACAATACTTCTGTACTTTTACTTGCAATGGAGTATTTTCACACTGTGGTAGTTTTAATTTTACGCAAGTAAAGGATCTGAATACTTCTTCCTCCACTGTTGGATGGACAAAACAAGCAATTTGAAGATTTCAACCTGGGCTCGGGGACTTTTTTATGGACGTTTTTCACTTCTTCTGGCGTCTTCTAGATTATAGATCAAGTGTTTAATCAAAGAAATAATAGGAGATTAATCACTAATGAAGAGTTGTGTGTGCGTCTAATTCGTGGAAAGCCGACCCCCCCCTTCCTGCTGTAAAAGGCCGTTGAAAACCAGCATGCTCTGACATGACATCAGGGTTATAATGCGTGACGTACAAGTTGCCTAGTGAGTTCTTCAGTATAATGGTGTTTGTAAAGCCTCTTGTGGACAGAAACGCCTGACAATAGAGCTTCAGTTCTGGAGGTCGTGCTAGATTTGTGTCTAGTCAGTTCTCCGCAGCCTACTTTGACAGGCCTGTCATAGCAGCATGTTGAATAGAGGTGCAGCGCCCACACGTGAGCCATAAAGCTGGATATCAATCCTGGACATAATCCCATTATTTCTGAAGAAGTGTCCTGTTGTGGCCACGGAGAGGAAGAGGAAGAGGAGAAGGAGAGGGAGGAGGAGGAGGAGGAGGAGGGGAACATGGCTCCTGTCACCCAAACACACTGTCCTCCCTGCTTTCCCAAAGGAGACAAATACTTCCTGCTCAGATACAGGCCACATGTGGTCAGAAGAAACAACAGCAGCATTTAATAGAATAGGTGTTTGCATATATTTATATTGTAAACATATTTTTCATATTATCGTGTGGTTCATCATGCAAATGCGTACAAATCTATTTCAGGAAGTGAAAACAACATCCCAGCCAGTATGAATGCCTTTATTGTTGTAGCTGCATTGGAAAGTACACGGACACATCCCTTTTTTCCAAAACACTTGTCACAGTCACACTGTTGTGTCCCACAGAAGCATGTTAAATATTATCTAACAGGATCTCCCTGGGCCTGATTATTTTTGGATGTCATTCAGCACACGCTACTAAGGGTCTTTTTTTGTAAACAAAATAACTTTTGAACTCATTTGCTGTCAGTTGCTGATACGTCCATTTTTCAGCAGCTTCAGCTGCTTCATTACTTCATTTGGGCGAGATTTGCATAGCCATGTGGCTGCTGCGCTTTGGGACACCTGGTTTATTACAACTTGGGTCTTACTTTTCTAGTTATGGCCATCGTTCCTGTTGGTAATAATAACATTTTACTCACCGAGTTATTTGCTGAGATCATAGCCGGATTAACCTGCTGGGGGCCCAGAGGCAAAAATGAACTTCTGGACCCCACATTCATCTAGGAATTTGCAACATACAAGCACATACGGGGGGCTTAAGCAGCCTAAAAAGGAAACCAAAAAAAAAACTCTTTACCTTTTAATCTACGTTCACTTCTTATATACAGTCTATGGACCAAACCTACGCCCTTGAATGTCTTAAAAATAGATTTACACATAGATTCAAGATTCAAGATGTTTATTGTCACTCCGGTTATACAATTACAACCGTGTGAAATGCTTTTGCTGGGAGGCTACATAAAAGAAAGAAAATAAACAGTAACATATAAATAACCTAAAAACGAAGCCCAATAAATAGCCTAAAAACTTGAAATAAATAACCTTAAACTTAAAAATTAGTGCGGAGCTCCCGACAAGTCGCCCTCCTCCTACGGCGCCATTTTACATTAGTGAGGACCTTTTATGATCCGGTAATGAAACAGGACCCACCTCAAGGCCCTTATCATGTTATTTATTACATCCGCCAAGGCCGAAGGCCTAGGAAGGAGGTTATGTTTGTTAGTTTGTTGGTTTGTTTGTCCGTTAGAAGGATTACTCCAAAAGTCCGCTATGGATTTGAATGACATTTTTTGGAGGGGTGGAGTGTGGCACAATGAACAATCCATTAGATTTTGGTGGTGATCCGGATCATGATGTGGATGTGTGTGCGGAAGCTGCTGGCCATCCGCGGTGAGAAAGAAAAAAGCTTTAGCTGACGGGATGACAGACAACGTAGTGTAACATTATACAGACATAACAAGGCTGCTGAATGAGAGAGGCATCCATCGATACGTTACACGGAAACACATCGTGTTAATAATAAGCCGACCACCTCACGGTACCGCCAGCTGTGAGCTGTGATCTGTTTTTAAAGTCACGTGTTGGCGGTGGTCTGCGCTCTCCGAGTGCAATTCTAGTTGTGTTATAATAATAATACATTTTTCTTTACAAATGTTCATTAAATTCGTCCCAAACCAGTTGAACCCCGGTGCTTTAACCCTGAAGAGTTCTGTAACTGACTTCCAGGTTGTGCGTGCAAAAACATTTCCTGCAATTTGGGATTATTACCGTAATTTCGGGTGCACTCGCTTTTGGTTTTACCTCAAAATAACACGGTTTAGATAATCTAACTAAACTGTTGACCTCATTACCACCTGTCGGATTGTCTGACTTTGTTGTAGCGAAGTGTTCCCAGATCTCAGCAGTTACTGTGAAAATAAGACCTAAATTGTAAACCTGAATGCTCCGTGGCTACCATATCATTTACAGAACTTTGTACTTTTATGTCTTATAATGTGTTTCACAGTTGCATCTTAATCTTGTTTAGTTGTTTGAGTATTTGTCTGGTTTGAATGTTGGGTGTCTCAGGATCAGCAACGCTGTAGCCTGTGCTCCTCTAAAAGCCATTAGCCGACCCCTCTCTCTCTCCCGGTCTCTCCTTCCCTGACTCACCCTGGCACAATGCCCGAGACACAGCTGTGAAAATTACAGGTCTGTTTCATGGAAACGCAGAAGAAGAGGAGGCAGGGTCGGTGGGGAGGGAAGAAGAAACCGAGCAGAGACCCAAAGCCCCGGCGTCAGCTGTTGGCCGGCCCACAGCTGCAGTGGATGTGGAGCTTTCAGAGCCGGGGTCTCGCTCACTTCTCACACACACTGGGATTGTTTACATGGGGTGGGAGTGTGTGTGTGTGTGGAGGGGGGGGGGGGGGATATTAAACCCTGTTTGGCTGAGGCCGAACAGAACAGAAGCCCTCACTGTGACTGACAAACGTCAGGCTCCTTCAGTGAAAAGCACATGGCACCAAGCGTCCTTCAGTTTGGCAGATGCTAAAAGCATGACTGAGGCCCTGGCAGGTGGGCAGGCAGGCAGGCGGGCGGCCGCCCCCCCCCCCTCCTCGCTCCTTCCTCCGCTGGGTTGAAAATCCAGCGTCAGGCCTCCTCTATCAGAGAGTCATTGTTCATGATGATGATGACAATCTCTCTCTGTCTCCATTCTCTGTGCTATCTCAATCCATCACTCTCTTGTCTCCCCCTCCCCCCCCCCCGATCGCTCACACATTCTCTTAATTTTTCTGCTCCCTTGTTCTCGCCCGCTCTCTCAGAAAGTCTGTGTCAAACTGTGTATCTCTGAGGAGCTGTCAGGCAAAGAAAAGCAGGGTGAATGTGAAAAATTGCCCCTCTGATTTCTACTAAGTTTGACTTTTCTCTTGCTCGATGAGATGTGAGGTGTGAGATTCCCTCCCCGCTCCTCTCTGGTGATTTGCTCCCATCTTTTTGAATTCAGTCTTCATTGCTATCTCTCTCTCTCTCTCTCTCTCTCTCTCTCTCTCTCTCTCTCTCTCTCTCTATGGCTCTTTTTTTCTTCCTCCTCTTCTCCCTCTTTGCCAGTCAGGCTGTCTGGCATCTTGCCCCGTCTCTTTGAAGAGGAACAGTAGAAGCAGATAATTACACTTCCTGTCCTGTATCTGCTCTGTAGTGCTGAACTGTCATCTCTACATCTGTAGGCTTAAACGCTGAAGCCGAGAAATAACAGCTTACTACCTGTTCTGTTGTGTAGCGAATGCAGTTACATATACATAGTAGTATGCCAAGTCAGAATATAGACTCTCACCTACTTTTGCACCATCGATGTCTCCGCTGTTTATACTGAACCTACAGAGATTAATGCACCGTAATTCGTATATATCTCACAAAATCAATTTGTATGTAATCGTGAACCAGGAAGTATAAAGAGCGACAAACGCCGTGTAGGGAGGAAGTCGGGGTGGATGGGTGAGTCCAAAAACACCGGACTTTCGACCAGGAGACTGACGTTCATAAACCAGAAGTTGACTTATTATGTCACATAACTTTCATACTTAATTTTCGTCACTTCCGTTGCTATTTTAACCTTCCTAACCCAATTAGTTTTGTTGCCTAAACCTAACTAAGTACTTTCCTGTGAAGACGGACGTATTTTGAAAACATTGGAGCGGAAATTGACACGTGTTGCTGGACATTTGTAGGAAAAAACGCACGAAAAATGAGGAATACGCTATCATACGAACCGTTGTTTGAGGATACGTTGCATTTTCCACATATAGTTTATCATCTAATTATATCTATTTGTTTTTGTGCTAAATTCCCACAGATTAGATTTTCCTGTATTGTCTTTAGGGCTTTCAAAGCGATAACGCAAATTTTTTTTTTTACACCACTAATTTCTTTAATGCATTAACACAACCTACGATTTTTAGGTTGTAGGGGGCTCAGTTTTTTTTAAGATAATTTTTTGGGGCTTTTATGCCTTTAATGGAGAGAGAGACAGTGATAGTTATGAAAAGGGGGGAGACAGGGAATGACATGCAGCAAAGGGTTGCAGGTCAGATTCGGACACCGGGTCGCTGCGGTAAGGATTCAGCCTTGGTACATGGGGTGCCTGCTCTACCAGGTGAGCTACCAGGGCACCCCAGGGGGCTCAGTTTTAAAGCTAGAGTGACGATGGCATCATATAAAACTACAAAACCTAGTGAATCCGTTGGTACCAACCAAGTCATACTAGCATGTCGTGAAGGAGGTTAAATAACGCTCCAAAGTTACGCTAAATTTTGGTGAGGAAAAACTGGCAGGGCCATTTTCAAAGGGGTCCCTTGACCTCTGACCTCAAGATATGTGAATGAAAATGGGTTCTACTAGTCTCCCCTTTACAGACATGCCCACTTTATGATAATCACATGCAGTTTGGGCCAAGTCATAGTCAAGTCAGCACACTGACACACTGACAGTTTGCCATGTTATGATTTGAGCACATTTGTCCACTCCCATGTTGATAAGAGTATTAAATACTTGAAAAATCTCCCTTTAAGGTACTTTTTGAACAGATAAAAAATGTGATTAATCGTGATAAACTATGGACTATCATGCGATTAATCGTGATTAAATATTTCCATCGATCGACAGCCCTAATTGTCTTATTTCTAACAGAAAGGATCAGTTTTTTCAAAAACTGTCTAAATACACAAACAATATCTTGATGATGAAGTTATCACACAAACTAACCGTCGTGTACCACATCGTTGCTACCAGCCACGCATGACACAAATACCTCTCGTTCACACACACATTCTGTAGAAAACCTTGGTCAACATACACACTATTGAGCCAGCTGTGTGACAGTGACAGGTTGCTGCAGCGGTTAGCCTCCTGAGTGTCTTCACTAGATTATGTGTAAACTGTGTGACTCATCGCATTGAAAACATGTTTGTCCTCAATGTCAGACTGCTGTAGCCTACACATCACATCACCTCCTCTCCTGCTGTATTGTGAAACTGACAGTTAACATTTTGCCTCACATTCATGAGCTCTGCCAGGACATTTTCAACAGGTGTGATGCTGCAGCTTCTCACGACTAAATACACCACATTCACAGGCGGTTGAGGGATTTGGATGTTGATTACATCTTTGGTGCGTTATCAAATATTGTTCACAAGAGACGGAGATAGATTGACAAATCCCTTGTTTTTTTTTTAACCTAAGAAGGTTTTGTTGCCTAAACAGAAGTTTTATTTTGAAAAGACTGGAGCGGAAATTGACACATGTTGCTTGACATTCGTAGGAAAACGCATGAAAAATTATGACTTTTCGCAAGATATCATACGAACCGTTGAATGAGGATATGTTGACCGTGGCCTCTGAAGGGTTATATGAGGTGGAGGACTCCAATAAGAGTCAGGTTTGTCACTTAAACCAGCAATGAGTGTTTATTATATATATATATTATATAAGCGCAGCTTGTAGCACCCTGAAAAATAGGCGCTTGGGAATGCTTGCGCATCGCTACAGCGTCGTGCCTGCGTTTGAGCTCCTCTGCCACACGTTTACATTGACAACAATGGATTTGAGCGTGCAAAGGATGCGGCATGTGAACGGCCCCTTACCATGATATTCTTACCCTAACCCTAACCAATCTCACTCCTAATGCCTAAACCTAACCAACCCATCCAACGAAGGCAACGAGTACTAGCAGAGTGGGGCGGCTCTTGCTTTCACCATAGCAGGATTCGTAATTTAGCATATGCCTGTAGAGCAGCACATTTTATTTTTCATGAATTCAACTTTTCAATCAATCAGTCAACTGTGCATTGTTTAAAATTGCAGAGGAGACTTCACATTGTTGATATTCTTTTTCCATGTGAAAAGAAGAGTTTGTAGACTTGTTTCTTTATATAAAGACTCTTTCAGTCCAAGAGCACCCTGTATATATTTTTGTAAACTCTTTGTGCACTGACGCTGTGTCAGCTGGAGGGCGGCTGGTCCGTAGCAGAATCTGAGCTCTGACTTTTCAGGCAGGGGCAAGCAGAGAAAGAGATCAATATAGTATTACGGTGTTATTTCACTCTCCCCCGATGCTATCTCTCCACCTTCAGAATGAAAAATTCATCATCTTCAGTAAATATCTCCTGAGATGAGAGTTTCTGGGGCAAGATCTTGTTGAATGGAGGTACACGAGGCCAAATGTAGATCAGTTTGGAGATATCTAAGGTGAAAATGTTCTGGGACACACACCAAGAAAAAACAAAGGACTAAGAGGAAGCTCTTAAGAAATACTGTGGAGTTTAAAATCATATTACATGTCTTGCTCAAGGACAACACGGTGCATGCCTTCCTGACACTTTTCATTAGTCCCTGTCAAGGAACCAGTGACCTTATTTTAAGAGCCCCTCTTTGCTTTTATTCAAATATTCACCAGCGGTCTGTCTATGAGAGTTGCAGTAACCGTTCTGACAACATGTTTTTATTTTATTGATTACTTCCCACACATTCTGCCTCCCACAATGTTGATTTTCTCTGGTTATTGATCATTTTTACACCATGTCTTTATTTGGAAACTGCTAGATTGAAATCCTTTTTTGAAAAAGAGCCCCGAACACAGAAAAATACGCAGTTTGACACTTTATATTATTATTATTTGTTGAAATTCTGATTATCAGGGTTTTTTAGTCACACTGAACGCCTGAATACACTCACTGTCAGTAGGGCTGGGCGATATGAAGAAAACATTTTTCTTGTCATTTTTAACTTTAAAGCTTCAGTAGGCAGAATATTTTTGGCATCATTGGGCAAAAATTCCATAATAACCTTTCAGTATATTGTAATTCAAGTGTTTTGAGAGAAAACTAGACTTCTGCTCCTCCTCATGGCTCTGTTTTCAGGCTTTAAAAAAATCTAGCCCATGACGGGAGACTTTGGCCAATCACAGGTCATTTCAGAGAGAGCGTTCCTATTGGCTGTGCTCCGGCTGGTGGGCGGTGCTTGGTATTTCCTCAACTGATCTCAACATGGCTGCCGGATCACAAACTTTCTCATTTCACAGCTAAACAGTACACTACAAGATGTTTCTGAAAGCATTTGAGATAAATAGTCATTACAGTAACAGAATATTGATTCATATTCGGAGTTTGCGAGTGATTGACAGCTGCTCAGAGATGGCAAGGCTCGAGCTCGGCTCTGATTGCTTGTTTCCCTCCGGTCTGTGAAATCTCGCAGATACCATTAGGAGCACCGGAGGACACAGAGGCACATGATTGTTTTTCAGATTACCTGTCTCATGCACTTCTGTCAGGATATAGTGACAGTTTTATAAAAATAACTTTTTTTAATCATATTTGCTCCATTTCTACCCACTGCTGCTTTAAGTCTGTTATTTCTGCTTTTATGTGTGAAACTTGTGTGCTGCTGTCACGGCCGGGACTTCCTCGGAAAAGAGATTTTAAATCTCAACGGGAATATCATGAAAGTTAAATAAAATAATTCAATAAATGTGCTTTTAAGCAATAATTTAGATGTCCACTTTATGTCTGTATCCTCACCAGTAGAGAGAGAGAGAGTGAGCGAGTGCTTCCTGCATGTAGGAAGCGTTTCATGGTCGCGGTCGGTGTCGTGCATCTCTCTGCAGAGTGTTGCAGTTTATTGCAGTACAGGTCAGCTCTCGGCAGTCTTTACTCCCTCAGCTTCCCCCCGGTGCTCACGCCTCATTAACTCAACACACTCAGCTTGTTTACAGCTGTTAATTACACACTGCAAAGCTGATATTGATGAGGACAATCAGCATTTATCCCAATTAAGCTCCGTTCTGACTACAGTACATGCTAACTTGATAGCAGAGTGGCTTTCCAATCAGTCGGTTGTTAAGAGACTGAAGCTGCTGTTCGGTTGCAGGTATTGAAGTTTTTCTGTAATTGAACATCCACTGAGTGAGTGCAGCAGCAGGACTGATCATCATCGACAGTGTGAGTGTTGTGTGTGTGTCGCACTGTAACCGGCGCCGACGTTAGACGTGTTTCCTCCAGAAGAAGTACGGTAATAAATGATGAGCAGCGACTCATTATTATTAGATTCCACGTATCATTAAGAGCAGAGGATACAGTAAATGAGACTAATTAAGAGGGAAACATGCTTCTTTTTTCTGCTGTCATTAATCCGGCAGAAATAAAAATCACTGGAATACTCCTTCAGGGATTCATATTATGGATGTAATACTCATTAGAGAGTTGATCTTAATGAGGGTTATGTTGATGTATAGGGACTCTATAAGTTTACAATGATCTTATATTATGATCGTAGTTTATAGTGTTTATTATAAGGCTCCAACTAAGGATTATTTTCATTATTGATTGATGTACTATTATTAAAATATATCTATCATTCTGCCGTCATTAATCCGACAGAAATAAAAATCACTGGATCAGGGATTTATATTATGGATGTAATACGCCTACTTATTAGAGAGTTTGTTTATGTTACTATAGCTACGGGGACTCAGTGTGTTTTATACACAGTGAGTGTCTCCTAGTTGTCTTATATGATTTCTGTAAAAGTGAGTTTAAAGTGATGTTATAGTCTTACCTTAATATATTTCTATAGTTTTCATCATGTCCAAAGCCTCCGTCCTTTCCACGCTTCCCATTCATTGTCTATGTAAGCAGCCGTGCAATGCATTCTGGTAGCGTGGCGATGCGATTCGGGAGACGGGGCGTCACGTTGGCCGCTCCTCATTTGCATAAAGTTGAGGTCTAGGCTACTTTATGCAAATCACAGGCGTCCGACGCGACTCGCCGCCTCTAGAAACTCCCGAGAAACTTTTAAACTAAACGTCGTCGATCCAAAATAAAGACAGATCTAGCAACTGCATTGCTTATTTCATAAGATGTTTTCAGAAACACATTGCGGTGAATTATTCTCGTGATAGTTTACAATGAGCCGCCATGTTGGTTCCGGTTTGAAAGCTGGGAGGAGCAGCCCACAAGGGAAAGTGTCCAACGCTGGGAAGCGACGACATCCCTCCCATAGTATTTTAGTTTAATAATTATTTTCCTTAATTTAGGCCTTTATTCTTATTATTTTATTATAGTAATAATAATAATAATAATAATAATAATAATAATAATAATAATAATAAATTAATGTATTATTATTATTATTATTTTTAATATTTATTTTTCTTATTAAGAGAAAATTAATGAGCCTAATTAAGAAAAATAATCACTGAAATACTCCTTCAGGGATTTACTGTATATTATGGATGTAGTGCTCATTAGTGAGTGATATTAATGGTGTTTATGTTGCTGGTATAGTGACTTAACATGAGTTTATAGTAAAAGTTCTTATATATAATCATAATTCACTATACGTGAATTCCTATACGTCTACAGTATTATTACTATAACTGACTTTTTAAACATTTAGTGGTGAGTTAAAGTCATGTTTGGCACCATATAACAGCCCTATAGGACTTATTTTTTCTTTGTAGTCTGCTGTCTGTGTATTATTAGCCTACTGTTACTTATTTTTTTCTCAATTGGTATCTGTGTATTATTAGTATACATTAGTATTATAGTTTAATGATTATTTTCCCTATTTAGACCTATTCTTATTGTCCTTATTAAGAGAAGATGGTACAGTAAATGAGCCTAATTAAGAAAAACAATCACTGAAATACTCCTTCAGGGATTTACTGCATATTATGGATGTAGTGCTCATTAGTGGGTGATATTAATGGTGTTTATGTTGCTGGTATAGTTACTTAACATCAGTTTATAGTAATAGTTTGTAGTTTTTTGTAGGCTATAATCATAATTTAATTCTACAGTATTATTACTATTATGGACTTTTTAAACAGTCATGTTTGGCACTATATAACAGCCCTATAGGACCTATTTTTCTTATAGTTTGTAGTGAACTGTCTGTGTATTATTAGCCTATAATATTACTTATTTTTTTTCTCATTTAGTTTTCTTTATGTTTGAAGCTCATTTTAGTGGCAAACTTCTCTATTTCTGAGATGATCTACTCCTTGCTGACCTTTATATTTTTAAGAAGTGGTGGAAGTTTGGTCATTTCCAGTGGGATGTTTTTTTGCTGGGGACACACTAAAATAGAGCTAGAAAATGATAATGGAATAAAAAAAAAAAAAAATACATATTTCTTTTAGGGATCTATTAAAAAAAAAGGGGGGGGGGGAAAATCCCCAGTTTATAGTAACAGTTTGTAGTTTTTTGTAGGCTATAATCATAATTTAATTCTACAGTATTATTATTATTATTGACTTTTTAAACAGTCATGTTTGGCACTATATAACAGCCCTATAGGACCTATTTTTCTTATAGTTTGTAGTGAACTGTCTGTGTATTATTACCCTATACTATTACTTATTTTTTTCTCATTTAGTTTTCTTTATGTTTGAAGCTCATTTTAGTGGCAAACTTCTCTATTCTGAGATGATCTACTCCTTGCTGACCTTTATATTTTTAAGAAGTGGTGGAAGTTTGGTCATTTCCAGTGGGATGTTTTTTTTGCTGTGGACACTAAAATAGAGCTAGAAAATGATGATGGAGTAAAAAAATATATATATTTCTTTTAGGGATATATATATATAAAAAAAAAGGGGGGGTAAAAATCCCCAGTGGTGATTGCGGACAGAGTTTAGTCCCTGCATGCATATTATGGAGGGATGTCCCGGTGCAACGGCGAATGTGAATGCAGGCAGCGCATGAATATTATCTCCAGCATGCCACTTCGGAAGTAGGTCACCGCTCACCGATCTGTTCACCATGTCTCCAGCTACTGAGGGCTGCTCGGTCCGCGGATCCTTCCCCAGGTCGACAGCCCGCCCGGCTACAAACTGACCAGCACAAACGAGGAAGGACGGGGATTTTTTTTTTTTTTTTGGTTTGTTGGTGGTTTCATTTCCCGACGGGACACGCACAAGGTAACGATGAATCCGGGCTGTAATAATCCCCGTCACAGTGTTGGAGATGATCGGGTCGGTGCTCCTAATGATATTGATATTAACTATAGCAGCGCATCGATCGAGGATGTTCGGCTGTTTTTAGACTCGTTTCCCCGCTGAGGAGCTTTTTTCACTTCTCGTATCACAGCCTGCACTCCTGCTACGGCATGCTGTCAGATTAACACCGTCCACCACCACCACGGCCAACTACAGGCTCCAGTAGGCGTTGCTTTTCTCTTTTAATCCGAGCAATAACGCTGCCTTTAATTGCATTTTCTTTTTCTGCTTGATATAAACCAGATGCATGAGTGGATGTGGGTGTGTTTGTGTGAACCTGCATGGAGGTGGTGGTGGTGTTGGTGTTGGTGGAGGACGGTTCGTGTTGGTGGAGGATTGTTGAACTGCTGATTTAGCTCCAGGAAAGTGGACTTGTGGTGATATGCACTATCTGAATCAGCACACACACACACACACACAGAGAGAGAGCTCAGATTCCTGAGAGCTCCTGCAGCCTCGGGGCTTTCTCTCTCATGATGACATCTCTACACCATGTCCGTCCTCTGAATGAGTCTGTGTGACAGCCAGGCAGCTCAGACACCTCCTCCTCATCAAACTATACAGCCAGTTAACACACACTAGTACTATTAAGTGGCTTTTATGTGTCAATTATGCTCTGAGATTGCACAATGTGTAAGGAAGGGTTCTTTAATAGCTATAAGTTTCCATTTGATCTTCTAAATCAATCCCAATCTGGGGGTCACAACCCCCCAAAAGGTTGTCCAAGGATAAAAAAAAAAATAAGGGCCACAAGATAATTGAAGAAGGGAAAATTAAAGTGATAGTTAAGGTGTTTTGAAGTGGGACACTGGTGGGTGTAGGTCTTCCTCAAACAAATACAAATCAATAAGATATTTAATGTATTTCTAATATGCGTAAGTGCTTCAAAACTATTATAGTCTTCATTCATTATTCTTTATTTATTTATTATTATACCCCACGTCTTTCCGTCTGTCCGTCCTTCCTTCCTTTCACTTGTCACACTTTCATTTCCGGAGCAGAACTCGGACACTATTTAACTTAGGAACTTCAAATTTGGTATGATGGTTGACTGTGGTTTAATTGTGCCTTTTGGGGGTTTGAAGTCCAGGGTGCCCAATTTTTTTTAAATTTTAGCCCAAAAACTGTGATTTTTTTTCGACTTAAATTTCGTTTCCGGAGTAGAACTCGTTCCATTAGTTCCAAAAGGACAAAACCTTTGGCCCTACTTTAGTAGGGGTCAAGCAGTGAGCGGGGGGGGGGGGGGGGGGGGGGGGGGGGGGGGGGGGGGGGGGTATGTGAGCCATGCTCCCTTTTGCCTTGTTATTTATAGTCTTATTGTTTGTTTGATGTTGTTCGATTCTCCATGTAACATCCACACATAAGCCTAGGTTTTTTAACAGCAATTACATTGTCAGTGGTAAAATTACTGAATATAAGATCAGATAAGATAAGATAAGATAAGATATTCCTTTATTAGTCCCACAGTGGGGAAATTTGCAGTGGACAGCAGCAAAGGGGATAGTGCAAACAAAAAAGAAGCATCAACTAACACAGTAAAAAAAAAAGAACTAAACAAAGTGACACAAAATATGAACCATTTAAATAGAAGGAAATTTAAAAATAGGAACAGTATATATAGTATTGACAATAAACAGGCTATAAACAAAATTGCACAAGTGGAAAAATTATTTTGCACAGTGAGAATGAAATGGTTGCACATTTAGCCGTGAGTGTTTCCTACATTAAGTGTTTCCTACATTAATTAAGGTGATTTTTTTGGGCCTTTTAACAGATTTTTCAATGTCCCACATTTCAGACATGACTGTCCCACGTTAGAAAATCAAGATTTTGTTTTTATGTAGAAGAAATATGTTTCTATTTTGAGTTTGTCTTCTCCCGTTACTCATCTCTTAAACATTTGACCTCTCTAAATAACAAAAACAAGCTTCAGAGATGTCACTTTCTTTAACACCTGTAGGTGTTCTTTAAATTTAAAAAGAGAAATTAACATGAAGATACAATCCACTTTTTGAGTTTTACTATATGTTTCAAAAAATAATGAGAAAAAGGATGGATTCAACCAATAACCAGTGGTTCATCTGTATATATTTAAACTCGTATAGGTATGTGACATGGATTGGGTCCCTAGAGAAGAAGAAGAAATAGTTCTAAGATAGAGGAACTGTAATAAGGACATACACATGTGTAGGCCAGTTGGCAACCAGGATTTTCAAAATGTCTAATTAATCAGAAACAAAATGTCTTGAAACAAATGTTGAGTTTTTAAAGAACCTGTGTTGGTGTTTGTGTGTGTGTGCAGCTGTCGGTTGTTTGTTTTCTTACCAGCGTGGAAAAGCAAGTAAATATCAGACCACCGTATTCATTTAAAGCTGTTTGTTGTGGTCAGTGTGGTGAAGGTCTAGCCAGGAATAATAATACTAATAATAATGCTCTTCAATGAGCTCCTGTCCTTCCATTGTGCATGCTTGTCTTATTCAAATGAAGCAACTTGATTTGATATCCGCAGACAGAAACTCGATGCGAGGCTCCTCCTGTCCTCTTGTTATCTGGAAATTAAATTTCTCTCTCGTGGATTGCATTTCACGGTTCACCGAGTCATTCGGCAATAAGGGCAGACAGAGCGATGAGATGGTTTTGAAAATGTCCAGCCAGAGAGTTGTGTGTCCACTCCGGAGACAGAACGGGTTTGCATCTGTGGTGCGACTCAACCCCGGGTATGTTCTCAGTAGCTTTTAAAGCTGACGTAAAACGATGCAACAGATCACAGTTTACAACAGGTGTGTTCAGGTTTTAGTGTTGAGAAACAGAATAAAACTCCTCACACTGTCTGCTCCTTGTAATTAAAGCATGTCAACCCTCTATTAGGTGTTACATGACAGCAAGCTGTAAAAGAAAAGCAGATTCGTTGCACGCTTTGGTGACGACGTGACGTCGCGTTAAATACTCGATGGCACGAATAAGCTGCAGGTGAAATTAATCTGTTGTCATTATGCAGTGCAGAAACTGAAATTTGCATGCATGTTGGAGTCATATCCCGCCATCGTTCTCTTTTTGACGCGTGTTACTTGCTTGCAAAATGGTTGAAGACTAAATTTTTAATGACCGTTACCAACATCATACTGTAGGGATGGAACAGGAAGTGGCATGTTGGCAAAGCAACAGCAGCAGAAATCAGCTGTGTTGTGTGTAATCTATGCAAATACAACTTGTGCTAAATGTGAGAAGATTTAAGGCAGACACACACACACACACACACACACACACACACACACACACACACACACACACACACACACACACACTCCTCTTGACTGCCCCTCCAGAGTCATTTAAAGCCTAGTTGCAACTATAAGTGGCTCACTTTAAAAACAGGGCACAAAAATGACATTTAAACATGATGTGATGCACTTTGATTCATAGAAAGAAAACATCATTAAGGGCATAAACATCATTTAAAAGTGGGCATATAAGAGCGTCTCGCATTGCGACCGGCTCCTGTCAGTAATTGTCAATACTAGAGATGTAGCAGGAAGATGTGGGATTTTTTCAAAGTATGATTGCAGATAAAAGCCTGTTTTGACGTGAAGGTTGGATTTTATTTGTGAGACGATGCATTTTCTTTCAAAATAAAATAAAGGCCGCTTGTTGATGAGGTCTCCATGCTATCTTCCAATAAATGTTGCATCTCTGCACCTGTGCATCAGACAAAATCCCAACTCTCTCATATTAACTGGCACGTATACTGTATATAGACTATTTCACAGTTGTAAAGGTAAACTTTCCAAGTGTCTCCCAGTTTATGCTCTGTTGCAGTGACATGAGCTGACAGGAAGTAAACATGGACCCGAGCTGTTGCCTAGCAATGCAGTTCCGTTGAAAAGGTCTATGATTCATGTGGTGGTGAAACAGTTAGTAGATTATTGAATTAGATGGTCAACAGAAAATGAATCGGCAACATTTCAAATTGATTTTTAGAACTATCTAAGTCATTTCATAAGCAAACGTTCTCCAGTTCCAGCTTCTCCAGGGTGAGGATTGGCAGCCTTTAATAGCACTTTGAACTGAATATCTTTGGGGATCGTTAGTTGGACAAAACAAGACATTTGAATATGACAACTTGGGCTCAGAGAACCTGAGAGGAGCATTTACACTATTTTCTGACGTTTTATAGACCAAGAAACACCAATCGATTAATTAATCAATACTGAAAATAATAGTTGTCAGCCCTACATTCATGTGACCTCTTGTAATTGTAATAATTTCTACAACATATTGAAGGCAGCATGTGAATCATTTTATAGACTGAACTTAAAGGTACAGTGTGTAGGATTTGGCGGCATCTAGTGGTGTGGTTGCAGATCGCAACCAACTGAGTACTCCTCCGCTAACTCCTCCCTTTCCAAGACTGCGGTAACGTGAGCAGCCGAGTGCAAAACTGTAGTAACGCCGTTCACGTCACTCAGAGGTCATCCATACCATAATAACACTACTTTAAGAGCAACGGAAGTCAGACGGCGGCTGGCGATACCACAGTTTTGCACTCTGCGCCTCACGTTACCGCAGTTTTACAAGCGTGTCTGAGAACTACGGTGGCCTTCAGGTAACGTAAAACGTGAAAGTCTCTCTCTAGAGCCAGAGTTTGGTTTGTCATGGCGGACTCCGTAAAGAGGACCCGCTCCCTTTGTAGATATAAACGGCTCATTCTAAGCTAACGTTAACTTAACGATTCTTAGTTTCAGGTGATTATACACTAATGAAAACATGGTTATGAATATTATATTCCATTTCTGTGAATAGATCCCCCAAAATGTATAACACTGTTCCTTTAAAGGGGACATATCATGCTCATTTTCAGGTTCATACTTGTATTTTGGGTTTCTACTAGAACTTGTTTACATGCTTTAATGTTCAAACAACACATTATTTTCCTCACACTGTCTGTCTGAATATACCTGTATTCACGCTCTGTCTGAAACGCTCCGTTTTAGCACATTTCAACGGAATGGCAACGGAGTGCGTTGTTAGGAAACAGCTTGGGTCCATATTTACATCTTGTCAGCTGATGTTATTCACATACACTGTAACAGGAAATAAACTGGGACACATTTAGAATGTTTACGTTTAAAACCGTGAAATTGTCTAAATATTGAAGATGTGACATCACAAATGTACAGAAATCCTGACGGCTTGTTTCAAACGCACAGTTTCTGAATACGGGCTGTGTGTATTTATCTGTGGATTGAGTGTTTTGATACTTTCACAGTATTTATATATCACTTAAACTTGCTTTATAATATAAAAGACATGAAAATCTCACCTTTAAGCATAACAAAAAGTTTTGCAGGCGTAGAAAGTAGGCTGTCCTCGACCAAAGAAATTCTTAGTCGACTAACACCAATGCAATTTCCTCAACTAATCGATTAGTTGATTTAATCAACAGATCTGTGAAACTGAGTTTCTCCACAAAGAATCGCACAAAAGCACCACTTTAAATGTTGTGTTTACCAGAGATGTGCTCATAAGTTTCTTGGAAATAAGTCACTCAGCATGAAAAAAAGCATAAAAAACGACTAATCGACTAAAGCAATCTTAGACGACTAAGACCAAAACGACCGATTAGTCGACTAAGAGGGGGAACATACACATGAGCTTGAGCCAACCACATGCCATACAACAAATGAAAAACGTGCCATCATAAGTAGCAGCTTGTTGAATAACCTAACTGATGGTATTTGTGTCGGGTATTAATGGAAGCTGGGATTCAGACGGAGTGTGCGATTGTGAAAGCTCAATGGTTTTCTGGCTGAAGAGTCACTTAATATTTAAAAAAAAAAGCCCATGCTGACTTAGTTCTTGGAGGTCAAGTGGCTTAATTGTGTTTCAGGGCTGAAGGATGATCCATCTCTTTATGCTGCACGCAGGAGTGTCATTGCATAAAGGTCACCGGCAGTTGAATCATCAGGAGCTTTAAAGGTTTTCTCCTACGTGAGGTGTTTTTGTGTGTTGAGAGCAGAGAGCCTAAGTGTGAATTGCAGAGGATCGTAAAGCGTTTGCGTCTTCTACTATAAAGTTGCTGGAGGTGCTTTGATGTACTCTGTAACAGCCTGTTGACATGGAAACTGAAGAGGCTATTGTTCGACGAGTGTTTCCGCCGCCAGTGTTGGTGAAATAAGGATCAATTCATGAGTCATTTGATCACACTGTTTGTTTTTGTGTCTCCAAATGTTGGAGAGTGACTCCTTCATTTCAGACCTCACTGTGATTTAAAAGAGTTCGCTGCCCCTTTTATACCTTGTAGGAAATGAAGTAGAGTTGGTGTGAGACAGTCTTTTCATGTTTAATCTAATTATCGACTCTTTGGTGAGCCATAGTGCCACTCACAGAGATCAGCTACAGGCTGTGGCTAAAATTAAAACGGTGCGGCATTGTGAATTACGGATCCAGATTGCTACTAAAAGCATCCGTCATATCAAATATTAAATGCATCACCTAAACTGTTTCTGTGAGTTAGCACTGAGTGGGTTGTAATATTGAGCTCCTGGTGGATTGTGTGAGTCATTAATATGCTTCAACACGGGTTCAAGGAGCTGAAAATTATCTTTATTGATACAAAGACGAAAAGGCAATAGTTTTGTTTTCTTAAGACAGAGCAGACAAATGTGGAGTACATATTGCCTCGGGCGTAACGTAACATCGTGTTCTCTTTATCTCGGTTCATCTTCCATCTCGTGTGTGCACAGTGTATTTGCATGTCAAGGAGAAAGGTTGTCTAAGTGGTCATATTCTCCGGGGACCTGGACAGCAAACTAAGTAAAACCAGCTGTTGAATAATGCATCAAAAGATCCTGTCTGCTACATTAAGTCACTCTCAGGTTTTCTATCCATGTGTGGCTTTACAGTTAAATGTCCGATCTGTGTCTCCCCAGAGAGTGTATGGACCCGGGCGATGATCCATGATGATGCAGCTCGCTGAAGGGTCTCTCTGAGCTGAAACCCACCATCGTAGGACCCCCCGTTGGAGGAAGACGAGGTTCCCCCGGACGCCGAGACCATGGTGAAAGCTCAGCCTGCGAAATGCGGGAAGCCTCGGAAGGAGAAGGGAAGCAAGGAGAAAGGAGGTGGCGTGAAAAAAGGGAAAGAGAGGAAGAAGGAGTTGAGAGGAAGGAAAAAGAAGGATAAGAAAGAGCCACATAGAAAGAAGACACTGGCGGTGGGTGATGGCGATGCGCTGGACTGTTGCGTCCTGCTCACCCGTCTGGAGGAGAAAGGAGTTGTGGGTAAAGAAAAGGATGCGCCAAAAGCCGGGAAACAAAAGAGGGGTAAAGTGAAGAAGAAGCTGCTCTCCAGCTCCAGTCAAAGAAGGACCAAATCTGGATTTAGGAAAACTTCCACAGCCAATCAGAAAGCACTGGAACCAAAAATCAACCAATCTGACGCCTTACTCATGTTTCCTGTCTTTGAGCCGCGCAGGCGGAGAATGGCCTCTCTCAATGCCGAGGCTGTCAACAGCTTGCTGCTCTACAGAGACCAATCTCTCGCGTCAAATCTGGCAAAGAAACGGCAGCCTTCTAATGAAGATAGTCTCTCTAAAACTGAAAACAGAGGTCGTAAAACCAAAAAGGTTCCTCCGGGAGGGAAAGCAGACCCGAAAGAAAGAGCTAAAAAAACGAGGCGGTCAGCGGCGGAGGCTCAGAACATCGACTGGTTGGCTTTGTTTGCGCCAACGCCTCGGCGTCAAGCGGGCCTCACTGCTGCGACGCTGCTCAAACTCACCAGTGCCCAGTATGGAAAAAAACGGCAAAAGAAGACGGAGCCCAAGCCGGGGAGTGAAGCAGCAGCTACGACTCAGGATGAGATTAAGCCAGTACGTGGAGGAACAACGCTGACCAAAAGAACAACACATCCCAAACATGAGGACCAAGTAAAGCACATAAAACAGGGTACAGAGGATCCGGTTGGTTCCCAGCTGGACTCGACCATCCAGGGTTGCTGCAGTTTGTGTAAAAGCGAGGCTCTGGATCCGGAGTGGAAGGGCACCACGGGAGGACAGGAGTGTCTCAAACACGAGCTCCACCGTGGCCCTTCGCTGGGATTCTCCTTGAAAACAATCAAAGAGGAGCACGTGGAGGCCGAGGTGTCTTCCTGCTACTGCTGCTCCCAGGAGAGGTGCGTCGAGTACTGTCACAGACTGGCCCTCTTCCTGGAGGACAAGACCTTCAAGGAACCAGAGGACGGCTCGCTGTTCCACCACCACCATCACCACCATCATCATCATCACCACCATCTTCAGTCCCCGCACTCTGTAACCCACCCGGCAGCCATCACCATCAGCCCGCACACGTACACCTGTTTCCCCGGCTACTACGTCCACTTCAGCCACCCGGACAGCTCGCCCTCTCCCATATCACCGCTCGCTTTGTGCCCAAAGAGCGGCAAGAGACCCAAGCTGCTCCCCGGCAGCGGTCCGCAGCCCTCAGGGATTACCCATCCAGTGTACTGCTGCACCTCGGTGGAGGCGTGCTACGGAGAGCCCTGCAGGATCAACGGCTACTCCTCCTACACCAGTGTGATTCCAGCCATCGCCACAGGAGGGTGCTCCTTCAGCCCCACAGACTGCACCAAATGTAACCACGGCATCAAAAGAGGTGAGCACACATGAAGATCGACATTACTGGGTTTACTTTTTGTCAACCTCCAGCAGTGTGTCAGAACAAACAATTCAACACGATGAGTTAATGCACTGGTATCTGTGTTGATGGCACTTATGTAACAACTTGCTCAAGTGCCTCAGATGTGAGGCAGAAGTGTCCATCATCTCTTTCGCTCTAGAGTCCTTATAGGATTTGTATTTTTATTACTGCTGCAGAGTTAAGTGTGGCAGGTATGTAGTGAAGATAAGCTTATCTTCATTTTTTTTGGTAATTTTTAATTACAATAGATAAGCAACATAATGCAACACAAAACAAACATTTTACAGTAAATCAATGAAGAACAGGTAACAAAGCAAAACATTTCTGGGCACATGTAATAGTAAACCTTTGTAAAATAAGCCAAACTAATAAAATAAGGGAAAAGGGAAAGAAATAAAAGAGGACACACATTATACATAAAATATCACATTTAGTACAACATAAAACTTAATCATGAAGGTTTAATTTCTGCTCTTGGAAATAGCAGTTTGACAAAAAATATCATCACAAGGTCCACTTTCAGTCGCTGTATGAACAGTTGGGTCAGATGGTGAAGACCACAGATCATGGAGGGCTGATTGAAACTCCCACAAAGTCGGGAGGCTTCCAAAAGACAGATTTAAAAAAAAAAAGAAAGGTCAAAGTTGAAGTAGCAGAGGCAGCGATATCCGGATTTTTTTTTTTTAGTCCCTGTTATAGGTCAAGTTCCCAAAATACAAGATCCTACATTTCCCATAATGCGACTCCGTAGCATCTTTTCTTAGACTGCCTTATAAATGTCCACATCTTATAAATTATTTTCCTCCCAGTTTGTAATCTTCTTTTTAACAGCAGCTATTTTGACATGTCATTGTAATTAATAACATTAATTATGGCCCTGATCCATTGAGGTGGGTCCGGGCCCTGGTACTGTGCAGGCTGGCTGCTAAATTATGAATCCTGCTATGGCGAAGGCATGACCTGCCCTACTCTGCCTCTGATTGGCTAGTACCAATCCAACCCTTCATTGGTAATATTGCATGCTGGCTCACTGGCTGTGACACACAAAGGCCCAGTTCCAATCCGGCCCCTACACCCTCTCCATACCCACTTCCACTCCGTTTGTGCATTCACGTGGAGGGTCCGCCTTATTTAGTGCCATCTCAAACCAATTAGCGGGGAGTGGAAGTGGGTTATGAAACCCTCCAACAGTGAGTCTACATTGATGCTGACTTAACCGGCTGACCTTACTGACCATGTGCAATGCGTTTTTTGTGTTGGAAGACGCTCGGTACAAATGTAGTAACATGCGAGTGCCCGTACAAACATTTACTAGTAAACTGCTCAAACTGAGTTAGACATTTAATATTGTCACACAGACGTTAACAACTTAAAGTAAATACATTTAAGACCAAATGTCTAGTCTAGAAAACGTTAGATGTGTTCATTTGATTGTAAAGTGTATTTATAGGGACTGTTGCAAAAAGTCAGCTCAAAAAATCAGTTAAAAATGAGAAGATGTTCACAAAAAAAAAAAAAGACAGCAAAGCAGCTTGGGAGTTTTCTCCATAGGTTAGGCTGCCGCTTCCAAATGATGCTGAAACCATGGTTACGAAAAGTTACGACGGTTCCTGTTTCCGCCGGAGAGAGGAAAGCTGGTCCCGAAGCTTGCTGCTGTATCTATAACCTCCACCTTAAAGAGGGGTGCTTCATTCAGCTGTAAATGGAACGGGACCTTAATTAATTTCATTAATTACACCTGTGTTTACTCTGCAATGACATGTCAGAATGGCTGCTGGGAAAAGGGCCTATTGAGGCTTTCTGTTATACATTTGTTACCTCCGCCAAAGGCCTTGGGCCAAGGAGGTTATGTTTTCACCGGCGTTGGTTTGTCTGTCTGTCTGTCTGTCTGTCTGTCTGTCTGTCTGTCTGTCTGTCTGTCTGTCTGTCTGTCTGTCTGTTAGCAGGATTACTCCAAAAGTTTGCGATGGATTTGAATGAAATGTTTTGGAAGTGTGGGGTGTGGCACAATGAACAATCCATTCGTTTTGGTGGCGATCCGGATCATGATCCGGATTCGGGAATTTTTTTAAGGATTCCGATCAGCCTGAGCATTAAGACCACAGGGTATAACACATGTGCAGTGTAACTGATGACGCGTTTATGACGCGTTACCGCGCCTCCTTCTGAGAGCAGAGAGATACGTGCGTGGATGTGTGGCGAGACATCGAGGTGCGGGAGCTGCTGTCCGTCCGCGGTGAGAAAGAAAAAAGCGGTAGATGACGGGATGAGAGACAACGTAGTGTAACGTTATACAGACATAACAAGGCTGCTGAATGAGAGAGGCATCCGCCGATACGTTACACGGAAACACACCGTGTTAATAATAAGCCGACCACCTCACGGTACCGCCAGCTGTGAGCTGTGATCTGTTTTTAAAGTCAGGCACCTTGGCGGAGGTCTGCGGTCTCCGAGTGCCATTCTAGTTTGTAGTATTTTCTCAGACTTCTGGCTCCCTGCAGAGCCACAAGCAGGGTGAGCTTCTCTTGACAAGGAAGCTAAACTTTGTGTAAAATCACTGACCCCGTTAAGTAAGACAGTAGGATTTCCTAATAAGTTTAAGTATTAAACGTTCATGAGCTCACACTAGTTATTAGGGTATTTTGTATGCAGTGTCTCCCCCCTTAATCCGGCTGCCACAGCAGTACAATGTGCTGAGAATAGCTATTATGTCGGGCATTTTTAATCTCCCATTTTGGAATGTCACTTGAGTGGGAGGTAACAAAAAAAATATCAGATAAAGGGCAAGACCTCTTTTGTCTCCGTTTGAATACAAGCAGCCGGACAGTGAATACAAGGCCTGTGCAGCTGAAACCTAATGAGCTGATCGTATGAGCTCGAGTGTCAGCAGTTAGCTGCTGAGTTTGAATCAGAGATGTGAACTAGAACAGGAAAACTCAGCGTGATGTCTGCGGTATAACACACAAACACCGTGAGTCTGCCTGAGTGTGTGGGTGTATGGTTAAAAACACCTGAATGTGACCTCAAAACAACACTAATTACACGTGAACACACACCGGTGTACTGCTGCACCTCGCTCTCTCTCTTTCTGTGGTCTCCAGCAGCCAGAAGCAGGTCAGGCTGAGAGGGTTGAGACTCTCGTCGACAAGAGCACCGACATCTTTAGGTTTTTACAAATAGATTTCATAGAAGACAGTTTGACATGTCACAGTGGGAAAATACAGGTGTACATAATAGGATTAATGATGGCTGAGTTCCATTTAGCTGCTTATCCTGGTATTGTGCATGCTGACTCATTGTCACACTGTCATGGCTTATTGGCACACTTGAATTCAACTGAGCCATCGTTAATGTTATTAGTAACACCTGTTGTTTTCCTGCCATGACAAGTCAAAATGTCTGCTGTGAGAAGGCCGACGGTCCACCCACACAGGTGTTGGCCTGATAGACCTCCTCTGTGTGCTGCACAGATCAGGTTTGATTGACATCTCCCTCGTTCTCCTGTTCATTTCGTTGCACCTGTTGGGGTGAAACAACTTACACCTTATTGGTCTGTGTGCTCTCCTAAAGATTACGTTCATTGTCACTACAGTTTCAATGGAAACTTATTTTCTTCCGGATTCCGTCTGTTTTTGGCGTATCGCAAATACGTTTCTAATCATAGTTTGCGGAAGTCTTTGTAGGGAGCAGGTTGGGGAGGATGGGTCAAACAAACCCAGGACTTTCCACCCGGGAGACAGCTGTTGCTGTCCCGTGTGAAACCAGAAGTCAACGTTGATTGACAAACTGCAGTTTGCCATGTTATGATTTGAGCATATTTTTTATGCTAAATACAGTACCTGAGAGGGTTTCCGGACAATATCTGTCATTGTTTTGTGTTGTTAATTGATTTACAATAATAAATATATACATACATTTGCATAAAGCAAGCATATTTGCACACTAATGTTGATAAGAGTATTAAATACCCTTTAAGGTACATTATGAACAGATAAAAAATGTGATTAATTTGCAATTAACCGTGATTAACTACGGACAATCTTGCGATTAATCGCGATTAAATATTTTAATCGATTGACAGCCCTACTAATAATATATAACCTATGTTTGCTAATGGCTAAAGCAAGTAGCTTAATGTCTAACCTTAATGTATTCTCTCCGTGGAGGAAATGAAGGCTGCTGATGAAGTTTGGATCCAGTGAGCTGGGAGATCACTTTGAAATAAATTGACCATTAATTCACCTTAATGTCATCACCACAACTGTGTCATGGGAGTGTGCACCAGCTGTTCTTGTTATTTCACACAGTTAGCGTTAGTGTTGGTGGTTTTCACTGTCAGCTTTATGGGGATGTCTAGTGTGTGTGTGTGTGTGTGTGTTTTAAAGGCTATAATTGACCTTAATTGCGGCTCTGTTTGTTATTTCTGCTGCTTCAGCGGAACTAATAACAAGTGAGTGTCGCTCATGTCTCTATTATGTAACCTTGTTAAAGGTTGTTGATCACTGTAGCTGCTCCTTAACCGACTGCCTGTCACTCGACTTCATTAAGTTACCTTTTCTGTTCCTTCCTCAGACGACTACCCATCAACCCTCAACGACCACCACAGTCCCTCCTCCGTCCCCGTCTGTCCCGGCCCCAGAACCCTCACTGGCTGCCCCTTTCCCACTGTGCCTCCGGCCGGCCAATCGGTGCCCCACGTTCAGGCTCCGCTGTCCGACCCCAGCCAACCGCAACCTCCGCTGCAGGTGGCGAGGGAGTGTCCGCAGAGTGCCAAGTCGCCCAGCGGGTCGAGGTCTGGCGCGCGCGGCACCGGCAGCATCGGCTCGGCTGTCTGCCCTCTCAACAGGGACAAGAAGCAGAAGCTCGGCTCTGCCGGCGTCGGAGGGCGAACGGTTGCCAAGCAGCCGAAGAACGGCCGCCAAAAATCCACCAACGGCTGGCAGCCGGTCGGCCTGCCCTTTCAGAAGGAGGTTTTCTCTGTGGTACGTAGAGAAAGTCATGCTGGTGCTTACATGACGGTGCCGCTTGTAATTAAATGTTATTTAATGCGCCTGTCCTAAGAGGGTTCGGGATGATTTATCACACCCGCATCACGGTCACATTAGAGCGCATTCACTGTTTTTTGAGTTTCGTCCAAACACCTGACTGTCCAAATTTCTGTTGAGACACAGAAGTCATTCAATACAAATCACATCCTGGAGCTTTTTACTCTCGGAGCCTCTCAAAGCTTATCGGTGTTTCCTGCTGCGTGTGTTCCCAGGGAGAGGAGGATCTGGTGCTGAGGAAGTGTTTCGAGGGAGTCCAGAGGGACGGGGAGCTGATTCGGGTCAGAGACACTGTTCTGCTGAAATCTGGACCTAGAAAGAAGTCTCTGCCTTACGTGGCCAAGATCTCATCTCTGTGGGAAGAGCCGGAGTCAGGTAGGACGCATACTGTCCGCTGTGTTTACCTCCAACACGAGAGAAGCTGAAGTAATGCAGTAATGACAGGCTCGAGCACCGAAGTGAACTGTTTGTGTGTGTTTGTGTTTCTTCAGGAGAGCTGATGATGAGTTTGTTTTGGTACTACCGCCCAGAACACACACAGGGGGGACTCAACCCCAGTATTCATTGTGAGGTGAGAAGCAAATCCTTTTATACCTTTTAAAATACTGCTTTCTGAGTGGTCGGCAGGTGTTACATGTAAAATCATATACCATGACACTCCAGACAGACTCTAGTTAACCGTGTGCAAATAGTTTGTGTGGCTAGAATATTTATGCTTCATGTTTTGTTAGTTTTTTTAAATCCAGTTTTTGGTGTATCCAGATTGCGTCAAGATTGATTTTAGAAAGTCTGGACGGCAATAAATTGGATCAAAACCACATTTTAGAGGTGGTTCGAAATGCGATTCCAATCGGATTTCTACAGATCCGGACGCTGTGGCCGCTCAAAAAGTGGATTTCAAAGGGTCTTTTGCATCAATCGCAATATCTCACACACACACACAAACACACACACACAGTAACATTGCAGACCATCCCAATGTAAATTGAGTTTGTCTTGTGTGACGCTACTTGACAGCGTGTTTGTTTGGAGGGCGAAATGTTGGAACTCCATTTCGCATGCTTGGACGTTGGAAAACCGCGTCACCAGCGTAGCTACGTCATTACTGACGCCTACGTCGTTACCGCGGCAACCCATGCAGATAGGTCGGTGATGTCTGGACACACAAATCCGATCTGATCGCTTGCAGACAGTCTGTCTGAAAGATCTGATTTAAGACCAAATCGGATTTGCCTGCAGTCTCTCAAGTGGAAATAACATAACCATCCGTTAAACTGACTTTTAAAACTTAAATTTAATTTAAATGAGGCTAAAAATATTCTATATTCCTCTTTTTGTCAGCAAATCACACAAAAAGACCAAAATTCACAAGTTTTGTCTGTGTATTAAAAACCTGATAAAGCTCATGCCTTTGTGTCAGTAAAACCTTTATTGTTGTAGAAAAAACTATTAAAAACACAACAATGTGCCACACATCCGTTCTTATCATAAGCCAGTTATTCCAAAAGACTGGGTCGGGACCCACAGGTGGGTTGCATTCAATGCTTGAAGTAGAAAAAAAGAAGTGCCGGTACTCCCTTTATTCACATGTTGGTGTGTGTTTCGGCTGGTATCAGCAATTTCTTGCTTTGAAGGTTTTTGACTTAAAATTATGCAATTTGACATCATTTTGGACCACTAGCCTACTAATTAAATGTTTTTTATTTAATTCTATAAATGAAAAGAGCAGATTCAGAAAACGTTAAATAATGTTTTTATAATTATATTTGTTCTCACCCCCCTGTCGTGTCGTGTCGTGCCGTGCGTCGACTCATCCAGATGTTCCCCACATAGTTTTTATGTTCATACGGCGGTGCAAAAACGCTGGCGCTGCACCATTATATAATATATAATATAAATTTGCTGATTTCTTCCATAGATTTTTATTTAAAATGTATATCTGCAGTACTCCTTTGAGCCACACGAGGGAGCCTGGATGTTCATATTGTTCTGATAATTGTTTGTTTGTTTTTAATTAAATTTTTATTTTGGAAAAGCTTTCATTTCACATTACAGAATCATTATTACTGCCAACAAATTCACATAACATTGTGACATAACATAACATTTTCAAAGGGGTCCCTTGACCTCTGACCTCAAGATACATGAATGAAAATGGGTTCTATGGGTACCCACGAGTCTCCCCTTTACAGACATGCCCACTTTATGATAATCACATGCAGTTTGGGGCAAGTCATAGTCAAGTCAGCACACTGACACACTGACGGCTGTTGTTACCTGTTGGGCTGCAGTTTGTCATGTTATGATTTGAACTGGAGAATATTTGTCATTGTTTTGTGTTGTTAATTGATTTCCAATAATAAATATATACATACATTTGCATAAAGCAAGCATATTTGCCCACTCCCACGTTGATAAGAGTATTAAATACTTTACAAATCTCCCTTTAGGGTACATTTTGAATTGTGTGATTAATTTGAGATTAATCATGATTAACTACAGACAATGCTGTGATTGATCACGATTAAAATTTATAAACGATCGTCAAAATAAAAACATTCCAATTCAAAAGAAGACTTCTGAGATTTGGGCTTACTTACTCAGTTACTGAAAATGTGTTTGAAAGAGATGAACAAACACACGTAGGCTGGCAGACACACATGTTGAAGAGCGGCTTCTGTTGTGCTTCGTGTTGTCTGTTATCTCCCAGAGGAACAAGTTGCACTTTATTAAATCTCTAGAAACAATAAACCCCATGAAGTCTTATCATTTCTCGGCTGCACGAACAAACAACAAACGCATCAGAGCAGCAGTGTGAGAACAGAAGCAGGGCTTTGGCTCAGAGGAAAAAACATCTTTCTCTGTCTTTATGTCTGGAAGTGAAGGTGAAGCAGAAGCGATCGTGTACAACGAAGCAGACAGAAGTTGTGTTTTAATGTCTCTGTGTACATGTGCAGACTGTGAGAGTCTTTTCTTTGGACCTAACACATGACTGAAACTTTCTTTCTCCAGAATGAGATCTTTGCGTCTCGTCACCAGGATGTGAACAGTGTGGCCTGTATTGAAGACAAATGCTATGTCCTAACACTGGCACAGTATTGTCGGTAAGAAAGAACACTTTTTTGGTGGCTTTAGTGCATTTCTTTGAAGTATATTTCTTGCTTTTGAAAGATTACATGGTCCTGCTGAGAAAATCCTGCAGTGCTGGTTTTTGAAGCCTAAAACAATGCACACTGTTTAACATAAAAAGCAGGCAGGTTTGTGCCGGTTCTCAGACAGTTTAAATTGTTTTTCTAAATTCTTTTTGAAGACGGTTGAGTTTGATGTCCTGTATTTGTGCTTCGTCCAGATTTTGTGCCTTGGTAAAACGCCATAGGGAGGGCGTGCGCGACTGTGCCGCCTCCCTCGTGGTGCCACCCGTTGTCGGCAACGCCATGCCCACCCACCACTGTGTGCCCGATGACGTCGACCCAGACCTGGTGTATTTCTGTCGACACGTCTATGACTTCCGCTACGGCCGCCTCCTCAAGAACCTGCAGTAGCATCTGTTTGGGGGCGTGACACACAATGCTATGGGACGTGAGATAATGTTTTACATCCTCCACAACTTTAACTAGCTACATACCTACCTGCTGCCTGCGTGACAGGAACTGGAAGTTTAGGATGAAGGATTGAGAGATGAGCTTCTTTTGTTTTGAAATCTCTTGCTCATACTTACATGCCACACTATGATTTAGTGAGAGCGATGGCTTGGCATATTGTGTAAGAGTTAATATGGCAGCGTATTGGTCTTTATCATACATGGCTCCGTGGTGTCGTAGCAGCTGTGTGAAGAACCTGGAACGTACTCTGCTGTAGAAAATGCTACTGTAGCTCTTAGAAATGTGACATTTGATAGATATGAAGAGAGGTGGATGTTACATGTGAATTATGTTACTGTCTGCCTGACAGATATCAGACACTCAATGTGTCTCAATGATACGCCATAACTAAAGAAAATTTGGGGCATATCGTGCCGCATCGGTCCTTGAGAAGAGATTTCTCAGTGGCTGAAGATTCACATTTGAATCACATTTGTCATTAGATTTCTCTGTAAGTCACTGCATACAGACGTTTCACAGAAAAGCTCCAATTAAGGAATAGTTTTTGGGAAATGTGCTTTTTCACTTTTTTTTTTACAAAAGTTAGATGAGATGATTGATGCCACTCTTATGTCTGTATGGTGAATATGAACCTACTGCCAGCAGTGCACTGCACCAGTTAGCTTAGCATAAAGACTGGAAATGAGGAAACAGCTAGCCAGACTCTGTCCAAAGCTAGGCTAGCTGTTTCCCTCAGCTAACGTTAGCTGTTTTCCCTGTCTTTGGACAGAGCCTGGCTAGCTGTTTCCCCCTGTTTCCAGTCTTTGTGCTAAGCTAATCAAGCTAAGCTAACTGGCTGCTGGCTCCAGCCACATATTTACCAGACAAACATGAGCGTAGTATCAATATTCTCATCCAACTCTTGGCAAGAAAACAAATTATTTTTTCCGGTTCTATGATTTAACATTTCCATTTTCATGTAGGCCTAATTGTGACTGACCTGTAGGTCTATGTAGTAAACTCTGACCACAGCTGTGAGGAAAGTTCTTGATCAGAAGGTTTGATTAAATAAAATTCAACCTTATTACCACTGATTAAGTACATGCACAGCAAACAGTTAAATGTGGACGATTTTTGGCTCCACCTCTCGTGATTTTCTGAGAGAATTATAGGTTTTATGTAACTCTGCAATTCACCTGAGTGGTGATTTTCACAATAGACCTGCACTCTACGAAGAAAGCACACTTCGGTTTGTTTGATTTCGCAGTGTGAAGACGTCCAATGAGCCGAGCATTGAGGGGATTTTTGTTATGCCAATGCTGAGGAATATTTGACTTTCTCAAAGCTGGTTGCCAGAGGTGTGATATGACTCCGGTGTCAGCTAACTGTATATTTGCATTTATATATCTGGATGAGTGTCTGTTCGTGGCAGATGGCATCAGTTAGTCACCTATATTCTTGTTTCTTCACCGATGAGATGGTGAGTAATGTATTCAGTGTAGCATTTAGATCTGTGATGATGATGATCCATTCCTATGTTTGAGAGAAGATATGTATTTATTTCTGTACTGAGAAAATATAATTTATTTTCAAATGATAATTTTAAAGAATAGAGTTTTAGATGAGTGGCTTTCATTCCTGATTATAAAGGAGCTCTCTCCTTCTTAGCTGCACTGTCTAAGATGAAAAGTGTGTGAGTCATTTGCAATAGTATTTCTGTGACTGATGAGCTTGCTCGCCCAGTAAAAGCCTATTAAATGTTGTGTAGAGATGTTGACGTCCTCCGGGCAGATTTGAGGACACATTTAGAAGGATCTCAGATACAGTTTGAAGGACACCTGCTAACATGTGACCAGAGATGCTTAACCTGCAGGACCAAAACGTACCTTGGCCTCTCCCAGCTTCCTGTCATTCTCCTGTCACTTCTCCTCAGATGATAAAAAGCTTTGCCTCTTCACCTTTAAATGCCGAATGCTACAGCGATTTAAACCTACCTTGCCATTAGCCTGTGCCCTTGATCTTGCTGCCTTATAGAACATTCCCAGCCTTTCATTTAGAAATGTGTACCGATATCAGCCTGGGGTAATGAAGCTTCTTAGTGTGCTGATCTTGATTCCTACAGTAGATGCTTGAGACGCATCTCAGGTCCATCGCAATCATGTCATCTTGTGTGATCTGAAAGGCAAAACTGATCCTTGATCAACGCTTTTATTTTGACAAAGGTCTGCCCAAGTGATCTGTTGTAGATATGTGGCTGTTAAAGGAACAGTGTGTAACATTTAGAGGGATCTATTGGCAGAAATGGAATAAGATATGAAGTATGTTTTAATTTATCTTAAAATAAGAATCATTTTCGTTACCTTAGAATGAGGCGTTTATATCCGCATACGGAGCGGGTCCTCTTCACGGAGCCAGCCGCCATGTTCTCTACAGCAGCCCAGAACGGACAAACCAAACACTGGCTGTAGATAGGGCCATCTGCTTTTTCAGGTTTTCACGTTTGCCACTGAAATTCTCCCACACGCTTGGTACACGGGAGAAATTTCAGTTGGTTGCAAACTGCAACCTCACCACTAGATGCTGCCGAATCTTACACACTGCAACTTTAAATGAATAGTTCAACATTTGAGGAAATGCGCTTATTGTCGAGAGTTAAATGAGAAGATTGATACCAGTCTCATACCTGTGCGCTAAATATGAAGCTATACAGCCAGCACCCGATTAGCCTAGCTTAGCATAAAGATTAAAGCTAGGCTGGCTCTGTCCGAAAAGATAACAAAATCCACCTACCAGCACCTCTAAAGCTCACTAATTAACATGTCTGTAAATCTTTATGTTAAGCTGAGCTGCCTGTTGGCTCTAGCTTCATATTTAGTGTACAGACTTTTGATTTTCTAATCTGATTCTCGACAAGAATGCGCTGAGCGTATTTCTCAAAATATTGAGTTTGTGCTTCTCGAAGAACAGCGGCTGTAGTCAGCTTGAATTCCATCAGTTGCGATGAATTTCAGTCGCAAACGGTATCAAAATGTCCACAGAAACTTCTCTAATCTACTTCTTAATCATAATCCACCTCTCAGCTGTCCATCTGTACGCTCATTATGTTCCAAACAAAAGACACAACTTCCTGGCAGAGCGTCAAGCAGCGAGGAAATGGATTATGCTGCAGGAGTTTTTGCTTTTAAGTCTTTTACTCTGCTTTGAAACTTGTCACCACTTGAAACCTTTGTATCTGACATGTTTTAAGGTGACCACAAGCGCTGTTGAACATGAACTGCAAACTATTTACAGCCACCTTCAAAGCACAGGGGGGGATTTGATTGTGAAAAGATTCTGAGATCTAGATTTTGGGTGGAGCATCACTTGAAAATGCCCACATCCTGCCTACTTCTGCTTTACACCCTGTACAAAAGGTTGAGTATATTACTTTTGTGTGTTAATTTGCAATTACATAGAATCCCCTATGATTAATATTTGACTTTCAAACAAGCCTCTAGTTCATATTGGTTAATTCAATTTATTAAGTGGAAATTGAAAGAATAGACCCTGCCATTTCAATCAAACCAAAGGTTATATATCAAAACTACAGCAAACGTTCTCCACTGACTGAAACATTTTATTGAATACTGATGGATGGTGGATGTACAGTAGTAAATCCCACACAGCACAATCCAACAAAGCAGAATTGGGTATACTACATTTGGTTTTGCAATTTAAAATCCCCCCGGGTGTTCTGGATCACACATGTTATGGCCTTAGGAATCACTCAGCAAACTAATTATGTTTAATCAAGATGTGTGATACTTATGTCTTAATTGGTCCTCTGTGCCTGTTCCCATTAACCGTATAACGTTTTCCACGGAGACAAGGACGAGCTGTTGTTTCTACCCACCTTCCAAATGCCTTTCATTTTTGCCAGATGGCGCTGGTCTGATCTTGAATCACCGCAAAGAAATGTTTGCACCAAAAAGAGAGAAAGAGAGAGAGAGGGGGAAGGTATCGAAATTTAATTTCATTCCCAGGTGTACAAAAAAAAAACTTTGGTTCTTCTGATGTGAATTTATGTTCATATTCTTTGCATGGCGTTTTTGGAAATATTAATCACAGCACAGATTATTTGTATGGTTTCAAATGGACCTCTGTAATATAAGAAAAATATTTAATTGTAATAAATAATATATGAGTTTGAACATGTGTTTGGGAGATTTTTTTTATGGCTTTAGTTTAATTAGCAATAAATAGCCAGGTCCAGAGCTGTAGTAATAGTTGTTGCCCACATGGGGGCTCACTATGCCAATATTCTTTATATCTGATTGGTTTTATCATCACAGTGATCAGAGCACTGAGATTTTAAAGGGTTTTGAAGAATAATATTAATATTTATGTGTCAAATATTGTATGAAACACAATAATGCTCTACTGAGAAGGACCAGAAAGACATATTGAGGTTGAAAGCTGTATCCACATTTCAAACTTAATAAGGTTTGTCAACCACGTGATTGAGTCAATTCAATCAATCAACCCTCACAACATCTAGCTCTCAATTCTCCATCAGTCAGCCACCTGTTTACTGTCTGCTTGTTTCTTTATGGGCAGTTTAATTAGAAATGTATCTCACCATGACACTTTTGTTGCCTCTATTTTAGAAAGGTTAATAATTTCAGCAATGAAAGGAGACTCAAACTTGCTTTCCTGCTACATGAAAACAATGTTGTTTATTTTTATTTGCATTTCAATGTAAAGAAAAATAACATTTTATCTATATAAAATCAAAATCACTTTTCCTTTCATTGCCTCAAGCCTTTCCCCTTTGTTTCTACCTTTGTAATTCATGCATCTCCTTCCACCTGAAATGGTTACGATCCCATTTATCTGGTACACTGCGTAGATCATGACTGGAAAAACAAAGAGTGTGAGCATCTTGAAAGCAGACACGAGGAGACGTAAATCATCTAACATCAGGCCCTCTGGTGAATATGTATGAGGCCTCTAGCACCACTCAATCAGGTTATGAGGTTTTAAGTGGCACAAGGTAAATCATTTGCATCTGTGACAGCAAGCATGTGTGGTGGAGGAAAGAGTCAGAAAGAAGAGCCAGCTGCTTCAATTCACCTTTTATTTACTAGTAGTGTGTTTGTGTGTGTGCATGCTCAATGAATTGTGCAGTGAATGTGTGTTAACTGCTACGGTATCTCTTCTGGATGTCTTGTTTTCTGCAGTGAGTACAGGATCTACATTTCATTTTAATCAATTGTTCCCAACCAGGGGTACTTGCATCCCAAGGGGCTACTTCTGCAGTTGCCAGTGGGTATGTGGGGAAAAAAACAACATTATTTTTCATATATAGATGCCTATCCACATATGGAAACTAAATAACCACATAAGATTACAAATGTGTGCGATGACGATCGCAAGTAGGCTACATGTTTTGATGGATAAACAGTTGAAATAGCTAAAGAAACGTTAATAGATAAGGGTTGAAATAGCTAAAAGTAGGCTAATGAATAAACAGTTGAAATAGCTAACGTTAAATAAAAGTAATTTATAAACAGTTGAAATCGTTAGCAAAAGTACTGGATAAATTGAAATCTAAAAGTATTATAAAAAACAGTTAACGTTAGCTAAAATAAGCCTAATTCACTTTCAGATAACTTTTTCAACCTTTAAAAGTAGTTTAATTTGCTAAAACAATTGGATAAACAGTTGAAGTAGCTTAGTTAGCTAAAGGTTTTAGATGAACAGGTAACTTAATTAGTAAAAAGGAATGCCCTTTAAGCTAACTTTTTCAACCGCTTAAGTAGGCTAATTAGCAGTTTTACTTGCTAAAAGTAATGGATAAACAGTTGAAATAGCTAAAGAAACGTTAATAGATAACGGTTGAAATAGCTGCTTTTAATAACATTTTCATTGATAACAATGAATCAATAGCCATTCACCGTTATTTAAACATACAATTTATTTTAAAGGGAAAAAAAGCCTTTTCCCCAAAGCCTCTCCAACAAAAGATTTTCCCACATGTCAGAACTGTGTGAAGAGGTGAAGAAATGGGGTTTCCTTATGTCCCTCATCTACATGAGTTGTGCTGAGAGCATGTGTGTGCCAGTAGAGGTCCTGAGGCGGTTAAATTACACACCTGCGAGGCTTTCCACGGACTAACTCATTCCAATTTTGCACCACTCTCCTACATTTTTAACCTTTCCTGTCCTCTGTACGGCTGCATATAGTAGCAATGTACTGAATCAACTGCACAGTGGCTTTCAGTCTGGAAAGTTTCAGATTATTCTGGCAAATGCTGTTGCAAGTGCTGTTGTTTCTGCAAAATTAATAAGAGAATCAAATATGCTGCAACACGTTCTGCTTGTTATGTTGTTCAAAACGTTATATGACTGCTTTCTGATTTTATTCAGAGCACAGAGATTTGGTTTCCCTGCTGCTTTTTCAGTCTGTGCAAAATCCTCTCCACATGGAGGTAGAAGACATAATTAAGCTGTTACTTATCTGACATTCAGGATTTTCATGCTCCGTCAAAACTCCCACTAATTATTCTGTATTTTTTATAAACTTCTGCCTACCGTGCACCCTCCAGGTGCAGCTGTGACTCCACAGGAGGTTTTTTGTTTTTTTCTAAGAGCCTTGTGAGTCTAGAAAGAAACAAAACACTTTATACAACAGCCAGTGAAAGCCTGTAGATTGTTTTCTTCAGCTCAAAATGACCTGCAAGGTTAGTTGTCACATTCGTTGCTAGCTATGTTTTTGTATCAGTAAGAGTAGACATCACAACAACCCCATTGTCTTTTACCAATTGGCTATATTGTTTTTCTGCTCATGTTTTTTCATGATAACAAATGAGTTCAGGGCAAGAATCCACACAGAGTACCATCACCTCTCCTGAATTTATACTCACAGCACGCAGCTACCACTTAACTATAACAAGATCAATGACATTTGCATATGAAGACTTTGTTAAGCCTGTTCGTATTTGCATTTTCATAAAGGATGTTCACAATACAATCAGACCTGAGGATAGCAGGATGCACGTAACAGGGCAGGCTCTAGCGCTTGTGAAATTTAGCCCCGTTAACCACAACACAAAAAAGATAATGGTTTTAAGGCAAAATTAATATTTTATTTTTATAAATAACTGTATTTATTATAATACAAATAAACAATTGGTCGCTGATATTTTTGGCTTAAAAGTGTTTAGTCAGTTTTACTACAATTTACTCTTTTATTAACAAATAAGTGCGGCCGGGCAGATGAAAAGTGTGAGAAAGAGATTTACAGGGTTGAAAAGTGTATTTCTTTCTTTCTTGCTTTATGTATTTGTTCATTTGTCACCTCAATGCAGAAGATGAGAAAGGGTGCCACCAGCATTTTTATTTTTTATTTTATTTTTTCCTTTATTTTTAATTTTTTTTTTTTTAATTTTTTTTTTTTGTATCATTATATTTTTTTTATTATTATTATTTTTTATTTTATTTTTTTTTTTATTTATTTATTTATTTTTTTTCATTTTCATTTTTATTTTTTTAAATTTTTTATTTTTTTAAGGGCAACCAGCGCCCCCCAGAAGGTGGCGCCCTAGGCGACCGCCTATATGGCCTATGCCTTAAGCCGGCCCTGGCCCATGATTACAAAGCAAAAACAGGATTTGGGATTTTTTTTTGTTGTTGTTGCAAATTTGTTAAAAAGAAAAAACTGAAATATCACATTGACAGTGAACATTCAGACCCTTTGCTATGACACTTGAAATTTAGCACAGGTGCCTCACATTTCTCTTGATCATCTCTGAGATGTTTCTACACCTGTGAAACATTCAGTTGATTGAACATGACCCAGAAAGACACACACCTGTCTTAACAAGGTCATTTGTGGGACTTCAGGAAGTTTCTACGGCTGTTTGATATGCGTTTGATTTAAATGTAGGGTTTAAGGGATGTACGTAACTTTTTTTACACGTATAAATAGTTTTTTATTGCAAATGAGGGAACAGGCCTTCTGCGACTTTCTGTGTTTCCTCTATCAGCCTGTAGACTGCTTTTTATGTGAAGGACTCGGGTCGGTGTCCCAGCGGAGCAGAAGAGAGTTAGTTTAGCTCTGAGAATATCAAGTGAATGTTACAGTTTGTGCAGAAATAAATGCTGCAGCTCCTCAAGACCAAGTTCTTGTTTCCCTGCTGCTGAGTGGAGTGACGGGGCTCCGGAGCGAGTAACGTTATCGACTCCGACGAAAACTATGCGGTGTCTCCCCTGTGCTTTCTGACCACGGTCGGGAGGCTGAAGCACGAAAAGTTAACACAAGGATCAACATCGGCCGAGCCTTCGATCCATGGAGGGACCTTCGTTTGGTAAGCTAACATTACTGCCAAGCATGTGAAAGATATAGTGATATTGTGGTTTTAGCTGTCTAATATTGCTAACGTTAATTAACATGATGCCTGTCAATCACTGTCAGAAACTCTAGAACAGTGCATTTTACTCACCAAACTGCTCGCTTTCAGGTAAATGTGACTCATCTTCCAGTAGAGCTGCTCTGAGCTGTTGGTGCTCAAATCCATAATCAGTAGTGACACAAGTAGTACAGTTTGGACAATATTTAAACCAGCATATTTAATAAAAAATGTTTTCTTAGTGTGACAGATCCAAGAAAGAAAGAAAGAAGACACTCGTATCTTGTAATGTAAGTAAAACAATTGCATATAGTATAAGCACAACTTGAAAAATGCACCTATATCTGCAGATTTGTAAAACAAATTCAAGTTAACGGTCATCATTTCGCATTTACTCGGAAGTTAGATCATGGCCTTGTTTTATATTCACTCTTCACTGTTTTACATATCCTATGAACAACACAGATGATGGTTTTTCTCTCACCATCTAAAAGTTGACATTTAAACACGCTGCAGATTTTGCACGCTGCGTTGTGTTCGTCAAATGTCACCGCGGCAGCAGAAAGTGTGAAAAGTGGCTCAAGGCCAAACTGAATTTCAGAAATACATGATTCATTTATTGTCACAGAAACTCTTCATGTTCCTGTTTTAGCTTTTAATGACCAGGTTAGGAATGTGAGGGCCAACTATTTCTGTTTAAATTCACACTAATAAGCGCAGCCCCAGAGCTCTTTTTAACGCGGTGGACTGTCTTTTAAATCCTTTAATCAGTCATCTAGTGAGGGATGTCTTCAATTTTAACCTTTTTTATGATAAAATCAGTGAGATACAATGAAATTGTGGCTCCCTCCTGATTCTTTTATTGAAGCCCGCTGCCCCAACTGTGCTGTTTTATCAAGTTTTATGCTCTTTAAATGAGCTCATGGTCACTGTGGTGGACCTCCAGCCCTGTAGGTATAATGCCTCATAAATTTCTCTGTGAAGTAATGGAGGTGACTGCCCCTTGGTTGCTCTCAATAATTAACAGTTCTTTATCTTCTGTCTGTATCCCAGAATATTTGAAGTCTGCCTGTGTGCGACCACTCATTAAAAGATCCGGCCTAGATCCATCAGAATGCAGCAATTACTGTACAGACCAATTTAAAAATGACCTTTTTATTGCAAAACTCCTCGAGAACACTCAAAACCGATTTTGAAAATTTCTTCACATTTGTGCTCAGGCAAGCCCAGAGAACACTTCCATCAAAGGAAATTAAAAATTTCAGTTGCGGGCACAAATGGGTTAAAGACTAACTTGGACCAATCGTTTGCTGTTGGGCTCCTCGGCTACTTTTTCCTCATGCCTGCCTGGTTATTCAAACATTATTGTGTTTTATGCGTTTGTTGTAAAGCACTTTGTAATGCTGGTTTTGATAAGTGCTATACAAATAAACTTTATTATTATAAGGATTTAAATAAACCTGTTTATTGAATGAAATTAAACAAAATAGAATAGACAGCACATGTAATAGACATATACAATTCTCCTAATACACTATCCGTTAAAGTGGACAGGAATGGCAAAGAAACATTTAGATTAGAACAGCATACATAGACAAATCATAAAGTATTAGAAATGCTCAAGAATATGAATATGTACAACAATTAGATGAAAAACGATCAAATTTATTGTGTATTTTTGCAAAGACGAGCAAAATCACGGTTTATAGTATATTTTTAAGATCACAGTAGCACATTTGTCAGTGCTAAATATACTTTCAGTGCATAAACCTCTGTACATTTGTTAGAAATATAAATTATTACACACATTTCCTTTGAATCAAAGCAGGCTAATGTTTTTTACAACTGTAGTAATTCAGTAGAGACCGAGCTGTTGTGTGTTTTTGTTTATGACTATGATTAGCTGTACACAATGTGGCTGTTTTATGAAGGCCTTGCAACCCCACTGTGAGTTTTTGAATTTCAGTGTGCTTTTAAATTAATTTTCTTTTCAATTAATATGCCTGTCAGTATTAGTAGTCATTTCTGGAAAACACCAACAGATAAAATTCTTGCACGTATTCAAGCGAAAGCAACAATTTAAGCGTAGTTGTCTCGAGGAATAACGTTATTTACAACAGCACCTGCTAAATCTGCCGCCATCGTGGAGGTGTGAAGGCGCTGCACTCTGTGTGACATTGTCATGATGCTTGACCCTTGACCCCTGTCCTTTCCTTTTCCTCTACTCCGGGACAGGAAGTGTCGGCACAGCCAGGACAGGAACTTGTCATGCAATGATGCGTAAATGAAAGGGTTGTAGCAGGCGGAGCTCATGGCGAGCAGGTGAGTGGACACCTGGATGATGTTCACGTAATTCTTCCCTAGGATCGAGAAGTCTGTGTCCAGGTCACGGATCAGATTCACCACCTGTGAAGTTAAACAAAGTTTAGCATTCAGCATTCATACAATGAAAAAGTCATTTAATTATAATAATCATTAATTAATTTCTTTAGGAATTTGTTATCTTAAAGGAATAGTTTGACATTTTGGGAAATACGTTTTAAATAATGTATCACTTTGCTAATTTGAAATTTTTAATGCAGTTCAAAGATTCATAGTCATTCAATATTTAGTTTGCTTTCTTTTTGTAAGCTAAGAGATGGCATCGTCAGGAAGTGAACGTGTCACTGCTCGGACCACCAGCGCTGATTCTGACTGTCTTTGGTTCAGTAAAATGTTCTGTCTGTTGCTTGTTCAAGCTGGTCATTTCAGTCTGAAGGTTATTTAGCTGAATGAATGGGCGGTATCTTCTAGTGGGCCTGCGTGTGACATAGGAAGGGGAGCCAAATCTGATTGGCTTGTTGAATCACATGTTTTCTGATCTAGACAGCCCACAAAAACTGACTGGGTTGTCTTATTTCACAGTTTGTGGGTTGGTAGGCACTCCAGATACCCAGACATGTACAAGCTCTGAAAAAGGGAGTTTTTCATGATAGGTCCCCTTTAATTTATTCATTCAAATCATCAGTTACATCCCTATTCATCTGTACCTGTAAGGGAAGCCACGAGAAGGCGAAACAGAGGACGGACACCAGCAGCAGGTAGAAGGTCTTCCTCCTCCGTCTGCTCCATACGGTCTTTGCAGATCTCAACTCCTGACACGCCGTCAAGCCTGACGTGGTCCTCCGCTTCAGCTGATAGGATATAGCACAGTAGGAAATGGAGACAGCAGCCAGTGGGACAAAGTAGGAGAAGAAGAGAATGAAGCAGGAGTAGATGAGGCGGCCTCGCTCCTGGCCATCCCAGAACTCCTCGCACACGGCCATCTGCAGCCCCGCGGCCCGCAGGTCCAGGTGGACGGTGTGCAGTGCTGTAGGTGTGGATAAAGCCAGAGAGGACAGCCAGATCAGGACCACCAGCCCCCAGCAGAACTGGCACCCCGCTCTTTTGCGGATGGGATAAGCCACGACCACGTAACGATCCACTGCGATGGCCATGAGGGACAGGACCGCCGCGTAGACCGCTGCAGACTGCATGATGGACACAAAATGACACATGTGGGGACCAAACACCCATCCACGCTGGTCAAAAGCGTAGGATGCGGTCAAAGGGACGCAGAAGATGCACATGAGCAGGTCGACCAGCGCCAGGTTGCTGATGAGGAAGTTTGTGGTGTTGTGTCTTTTCTTGTTGTGCCAGATGAGGAAGAGCAGGAGGAGGTTGCCGGAGCAGGCGACCAGCACCACGGCGAAGTAGAGAGGAATGAAGACGGGCTTCAGGTCGGACAGGAGGTCCAGGCCGGAAAAGGAAGGGGCCGAGAGCGGGGAGGTGGAGAAGAGGGGGCGGGAGGAGTTGCAGGAGAAGGAGGATGAAGAGTCAGGCATGGATGGAGATGAAGAAGAGGCTGGAGTAGAAGAGTTCACCCTGGATCGGTTCTCCCAGTCCATAGCTGCAGGAGCCTGAATGAATAACAAACCATTTATGACCTGCTGCATATTCTGCATATATGATGCCTCATTTTACATCATAATTGCCTACAAATATTTGCACAATTTATTAAACAGCATTTTGATTGAACCCTTAGTGGTATTAATATTATAAAATATGGAGATTAAAGAGATTAGTTAAGAGAGAGAGAGACAAATTAGTGTCCATCTTCAAAACTCTCAATCAATCTGATTAAAAAGCTGCAGGGCTTGTAAATCCCCTTCAGCTATATTACTTCTGGTTACTTTCATCTGCCTCATCTTCACATCTTATCTTCTCTCTACTCTTCTCACCTTTTTTATCTCTCTCTGCCTCTCCAAATCCTTTCCATCTCATTCTTTGGAAAACACTTTCATAACCAATCATCCGTCCAATCCATGTGAGCTTCCTTTTGGCTCTTCTTTCCCTCTTAGCTCTGTCCATATACCGCGGAAATACCATCTTCAGAGTCAAACTGATTCTCAGAAATCATCTTTCTGAACATCTGCTGAAACATCTGTACACATAGTCTACACTGACATCAATCCAGTTATTGCTGAGCAATAAGAGATACTCTGCCACTACACAACCAGATTTCATGCGTTAAATTTGGAATGAATGCTGATTTATTCTACTTTTTGCACAGAGAAATCTGTTTTTGACAGCAGTAAAGAGAATGAGAGCACTTGAATGGTTTTTCTATTCAAATTTGCAAGATAAGAAAACAACATCTGTCTTCAAAATTAATAAGTTTTGGGCTGAATGGCATCTCTTTTTTTTAAAATATTTTTGGCATCATCGCCTGCAGAGCATCCTCATTTTGACAGTTTCATTCATAAACAAGCAACCATTCACACTGTATCTGCACAAATAATCGGTATCTACAATACAAATCCTGTCAGATTAACAGTGCTAAAAGAAATTTCTATAGATGAAAAACCTTCACTGGTCTCCTGTAGGTGTGTTAAGTGCTTATTAATGACCTACTTAGGCTGAGACCTCCTGACCACACCACTTGTCATAATGTTACCGTATTTCTCTTACTAAATTTGCTCAGTTTTCCAAGAAAGACTGGTTTAATCGTGTCCACTACGGATGACACAAAAACGGAATAGGTCCTCTTCTCGTGCTGAATCAGCTCATTCATTTGACCTGATTAGAGATACACTGATTTGCACATAATTTGCATACATCTTTTTTTTTTTTTTAAATAAATCTTAAGCATCCGTTAATACACCAAATACATCTCGATCTTATTATTAAACAACCATTTGATGCAAATTTGTTATCAGAGTGCATGCATTTTCAAGGAAAGCAGGAATTAAAAGAAACAAATACCTCTGAGATGTTAGTCAGACATTTTTTTTGATGACTCGGACTGTCCAGAGTGTGTTTGTGTCCTCGGTCCGCAGGAAGTCCCACAGTTGTGCAGCTTCACCTCCTCACTGCAGCCCGCTCTGCTTCAGAATAAACTCTCTCTCTCTCATGGCTACAGTAAGCGTTCATGTGAGTGAGTCACCTCCAGTAAGATGGCTGTCTGTCATCACCCCCAGTGAACAATCATTATAATCTCCAATGATTTTCCTCTTGGGAACTATAGTGCCTCACTGGTAATAAATTGTGAATTTATAATGACCTTGCCTTGTTTTATGGTATTTTTATGCCATGGAATCGCTATAATTTTCCTATTGGGACTTGTAATGTGTCTTTGGTTTCAGTTTAGAGTGATCCTGACACATTTAATGATATTATTTCTCCTATATTGTCACTCATGTTATCCTAAATTTGCCCTTAACAGAAAACTGAGTGGAAGAGCTGACTTTGACTACATTATTTTCATAGCTCTGAATCGTATTTGTGGTGTTAAATTTCCAGCTGTGAGGTTTTTCACAATGAGGCCACTCTCAAGCCAAACACACCCAGAAACCAACATTAGGGAGCAGAAATGAAATTGAACAATTAAGCGACAAACCACGATCTTACCCCAGCAGTACACATCTTAAATATTCATTAAAGAAAAAACTAAATTAAAAATTGTGAGTCTTGGTGTCAGAGCTGCCAAAAAGGAACCCGTGTGAGTCATCAAGTATCTGCAAAGGCTAATCCAGGACTAAATTCATTAGCATAGGACTACTTGAAGGGAACAGAGGGCTGATTGTGGAGATAATGAACATGTCTATGAACCGGAGGACGTGGGAAATATTTAAGGATTTGTTTTATCATTAATTTTATGCAAATTTGGAATCTCAATGAGAACAAATTCAAGTTTGTAACAAATAATGGTCATCATCAATGGAACAAAGTGTAGCACTAATTATTATGCTAATACTAATTATGATTACCTTTTCAGCTCAAAAAGACTTAAAGGTGCAGTAATCATCTATGAGTTGGAGGGTTCTTAAAGGGACAGTGTGTAGGATTTGTCAGAATCTAGTGGTGTGGTTGCAAATTGCAATCAACTGAGGACCCCTCCGCTTACTCCTCCCTTTCAAAACTGCAAAACCGTGGTAACGCCGTTCACCTCGCTCAGAGGGCATCCTTACCATAATGACACTACTTTAGGAGCCACGGAAGTCAGACGGCGGCTGGCGGTACCACAGTTTTACACTCTGTGGCTCACGTTACCGCAGTTTCACAAGCGTGTCGGAGAACTGTCGGTGATGTTCCTGGAGATCTCTCTTCTCCAGGAATCATCTTGTTGGGGTCTTGAGCTGTCCCTGATGGGGTGACTGCGACCGTAGACCTTAATCCAGATCTTGCTGTGGGTCCTTTTTGGTCTTCTGTTCACGGCCATGACCCCGACCACCTGAAGGGGGTTGATGGTTGCCAGAGCTGCTGCTGTGTACAGAGGGAGAGGAGGAAGCTGCAGCAGAAATAAATGATAGAGACATAAATTAACAATTTCATCTGTGCATCTCACACCGTTGATAATGGATAGTGGTTTTAATGTCATTCAAAGATCCTCTTTACATTTAATTGCAAACTCTTTGAATATAAATTAATAGATATGGAGATGAAATGTGAATTATTGTGTTGATATATTACAATTCGTTTTTTCCAGGGATGACGTTTAGGGTTAAATGGTTGCTGAAGCTCTTTTTCTCTTGGGACACCCCAGGTGGCTTTCTTTATTAACACTTTCCACACATGGAAATTACATTTTAATCGAGGATGGGTGCCAATCAGATTTTAATTTCCTGCCATTCGCTGCTTCACAATATCGTCTGTCTTCCCGATCTAACCTATTACAACAAAGCACGGCTCTGTGAGATCTCGGGAGTTGGCGAGTCACTGACTTTACTCACTGAAATCGTAGTAAGCATCCTTCAGAATAAGTGAAATAGAGTCCACTTTATTATGTCAAGATGAGTGGCTGAATTTCTTCTGCACTTGAAAGAGAAATGAGAACACACTGTTTTACTTGCATGCGTTCAGTTGGTTTCAAGCTCTCAGTCCTCTGGGTCCTGGAAGATAAAGAGCAGGATAATCAAGGGGTTCCCAAATGTTTTCATGTCAAGGACCTCAACTGAAATTGATTCACATTAGAGAACAAAGCCATGGTTGCTATTATTCAAATGAACTCTGTTTGATAAGATGTTCCCAGGCTGAATTGACTTTATTCAGAATAACACTGTTATAACATAAATCTAGCTAACACTAATAGTCTATTAAAGCTGCAGTGGGTAGAAATGGAGCAAATTTGATTAAAAAAACTCACTATATACTGAGAGGAGTTCATGAGACAGGTCATCTGAAAAAAAAAACATGTGCCTCGGTGTCCTCCGGTGCTCCTAATGGCATCTGCAAGATTTCACAGACCGGAGGAAAACAACCAATCAGAGCTGATCTGGAGCCTGCCGTCTCTGAGCAGCTGTCAATCACTCACGAACTCCGGTCAAACTAGTCAGCGCTGATCAAATATGACTCAATATTCTGTTACTGTAATGACTATTTCTCTCCTCAAATGTTTTCAGAAACATCTTGTAGTGTACTGTTTAGCTGTAAAATGAGAGTTTGTGACCCGGCAGCCATGTTGAGATCAGTTGAGGAAACACCAAGCTGTTGGATCCTATATTTTCCATAATGCAACTAGGTAGCGTCCCTGCCTGGTAAAAGCAAACAGAATCTACTACACTTTGTGGGTGCAAATGCCCTGAGCGGCGAGTCTCCGTTTTGATTCCCGGCTGGCTGGATCGTTTGCTGCTTTTTATTCCCCTATTCTCTTTCCCTAGATTTACTGTCTCTCTCCACTATCACAAATAACAGCCCAAAAATAATATATAAAAAAATATGGTTCTTTGCTGCCATCTAAAGATACTGCAGTCAGAGAGGCAGACCACAGGAAAGAAACCTCCTACATTTTACACGGTCTACCCTCTTGTTTGCTCTTATATCCACAAATACACACACTTCTGTACTTCTATACCTGTGAGGGCTCTCAGTAACATAATGCAACCCTTAATCATGACAACTAAACACCAACCCTTATCGTAAACAGAACTAAACATACTTCTAACCTTCAACCTATAACAGTCCTCACTTTGCAAATACAGTACAGTCCTCACTCCAATAGTCTAAATGTCAAATTGGTCCTCACAAAGATAGCAGTACAACAGCACACACCTCAACAATCTATGTGAACATAACAGTGCCCTCGGCTTCAGCCTTTGTGCAGTCAAATGAACAGAATCCATTCTACTTGTTTTTATTGAAACGTGGGTAAAACGTCATTTGTAAAATCATCATGGCAAAAATAAAGACGTTGCACAATATGTTACAATATTTTCAGAATATATCACAGAGTATTCCTACTTGAATTTTTCAAAACATAAAAATAATGTCTGCAAGATGTCATAAGAGTCTCATTTACAACATGGTACTGCATGTGGTCCTTCATTAACCTTATATGTAATCAAAGTAGAGAGACATTCTTAATGGGAGTCACCACACAGACTAGATGCTAATTCTTCTGCTACAGGACAAACAAATCTAATTTCAAGTTCTTTTTCACTGTTTTCATGGTGTGATGTGGTTGAAGGGATGAATAACAAGGACTGAAGAAGTACTTAACACTCAGTTGCCGGGGATACAGAGGATGGTGACGGGCTGTAATTGGTTCTTTGACCGCTGTTGACTAAAAGCTTTGGCCAAAACACTGCTATGGCATAACGCAGCTCAAAATGAGCGCGGGGGTTAACACGTATCCCCTACTGAATGCACGCCGAGTTAGCTTTTCTCTCTCATTTCTCCGGGCTGTGAGCATCATCTTCCTCGGGGTTGCGTCTCTCTCCCTCCGTGTCCTCTTCGCTCTGTGTTTGGTCCGGTTCGGCTTGTTCGTTATTCTGAGGCGGCCTCAGGAGATATTCCAGCTCTTCTGCGCTGATGGCCACCTTCTCAGGAATCAACCACCTCTTGAAGTTTTCAAGAGCGCTAGGGAAGGGAGGTACACAGAAAGTCTATCAACATGAGAAGATTTCAAGTTCTAGGAGTCTGCGTATTCCTTGCAACACAAAATGTGAAGTTATTTTGTTGTCTAGAAAAGCAAATTACACAAACTTGTAAACTGAGAGCATACTACAGGACAAGAGAGCAGCAGACGGAGTTATTCCTGCAACATTCAAAGTTAGAATATGTAATAAAATGTCAGTAGGATGCAGTCTATACTTGGGCTTAAATCGAGAACAGAAAGTAAATTGAGAATAGAAGCGCTCCCTTTACCTAAGGTTTGTGTCTTGGCAGAAGTGCGTGTGTGTAACAACATAATCCATCCCTCCCATCCTACCTCTCATCCAAGTCGCCGCCTTGGAAGAGCTCCGAGGTCTGAGCGTCGTGCAGAAATCGATCCCAACATTCTTTCTTCGCTTGGGACAAGGAGCGCAACATGTCCCTGGAGGTCACATCACTTGACTGGCCCTTTAATTTCTTCAGGCGGTTCTCTGCATCAAAATGTAGACAAAAAAATACAGGATTTTACATTTTTAATCAAGATTTTCATGTTTATGAATGGAGGATCAGGAGCAGCAAATTACTGACTTTGACAGGGCGCACACACAGCAAAAGAGCAGACCAGTGTGTGTCTCAGTGTCTCTCAATATACAAATGTTTTGGACGATTTTCCCATCATCACAGTGGTATGTGCGGTTGTTTCCTCTCTCTTCATATACAGTCCATCAATTGGTCAATTAGTCTAAGGTTATACGATTTAGGGATGCACAAATCTAACTTTTTCAGTCCCGATACCGATACCTGGGCTTTGGGTATCAGCCGATACCGAGCACCGATCCGTTACAGTGTTTAATTAATAAGCTGTATGCCTCACTGGGTGGAAGTGACTGGGATCATTGTTTTATGTGTAAAGCAACATCAGGCTTGACTTAAACATTGCTTTCCTAACAAATAAATACAGATATACATTTACTGAATTATTTATTATTCAAATAATAAATTGTACACCAGCAACTTGGTAAAAAAAAATCTTCAAAATTAACAGGAATTACAATTGAAATCTAAACTTTTTTAATGCAGCAAAAAATTGGTAAAAACTTAAACAGGAATTAAAATTCCAGTATTAAATGTATATAATATATAAACATAGAATTGAATTGAATAGATCGGCTCCATTGTCACCGATTCCCCTTCCCAGCTATTTGACTCAATATCGGCCCGATGTCCGATCCTGTATGAATATTGGTGCATCCCTAATAGGAATATGTATTATTGATTAATCTGAAGATTTTTTCCTCAGCTAATTGATTAATCATTTAGTCTATAAAATGTCAGAAAATAGCCAAATAAAATGCCCATCAGGACTTTGAAACCCTCTAACCCGGCAGTAGCTCAGTCCATAGGGACTTGGCTTGGGAACCGGAGGGTCGCCCGTTCAAGTCCCCGCATGGACCAAGTACTGAGTGTGAACTGGTAGCTGGAGAGATGCTAGTTTGCCTCTTGGGCACTGCCGAGGTGCCCTTGAGCAAGGCACCAAACCCCCAACTGATCTGGGCGCCTGTCAGGGGCAGCCCCCTCGCTCTGACATCTCTCCATTAATGCATGTATATAGGTCCTGTTTGTGCATGTGTGTGGATTTCGGGCCTGTGTGTACTTATGTATATGTAAAAATAACAGAGTGATGGAATTGAATTTCCCCTCGGGGATTAATAAAGTGACTTTCTTCTTTCTTCTTCTTATTCTAATTCCTAAGATCTCACATACAACTTGATTGAGGATGCATGATGGATGCTGTAATCAGGTGGATGGAGGAAAAGGTGAGCTAACCCTGACATGAAGTCATGAAAGAGGCAGGAAGAGGCAGGATGGATGCCTGTACCTAAACTGGCTATGTAGATCTCAGAATCCTCCATGGGTTCCCATATGGCACTTGAAGAATCGTTGTTTGTCCCATTTGATTGTCCATTGACTTGTGCTGCTGGCTGGAAGGAGTCTCTGAACTCCGTGTTGATCTCCCGGGTTGCTGCAGCTTCCCCCTCCGGCAGACTGGAGCAGATCTGGGTCCACAGCTCCCCGCTGGACCGGACCACCTCATGGATCTCGAAGTCATCAATCATTCTGGTGTACTGACTGAGAGAAACAAGTCAACATTAGGTAGCTTTCATGGCCTAATTTTGTTTATGGCCTGGTTCTTTCAGCAACCTTAAAGCTGGCATGTTCGTGAGACATTTATAAAAAAAGCTGAACGCAGATTTCCAAACACACGCAATCAAAATCTGAGCTTTAATTTACATCAACATACTTAGCTTAGCTAGCTAAATTGGTGTCTAAAACCTACTGTATTGACTATTGTTATGCATTTAAAATGATCTTCGAGCCGTTTGTCATCATAGTACATTACAAACATGTCTTACCTGTGTGAAACTCTCAATAGAATAACAGTTATTTCCTCTGATGTATGAATTTAAAGATTAAAGATTAGCCTCGCTAGCTAACTGTGTCCATGATCCACAACCTTTAATGAATCCACTTCCTTATTTAGCATCATGTGATTGGACGGTGTAACCGCCCGTCAAAACTGTTTTGAGATATGATTGGATGTCTGGGGCGTCATGTTGGGAAAGACGGCATCTGATTGGCCAGGCGCTGTGCCTCGCTCAGGGAGGGGATTCAGCTGGAAGGAGCGGTGGAGAAGAAACCACCGAGGTAAACAAGCTCTGCTGACCTCTGTTAAAGCATTTGATTCGTGAGTATTGACTATTTGAAGAACTGACATTAGCATTGGCAACTTTTCAACTATAATATAAATTGATAATGTAACGTTAACTTGTTATAATCGTTAACTATGAAGCTGGATCAGCTCGCTGGCTAACTGTCAAGTTCACTTGAATACATTATGTGAATAACTTCAGGTCTGCTTGGAATGACTGACAAATTGTTACTGAGTATTACATGCATGTTACAGTTATGTGTGTGTGTGTGTGTGTGTGTGTGTGTGTGTGTGTGTGTGTGTGTGTGTGTGTGTGTGTGTGTGTCATGTATGAATGCTCACAGTGACCCTGATGAAGACCTATATGTTGGTCGCAACGCGTTGGTCATTTTAAACAATAATTGCCATGTAAAATAAAGGCATTTTAATTTTTGATCAAACACTACAGTGTGCTGTGGATTATTTTGGAGGGAGACTTGCATTTTGTACTTTTTTGAGACCATATTCCACCCATGCAAGGAACCCTTCACAAGACTGAATGAGCCCAATACACCTGAAGGATCCAAAGAGCACCTGTATGTGATTACCACAGAGACCCAGCAGCGCTTCTACTCCATTGTCTTCATGTGTGTGTCATGTACTCTGGTGTGCAAGCGCTGATCATCATGTCACTGCAGGCAGATCTGGTGTAGGAGATGCCATCAGCGCTGAGGCTGGCAGTAGTGGCCATCCCGATGGGTTTGCTGCTGTCCAGGACCATGGCGTGGATGTCCAGCGGCAAAACACATCCAGAGCTCATCAGCAGGTTGAGGGGTAAGTGAGTGAGCTTTGACATTGCAAGGTCTTTGACTCAAAACCTCAAGGTCCACAATGTAAACATATGTAGATAGATAGATAGATACATAGATAGATAAATAGATAGATAGATAGATAGATAGATAGATAGATAGATAGATAGATAGATAGATAGATAGATAGATAGATAGTAACTTTATTGATCCCGAGGGAAATTCAAGTTTCCAGCATCACAGTTCCATAGTGCAAACATATTAGTAAAAACGTCACAGGTGAGTAGTACACATGTTAGTAAAACAACACAAGTAGTAACAAGACACATGTAAGTAATACAGAGTATAAAACAAAATATGCAATGTGCAGAAGAACTGTTAAAGATGAATATAGTGCAGGGTAAACAACTGAGATACAGGACTATTTAAAAAAAGTGAATGTAGTGCAGAAAGTGATACAGTGCTGGGTGATTAAATATAGGAGATATAGATATTAAGAAATGTCAGATATGGAATCTAATGCAGGATAAGAACTGAGGTAGAGAAGTTTTTTTTTTGTTATTTTTGTAGTGTGCGGAATTAAAGTGGCTCAGTCTATTAAAGTGCACTGTGACAGCTGGTGCTTTTATACTGTATTTAAAACAAATGTAATGTGGACGATTGCTAAGCAGATAGAGGCATTCATTATTAACTTAAAGTCAGAAAAATATGGTGGACAATTTTACCCAGGATTAAAATTAAAGGTGCTATTGATAACATTTATAACATTCAGCCACTAGATGTTACATTCTCCCTCCCCGTTCCATTGCATTTACTTCACAACAAGTCGTTGCCAAGCACTTTTAATTAGTGTTTCCTATCACATTAAAAGGTAAGCGTGGTAAACGAACTTCAACATCACAGAGTTCATCCTGCACACATTTCATATTGTCCGGTTCAGCTCAGTGTCATTGCCTCCTCTTTTCTCCTCCAGATCACGGGGTGATCCGCAGCGACCGGGTGTTTGATGCCATGCTGGCTACAGACAGAGGGCTCTACTCTATAGACTATCCGTATGCAGACTCTCCTCAGTCCATAGGTATTCATTTCACGCACTCTTTATAGACACATACACACGCTTGCCTATCAATATGGTAACAGGTATTTGAGTGAATACATTGTGTTGTAGAGTGTTAGCTGTTTCATGAGCACAGATGTGTGCTGTGACTCTGTTATGATGTTTTCTTATAACAGGCTACAGGGCGACCATCAGTGCACCACACATGGTGAGTAACAAACACTGAACTGCTTTGAGATGTGAGCAGATCTCTTAAGATGAACTATAATTCACTTATGTACATATTTCATATGGCGGTTTGACAGCATGCTCATGCTTTGGAGCTGTTAAGTGAAAAACTAACTGAAGGGGCCTCGGCACTGGATGTGGGTTCAGGGAGTGGATATCTCACAGCCTGCTTTGCAAGGATGGTAAGTTCTGTGTAAACTTTGCATGTTTCCTAGCATAAAACACAGTATATGATTGAGTACAATAGCTGCGTTTTTCTGTTGTTTGTAGACCGGACCCGGCGGTAGAGTGGTTGGCATTGAACACATCGATGAACTGGTTCAAATGGCAATAAAAAATGTGCGAGCTGACGACCCAGAACTGCTCACCTCTGGACGCATCAAACTTATAGGTGAGTCAGGAGATGTCCAGGTCGTGCATATTTCAAATGTTGATGTTGCTACACAAGACTTTAAAAGTGCATCTGTCCACAGTGGGAGACGGAAGGCTCGGCCACCCAGACGGAGCGCCGTATGATGCCATTCATGTTGGTGCAGCTGCAGCTACTGTTCCCAAGGCTGTAAGGACTCCTATCGCTTTTACTCTTATCGAAATAAAATAAGAGAAATCATGGACTTATTGAGCTGCATCCAAAATCCACAAACAAGGCGGCACTTGAGCCCCATTTCCACCAAGAAGTTCCTGGTAATTTTAGTCCAGGGAACTACCTTTCAAGGAAGTAAAAGGTTCCTTCAGCCCATTGTTGTCTGCGTTTCCATAGCGGTCTAAAGACGACTAGGCAAATTAGTCCGCTGACGTGTGAAAAAAGCAACATGACATGGGACGAGGGCTGCTGGTGGTCACAGCGGTAAACACACTCCGCCAGTGTCTGCCCGTTTCATCAAAAATAAACGTAAGGTTATTAAATCATCTGTTAGGTGATGTTGTTGTTGTTTTTTTAAACAAGTGTATTTATTAAGTTTTCAACATAACTTCTCCAGTATTTCAACAACAAACTAAAAAACGGACAAACAAACAAGTAAGGTGCACTTAAGAACATTCACATCAAGGCGATATCTAATTATACTATGTTTTAAGATAGTATGACACGGTTGGTACCGATGGATTCCTTAGGTTTTCTAGTTTCATGTGATGCCAGGATCTTCCAGCTTTAAAACTGAGCCCGATACAACCTCCGAAAGTTCTATTGTGTTAATGCGTTAAAGAAATTACTGGCGTTAAAACGATTTCGTGCTAATGTGTTATTATCACGTTAACTTTGACAGCCCCAGTTAAAACACATTGCAGAACATCTACAGTAGTAAAGTGAATCTTAAACAGTCGGTGGTCTCTAAAACATATTTTCTGTAAGTGCTGTGAGCTGTGAAGGAACTTTGATATGCAGATGACAGAAGTGTCTCCACCCTGATATTACCTCATGTGAAAGTCCTGTTTTCTGCCCTCTCTTTGTTAAAGCTCTTGGAGCAGCTGAAGCCTGGTGGCCGGTTGGTTCTCCCAGTCGGCCCCGACGGTGGCAGTCAGGTGCTCGAACAGTACGATCGGCAGAGCGATGGGTCGTTCCTCAAGAAAGCTTTGATGGGAGTGGTTTACGTCCCCCTGACTGACAAGAGGCGACAGTGGCCTGGGTATCGTACTCATAACCTCTCATTTTTAAACCAAAATCAATGAAGGACTTCATGTACTGACAAACCTCCATCAGGTTCCTGTGTAATCTTCAGTGTGTCTTATGCATCATGACTCACATCCACCTCCATCCTGTAGCTTGTTCCTGATGATGATATCCATGCTATCCTCCCTTCTCTCCCCAGAGGTGAGCTCTGACTGCAGTGTGGTTGCCCCCGCAGGAGGTGGCGTCGGTGCTGCATCTCCGGGGCCCCGTAGCGCTCCTCATGGTTTCACCGAGCTCCAGTCTTAACAGCCACCTGCCCCGCTGGGTCGTCACCTAGCAACGTACAAGGAGGAACTCGCTCTGTTTGCCCGACCAGATTGTCTTCCAGGAGTGATAAAACCGTGAGCGACCACCGCTGGACTGATGACCTTACTCCCAGAATCCTCTGAGTCACTTAGAGCGTGATAAAGGTATTGTGGATGACAAAGAAAAGTCTGATATCTAAGTGATTCACAGTTTTATTTATGGGTAAGTTCAGCCATGAGAAAAATGCAATTACAGCTTAAGGAACTTTCAGTATGTGTTCTTCTGGATGCTTGTGGGAAATTCAGATGAGTGGTAAATGTGTGACTTTGTGTGTAATCTTATGGGAACGCTTTGGCGATGAATGCAGTAACGCTGCTTTAATGAAAATTCAGCAAATTAACAAAGTAATATATTTTGTGGCAAGAACTTCTTCTTACTGGCTTCATATACTGTATGTTTAGAAATGTCCTCTGTGACATTTTTACTGTAGAGCAGAGGGGGGGGGCATCGTGCCAAAAAATTGATTGAGGCACTTAATTTTTTTGTAACTATACAAATATTGAATTATGTGTACACTTCTAAGATTTATTAATAAAACCGACTAAATGGATACTTTATTGTTTTAATATATTTTTTTATTAATGCATCAGGGTCAGGGAGAGCTACAGGGAGGACGAGGAAGGGATTTTTAATATTTTGAATGGGAGTAGGACGCAAGAAATTTAATAATGTTCTACAGTTAATAAAAACTTTTTATTATTGTCTGCAGAAAGAAACATCCTCATTATTATTATTATTATTATTATTATTGTATTTTTTTTATTTTCAATTACTTAAAGGGACTATTTGTAACTTATCACGCGCATAAATCCTAACGGGTCGCAATCCCATGCGCGCTCGCGTGTGGGTACGCGCTGCTCCTGCTGCCTGCTGCCTGCTTGCAGAAGTGCTCGTTCTCACCCGTTCGGCTCGCTCCCACTCCACGTGCACGCGCGCACACTGCAGAGAGTTAGTTTAGCTCTGAGAATATCTAGTGAATGTGCAGTGGACGTTTTTGCAGAAATAAATGCTGCCGCTCCTCCAGACCAACAGAGGTTTCCCGTGTCTTGTGAAGTGACGGGGCTCCGCAGCGAGTTACGTTATTGTCCCGACCGGGTGTCGGTCCCCCCCCGTCCCCCCGTCCCCCCCCCGTCCCTCCGCGGTCGGCAGGAAGCAGGAAAAGCCAGCACTAGGATCAGCATTGATTCATGGAGAGACCCTCCTCTGGTCAGCTAACATTACTGCCAAGCAGGTGAAATATAGAGTGATATTGTGTGTTAGCTGACGTGTGTCGCCCCGCTGTTTAGACCGGTGCTCGTTCATGTCAATGTAGCGCGAGCACAAGCGCGAGCGCGAGCAACAGGACGCTGACTTTCGTTGACATTGCGGCCACAGGTGTCGCTGTGAACAAGCAATTTCTGATTCTTACATATAGCCCCTTTAAGTGTTATGAGACTTATTTATATATCAAAATAGTCTTTACAGAATACTATATTCACTCTCAATAGATAGTCTTCCAAAACAAAATAAAAGCCGTAATCTGTAACAAAAGAATACAAATTCCATGATCAAAAAGGTGCACGCAGGAGAAAAATCTTATATTACCCTCAATATTACCTTATCTTATTATCTTTCAAGATATATCGCACATAATTTTCTTATATTGAATAATCGATCAACATATTAAGCCCTGAATTCTCTCATAAAAGACAACTTGGAACAAATTATGATTATGACATCAATCGCTGGAAATATATCTTTTAACTAAACTAAATACCAGGGCTGTCAAAGTTAACGCGATAATAAAAATGGGTTCTATGGGTACCCACGAGTCTCCCCTTTACAGACATGCCCACTTTATGATAATCACATGCAGTTTGGGGCAAGTCATAGTCAAGTCAGCACACTGACACACTGACAGCTGTTGTTGCCTGTTGGGCTGCAGTTTGTCATGTTATGATTTGAACTGGAGAATATTTGGCATTGTTTTGTGTTGTTAATTGATTTCCAATAATAAATATATACATACATTTGCATAAAGCAAGCATATTTGCCCACTCCCATGTTGATAAGAGTATTAAATACTTCACAAATCTCCCTTTAGGGTACATTTTGAGCAGATATAAAATGTGTGATTAATTTGAGATTAATCATGATTAACTACGGATAATGCTGTGATTGATCGCGATGACATTTTTTTTTTTTTAATTTTTCAGACTTTTTTGGGGACATTTTTCACTCTTTTATTTCTTTTCATTTTCGTTACATTTTTCAGACTTTTTTGTCTTTTTTTCATTTTTTGGACATTTTTCAGACTTTTTTTTTTTTTTTTTCATTTTTTTGACTTTTTTGTAAATTTTTTCGGACATTTCTGGAACTTTTTTTTAATCTACATTTTTTGGACATTTTTCAGTCTTTTATTTCTTTTTCACTTTCTTTACATTTTTCAGACTTTTTTCAGACTTTTTTTGGGACATTTTTGGAACTTTTTTTTTTTTTTTACATTTTTTTTTTACATTTTTCAGTCTTTTATTTCTTTTCATTTTCTTTACATTTTTCAGACTTTTTTTTTTTTTTTTAACATTTTTCAGACTTTTTTGTACATTTTTTGACATTTGTCAGACTTTTATTTCTTTTTCATTTTCTTAAACATTTTTCAGACTTTTTGTACATATTTTGACATTTGATCTAAATGCAGTACCTGTGAGGGTTTGTGAACAATACTTTTCTTGACATTTTTTTTTTTTCTTTACATTTTTCAGACTTTTTTTGGGACATTTTTTTTTACATTTTTCAAAAAAAATTCGACATTTTCAAATTTTTTTTTTAAATTTTATTTTTAATTTTTCAGACTTTTTTGGGGACATTTTTTGACATTAGTCAAACTTTTTTTGGGACATTTTGGGATTTTTTTTTTTAACATTTTTCAGTCTTTTATATCTTTTCATTTTCGTTACATTTCTCAGACTTTTTTTCTTTTTTTCATTTTTTGGACATTTTTCAGACTTTTTTTTTTTTCATTTTTCAGACTTTTTTGTACATTGGGACATTTTTGGAACTCTTTTTTTTTATTTACATTTTTTGGACATTTTTCAGTCTTTTATTTCTTTTTCATTTTCTTTATATTTTTCAGACTTTTTTCAGCCTTTTTTTGGAACATTTTTGGAACTTTTTTTTTTTTTTTAAATTTCTTGGACATTTTTCTGTCTTTTATTTCCTTTTCATTTTCTTTACATTTTTCAGACTTTTTTTTTTTTTTTTTTTACATTTTTCAGACTTTTTTGTACATTTGTTGACATTTGTCAGACTTTTATTTCTTTTTCATTTTCTTAAACATTTTTCAGACTTTTTTTGTACATTTTTTGACATTTGATTTAAATGCAGTACCTGTGAGTGTTTCTGGACAATATTTGTCATTGTTTTGTGTTGTTAATTGATATCCAATAATAAATATATACATACATTTGCATAAAGCAGCATATTTGCCCACTCCCATGTTGATAAGAGTATTAAATACTTGACAAATCTCCCTTTAAGGTACATTTCATATAACAGATAAAAAAATGTGTGATTAATTTGTGATAATCTTGATTAACTATGGACAATCAGCCCTAATAAATACACGTTATTAACAGTTGGTGGCGATAATGCCTCAGTGATGAGCTGATTTGCCCTTAAGGACAAAGAAATTCAAGAAGAAACAGAGAGGTTTGACGAGTTGGACTACACATCGGACTGATTGGACTACATATTGACGTCATCACTGTGCGCATGTAGCGAGAAAGGACCTCTAGCTAGAAAGCAATGCACGTGAGTGCGTCGATTAGAGGTAACTTACTGTCTTTCTTCTCTTCGGGACGAACGGGAGTTAACAGGCGTGTAATTAATAAAATACAACGACACTTTACTTCGTTTTATAACGTTACTTCTCCTCTGAATCGTCCTTTTTATCCTCCACGGTGTGAACAGAGCAGCTGGACGATGCAGCAGGCAGCTAGCAGCGTTACACCGGAGCAGGTAAACAGCCCGGTGTCTGCGGAGAAAACCACAACCAAAGAGGCAACAGAAACCGGCAAACGGAAAAGCGACGAGCCGGGCGAAGCCGAGAGAAGCGGCCGAGGCAAGAGGCGGAGAGGAGCCGGAGGGAAGAAGCTCCGTCCAGGCGAGAGATACATCCCTCCTCCGCAGAAGAGGAACCAGGGAGTCAGCTTCAGCCAGGAGCATTTCGACGAGGCCTCCTACTACTTCGAGGGAGGCCTGCGCAAAGTGCATCCCTACTACTATGACTTCAAAACGTACTGCAAAGGTCGCTGGATCGGGAAGAGCCTGCTGGAGGTGTTCGAGAGTGAGTTCAGAGCTGAGTCCATTGAGTACTACCAGAAAGCTGCAGGAGAGGGCCGCATCCGGCTCAACGACACACCGGTGGAGGACCTGTCTGTGGTGCTCAGGGTCAGTGGCAACAACTGTGGGCTTTTATGTGTGAGGTGACATCATTATGGTGATCATCATTATGCAAGCATGACTTCATTTCATTTCAAAATTTATTTCGAACATGTAAAATAATAATAATAATTAAAAAAAAAGAGAGAATCATCATACAACAAGTGGACTGCCAGAAAAAAAAGCAGTATCCACATACAATGAAAATCATAAGCAAAATAAATTGTCAAACACTTGCCTTGGTTTACATATTCGAAAAGGAGTGAGAAGAAGTATAAACTTATTTAATCCCACCCCTTCTCCATAACTCATACATTAATGAGTAACCAGCGTCCTTATTGAGCTAAACATATCATCTAAGTTATTTTTCCTAAACTTGTTTAACTATAATTATTACCTTTCATCTCTGTCATATAGAATATTACTGACACAATAACTCAAATTAAAAATCAGATCTAAGAAAAACAGTTACTATATAGTGCTATTAGTAAGTCTGCAGGATAATTATTGATTTTCCATCAATATGACCTAGCTTCTAAATGTGTCTCTAGCTTTTCTTTTATTTTCTTTAAAATACCTTTATCATAGGGCAGTGCAATATGACATATATCAACATGATATATATTGTCAAAACAATATAAATATGTCTATCGTATTTATTTTTCTATATAGTTTCTATTGCGATATTTGCTATTTATTTCTTTTTTCTCTATAATTTCACTTAAAACTGTTATGCTCATTTTGTATTCAAGTTCTTTAAGTGAGAAAACACTCCGTACTTTTCATTTGTCAAGTATTTAATTCACACACGAGTATACAAAAATAAGCTTTACCATGTGGTTATATCATTTAGACTATTTATTTATTGAATTACCAGAAAACATGCTATATCGTCATATATGTTGTTATCAAGATATAAAATGCCCTATATCGTGATAGAAGATTTTGGCCATATCGCCCAGCTCTACTTTGTCACATAGAAGTAGAGCCAGAAATTTAACAACCCTATCTCTCATTAAAGATGAGAAACTGAAAGATGAACTAAACCAAATCCTGACACTGAATCTGATGGACTAAAAACATGTTAGAGAAACAGTCACCTGATGCTGAATGCTCTTTAGTTCCAGGTGATACAGGAGGTGAAAAGATACTGTTTAACATTGTGGCAACACGTTTAAATCTTCCCTGACTATTCACAGAATAATGACCTCATGAAGAACACGGTGCATCGCCACGAGCCTCCTGTAGTCGGCAGACCTCTGGAGGTTCTGGTGGATGATGGTGAAGTGCTCGTGGTCGACAAGCCCGCCTCCATGCCGGTCCACCCCTGCGGGCGCTTCCGCCACAACACGGTGATTTTCATCCTGGGAAAAGAGCGGGGCATCTCTGAGCTCCACACGGTCCACAGACTGGACAGGCTCACCTCCGGAGTGCTGCTGTTTGCCAGGACGCTGGAGACGTCAAAGAAACTGGACCAGTTGGTGAGAGACAGACAGGTACGTTCCTCTTACCGTTAGCTCCGTTCTCTTTATACAATAAAGTATTCTCTTTTAACAATAAAAGCGGTGACTTCCTTCTACCTCCGCATAGACTCAAATGAAGCAAATATATCGATTCTGGCTTTAAAAAGTTGATTTCAAAATCGTAAAAAAAAACAAATTGCGATACATGGGTGAATCGATTTTTTTTTTTTCCCACCCCTAATACTTACCATTATGCATCAGAAGTGCACTTGCCATATCGCTCTCAAAAATATACTTTTGTGCTTTCTAACAGCTTGAAAAGGAGTACGTGTGCAGAGTAGAGGGGGCGTTTCCAGAGGACGAGCTGATCTGCGAGGAGCCCATCCTGGTCGTGTCCTTTAAAGTTGGCCTCTGCCGAGTCGACCCGAAGGGAAAGGATTGCAGGACCGTCTTCCAGAGGCTTAGCTTTAATGGAAAAACCAGCGTGGTCCGCTGTTTGCCCCTGACCGGCCGCACACACCAGATCAGGGTCCACCTCCAGTACCTGGGCTTCCCCATCCTCAATGATCCCATCTATGGGTCGTCAGCCTGGGGTCCTCACAGGGGGAAGGGGGGAGACGTGGGGAAGAGTACCGAGGAGCTGCTGCAGGCTCTGGTAGAGGAACATCGCTCTCAGGAAAGTCTTCACCTGCCGGATATCCCGGATGATGGGGTTGGGATTGAACAAGAAGCAGAGAAAAACAAAACGTCTGAGAAGGCGGATAACTCAGATGAACCTAACAAAAGTGGAGAGAGTCATCAGATCGACACACAGGTTCCGACAGGTTGCAGCTCAAGCAGTGAGACGGTGGATAAGGTGATTCAGGGCTGCACAGACCCAAACGGTAACAACAGCTCACTCAAATCTCTGCCTGACAAATCAAATGGAAATAAACGCAAAGCAACAACTCGTCCAGAGACTAGAGACCACCTGTGCAGTGAGTGTAAGCTAGTACGACCAGATCCCACAGAGAGGGAGCTCATCATGTATCTCCACGCTTTACGCTACAAAGGACCCGATTTTGAATATTCCACACGTTTACCCGACTGGGCCAAAGAGGACTGGGTCGAGACCGATTGGAGCTGACCGCCGATGGCGTTTAGGTTACTGCCATCATGCATGTTTTATTTTTTCAGACATTGAAAAGTATGATCAGAAATCCTTTAAGAGGTTTTGCTCTGAGGCAGTTTTGATAATTTGTTAATTTGTCTTAGCGAATGCTAAATGTAGAATTTTTTTTCGTTTGCTCCAAGCTGTAAAATAGAAATGGAAAATGGCTTCGTATTCATTCTCGTTTTACTTTGTTTTAAAGGTCCGGTGTGTAGGATTTGGAGGCATCTAGTGGTGTGGTTGCAGATTACAACCAACTGAGTTCCCCTTCGCTTTTCTCCTCCCTTTCCAAGACTACGGTAACGTGAGCCGCCGAGTGCAAAACTGTGGTAACGCCGTTCACCTCGCTCAGTTGCCATTTTTACCAGACGGCAGCTGGCGTTACCGCGGTTCACGTTACTGCAGTTTCACAAGCGTGTCTGAGAACTACGGTGAGCCTCAGGTAACGTGAAAGGCTCTCACTAGAGCCAATGTTTGGTTTGTCCGTTCTGGGCTACTGTAGAAACATGGCGGAGAAACATCCGTGAAGAGGACCCGCTTCCTATGTAGATATGAAGGGCTCATTCTAAGCTAACGAAAACACAACGATTCTTAGTTTCAGCTGATTATACACTAATGAAAACCTACTTATGAATATTATATTACATTTCTGCCAATAGATCCCCCTAAATCCTACACACTGGACCTTTTAATATCAAGAAATTAGTTTTTTAATAATTTAATCTCATCCTTTAAGCCTGTAATCTGCTCCGTACTCCAACCAAGATTTGAAATAAATGAAAATCCAGTCTGCAGGAAAAATAAATGTTTTATTTTATTTCAGTTTTGTGAAAAATTAACAACATCGACACCTGTAAATAATAGTGGTGGTGACCTTTTTTAGTTCTTAGAAAGCCTGTGATTAATTTCATTCGTGTCTAAGGCAGGTTATTTTCTGCTGAGTGATTTTAAAATGAAGGCTTGTTGAAGAATTGTGATTTTACAGTCAAGATGTCAAAAGCAAACACTTCTTCCAAAGAGAAAGCTTGAAAATAACGCTGCTCATAGGCACATTAGACACAAGTCTCTTGTCCAGGTCTTTGTGCTGAACCACCGTCACTGTGACTGCACCTCCAACACCCTTTTATTATATACTTAAAATCATATTAACGGCCATAGACACACCTCTTATTTTTTAAAGGACACACTCTTCGCACAAAACACACAGTTTCAGTTGTTTCAGCGTCTGAAACAACCTGTTTAAAGACATTTGGCACATGCTGTTCATGTCATAAATACTGTTATTTGCACATAAAAACAGCTGATGTGACATCTCAGCTGTGGGGACGGGTGTAGATAAAGGCTTTCTGTTCCTTTAGATTTTCAACAGTGCTGCAGCAAGGTCTATGTACAAATTGTCAGCTTTTGAAGCAGTGACGGTGCAACTACTGCTTTGGAAACAGAAATTAGAGCTTCCTCCTCTTCCTCCTTTTCTAAAGGCTGAGACATACACTGACCTCCATGTATCCTGGAGTAATACGCACCTTAATTCTCCAACAGTGTATAAACCCACATATAGAGTTATATCTGTATTAGAAACCCTTTTTTGCCTTTTCATACAGTAAGTGAACGTTGTTTTGGCACTGACACTGGAATAAACGGCTAATTTGACAGTGAAACACTAAATGCAAACAAGCCATGACACTACAAATGACACATTATAGCTTTCTACGTCATGGTCACAAAGGACATACTGTACATATTATCGCCACAAAGTGCAAAACCAGCTGAGTAATAGTTAAGTGAGAGTTTGCTACTCAATGCAGCTCTGTATATCTCACGTTTATCTTTTAATATTCAGAAGTCCATGAATGTATATGGCTCATTGAGGTCGACTCCAGCGTGGAGAAAGGCCAGCGGCTGCACACTGTATGTTGTTATAACCCAGTCTGTGCAGATGTTAAAAAGTTCCAGGCACAAAGTAAACTGCAGCAGCAGGTGCAGTACTTGATGTTCTTTTGTTTGTAAGAAAGCTTCATCTTTCATTGTGATCTGTCTGAAAAGTTTTAACAAGTCATGCTTTGATTTGACGTGTCGCTGAAGAGACTCATCATGCTCTGACCCTGTAACACTGTGACAACCTTAGCAGCAACATCAGACAAACATGCTGTCACATGTTACATTTACAGTTGGCTTATATTTCCTTTGAGTATTACACAAAAGTAACAGCTCCTTTTGTAGTTTCTATACGCATGTGTTAAGTGTACAGTGTTTGATTTGCTCAACATGCATCCTCCCGTTGTCCGTCTCTCTTTATCCAAACGTCCGGCAGGTCCGGCTTACTGTTGGGCAAGATGACGACTTCTTCACTCTGACTGCTGCGCCTTTTATTACCAGTCTCGTAAACTGTTTCTCTCAGCGAGAGACGAAGGGTGTCTCTCTTCCCGTTCAGGTGTCCTGGTTGTAACTGAACCTCTTCTTCTCCTTCGTTTTGCTGCGTGTTGGAAGGCGCTGGTTCAACTTCACTCAGGCATGTTTCATTAGAGTCCTCCAGACCCTCGCAGGAGCTCTGGGACCGGGAGGAGAGCTGCCCTTTATTGGAGTGGTGGTGATGGAGATGGAGGCTCTCCTCTGTGGTTTGGTCGTCTTTGCAGAGAGACGGCTGGTCGATGGTCTCCAGCGTGTGGCTGATGATGGTGTCCTCTATGCTGGAGGATGAGGAGAAGGATGTGTTGCTCCAGTGCTGCAGTGCACCGGACTGACCTCTGCATGTTTTACACAGCAGCGTGTCCTTCGCTACGTCGTCCTGTGCCAGGCCTGGAGGCCGCAGGGTGTTCTCTCTGTACGGAGATGAAGTCTGGAGGGCTGGAGGTTGTTCACGACTGCACATCTCCTCACTGTCGCCCCCCATGCTGTTCCTCCCACAGTACTCGATCTCATCAGAGAGCACAGACGGCCGGTTGGACAGCTTACTGGTGCACGTGCTGTTTTCAAAGCTGTCGCTCAGTCGGTAGGCCAACGGCTGCAGCTCGTACTGCTCGGGCCCTCGGCCCCCGCCTCCCCCCGCTCCGCTCTGTTTCTGTCTCTGCTGACGCTGGTGGTCGGGGTAGAGGTAGCCACCTGCTTCTTTGTCATAACTCCTCCTCACTCTAGATCTGCCAAAGGCCCCGTTGGCAGACGAGGAACCGGGCTCCGCCGCCGAGCAGGAGGACAGCACGCCATCGTTGTGGTCCGAAAAACACGGCGGCGCGATCTTTCCGCAGTTTTTCTGGGGCCCGAAAAAGCAGCACAGGGACTGGAAAAAGAAGGTCGCGAATCCGCATGCTACACATTTCACCAGAAAGAGGAAAATCCCCAGTTTTCTGAACAGCAAGACGGTGGAAGGCAACATGATGATCCCCATGGAGAAAAATGCACCAGAAACTATTGCTACGGGACATCCCATCCTTTTGGTGGAGTGGGCCACTTTGCCAATTTTGTCTGAATGAGGAGCCAAGCTGTAGGAAATGCAGTAGTTGGCAACGAAGTCAACAGACAGCCCGGCTGCTGCTGATATAAACAGAGCCTCGATGCCGCTCAGCTGCCATTCCAGAAGAACAAGGAGGCCGATGGTGACAAACACGCTTCCTCCTACAGCTACGGTCCCGTATATGCTCAGTGGTATATTCCAGGTGGTTAAGAGGAGCAGAGCAAACGTGAGAGCTACTGAGAAGCCAGCTACTACGAGACTCTCTGAGCTTAAAGCTTGTTGTAGATCAAAAAGAGACAGATGGCTGATGAACCAGCCGTTGTGCAGCCCTTGTGGTGCTCCTGATATTTCTCTGTTAAACCACGTCAGGATGTCTCTGTAGCAAAGGCTGGTCCTGCTGAAGTTGAAGCTGTGGAGGTATGTGGTTTTGAACGCCAACACGAGGGCAGCGACCCTGCCATCTGGCTCGAAGAACAGGCCTCCGCTGTGGGCCAGATGGCCCTCAGCGTACCTCTCCGCCAGCATCATACCGAGGCAGTTCTCAAAAACGCCGGGGGGGTAGGGGAAAGGGATGTCATTACAGCAAAAATGGAGGGAGTCATCAGTCTCTGAGCACCGTCTGACAGACACCCACTGTATTAGCTGCTCCACAAGACAGATATTGTCTGTCGTAACATCTTTATCCTCAGGTGACAGAGGGGAATAAAAGCTTTGGTTCTGAACCCGTCCACACAAGTCCCTCAGCCAAACCTGAGCGTCTGGTCGGCTCATGTTAAAGTCTGGGTCCAGAACCAAAGAGCCATTGCTCTTGGGGTTAAAGTGATCCCCGTTATCAGTCGGTTTGACACCCCAAACGAGCATTAACGTAACCGGCTTATCCTCCCCGTTCCTCTGTCTCTCAAACATGAACATGTGGCGATACTCCGCGTCGTATCTTTCAAACGGATGACTGGAGCGGAAAAGCTGGGCGACCCTGCTGTCTAAGGTGGGCAGCTTCATACCCGGGTCAACGCAGGACATGTACGTGCCCCCGGCGGCGAGCACCGTAAACCAGCACACCCAGATGTACCTAAACTTCACCACTCCGCAGGGCAGGATTTTCAGAAACAACAAATTGGAAGTGTCGCTGAGACCTCTCTTTAATTCTCTCAGCTTCTGCCCGAGAGTGAAGAGGCATCTCTTGCGTGAGCTCGTATCCCAGAAGCCGCCGGCGCTTTTGGAGCAGCACGGTTTCCATCCCTGCACTGCTACAGATGGAGACGCCTCCGTGTAGCGCTCGCGCAGAACGACAGCGCACGGCAGCCACACTTGCGCCAGGATTGAGCTGATGAACGAGGCCGTTCCTAGATAAACGGAGAAACATCTGATTGCTGTGATGCTGCTGAGATAACCGGAGAAAAATGCCGCGCTGGAGGTCAACCCCGACGCTAGAATCAAATAGCCGACTTCCTGCAAAGCTCTGTTTACTCTCTTCTCCAGGGAGGCTGAGGGATTCTGAGATAGCTGCAGATTCCAGAAATCAGCAAAGATGAAAACCTGATTGGAGCAGCTTCCCAAGAGAATAAGAGCAGCAGAGAGGTTGACCAGAGGGAAGAACGTCAGGCCAAATGCTACTTTATAGAAGAAATAGGAGGTCAGGAGGGAGCCTGTGATTGCTACTACAGATAATGCTACTATGAAGAGAGAGTGGAGATAAAGAGCCATAGTGAAAAGAAGAGACACCGCCGCCAGCACAGGGTAGATTGAATCTCTTGCCAGGTAATACTTGAAAAGCCTCTGCTTGATGCCGAAGTCCATGCCAGTGATAGTGGTGTTGTTGTACGTCAGATCCCTGCCTTCAAGACTGCTCATGTACATCTCCATCATGTGTTCTCCCTTGTCGACGGGTAGGAACAGAAGGCTGTACTTCAGCGTAGGGATTTGGTATTCAACGGTCTGCGGGCTCAGGAAGTCTTTATCTACCAGGAAGTGCAGGATTTGGAACACCACACGGGATTGTTTACAGCGGGACGGGACGGAGGAACAGCCGCCGTGTTTGGGTCTCTCGACGCAGGCTTCCACTAGATGTCCTTCGTGATAGTACGGAGCACATTTCCGGAGAAGGTTCAGAGACTCAGACACCTATGGGAGAAAATGGAAAAAACTTCAGACACTAACATGCTCTCTGTGGACAGTTCACTTACTGTATAGTACAAGATGTACTATTTAAAAAAAACAAAAAACATAATTACAACAATAATTTGTATGTTTTTTTCAGTGAGAAGAAAGCTACAGAACCTGGTGTGAGGTGAGGCTGAGGCAGCAGGAGGCATTAGTGAGGACAGCCAAGTAGTTCCCCAGAGACCAGCTCGGACAACAGCCGCCTCTGGACGCTCCCTCGGCCTCCGCCCTCACAGGCTGCTGGCACAAGTCCTGGAACTGAGCCTGGGAGCGAATCTGTATCAGACGAGGGAAAGATCACTTGAACACATGCCCAGTTTTGAAACAAATTCACACAAAAACTGAATTAATTTCAGATGAGGCAATGCGCACAGAGTAGTGCTTTTAGAGAGGAGACGGAGTGAGATTGACAGACGACGATGACTAAAGAGATGACGAATGAAGCAGAGAGGAGCAAAGGTGAGATGGAGGGCTGAGTAGATCTGAGCGAACCCTGGATTGCTCCATCTCACACATGGCGTGGATGGCCTTCAGACTCCAGAGACTGGCCGAGTTTTCTGATCGAAACACCATCTGAGCCAAACGCTCGCCTGCACGGAGAGAGACAGACGGATTCAACATAAGACCAGCATCACGTCGTTGGGATGGTGAGAAATGTTCAGAACGGCTAAACTATTGCCAAGAGTTAAGTTTTAAACAAATTTCTTGTGTCTTCTATCCTCTCGTATGTTTGAATTCAAACCATAAAGTGAAAACCTCAAGGCTTGGAACTGCTAATAAATGCATTTAGGGAGCATTCTGTGATTTATAAGGCAAACTGAAGTATACATGTAGTCTTTGATCTGCCAGCACACTATTTCAAGGTAGAGCTTAAAGAAATAAATCTGGGATAACCTGCTCAAGGAAATGTGACTATTCTCTTTGAAGCCGCACTAAAAGCTATTATTCACGTCTTCTTATGATCTCGCTATTTTATTGTTGATTTGCATTCAACCAATAAGCTTGCGCTGTTGTATTTTCTGCTCTACTGTTTTCATTAGTTTGCTGGCGGTGCTGATTATTCCCCAACAAGCTGGAGGGCTTTGCCTTCAGCTCACAGTTTCTGCATATACGCAGGTTGCTCAACTGCTGAATAGGCACCCATCACATTTACATGGTTTTAATAATATTGCCATTTGGTTGTCTGCTCTGCTGAGGATGCTGGAGCCAGCAGCATCCCTCATAACTTGGTGACTTTCGTAAATATCAAAAAAAATCTACAGTTGAGATTACGGTCGTATTTTTATCGTTCTATAACTTTGAGAGATTTATTTATCATCTGTTTATTGACGGGGGTGAACTGATGGGGACTGACCCACCTGGAGCATCACAGAGGAACGTGTCTGGAGAGGAGTCTCTAGCCAGCATCCTCTTGATGCGAAGCCTGGAGGCGTCCTGGCCGCCAGTCGCGTCTCCGCTGACAGCAGCCCGCAAAACTAACACAGATAGAAGCACACACTTATTGTTCCAAACTGATCAGTCTCACAATTGAATCATTTTTAACCTGCATTAATTGTTTTTTTTAGGCCACTTGGGGGCAGTGCAACAAGCTGTACACACAACACCATCCAGCAGACTTGGCGCAACATTCATTGGGAGTCGTGTTTCTGGCTACCTGGCATACGTACATACGTTTATTATTATTATGATCTTATATCAATATTCTTAAAAATCATATTTATATTCTTATATTTAATCTGCTTTTATCTTAATTTCAATTTTTTGTAGGGCTGCAACTAACGCTTATTTTCATTGTCGATTAATATGTTGATTATTTTCTCGATTAATCGATTAGTTATTTGGTCTATAAAATGTCAGAAAATGGTGAAAAATGTCTATCAGCATTTCCCAAAGCCCAAGATGACGTCCTCAAATGTCTTGTTTTGTCCACAACTCAGAGATATTCAGTTTACTGTCATAGAGGAGTAACAAAACCAGAATATATTCACATTTAAGAAGCTGGAATCAGAGAATTTTGACTTGTTTTTCTTAAAAAATCACTCCAACAGATTAATCGATTATCAAAACAGTTGCCGATTAATTTGATAGTTGACAATTAATTGATTAATCATTGCATGTGTTTTCTACTGTCATATGTTTAACAGTAATAATGTATTAGCCCTAGCAAAAACTCAGTTTTACAGTTTTCAAACAACCCTATACGCACAGCATGACAACTCGTATCTATTAGTAAAGCATCTGTGTGCATGGGTCAGCAGCCTGCACTCTGCTGAAGCTCTCCGCTGACCTTTTACTGAGCTGCTGTGGTAAAGGAGACAGTTTTCTCCCCGGGCCAGTGTTCCCCTGCAGCTCAGACAAGCTGGACTGGCGAACTCCGATGTATGTTCCCCGTGGCTCGAAGCCCTGAGGAAAGAGCACACACACACATTCACACACAAACGCACATCAAAGCTGAAGACACAGTGTGGACGCTGGCGCCCGTCAATGCACTGCAGCAGCTTACTGAATAAATCAGCATCACAAGCACCCTATAATGTGGCCTGAATTAGTAGATGAGTGTCTGATGTTATCTTAAAAGAAAGAGACACTTACAGTTTGAAGCAATCATATTTCATTCTTGTGTAAATCTTTTTAGATTTAATGGTGCATTGTTGTGATTTACATGTTGCACTTTCATAACGTTTTAATCAGCGTTTATCCTGTAAGCTTGCGTCAGAAAGGTGAGAAGATGTATTTAATTAAGATGACGCCGAGGGTGATCTCATTCAGTGCAGTTCATTGAATATGAGATGAGACTGAAGGAAATAGATACGGCTGAGATCATGAGTCAGTAGAGAAACAGTAATTAACACTCAGCCCGAGGTGGTGAGGGACGTTTGTATTGTAGACTTGACAGAAGATATACAAGTGCTGCACCGAGAGAGACAGCAGGATTACATTTTAGACACTGTATGCTTTTATATGTGTGTATGACTGTGTGTGTGTGTGTGTGTGTGTCTGAGACTCACAAGCAGCGGGTCAGAGAAGTCTGGCAGTGGACCGATGAAGAGTCCGGCCAGTGAGCATCCCAGCAGCAGCACGGCACAACCCACCATCACCGCTAACGGGTAGTCCACTATCACCTGGGAATAACTGCCAAATAGAAAACCACAGAAGAAGAAGACGATGTGACACTGGGTAAAGCATAATTATTATCATCAAAATAAGAGACACATGCAGTATCTTTGGAGCTTTTGAAGTGAAAATTGGTTTACTTACTTTCTAAGGATGCAGTAGAGTCTTCCATCCCTGTTAAATAGTTGAGAACGTTGTCGTGATAATTTGAAATAATACCACACAAAATGCTTGTTAAATATGAATCTACAGCCAGCAGTCGCTTAGCTTAGCATAAAGACTGGAAACGGGGAAAACAACTAGCTCTGTACAAAGGTAAAAAAAAATACCCTTACAGTACCAGAACCTCTGATTAAAATGTTGTATCTTGTTTGTTAAATCTATACAAAAAAACAAAATGTTTTTCTCATCTAACTCTGCCAGAAACCAATTAAGCGTTTTCCCCAAAATATCGAACTATTCCTTTAAAACACACCTTACTGTCACCACATGTCGCTGCGTCGGTTTCTGTGTCCTGCTTTCGTTCGACCCGTGCAGCCAGTGACATCTCACCGCGTCGTGACGAGACGTCTGATGGGCAGAACTACGACTATGTCCCACTTTCACCACGACACCTCCTTCAGCGTGAGGGCCTGTTGTGTTTGAGTGACAGTCACGGCAGGTGTTTGGTTTGATTGGACCGTAATTGCTGCAGTGGGGACATTTTCGGGGCTGTGGCGAATCGTAGGCCCCATCTTGAGGACCCTGCGGGACCTAAAGAAGAAAAGGAAGATAGAAATTCATAAACAGAATAGAAATCACAGAGTATATTTTCCTCCTCGCATGTGAGATTCTGGTATCTTTCAAGTCTTTTGAGTGACACTGATTACTGTTGCCTCTGCCTCCCAAATCCTGCATCTATTTCTAACCTTTTTGTTTTAATGAGTCCCCAAATATCTATCCTAAACAGCACACAGTACAGTCGGTGCTCAGACATACTTGGTGATAAAGCTGGCAGGAGGAAGAGGGTCTGCCGAGGCTGCTGCAGCTGTCACATAGCTCCCCTTCAGACTGGATGACTGTCAACTGGGCCTCGCCTGAACACTCGCTGTCAGGAGGGCACAGAGACAACGCCGGGATGCCGCTGAGGAGAGGAGAAGACAGACAGGAGGAGACAAAGATGGGTGAGAAAAGGAGACGAGAGGGTAAATATGAAAATATGGTTGCAGGACAGGAGAAGTGATTGACAGGTATAAGCAAAAAAGAAAGGAGCAATAAAGTTCTTTTTAAAGGTGCAAAAGTTCAGTCAGTGAAACAGTGCAAATTAGCAGAAGGTAGTGTTTGTAAATCTTAACAATCCATTCCTCCCACTACGACATCTCAGGTTCTTGACTGCGTTCTTGGCCAGCGGAGCTAATGAGGTAAGTAGCAGATTTCTGGGTAACACACTGGAAGTAAAGAGGCCCAATCAAAAAAGAAAGGAGGGTAAAAAGAGAGAGTGAGCGACTATTTTCACATCATGCCACAGACCCCATTATTAGAGAGGTAGGAGGCTGTCCAGGATCGATAACATGTCACTGAGTGATGATTCATGGGTAATGGCAGCAGATCCCTGGAGTGACGCTTGTAATGATACGCTTCTCCCCTTTAACTTCGTAATGTATTCCTTTCTCATTCCTACTACACTATATGTTGCAAGCAAATGGCTGCAAAATATCTATTTCTAGCCACACTAACAGCTAGCTCTAGAGAGGGCAGGTTGGCCCACCACTTGTTGGCCCATATTGAAATATAACTATTGAACACACATGCATGGTTCCAAGTGGATGAATCCTAGTTGGAGATCCCCTGATATTTCCACTAGCACCACCATGAGGTTGACATTTGTGGTTTGGGGCAAACATTTATGTTCCCCTCCGGATGAACTGTAATAACTTTGGTGATCCCCTGACATTTTCTTTATCTTTTCAATTTCCAGTACTCTGGTTTATGACCAACCTGCAAAACTAATGAAATCCCATCAGCGTTTCAGCTGTGCTTCATGTTTAGCGCTAATTAGCAAGTGTTTTTTTTGTGAAATTATTTTTCCAACCTTAAGAGAGACTTTATATTGAGGGGTTAAATCTGATCACAGTGTTGCTTTCCAGTCAGATATGATGATTTATTTGAGTTTTATTACATTTTAATAAGTCTTAAAGTCTCATTATATTGAAGCTATAGTAAATAAACTACTGAGTAATGCTCTGGCTGCATCTAAAGTGGCTGTGAAGTCTGTGTCGTCTACCACATGCTTGTTTTTCCACAGTAGACTGGATGCAACCGCACTTCCTGCCTTGTCACCATGGCGACAGAGTAAGTCAACAGAGCCTAAGTGACCTCACACAGTTTTATTTGCATCCCATAATAAGGCGCACAGATGATGAGTAGTCTGTTGGTATACAGTAGCAGAGGGATTAATGGTGGAGCTCAGCGAGGAACTGAACCTCCGTATTTTGTCTTCGTGTTACAATAAACTGTAATATGATCTAAATAATGAACAGCCCGCAGTGCACTCAGCAGCTCTTAGGCATATAGCAAACGTCTGTCATCTTGTTTAGCCTATTTAGGCACTGGAGTGAGTAAATACACTCATAGAAAGTATATGGAAGTCAACACTATTACTAATTTATCATGCTACAGCAATAAAATCAGTGTTAAAGTCCATCCATCCAGAGCTCATAGCAGGTTAAATAGATGCTAAATTATTAGTGGGGTACTATGTAACCCAGGCCTGGGTTCAGGATAAAGATTATTAAGCCCATTACTCCCCTTTGATGGTTCTTCATGGCCAACGTAGACACACACACACACACACACACACACACACACACACACACACACACACACACACACACACACACACACACACACACATGAGGAGAGTAATTTGTGATACTCATTAATATTTCAGTGGGTGAATACAAAAATACATCCAGGTGACCGACCTGCTCCCCACACCCGGGATAAAAATAAGGACGCTGACGTCAGAATGAGCTCATACATCTGAGAAACATCAAAACAAGGTTAAACAAAAGTGGTTCAGTTCCCAATTTATTTGGTACACTTAGCTAAATGAGTGCAGTCTAATACAACAACCATGAAAATATAACAAGATAATAAAAACACCTCGCAGTATAAAGTATTATAGTTAAACAGCACCACAAACTACAGCCTCCAAAATGACCGGAGAGTTGAAACAACATCAGTCTGAAAGCTGCCCAAAGGTTTATTTCTGGGTTGTTGTATTACTGCTTCAGTTTTAGCTGATGAGTGTATGCAGTATTTACGTAAAAGTAGCAATACCACACTGTAAAAATACTCTATTACAATTTAAATTTTACTTAAGCAAAGGTGCATTTTTATTATCAGCAAAATGTACTTTAAGTATCAAAAGTAAAAAATTATCAATGCAGACAATATGACGCCAGAGGGAGTTACTCTCCCCCACAGAAACACTGCTGCTGAACTGCCTGAAATGCCTTGTTCGAAGTCCCGCCTTTTCTTCCCAATGTGGTGATGTCACCAAGTAACACATTTGAATAACGGCTAGTTCGGCACGCTCTCAAACACAGCTAGTTAGAGCTTTGGAGTCCTAAGCGTTTGGTTCGGTTGACTATGAGCCACTATGAGGAAAAATAAAGCATTTTTTGAACATTAAAGCATGTAAACATGTTCGAGTAGAAACCTAAAATACAAGTATGCACCTGAAAATAAGCATAATAGGTCCTCTTTAACTATGTTACATAGTTTGTTAGTTTAATCTATAACAGTGTGTCATATTTTATAAACTCCTCATTTAGTAAAATCTTAATTTGTAAAGTACAAAAGTTAAGTACAAGTACGTCAAATGTGTGCTTCAGTACAACACCTGAGTAAATGTACTTTAAAGGGACTGTATGTAACGTATAAACGTTTTTAATCGTTTTTCTATTGCCAATGAGTGAACAGGTTGTAACCTAAAAAATGAGACCTTCCGCGACTTTCTGGGTTTCCTCTATCAGCCTGTAGACTGCTTTTCATTTTTTCCGGGAAAATCCAATGGATGTGACGTCATATGCGCTCGCAAGTGTCTTTATTTTCAGCTCCGCTTCAGGGCTAACAGTGTGCAACCATAACTAACGTTCTGTTAGAAATGCAGTCCGCTAACGCCAACAAACGACCAGCCTCCAACACAACTCAGACTCAAACACAAACACCACGGAATATCTAGTGAAGCCCGTCTGGCAAAACAGGAACGTGACCGACGTCAAGGGGAAAACTAGGATCAACATCAGCCGGGCCTTCGATTCTTCGAGGGACCTTCGTTTGGTAAGCTAACATTATTGCCAAGCATGTAAAATATATAATCATATTGTGGTTTTAGCTGTCAATAATGTTCAGTCTCGTGTATGTCGTCTCACTGTTTTGACCGATGCTCGCTCGCGTCTATAGTGCGAGCACTTGCGCAAGCAACAGGACGCTGACTGTCCTTTTACTTAACGGCCACAGGTGTCACTGTTAGCAAGCAATTTCTGATTCTTACATTTAGCCCCTTTAATTTTTCATTAGAATAATTTTATTTCCTTCAAAGCACTATAATCTATTGGTGTAAGAATAGCGGTTGAGGACGGCTTTAAGGCATTCAAAAGTCTCCTGCAAGGAGAATCACAAGATATTTACTAGGCTGAAGACTGTCAGCTCTTGCTACTCTCTCCTCCGTCTGCCTTTAGGTCTCTGTCTCTCTCCCTTATACAGCACGTCTCTTACATCAACGCTCTGGATGCCAGTCAATGTCATGTCCTCAAACATATCCCAAACTGCCAATCACACACACACACACACAGGAAAAAAAAGGACAAAAGCTCAGGCTGTATGCAAGACGCAAACTGTTAACCTTCCTAAAATGAGAGATTCTGTAGGGTGTTATTAAGGCTTTGCCTTCAAACCAGGAGAGGACAGAACATGTGTCCTGTTTCTGAGCTGAAGGGTGGCAGGCCTCAGCTGTTTCCAGCCCTACTTTCATGTTTGAAGCCCCTTGGCTGTTTGATTTTTTTTTTTTTTATTTTTTATGCAGCAGAGTGAGTGACAGGGTGACATCAGTGACCCAGCAGGAGGTTGATGACACTGAACAGACAAGTCAACTAGTGCAACCGTGAGCGAGAGACTACATATATCTGTCAAAGGCAAAAAATAAAAACTTCTTTTATATGATTATGAATTATGTAGGACTTGAAAGTACTAGCTCTTGTTTAACATAGTGCAAAAATAGTGATATACAGTGTGATATCCTGGATTAAGTAATAATAAATGTGATTACTAAACATACAAATCTTAAAGTTAACAACAGCACATGACCATGTCTTGGTTAGTACAAAGAGTGCAACATAATCGGGAATTAATGCTGTTATGATGTTGAAATGACATTTATAATCATATGTGCATAATCCTATTTAACACAGCTGGACGAACAATACTCCCATCAGCCACAGGAGGGTAAAATTAACCACGACTGTAAATGTCATTTATTTTTCTACAGTAAGCACCGGAGAAATCCACAGACAAGAAAAAGGCAACCCACCTTTGGCAAGCCTCCTGAATCCCCCTTTCATCTGTAGGAGAATCATCCATCACTATCGCATCCGTGCTCTCTCCTATTGTCGAGCAAGCCTCCATCTCCCTCCTGATTCCGCTTTATAAAAATAAATTTAAAAAGGCTATTGTGAATTTCCTGTTGTTTTGGATTAACCAACCCGTCCCCATCTGCCCGTGCAGAGAGAGTCCACAAGGATCGGGAGCCTGTTTGTGAGGCTGCTACTACGGAGCAGCACCGGGGCTGTTTGGGTTAATCTGCCCCGAGCTGCGCCCTGATTGGCGGAGCCGCGGTGATGCTGAGGACGCTGCCGGGTCGCTGTCCAACCCGCCGCGGTGCTGGAGGAGCGCACAGAGGCGGATAGTGTGCATCAGTGGCCGCTTAATTGGCTCGGACAGGAGCTACAGATGCTGTTCGGTGTGTTCGTTATGAAGGTGAACTGGTGTTGCTGTGTTCAATTAAAACAATCACTTAATTGGGAGCTCCAGCTGCTGTCTGATCACCATGGTGATGAATATTTATCTTGTCTGGAGAATTCAGGTTATTATCTCTAATGTCCTTTATTTAAATCAATAAGTCTACCAATCAATAAGCAGGAGACTGAGATCAAATTAAATATCAAATTTCGTATTACACTGACAAAAAAAATACAAATTATGTTTCTAGTAAGAGACGATTTATAAAAGGTTTACAAGTTGTAACTAGTGGCTTTGTTAATTATTATTTGCTGCTTTATAGATCAGTTATAAGGCATTCATAAGAACAACTTTTGGGTTGCCAGGTTGTGAAAAAATCCCTTTGAGAGTCTGGAACACTTAGACACTTAAACAAGCATGTTTCAACAACATGTACAACAGCAGACTTGATGGATTAAAAAACCCTAATTAATGACTTATCAAGCTGCATACTGGCTTATTAGAGAGCGAGAATACATTTATTAATAGTTTCCTAACATTACTTCTGCATTATTGCCAAATAAAAAAGTTAAGAATCGAAGGGATTTTTCACAAATCCAAAAGTTCTTAATGCCAATAACTGATCCATAAAGCATTAGTAAATGATCAATTAAACCTGCAGTAGGCAGAATATTTTTGGCGTCATTGGGCAAAAATTCCATAATAATCTTTCAGCTTATTGTAATTCAAGTGTTCTGAGAGAATAATAGACTTCTGCACCTCCTCATGGCTCTGTTTTCAGGCTTTAAAAAATCTAGCCGCGACGGGAGACTTTGGCCAATCACAGGTCATTTCAGAGAGAGAGCGTTCCTATTGGCTGTGCTCCGGCTGGTGGGCGGTGCTTGGGATTTCCTCAACTGATCTCAAAATGGCTGTCGTGTCACAAACTTTCTCATTTTACTGCTAAACAGTACACTACAAGATGTTTCTGAAAACATTTGAGGAGAGAAATAGGCATTACAATAACAGAATATTGATTCATATTTGATCAGCGCTGCCTAGTTTGACCGTTTGATCGGAGTTTGCGAGTGATTGACAGCTGCTCAGAGACGGCAAGGCTCCAGCTCGGCTCTGATTGGTTGTTTTCCTCTGGTCTGTGAAATCTTGCAGATGCCGTTAGGAGCACGGGGGACATCTGGGCATATGATGTTTTTCAGATTACCTGTCTTGTGCACTACTGTCAGGATATAGTGACTAGCGATTTTATAAAGATAACTTTTTTTTAATCATATTTGCTCCAATTCTACCCACTGCTACTTTAACCATTAATAAAACAAACACCCTTTATAGAGGCTGCTTTATTGGACTGTCCTCAACCAAAGCATTTCTTAGTTGACTTAACACTCAAACAATTTTGTCGACTAATCGATTAGTTGATTTAATCGACAGATCTCTAAAAAGAATCACACAAAAGCACCACTTTAAATCTTGTGTTTACCAGAGATGTAATCATAAGTTGCTTGGAAATAAGTAATTTAGCATGAAAAAAACATAAAAATTGACTAATCGACTAAAGAAATCTTAGCCGACTAAGACCAACACGACCGATTGGTTGACTAAGAGGGGGCAGCCCTAGAAAGTAGTACTGCGTAGTCTAGTAATTCATCATCATATCATTATCTTATTTTATGCAAAATCCTTACCTGTGAATAAGCCTTCAGTCAGTACATAGTGGAATATGTACAATATGTCCCTCTGAAGTTTAGTGCAATACAAAGCGGGGCAAAAGGTTTGTTACTGATTTGTAGTGGCCAAAAAGGTTTACTGTTTCCCAAGAAAAATTGCAGACATTGCTCTATTTTTTACATAATGCAGACAAGAAGTGAGAAGAAGAAAAAAAGGAAGAAAGGAAAAGAGAATATGACTTTGGGCTTTTTATTAAGGATCCAAAGCCGAGCGGCACAAAGGAAAGGAGAAACGATGACACAGCAGACCTGTGTGACTAGCTGCTAATGAGGCGGCCGCTGGTCTGGCTCTGGTTATTAATATGAATCATGGCTCTGCTGGGTCTTTGTGTCTGAGGGGCCACCTTGGGGGGGGAAAAGGAAATGATTTATTGGAAGAAAGGCAAAGATTGGGGGAAAGGAGGGTGTGAGATAGAGATCAAAGTCCTATTTCATGGTTTTAAATGAGAAGCAGACACAGTGGAGGGGGGGGGTATCTTTGTTTTTATCTCAATAATTTATATCTATTAGTGCTTCAGTGAGTCATGATGTTCCAAACTGATTCAGAGCTGCTATGAGAGAAGCAATCAATCTGTGTTGGAGAGGGGTTTATATCCTTCAATGTTCAAAGGATGCAGCTGAGAGCCTTGAAAGCTAGTAAGAGGACCTTTGAGCTTATAGACTTTCATTACGATCTTCATGCTCAAGTTTGTTTTTGTGCAACGTTGTCCTCAGATTCAACAAACGCTCGCTGTGTTGACGGTTGGCATGGAGTTTTGTGAACAGCCTGCGTTGCAGCTGACACGGCTAATGCCTTGTTGACTTCACACACTGATTAACTTACACTGTGGAGCTGCCACACACACCCAAATATGCACGTATCCACAGCCTGACAGGCACGTACTGGATACCAGACACACACACACACACACACACACACACACACACACACACACACACACACATATATATAATGAGAGGCTGAGGAGAGGGGGTTTGGCTTCTGGCTGGTACTGAGGTGACAGCCATGGTAATTTCCTGTGGCAGATCTCTGCCAGCCAAGGGAAACGCTTCATTACAGCTTCAGTGCTGCCTCCAGATCTGTGAAACAAACACAGATGGATAAATAAAGATACAACAGGAAGTAGAAAGAAAAAAAAGACAGTGTGGAGACAAAAAGTAGATTTCTGTGAACTTGTGCAAATCTGATATGTTACCATGTAATGCTTCTGATGAGCAATAAATCAATTTCTGTGTTTGGGTAGTGAAGGCAAAAAGGTGTTTTGCTGCCACCTGTTGGACAGATTGTGAAGGTGACAGCAGTCCTCATCTGTCTGTGTATATATATATATAGTTTTATATATTTTATGTTGAACATCATTATTACACTGTAATTATCTTGGATTTTGAATTAAATTAATCAGCATACTAATTAAAAATACTTTTCTTAAATTTTTGTAATTACAATTTAAGTTAAAATGTGCGTCTGTGTTTAATAAAACATATAGTTTATTATTAACACCACTGCATTTCTTCTAAGTGTCTTGTTGCTGTTGTAAAATCAGCTGCTTCAACACGCGGATTGAGTGACAACATGAGGTCGAGCTCTCCTGCGAAGTTGTTCAGCGGGTGTAAAGTTACGAGCGGCCAGGACACACCTCTAGAGGGAGTTCCCGGGGAGGTGGAAACAAGGAGCTGATCACTTCTCCTCCTGCAGAAAAAAGTCAGAAGTCCTTTCACTTGGAGCGGAGCGGTCGGTCCGAGCCTGCGGCCGTGCGTCTTCTTAACAGCTGTAGCCGCGGTGCCACGAGAGGAACATGCCCGGGATGGGCAACTCTTTACGCGCGGCTGCCCTCCTGGCTTTCGTGGTTCTTTCCATCCTGGTGTCACTATTGATCAGCAGCGTGCAGCAGTTTGGAGCGAGGATATCTCACTCTGCCAATGCAACTGTTGCTGGTGATGAGGAGGAGCTGGCGTTGCTCCGCGGCGCGTTGATTCACCAACTCAACGAGAGGCGCAGAGAGATCATTCCGCTGCTTTTACCTGATAATGACGATGAAACCGGGGGAGGTTCTCTCCAACACGACCCATCACAAGACTCGATTTTGGATTACAGCCTGTGGAATGAGATCACGCATGGCTCCAGGAGAGCGCATATGGATGAACTGGACTGCGCCTCTCTGGTGGACATGCAGGCGGTGGAGATCCTCGGGTCCGGTTACACTAAACTGGTTGTCAAAGTGAATCTAGCCGGAGGTCAGCCCGTGGCGTTAAAGCTCGTCAACGAGCAGGGGATAGACATGGGGAAGTGCGTGGAGGATTTTAGGGATCCTCGAGGCTGCCGCGAGCTCGTTTCTTACAAGTTGAAGAAAGAAATAGTCCTGTTGCAGAGGCTGCAGCATCCCAACGTCATCAAGGTAAAGTGCTCCCTCTGGCTGCATGGTGTGCATATATTTAAATACTTTATATACACTACAATAGTTAAGTTAAGCTACTCCAGATGAGAAATACAGACAATATATTTTAAGTTGTTGTGCATTAGAAGCAGCTTAAACACTGGAGCTACTTCTGGAGTATTATTAAGATTTTCCATAATCCATGTAGTCCTGCCCCTGCTCACATTTTCCTTTGTCTCACTCACAGTGAGCTGGATGAAAGGCCTCACTGGCTCTGCAGGACCTTCCCATGTAATTAAATTAAATTCACTGACCCTCTTCTGACCTTTCGGGTCCAGTTTGGCAGGAGCAGACAATGTGCCTCTGTCCCCTCCACAATCTGAAACCCCCACAGAGTTCATTCACTCAAACCATTACAGCCCAATTTAGAACTAGTTTGAATTAAGTTTGTTTCTCCAGCAGCAGTCGTGTGACAGCGGCGTGTCCAACGATCAATTTCACAAGTCTGCGGAGGACATTCCCCTCCAGGCTCTAATGTGATTTCACTGTCACAAGTCTGCTGCAGAGAGCCACAGCTGGCGGAACATCATGTCCTCTCAGTTCACCCCTACCATGAGAACTTTTACACACTTTCCCCTGATGCTTTCACTCATTTCTGCAGAGTTAAAATGCAAAAACAGACAATAGCATAATATTTGTTTGCTCCATTTCTAACCCAGTTGTTCTCCACATCCACAGCTCAAAGGTCACTGTGCAGGAGATGCAGGAGGAAGAGGAGGAGAGGGGGGAAGAGTCACAGTCATCCTGGAGCAGGGGAATCCTCTCCAGATGATCCAGCTGCTCCAGAGTCCCTGGGAGGACAGATTCAGGGTAAGCACGCTTTCAGCTTATCCTATACACCGCACTGCACACTGGGAGGCACATATTTGCACGTTATGCATCATGTGCAAAGCCGTCGCTCCTCTTGG